>CM052436.1:118000530-118131173 GCA_028533085.1 Varecia variegata | reverse complement strand
CCATCTTTATAACTATGTCCCCAGACTTCCAGCCCCTTCAGATGCATACTAACTACTGTGGCCCATTGGCTTTTACTGAATGGGGGATTTTAGCCTGGGAATGTGCCCTCCACGTTAATTCTTCCTCTAAAAGCCACCATATGTGTACTCTCAGTCTCTTAGGTTTGAAAAGATACATCGTGGTTTTTAAACGAGATTTTTCACCTAGTGTGAGAGCCAAATCTTTGGAAAAACAGGCTGTTCCAGCGTTAAAATTGACACTTCTATTTTAAAACAAAAATGTTTTGTTTTGCAAAAAGGTCACACAGGTTCCCCCCCCCCCCATGGCATTTATTTTCATGATCCAAGTAGACCAGAGTCAAGCCCTCTCCATCCCTCTCTTCTTTGGCATATGGTAAGTTGTTTATGAGTCTCAAATGCCCAGTTCTTCATGTCAGCCAGCTAGGGAATCCTCTACCATATGGCTTACATTGGGGGGAGAACTTTAAAATGAGTTCCAACAAGCATATCTGTGTCTTCTGTGCCATCTGGCCTCCCAGTGCGTATGCAGGAGCTCTTTCGTGTGCAGGCTGGGTGATCCGATTTGAATGATAGAAACCCATTACCCAGGAAAGACTTGTGTAGGTCGGGTCCAGTGGGTCAGTGTACAGTGTTTGTTACAAGGGTCACCAGGTGGCAGTGGGTGGTTGGAGCTCTCACGTTTTCAAATGCAGGCTTTGGGATCAGACTGCAGGGCTTGGCTTCAGTTTCAAGGAACCTCTGGGCTCCACAAGCATCTCCGTGGCAACTCCACCTGCAGATGGCGAGGAGAATGCCGCAGGATCCATCAGGTGGCCTCTTCATCTTTTGCCCCTAATCGTTTTCCCCTGTCAGCATTTGGTAATTAGCAGAGGTGGATGCTAACATCTGTGATATGGAGACATAAGAATTTTATATATGTGATATGTAAATCAGCTGTTAATTATTCGGGAGTTAATGTAGGACACGTTTCTTGTTGAGCACATACTGAGTAGTTCATGAGCATCACCACACACAATGGTCTTTTAAAGCTTTGGGAACATATTCACCAAATGGCCTGGAGAAGAGTCATCCTAATTGACACCCGTGGTCAGCAGTCTGACTGCTCGCTTCCCTGAACCCTTGCCAATGCCAAGTATTATCATATTTAAAAATTTTTGCCAACTTGCTAACCAGACAAAAAAGCATCTAATTGTTCTTGTAGATTTGCATTTCTATAATTATTTGTGAGATTGAAGAACGTCACATGTTTATTGGTCGTGTGTAATTTGTATTTTGGTAATGGTCTCGCTTGCAGTTTTATCTCACCAATTTCCACTTAGCTGAAGTAAGGAACATCCATATGGTGAGATACCAGAGAGCCTTTAAGATCATGTTCTTTTTCTTAAAAAAAAAAAAATGTAATGTTGTGGCAAAGCATTCATATTAAATGAAAAAAAATCAGTAATAAAAATGTGTCATGATTCCAATTTAATAACAGCAATGAAGTATATAAATGCAGCATGTGTATTTAAGAGTCACAACTATATACACCTTACAAGTTAAGAGGAAAAAGCATCCTCTTTATTTATGGTGAGTGGGCCAGTCATCCCGGTAGGGAGGAAAGAACTTTCGAGAGGCAGTGTCTTGGTCCCTTCTGGCCTGTCCTCCTGGTTTAGCCAGGGCCTGATGGTCCTCCTGCGTGCCTCAGTTTCCCGTGGTGCTGCACAGCCCTGACTTTCCCACATCCTGATCTGTCCCCCTGACTGGGCCCTTGCTGCACAGTCCCATTCCGGAGGCAGTGTCCCCATTTGGTGGTGCTCCTGGCACTCACTTGTGGGACATCCCACCCCGCAACTTGTTTCTCAGGCTTGTGCTAAATTCTGCATGGATTTTGTCACCCCAGTCCTCTCTGCCCTTTAGTCTATAGGAATATTCTACAATTTAGACATCTGAGCTTTGTTCTGGAAAAATACAGGTGTTAGTGAATAACTTTAGCACCCGTTTCCTCTTCCAACAAAGGCCAACCTGACTGCTCTCTCATGGTGGACTCAGGACCTGAAGGAAGACCCCTTGGTGGTGTCAGCCCCCCCGCCCACCGCTGCCCCACGGTGCCTTCCCTTGAATTGTGGGTGGGTTTTCAGGCCACATAATTTATAGGATATGAAAGAAAATATTCCATTAAATGTATGGATGAAATGAAAATTCTAGAAGGAAATACACCAAAATGATGATTTTTCTCTGGATTAATGGGGTTACAGGTGAGTTTTATTTTCTTATTCATGCTTTTTATATTTTCCAAATTTTCTACAGTTTCTATATAATGTTTTAATAATTCCATAAAGCCATTTTTAAATGGGAGTTTTTTTTTTTCCCTTTTTCCTTCCTCAAACATTAGAGAAAAGAGACAAAGTTAGTGATTAAATGTAGTATACATTTTGGATTATCTATGACTTTTTTTCATCTTCCAGGCTTCTTTCTTTCAACTTCCCTACTCAACCCAGCCCTAAATTTGCAAAACAAGATCAAGAATTACATGCATACCTGTCACCAGCAGATACAACCAGGAAAAGGACTAAGTTGAATTAAGGACTGAGGAAAATCAGTCTTCCATCATTTCTTTGATACTTGGTTTGATATTTATTTCACATTGATAAACGTTATCTTCTATTAAATAACATTATGGTGAGTGATCCTTTTATAGGATAAAACTTGGCACAGTAACTCCTTTCAGTATTCCTATTTATGTTGATTTAGGAAAATAATTTCTTGTAACCCTACTGGAGTTAGATTGCTGACGTCTCTGAAATCTAGACATAGGACGATCTCTAGACAACTCTAAAATTTATTTTAGTGTCACTTTTTTTGGGAGAAAAAAATGTATAAAGTGAAAGAAAATTAAAAGAGAAAACCCCCATTTTAATGTTTTTGTAACATTTTCTCATGTTTGTCAATTTGCATAAATGTTGTTCATACATTTATTAAACTTGTGGGCAGAATACTTATTCTTTTTCACTTACTAGGTTTCCATTTATATTCTGTTTATATGTTTTAAAGTAAATTATATTCTATTTATTTACTTAAAAATATCAAATTCCCTATAAATTATTTAAATATTCATCCTATTGGGATGAGTATTGGGTATTTATCCTATTGGGTATTTAGGGTGTTTGCCATTTAAAAAAATCCTTGTTTTGGATATTATTCTAAACTGTGCATAGAGAGCATGTAGATTTTAAGTTTCTTAGCAAAACATTATGTAAGGTGTATAGTCTGTAAATGAATTTGGGGGTGAGTGGTCTGTCTCTGATCTGCAATCTCATTGATCAGCAGAGTTGGCATGGCTGGCTAATCTTTCCCAAAGGACATACAATATTAATACCACATTTTTCAAATACATTGTATGTGACTAAAGGGACCAGACCTGTATGGTTAAATCAATCCACAAATTACCCTGAAACCTAATTTTTATGACTTTAAAAGAATGAATATCGACAAATTGAATTCCCTGTGATATTTGTATATCCTTTGATAAGCAGTAAATCACTCAAAAAGACAGACCAAGGGAAATGAAGGAGGCAACAACCACATCTTGACCACCTGTTCTGTGACAGGCATTGTGCAGAATGCTTTTTCATAGTTGTTTCATTTAATTCCAGAGCCACCTGCTAAATAGATAATATTATTTCTACTTTTGGAAATTGAGGGCTGAAGAGCTTTTAAATCATTTGCCTTAAATTCCATCTAATAAGGAGGTGAGCTGGTTCAGATCTGTATCTGTCCAGTCTCAAAAGCCTCTGCAGCTGGTCTGGTCTCTGCTGCTCATATCTGCAATACTCTGGTTTGTAGTAACTGGGAGTTACCTGGGAAGTGTGTCATGAAGCATTCTAAATGGAGCAAAGTCTTAGGTGTAAAAAATGAAACTTTATTAGTGCTTAAAGAAAGCACACAAGAATTCTTTTTTTTACATTGTGCTGTGGTTTGAATGTGTGTGTCCCCTCCACAATCCATGTTGAAACTTAAGTCTCCAGTACAGCAATATTAAGAGGTGGGGCCTTTAGGAGATGATTAGGCCATGAAGGCCCTGCCCTCACTGACAAGCTTAATGCGTTATAAAAGTATGGCAGGGACTAGCCAGGCCTTTTCCCCCTTCTGTCTCCTCTGCCCTGTGAGGACACAGCAAGAAGGTGCCATATGAGGGGCAGGTCCTCACAAGACACTGAATCTGCTGACACCTTGACATTGGCCTTCCCAGCCTTCAGACTGTGAGAAAATAAATTTCTGTTTTTTTAGTAAATAACCCAGTCTCGGAGATTTTGTTATAACAGCACAAGTGGACTAAGATACCTCAGGCTGGGAAAGGTCTTTTAAAGTATGACTCAAAAAATCTTAAGTCAAAAACAAATAAAAAAAGAGAATTATAAATTTGACTCCATAAAACTAAAAAGATTTCATGGCCAAAAATATACCATAAGCAAAGTCAACTTGGGGGGAAAATTACAACCCATAACAGAGATAAAGGACTAATTTCCTTATTGTGTAAGGGTCTCCTACAAATTGGTAAAGAAAAGTCCAAGAACACAGTGGAAAAGAGGAGAAAGAATATGAGAAGATGGTTCACTCAAAAGGGAAGAGAAATGGCATCCCTGGGTCTTTACCTCTGTCCTTATCTGGTCCTGGCCAGGCTTTTGGCACACGTGAGAATTATGGGAGTGATTCCAAAGTCTAGTTTGGGCCCTCTGACTTTTTAGCAAGTTGCCTCTGCTCTAAATGATGAGCAATTTAGGTGGAGGCTTTCTGAATCACAGTCTATGAATCCAAACTTAGGCCGTATTATGTCCAGAAGCTTCAGTCATCAGCATCCTAAAGCCATGCTCATTTGAGAATGACGTTCTGAAATTCAGAAAATAACTTGTTAAGGGAAAGCTAGAACTTTAGTTTGGGGTTATTGTTGGTCAGGAAGTATCCAGTAACTTTCATTACTTGAGGAAAAGCCTTACAAAAATCCCAGAATGGAAAATTTTGGGGACTGAGACACATGTTGAGTCAATTGTAAGGGTGGAAAGCTTAGTAGGTGCTCATGGCAGGGGTGGAGAAAAGTTTCTCACACACAGATTAGGTTATCAAAGTATAAAATTTATTTTATACTTATGAGTGAGGCACTCAGAAGGGAGGTGCCCACAAAGAGGCCAAGAGTCTGTTCAGTTTCTATGGGGATAAAAAGAAAGAGAAAAAAAATGGTGATTGTTGTCAGTTGATAACAGAAGTGGCTGTGGAGTATTAGCAGGAGGCAGCTGCAAGATGCCAGATTGTCCGTCTTTCCTGTTTTCTCTGCTCCTAGAGACTTGGTTATCTCTGAAATGTAGTCAGGCTTATCGCAGGGGATGTGATCTCACCCCTGAGGTATGGTTTTGGGCAGGAAACTGAGGCCTGGAGTTTGCCTCACTGTTGTCCACTCAGGACTCCTCAGGAACTCCTTGAGGCTATAAAACAGATTCTAAAAGGCAGTGAGCTGATGAATGTAAAGAGAAAGATTTACATTTCCTTTCTGTCTGTTGGGCTCCTTTTAGATGTGAAAACAGAACCCAGCAGGGTGCCTGTCAGGGGAGGGAGGGGGGGAATTGGGATTGATCTTTAGCTGTTATTGGGGAAATTGTGGAATTAGATATTTTCCTGTGATTTTTCACAAGACTGCTGTTTCATCAATCTAGTTCAACTTCTTTGTTTTATAGATGGAAAAAATACAGCGTGGAGAAGTTGGGTGATTTTGGGTGATTTGTTAATGATTGAGTGGAATCTCTGAACTGCCAGTCCTATATGCCTGCAGTTCCCAACCCCTGGGGCACGGACTGGTACCCGTCTGTGGCCAGTTAGGAACTGGGCTGCACAGCAGGAGGTTGGGGAGGCAGTGAGTGAGTAAAGCTTCATCTGTATTTACAGCCACTCCCCATCGCTTGCATCACCCCTTGCCCTCATCCATGGAAAAATTGTCTTCCATGAAACCAGTCCCTGGTGCCAAAAAGGTTGGGGACCACTGCTATACACCTTCCATTGCATTGTGCTTATATGGGCTTTGGGGCCCACTGAAACAGCTTTAAGGCAGATGGATTCAAGTCTGGGAATTTTTCTTCAATGAAACTGTTTCTTTGAAAATTTCATGGCGAGACCTGAGTTTTATCTTGATTCCTTCTGTTTCCTTTTCACCTTCCCACAAATACCAATCAAATGCCTATCAAGTGCTGTGCATTGTTACAGAGAAAAGGACTTTAGCATTGTCTACTGATTTGAATCAAATACTCTTTCGTAACCACCAGGTTAGTGGGACAGTAGCAGGTCACTCACCTCAAAAAGAGTGGGTCATTTCTCTGAAGATGAAAAAATTACTGGGCTTTGAAAAGTGTATTATGTTTTAACAACTAATTAGAAAATAAGTGCTAAGCTGTCACAGCTGTTCATTATTTCTTGCCATCTAGAGGCCATGAAAAGATGAAGCAGAGGCGTGTTATCTGATGTGTTGTTCAGTCCTATGGGAGTCACTTCACAATTTGGTTTTTAGATTAAAGTTTTCAGAAGGCTTTGTGTGTTTAGAAAACCTCATTCCAAAGGCCAGTAGTAATTGCTCCTAAGTCTTGGTATTCTCCGTTATTCAGTGACTTTTACACTAAATAACATTTAAATCTTTTAGTTCAGACTTCAGGATTATCTGATCTTGAGATGGGTAAATAATTGCTTAACTTTTTTTTCTTTTTAAAAAAACTTAAAAAAATTTGTCGAGGTGAAACTCCCATAACATAATATTAGCCATTTGAAAGTGAATAATTCAGTGGCTGTTGTACTTACAGTGTTGTGCGATTATCACTTCTGTCTAGTCCCAAAAAGTTTTCATCACCCCAAGAGGAAACTCCATCCCTATTAAGTCAGCCCTCCACTCCCTCCTCCCCCTAACCCTGGGCAACCACCAATCTTGGTTCTGTAGGTTTGCCTGTTCAGAATATTTCCTATAAGTGGAATCACGCAGTGTGTGACTTTTTGTGCCTGGCTCCTTTCACTTAGCAAAATGTTTTCAAGGTTCCTCCACCTTGTAGCATGTATTGGTACTTAGTCCTTCGTTCCTTTTTAGGGCTGAATCATGTTCCATTGTGTGGATGTTTACTGGATTATTTCTATTAGCATGCAAATACACTATAATCTCTCCCATCTTAAAACCCCTCTCCTGACCCCACTCTGTCCCTCCAACAATGGGTCGTTTCTCTGCTGCCCTTAAAGAAAACTTCTCAAAAGAATTGTCTGTATTCGTTGTTTTCAGTCTTTCTTAAGCCTACCCTAGTAAGGTCTTTTCCTCTGCAGCTTCCACTAAAACTTCTCATCAAGGTGACCAGTGGTCTCCATGGTGACAAAGCCAGTGGTCATTTCCCTGTCCTCATTTCATTGGCCTGTCAGGATTGAGTCCAGCTGGTCACTGCTTCCTCCGGGACACTGGCTTCTCTGAGCCTGCAGGACACCAGGCTCGCCAGGTTCTCTGCCCACCTCCCAGGTCACTCATCCTTCTTACTCTCCATTGCTGGCTCCTCCTTACAGCTCCAGGCTCTAACATGCTGGACTCTCCTCCTCTTGGGCATCCTTTTGGGGATCTCTTCCAGAGCTGTGGCTTTACATACAGCCTGTTTTCTGCATCTACCCTCAAGTTGCTGTCTTCTGTTCTGGCTTCTTCCTGAAGGCCACACTCATGTATCCCCCTGCCTTGTTACATCTCCCTTGGACACTTCATTGGTATCTCAAAGTAACTGTATTCATGTATCCAAAATTGGATGTTTGGACTTCTTCCCATATCCCTTCTCCCTATGCCCCCAAACGAATAGCAACGAAAACTTACTCCTCTGCCATCCCATATTAACAAATGGGAACTCCATCCTTTCAGCTGCTCAGACTCTAAACCTTGAGGGTAATTCTTTGTCATTTACTCCACTTTTTTTCTTATGTTACATATCATAATTGTAAGAATATACTGTTGCCTCTTCCTTCAAAATATATCCAGAGTCTGGCCCCTGTGACGATCTCTGACACTACCAGCTGTCACCTGGCTGCCTGCAAGAGCCATGCTGCTGTCCGCTCACTTCCGACCTTAGGAGTAGCACCGTTCTTAACCCAGCGGCTGGGAGAAGCCTTTTTAAAAGTCAAGTAATTTTCTCCTGTATGTAAAACCTGCCAATGCTGAAATGGCTGATTCCAGGTCTGGAACAGGGAAAGTTCAAAATAAGCCTGGGACATTTTGTGGTACCAGAAAGCAAGGAAGTGCCCAAAGGCACTGGTGTATCAAAAAGATAATAATGGCAATATTTTATACTATTTGGAATAAAAAAGATAATCATGAATCTATAATGACAGCAAAAACAAAAGTGGCAGGTGGGGAAAAAGTAGTATACGTATTAATAGAAAGAATGATAGAATTACAAAATCACCACATTGCAAGCCCCAAAGAAATAATTGACTTAGACAAAGACTGTTAAGGAATGTCTGAAAGTTGTTGAGGAGCAGGCTATTAGTAAGGTATATTTGTGGGGTTGTGTGAGTGTGTGTTTATTTGTAATGTACCAATGATTGCTTGCTGATTACAAGGGTGAGAGCATAACTTTCAATGGAGGTCCCTGGCAGTTTGCACCTCATTTGAGTGTTCACACTCAGCCTCACTGTTGCAGGACAGTTTGACTCGATGCGCTTGCTGATATGATGCAATCTGACATTCTCAGCCACACTTATGAACATTCCCTAGTCCGAAGCTAATCAAACCAAGGTTTGCAGAAAATAGGGGATAGAGAAGCAAGTTAAATACCGTCATGAGAGAACAATCAGACAAACCCACAACGTGGGACCTTCTCTGCAACCACAGCCTTCGTCTCCTCAAATGTCAGTGCAATGGGAAAAAAGTGGAGGGAGACCTTGTAGTTGAAAACAGACTCTGGTGACAGCAGCTAGATTTATATGTGGACCTTTGTTTTTTGGATAATTGAAGGGCATCTGAATATAGACTGTAAGTGATTTAATGGAATGACTGCTCATTTTATGAAGTGACAGTGGCATTGTGGACAGGGAGTAGAATGTCCTGGCTTTTAGGAGATGCATGCTAAAATATTTAGGGGTAAAGTATCAAGATATCTATCACTTGATTTCAAATGTTTCAGGGAAAAAAGTACGTGAAAGAGAGATACACAAACACACAGGTGCCTACATGTTGATTGATAAGGCAAATCTGTTAAGTGTTAACAGTTGTTGAATCTAGGTGGTGGGCATGTGGGTTTCTATTTCAATTTTTCTAAATATTGAAAATTTAAAAAAATAAATAAAAAATAAATTCTACTTAAACAAGCCCTCTAATGCACCCTTCTCACACAGTGAGATCTAGACCTTACAGTCCCAAAGGCCCTATGCGTGCAGCCGTGTGCCTGCCTCTCTGACCTCTCCTCCATCTTTTCTCCCTTCCCTGGTGCAGTCACAGACCCCCTGGACTTTGTCCAGTTTGTCGTCCATGCCAGGCCTGCTCCCACCTCAGGGCCTTTGCCCTTCCTGTCACCTCTTTCTGGAACACCCTTTGGCTCTGCTCGTGGCTTCCTCTTATATCCTTAAGGTGTTTACTCAAAGGTTGTCTTAGTGGTGCCTTCCCAGATCACCCACCTGTTTAAAATTACAGGCCCCTCCCCCCAGCTCTTTTCCCTGCCTAATTTTTCTCCCTGAGATTCAGCACATGTGACATAATTCACAACTGTGTGTTTATTTGTGGTCTGTTGTTCTCCATTAGAGTGTCAGCTCACGTGGGCAGGGGTTTTCATTGGCTCATCTGCTGTTCTACCCCTGTGTCTAGAAGATTGCCCAATGTAAGCCTGCCAGGCTGCATATGGTCCAGATTTTTCTTCCCCAAAACTTTAAATAGCTTTAAAAAAATGTTGCCACTATGAAGAAAACACCACCACTTAAAGGTAGTCGAACGGAATCCATAGGTGAACATCATTTAACAACTGAAATGATGGTCTGTGCTGTAAAATCCAATAACATCTGTTGTATAAAGGCTGCCCAGAGAATGATTTACCCCCAAAAAAGGTATTTGAGAAGCTTTATTCTACATCAAAATCAATACCTTTAAAGCTTTAGGGGCATGTCTTTGAGTACATTTTCTGAACTTGAGTAACCGCGTTGGTGAAGATTGTTCCAATGTACTATTCACCACAGAACTTTAAAATAATTGAGTCAAGTTAAACTGCCTGTTTTGAGGTGGTAATGGTGATGAATAAATGTCTTTTTTCTTTCAGTAATCAGAGAAGCCTGTAATTACGTGAAAAGAGAGTCGAACTGAATGGTTTCATATTATCACACGCACACACACACATACGACGCTATATATTTTCCTTTTGAGATCTAGATTTGTGTTAGATAGCTCTAGGCTTTAAAAATATCTTAATAATTTAAAAATATGTAGTTGATACTCATTATTCATGGATTCTATGTATGCAAATTTACATCTTCCCTAAAACTTATTTGTAAACCCCAGAATTAATTAATACTCTTGGTGTTTTTGTTGTCATTCATAGACACAAGCAGAGCTTGGAAAATTTGAGTCACTGGATGTACATGTTCCCAACTGAGGTAGAACAAGGCTGTTCTCTGCCTTGTTTCAGCTCTCATGCTGTAAGCAAGTGTCCTTTGGGTGGTCTACTTAGTGGCATGTTTTTTGCATGTTTGCACATTTTGTTGGTGACTGCGGTTCTAAAGGGCCCCCAAGCATAGGGCTGAAGTGCTGTCTAGTGTTCTAAATGCAAAAAGGTTGTGATGTGCCCTACAGAGAAAATACCTGTGTTAGATACACTTCGTATGAGTTATGGTGCTGCCGGCTGTGAATTCTATGTCAATGAATCAAAGTACAGTACATCTAAAAAAAGAAGAGGAAATTTGCCAATCTGTGTGTGAGGCCACTCTGGAAAGTACTAAAGTAACATCTATAGTGTATATGAAACTATGGGGAAAAAGTAGGAAACAGCTAAATTTGTGGATTGGGGAGATGATGACTAGTTTTAAAAAGCATAGAGGATGGCATTGTTGTGGGACTGAAAGCTAAAAAAAATTTTTGGTCACATTACCCTGGAAACTGTGAAACCCTTCTTGGCCAGTGCTGGCCGGCTTGTACATTTCCAACGTGATATGGCATGAAAAATGTTAAATTTGATGGAGAAGGAGGTTCTGAAGATCAGAAAACTGAGGAAGAATTTTAAAAACATAGCCTATCCTGGCTTTTCACAGATTCTGTATTTGCAAATTCTCCTATTTGTTAAAATTTCTTTGTAGCTTCAAGGTCAAAACTTGTGGTTCTTTTGTGGTCATTTGCAGACATGCACGGAATGGTGAGGAATTTGTTGCCAGGTGCCTACATTGCCAGCTACGGCCAGACAAGGCGGTGCTCTGCCTTCTCGTTTCAGCTTCACACAGAGATGACCAGAGGATGGAGTTGGTCGGGGCAGGGCAGGGCAGTGCAGTGCAAGAAGCTCAGCTCTTGGGCCAGGTGGAGGGAGTTTGAATCCCAGTGCCGGCACCTGTTAGTGAGGTGGCCTCAGGCAAGTTGCTTACCATTTTTGGACCTCATTTTCTCTTTTGTAAAATAAAACAGAACTACCAAGATGAGTTGTTTTAGCATTTAAAACTGTAATCTGTGTGAGATACTCATACACACACACACACACACACACACACACACACCTCCCTGCCCCCCTTAGGAATAACGTTCAGTATTTGCTCATTCGCCATTTGTGGTAACTTTATAGAACATAACTACCATGAATAATGAGAATTGACTGTACCTACTCAGTGTTATACAGGAAAAAGGTTGTGTGGAACAGCTGGTTTTCAGTGCTAATGAAACTGGCTTGTTTTACAAGGACCTTGCCAAGTGATCCTATGTAAAGCAAATGACGTTTTGGTTGATGAAAATATTGCGACCAGAGGTTTGCAAGAACCTAATGCTGTACTACCTCTAGGAGTGATAGTTCAGTGTTCTCTAATTCAGTGTTTGTGGAGACTTTATAGAACACAACTACTGTGAATAATGAGAATTGACTGTAATTGGTTCGGTAAAGTGCTTTTTTTAAGAAAACTACTTCTAGGCAAATGATTCTGCAAAAGAGTATAATATGTTTTACATTGAATATATTCCTTAAATAAGCAGGTTTCATGATGTCTGGCTAAAATAATACAGGATTGAAATTCCACATCTGTGTTTACCTTTCAGCTGGTGTTCACCATTACAATCGTTGCTGATAATCTAAATTGTTTCCTACATGCCTATCGCTGTTATAAGCACTTTGCATGTAATCTCACTGAATGTTCAGGATGATAACAGAGGTAGTAATGGAAACAGCAGCAGCCACAAACACTTGCTTAACACTTGCTGTGTAGTAGGAACATTTCTAAGTGGTTCACAGCGACTAATTGATTCTTCATAATCAGCCTGTGTGATGAGAACTATTGAGCCCCATTTTACAGGTAAGGAAAGTGAGGCCAAGAAAGATTAAACATGCCCAAGATTGCAGTTAGTAAGTAGTCCTGAGCCTGCACTCCCAGACACTAAACTCTGCTGCTTCCTAGAATGGGGAGAATGGGGTGCTCCCTCCACCAATAAACACATTTAGTGGATAGAAACTTATACACACTCTCCATTTTTTATTTATATGTTATTAATTTTCCATGAAGCTGAACTCAAAATTACTGCCCGCAGGCATTTTAGCTGATCGGTTTCTATAAATCACAACATAGCATGTGTCGGACAAGAACCTCCTGTTTCTCAAATCTGTGTTGCAAACAGAGATGACCTGTTTGCCAAGGAGGGTAGACCACACAGGATAAAGGTTAAAAATTGTGGCCTCTTATGGTTGCCTTTAAAAAAAAATACCTTTGAAATTGTTGATGGGCATGGATATGGGGTGCTAAGGTATGGTGGAGTTAGTATTAATCCTCTCCCTTTTTTCCAGAGGAAAAGATGAATAGACATTTCTTCCATTTAAACCTGAACATTAGCCTCTCGGGATAGAAATGGGACATGCTGTCTGCCCTCTTTCTCTTCACCTGTGCCAGGAATCCTCCTCCTCACATCCTTGGACCTACAGATTTTTATTTGTTTATTTAATGATTGATTTATCATTGGCCACAAGTTTCTTTGAGAATCTAATGAAAGTTAAGAATTCTTTCCTCAGGAGGAAAATCCTTCTAGGTACAAACAGAACCTTGTCATCAAATATATTTTGTGGGTTTTCCCAGACCCTCTGAAAAGCCAATTGAGATAGCATGTTAGGGTTCATGGATTCTAGAACCTTCTGTCTTAGAGGCTCCATGAGTTGTTTTCACCATTTAAAGATAACTAACTAACGCCAAGCAGTTATCTATGTTTCTTTGCTCTTGGCTGTAATTAAGTAAACATTTGCTGAGTACTCTGGTTTTCTTATGTAAACAAATTATTGGAAGCAAGAAGTCCACGCTCAGTGAGGTGGGTTCCTTAGTGGTGAAAAGATCGGGAACCACTAGCCTGTGTCTCCATCCTCCCTGCCTCTCCTTTCCCAGAATCCTTCTAGTCTGGACAGCCCTGACTGTATAACTCAACACTGTAATTTTTTTCTGTTCTTTCATTATTTCATTTGTGTATGTTTTGCCTCCTCTAATCATTCTTAAGACCTCTTGGGTACCGTGTCTTAAAGGCCCCGTTCTTAGTCTCCATGGGGTTGGCACCCGCCTGGTAGGTCAGTTGGCTCATTTTGTCCACAGCTGCCATCTTTCCTCAGGAGAGGGTGGTGTCTGGCGAAGGTGCCCATCCTTTGTCAGCAGGGGGCAGCAGTGGAGTGAGTAAAAGTGGCCATTGTTCTTCAGATTAACTAGGCTTTTCCGAGCTGTAAGAGCCCTTCAGGGAATGCCTACCCAATGTGAATGCTGAGGAAATTGTTCTTAAAATAAGTGCGGCTTTATTGAAATCTAGCATATTTTCCAGTTTGAAGCAATATTACTTTTTTTTAAACTAGAGGAATTGCCTTTTTAGATGCCTAGTTTTTTGTTTTGGATGCACTGGGGTGGGGTAGAGGGTAAGGTATACACGCAAAAGCCCAAGAAAGGAGCCAGTGAGTGTTTCTTCCTGCTGACTGTTGCCTTTTATTGCTACTAAATTTACATGAAAATAAAGCCAATTTATCCCTGGAGTGAAATATGTATTTACATTGTAGAGTGGAAAGAATTACAGCATGTGTTTATTTTGCATTTGGGAAACCTGAGAAAATATCTGGAAGAGTAACTAATATCACACATTTTCTAAAAGTTTAGTTTCACGACGGTGAATGTAATTGTACACAGAGAAGTCTAAAGGGAGCTAATAATTACTAAGTATTTTCTGACCTGAAGGAGTAAGTGTATTTTCCTCTGTAAATGGCCAGATTAACCAAATTTGGGCAGCCCCAAATACTCACACGATTATAAATAACAACTGAAGTGTGGAGCATTTTCACCTGAAAAGAACAAATCTGAAAACTGAGCCATGGACCCGAAGCCTGAAGGGGTACATTCAATGGTTCATTAAAAGCTTAATTAGTGTCACCCTGCACCAGGCAGGTGCTGAAGGAAGGGGGCAGGAGGAGGAAGGCACGTGCTCAGCGGAGGACGCTGAGAGACTGAGGGCACCATGAGGGGCGAGGAGGAAAGGATTTCTAGGCAGATGTAACCTGAGAGCAAGTCAAGAGGTGCCAAGCTGCCCAAGCAGGTAGCACATTCGTGAGGGGCAGGGAGGAGATGTACAAGCCAGCTTCTGTGAGAGTCACACACAGTTCTGTACTTTCCAAGTGGTCAGTGCTGTGGCCAAACGTGTTGTTTTTGTCTTGTGGTTTGGGGCAATAGTCATTGGAAAAGACAAATTTATTCCCATGAAAAAGAGAACTGTTTTCATCACAACTGCATAGGGAAAACACACGAGGGCTCTTGCAAGAGAATCAGCTAATACTGTAGCAAAATCTAGATCTCCTTGGTGGTAATTTTCATTTCCACAATGTTAATGGAAGTGTTAGACCTGTGGACCTGTTATGAAAAAATAGATGGCACAGATAATTGGGTTGTTTTCTAGACTTTAGAAATCATCAGGGAAAGTATAAGCTGAGAGAAGACTGTAGATTGAGCCCTTGTTTCTTCTTAAACTCCTCTATAGCCTGTGGACTCTGTTGGCTTTTCCTTATGAGATTGTATTGCAAATGAAAGAAAAGGGCCATGGGGTGAACTGGGCTTGGTTATAGCTAGGTGTTTGCCACAGGCATTTGTAAGAAGTAAGAACTTTTAGATTTCTCTGAAGGAAGCTGGGCAACCCTGGCATTCATGGCACACCAGCATTAAGTTTAGTGAAATGCCCTGATATTTGACTAATTGCTTCACATAAAAGCATTAACTCATGTTCTAGTTGACACATAAATCTTGTAAAGTGAGTTTTAGAGCATTTGTGAATAGTATGCAGCCTTATATCTCATGAATATCAGAATTCTGCATTGGGTTAAACGTCACAGTGAAAGAGAAGCGAGCAGAGGGAGACCCTGTACTGAAGGGGTGGATCTCTGTACACACGGTTGTTGTGTCACGTGACCGTCTTCCATGTCCCCAGTGTCAGCTGACGGGACCAAGGCAGGCATCTGACCCAAGGCCGGCAACTCATATTCACTTTCTCTCAAATCTGTATTAGAAAGAAGCCAGGTCTGTAAGATTGAGTAGGTTTGGCTCCAGTGGCCCTGGTGGGATTTGTACAAGTGGAAGGAGTTCAGTTGCATAAGAGGAGAGAGAGGGATGTGTGAAAGCCAGAGACCATGGAGACTGCGGTGAGAGTCTCAGAGAGAGAAGACACTGTGATGTCTTTGAAGGAAAGGGAGAGTAGCCCTTTCTAGTAGATGTAGACACCTCTTTTCTTTATCCATGCAACAAATACCCTTCTTGAACTAGCGTGGGTGGGTTTTACTCTTTGCTGCTAAATTCTATGACCATGATCAACTAGACCTGGGAGGTATACAAGAAAAACATGAACCCTTGTCCCCGGACTGCTGAGGTTTCCAGTCTTAATATGGCAATAAAAAACCCTAACAGGCTGGGTGCGGTGGCACACGCCTGTAATCCTAGCACTCTGGGAGGCCAAGGCGGGAGGATCGCTCGAGGTCAGGAGTTGGAGACCAGCCTGAGCAAGATCGAGACCTTGTCTCTACTAAAAATAGAAAGAAATGATCTGGACAGCTAAAATTATATATATAGAAAAAAATTAGCCAGGCATGGTGGTGCATGCCTGTAGTCCCAGCTACTCGGGAGGCTGAGGCAGAAGGATTGCTTAAGCCCAGGAGTTTGAAGTTGCTGTGAGCTTGACGCCACGGCACTCTAGCCCGGGCAGCAGAGCGAGACTCTGTCTCAAAAAAATAAAAAATAATAAAAAAAATTAAATAAAAAAACCCTAACAACCTGGTTCTGTTTATCCAGAGTTGATATCACACCTCCTTTTTTACTTCCTGATTTTGAAGTCCCACTGGCTGTCATTTAAATTGGTACATTTTTTTTTTTCCAAATTGCTCCATCTTTGACCAGGTGTGGTGGCTCACGCCTGTAATTCTAACACTTTGAGAGGCTGAGACTGGAGGGTCACTTGAGGCCAGGATTTCAAGACCAATCTGGACAACATAGTGAGACCCCATCACTACAAAAAATCTAAAAAATTAGATGGGTGTGGTGGTACATGGTTGTAGGTCTAGTTACCCTGGGAGCCAAGATGGGAGGATCACTTGAGCCCAGGAGTTGGAGGTTACAGCAAGCTTTGATCACACCACTGCACTCCAGCCTGCGTGACAGAGTGAGATGCCTTCTCTAAGAAAAAAAAAATGAATCCATCTCTCAGTGGCATTTAGACCTATCTTCTTATGTGCCTGGAAGGTAGGAGCATAGCCAGTTCCCAGCTCTTGAGGAAGTGCCTGGGTGCTGTCCTTCCTGTATTCAGTCATGTGTTCACTCATTCTTTCAACTAATAATTTTTTCCTACGGTTTGCCGTGCCTCCTCCTAGGTGCTAGGGAAACAACAGTGAACAGAAGAGACAAGGTCTTTGTCCTCATGGAGCTCGGAGCCTGATAAAGGCAAGAGAGATTAACCAATTAATAACTTAAAACACTACTTAATTACAGCCGTGATGTTCTGTAGGGGATGGGGGTCACAGCCTTTTGGGAAGGGGGTGGGAGGCTCCCTGGTGAAAGCAACCTGTAAGTTGGGGTCTAAAGGAGGAGTGAGAGTTAACCAGGAGAAAGCATTTCATGGACTGCACTGGAAGTTGAACCTGGAGCCCGTTCAGGTAGAGCCTTGTTTATCCCAAGATCATATAGATTAAGTTAGAGACTTTAAGAAACTTGAGACTGTGTGCCCAGAGATATCTAATGTGCATTAAAATGCCCCAGCCACTCTGAGAGATTGGTCCTGGAGAGGAAAAATGATTAAGGCTGAATTTCCAAAGCCCTGGGCTTAAAGGGAAAGATATCCTTTAGTTTTTGGGTGGACGTAGTAACAACATACTAGGGGCAATGGAAAGAAGCTCTCAAATTTGCTAGAGAACCGGGCCGGCTTGTGAAAACTTCCAGAAACCTTGGAACTGTCCCCTTCCTTCCCCATTTTCTCTCCCTTTGTTCTTCCCTTCTTCCCTTCTCCTTCCTCCCCTCCCTGTATCCATCCACTTAACAAGCAAATGTCAGGGATCTCCTGTGAACAGCAGGCTGGGCCATGGAAATAGATACGTGTGGAACTAATTATGTACAGTAAGTTCCTTGTGTGTGTTTGTTTATATGAGCAGTAGTCAGAGACTGATTACCCTTAACACTTACTTTCTTTAAAAATGTGTGCCCAGAGTCAGGAAGCATGGGGATGGACCCAGGCCATTCATATCCATCATTGGAAAGCAATTCCAAATGCAGCCATCTGCAAAGGGTGGTTAGCTCTTTTGCAAAGCACAGCGTATTACATATCATTATTCTATCTTATATTTAAGCACCTTGAGGATTACATTGTAAGCAGTTCGTGTGCGGGAATTGTGTTCTCTCTTCTGTAAAATGGTGACTGCAGTGTCATTTACCCAGTGGGGATACAATAAATATTAATTACTGGTGGCTTATCCCTTAACACAGTTTTCCCTTTCAGATTAATGAGGCAGATTCCTGATAAATGCACTTGTCTCTCCAGAGTTACATTTGCCAAGGCTCAAATGATCTAAAGGATTTGCCTGGAGGCATGAAGTTCTTGTCCAGTTTTTTTTCTTTCCTCTTTCAAGCACCCTTTGGAGATGCATTTCTTTCTTGAAAATAATTGGCACTAGTGAAATTAATTTTAGCTGGAAAAGAGAACTAAGTGGTCATGGTGTTGTCCGCTACTTTGGGTGGATATTTGAACAGAAAATGTTAATTAAGCTTTAAAAGAGAATGGCAGGAATTATGGGATAGAGTTAAGGCCCAGTTATATATGCTGCCTAGCTGAGGTTAGAATGTGCATGTCTATTGGCATGTTTTCTTCAGGAATTCTTAGAGACATCCTACTCTCCTTGCAAAACTAAAAGAATTTTCCCCAAACAGAGATTAAATATCTAGAAACTTAAAGGCTCTTTGAGATAGGCTGAGGATGTGTGTAAAACATGAGTGAACAAAGATGAAGCAGTCGCAGGAAAATGTTTTAATTTCATGCTTGTTGATCTTTGGTTTGTAAGGTTACATTCTACAAGAGAGACGACTGATACGCTATTTAGCATTTACTAAGAAATGGCAGTAGATTAATCAGAAGACTTCTAAAGTAGGTCAGTGAAGCAGCATTTTCATTTTTGTTTCTGTTTTTTACATGATGTATGTTTAATGGTTTCCGATTGGAGAACCGAGAGAAACTTAAAACGCTGGAATGAAACTTCCATGCCACATGCAGAACAATTCCTTACCCATTAGTATTCAGGTTTTGCTTATAAATTGTGTTTTCTTTACTGTGAATTTTACCCTAGAGGAGTTTGCTGTCTGTGTTCTCATTCAATTTGGGATGAGTTGGCCCAGTGGATAAGCCAGCTTGCTCCTAAGCGTCTGCTTATTTCTAGGTGGAAGGCCATGGGAGGTGAGCATCAGAGTGCGTGTAAGCTTTTGTGCTGTGTGTGATCTCTAGGAGTGGCATTGTTCCTCGTGCCTCTCATCTTGAGGTAGGGGGCGGGGAAGTTTGGATTCCGAACACTGGACTTTAGTCCCGACGTCTCTGCTTCCATGGATTATGATTTAGGCAGACCGGTTTACCCTTCCAGCCCCAGGGTTGTGTAAAATGGGGATAGCAGTAACCAGCCCTGCCTTGTGGCCAGGGCAGAGCGGTGAGGATTAGCCATTGTGAATGTGAAAGCATTTTTGCACACTGTAAAGTTTCCCCCTCTTCCCCCCAACACATAGTGTGAAATGGCACTGTTTCTACTCCTCATGTGCATGGCTGTCACTGCTACAGCTGTTATCCTGGCGGGATTTTGAAGAGAGTGAGAAGAGAAAGGGAGATGTGGGGAGAGAAGCCAGTGCTACTCTGTGCTTTTTTCCTAAGCTAAGTGCTGGGCTACAATCAGGCCTGGAGCTTGAGACGGGCTGTTGAGGTGAGAATAGGATCCTCCCTGACCCGGTGGGTTCTGAGGACATCGTAACTAGGCAGTAGGACCCCAAGGTCAGGTAGAGCTGTTCTCTCTGGCACTCTGGGGGTGTGGGGACCTCAGGACCTGTTTCCCCTTGTTCCCGTTGTCTCTGGGACCTTTCAGTAGCAAACTGCGGCTTCTTTGAGAGCTTTCTGGATCCACCTGGTTCTCCCAATAGTCCTCCCCTCCCTTTCCTCAGGACTTCAGCTTCCCTTCCGTGCCTGGTACCATCGTGCCCGCTCCCACGTGTCGACATTGCGTTTCTATCCTTACAAAGGAAAACACACTCTGACTCCCTACTCAATCTATTTGCTTAAATTTTCTCTATTGGGTGTGGAAACTTATTAACCTTTCTTTACCCTACATTATACAAGGAATGAATTTCCTTACCCTACATTATACGATGAATTAAGACAATAAAATACTGGTTTTTGGTTTTTTGCCTATGAAATTGGTTAAGAAAAAAGATGGCGGAGAATGATAAGAAAGAGGGCAGCTCACACGCCACCGAGAGAATACAAATTGGTATAATTTTTTTTTCAGCAGTGAGCTGGCAGTATTTATCAAAAGTCTCAAATGTTTAATAACCTTAAGCCCAGCAATTCCTCTTCCAGGAAATTATTAAAAAGTTATGCTAAGATTTAGCTACAGAGAAAGTTTATTGAATTATAATTTGTTGTAGAGAAAAAAAGTTAGACATCATCATAATGTCCAGCAGTAGGGAACTGGGCAGTAAGTTATGGCATATTTATGTGATGGAATAGTCTGCACTATTTTAAATGGTAGTATAGAAATTTATGGACACGGTATATTAAATATAAAAGGTCATAAACATTATCATGGTGTGCAACCATTTTCATGTAAAGTAAAAGTACACACAGGCAGCCCTCTGTGTCTGCAGATTCTGCATCCATGGATTCTATCAACCAAGGATCAAAAATAGTTAGAAAAATAAAATGGATGGTGTGTATGTGCTGAACACATACAGGTTTTTTTCTTGTCATTATTCCCTAAACAATACAGTATGACAGTTATTCACATGGCATTTACATTCTGTTAGGTATTATAAGTAATCTACATATGATTTGTAAGTATATGGGAGGATGTACCTAGGTTATATGCAAACACTATGCCATTTTATATAAGGGGCTTGAGCATTCATGGATTTTTGATGTCTGTGCGGGAACCAATCCCCCACGGATACTGAAGGATAACTCTTCAGTTGACCCTTGAACAACACCAATTTGAACTGTTCAGGTCTACTTATGCACAGTTTTATTTTTTTCAATAAAAGTTACATTGAGTGTGCCTGCCTCTCCTTCCACCTCCTTCATCTCTTCCGCCTCTAACACCCCTGAGATGCAAGACCAACCATCCCCCTCTGCTTGTAAGAGCTTGAATCTGTCAGGTAACAAGAGGTAGGAATGTGTGCATGGAGAACACGTCTCAAGCTGCTCTACAAAGACCTCTCTGGGTCGTACAGAGATACCAGAAGGTACTTTTTGGCAGAGATCGCTCTCCTAGTATATATTCCTTCTTTTTTCCTTTTAACAATTATTAAACCTCTTCCTCTGAAATAAAGAAAGAAGGGCGTGGGCAAGACAGGTTTGGGGAGGTAGCCAGGAAAAGTGCTATAAACACTAGTAAGGTCTATTAAACAGATTTAAGTTGGTGCCTTCTCCATCCATGAGTCTCCAGTGATTTAGTCATTCTCTTCCTGGTACCAGGGAGGGGGGCACCCTTACAAATGGAGATTTCCTTTATAAAGGTACATTTCCCTTATGAAAGGATAACTTCTACTCTGTTTTAAGAGCTTCTCCTGTATCTGCAGTTTTTCAAAATAATCCTTATGCCAAAGAGGTGTATTTTGGGGTGGCGTATTCTGTCTCCTACAGTTATATTTTGGGGTGGCATATTTCTGGTCTCCTACAGCATCTTCTGTTACACAATTCTGAAAATGCATTCTCCCACCTCACTTTTCCCTTTAGTGAGAATTACATGAGAAGGTGTGATAGAATGAATGCATCAGATGAGCTTTTGTTCTAAAACCAGGGCCTACCCTGCTTGGAGTTAAAAGCTCTTATATAATGCCATCATTAAAGTGAGATCTGTGTTTATTGGTGTGGAAAGATGTCTCTGATGTGTCTATTAGTTTACTAATGCTGCATTAACACAGTACCACAGACTGGGTATCTTAAACAACAGAAATTTATTGTCCCATGGTTCTGGAGGCCGGAGTCCAAAATCCAGTCATCTGCAGTGTTGGTGCCTTCTGAGGGCCACAAGAGAAGGGTCTGTTCCAGGCTTGTCTCCTTGGCTTGTAGGTGGTCACCTTCTCCCTGTGTCTTCACCTCCTTTTCCCTCTGTGGTGTCTTGTCCAGATTTACTATTTTTATGAGAACATCAGTCATATTGGATTAGGGCCCACCCTAGTGACCTCATTTAACTTGATTACCTCTGTGGAGACCCTATCGCCAAATAGGGTCACATTCCGAGGTACTGGGGGTTGGGACTTCAGCATATGAATTGGGGGGAGCACACAATTCAACCCCTAACAATGTGTTATCCCCTATTTTTAAAAACATTATTATGAAAAATCTCAAACATAAACACAATAGAGAATAACATTCAACCTCCATGTCCCCACCAGCAGCTTCAGCTCCCCCCAAAGCCAGTATCATTTCACCCTTGCTCTCTCACCCCCATTGGATTATTTTGAAGTAAATCCCAGGCGTCAGAGATGATGCATTCTAAAGTGATAAAAGGTTACAAAATTATATAAGCGATGATCTTTTAAAAATAATATTTCTCTATGTATATCTATATAAATTAGAAGAGTCTCTACAAAAATATAAAGAATTTAGCCAGGTGTGGTGATGTGCACCTGTAGTCCCAGCTACTTGGGAGGCTGAAGCAGGAGGATTACTTGAGCCTAGGAGTTTGAGGTTGCTGTGAGCTATGATGGTGCCACTACACTCAGCCTGGGTGACAGAGACCCTGTCTCTAAAAAAAATAAAATTAAATAAAAATTTGAAAAAAATTTTAAATGAAGCTGTGTGACCTTGGGAAGGTCACTTAACCTTTGGACTTGAGAGACCCATAAGACTGGTTATAAATATTATGATCTCACATTTCTTCAGCATCTCAGTAAAGACTTCCTTAATAGGAATTTGTAAAGATAAAGTTTGCATTTTATATTTGTACAGTGTGGAGTTATTGGGGCTGGTGAGGAAATGATTGTAGAAAGCTGAAGATAAAGAAATGACAGGAAAAAAAATCAGTTTTTAAGAAATGGAGAGGGCTCATCCCCTTATCGTCAGAAAGTGTGTTTTGAGTGTGTAGGGGTGTGCGTGCAATTCAGAATTTTGCCTTTGCTTTTTGCCCTCAACAGCATGGGCTGGATTATAAACAACACTGCAACTTCTTCATAACACTCAGCATACTCATCGCTAAACTATGAAGGGACCAGAACAGACTTCCAACGTCCTACATCCTTCAACCACTCTTTCGTCCTATCCCTCTCATCTCAGATGGTAAAGGCAAGGCCAAGTATCAAAATGTTGAACTTCAAAATGCCATTATTCTGTCCTGCCTCCCAGGGCTGGGGGTGGACAGAGAAATCTGGGGTCACGGCTTAAGTCATTTAGTAATGGCCAGCCCAGTAATGACTCCATGAAGTCCAGAGCCAAGTGGGTATGGATCCAGAAAGTAGATAAGTATCTGAAAATGATGAATGCTTCTCTCCTGTTAATTTTCTGAGAGGGAGAATAGATTGTATTACCCAAAAGATTAATGCAACCTTGCCACTGGCCAGTTAGATCTGTTTATGAAGCAGTCTTCAACTTGGAAGAGGAAATAAGATGTTTGCATTGCATTCATACACCTCTGAAAGGAAAGCAGACTTTTATGCCTCAAGGCATAACAAATGCCTCAGGCCTGAGACTCCCCTCCACAACCCAGAGTTGGGGGCAAGGTGCAGCTGGGGGCATCTGCAAGGGGGATCCTGCCACAAAATAAGTGCCTGTCCTGGGAGGCTGGAGACTCCCTTCCCACACTGAGAGGCCAGTCAGAGGTCTGGGGAAGCTCTTTCTGTTCCCTCAGGAAGTTCCAGCAGGAACCAGTGGAGGCCCCAGATGCAGGAGGTAAACTAAGCAGATCAAAATATTACCACAATCTAACCTGAAAGTAGATTGTCTTTGGAACCACAGTTCTTAAAAACAGGCTAGGACCTATGTCCTAAACCTAAACATGTGACTGCCAGCCTAAAAAAGAAAAAAACCAGTTGGGACCCACAGTCTCCTAACATAATAGCCAAATGTCCAGGATAATCGAAAATCACCAGTCATATCAAGAACCAGGACAGTCGCACTTGAGTGAGAAAAGACAATTATCTGACACCAGGACTGAGACGATTCAAATGTTAGTTTTATTGGAACATGGCCATGACCATTATTTATGCAGTCTCTGGTCGCTTTCAAGCTACAGTGGCAGAGTTGAGTGGTTGCCACAGAGACCATATGGTCGCAAAACCTAACATATTTACTATCTGGCACTTCACAGAAGTTTGCCGACTCCTGCAGTAAACCCACTCAAGACCTAATGGCCAGTTTTGTGGGTATCTTTCCTCCTCCTCCTCACCTTTTCTTGTTTCCTTTGGTTTATAGTATAGAGTATTCTCTTTCTTCTATTGGTTTGTCCATTCTCTTCCTGTTTTTTTTTTACTTTATTCTTCTTTCTTTGTAACCTCATCTGTTTAGCCAGCAGCCTCTTCCCATTGGAGATGGAGCCCATTTCCTTCTGCTCATCTTGTCCCTTATTGCCACTGTCACTTTCTTAACACCACTGAGAAATGTGATTTGGGAGATCTGTATACCAGATGGGGGTTTCTCTCTCCACTCTCCTAATCAGGTTTGAGCGTTAAGATGTCTAGGACTGGCCTACATGGGATTGCGTTTGGGGATGCAGGAAGTGGTGTCCCAAGGGGGCCTAAGACCCTGCCTAAAGTGAACTCTTGGTGGAGTATCATTCCAGGTGTATGTTGTGCCAGGAGGTAGAACAAGAGACATAGCCTGACAAGTATATGGAGAAGGTAGAATGTCAGGTAGGAAAAGTCAACAGCTCATTGGAAGAAGAAAACAAATGTTCAGATGTGAAGCCAGGACTTAACTGTTCCCCAACACTCAGAAGTTTGGAGAAAGGCATTGCAGATGCCAGCTTTCCAAATACCAACAATGCAGTCTATTAATAAGACAAAGTCGACTTTATTGTTTGCCACTGTAAGGAAGAACACTACCTACACAGGGTGTTAGCTGTGTCTCTCAAGGGGGAAAGCAAGGTCAGAATTTGAGAATTGGAAGTTTGCTTTCCAGTGTGGAGACTTGATTAGGATTAGGTAAAGACCAAGATGCAACAGTTCAGGATTGGTGGAAACAGCAAGGCAAAGATTTTGAGGCAAGGCATTTAAAGAATTTTAGTGGGCAAACTGTCTGTTGATGGTTTTTATTAAAGAGTTGATGGATATTTTGGGCAGAGTCTCCTGGAATATTAAAGTAACACTCATGAGGATAGTAGAATAGTGAAGTCATGTTAATGGAGACAGTAAGCTGTGTGTGTGTGTGTGGTTTTGGTCTTGAAGCAGGCTTTTAAGCCTAGGTAAAGACATTGGCCAAGGGAAAAGTTAACCAATGACCAATCCCCTGACCTATGACCCATAGGGGAGATTTAGCAGGGGATCAGGAACTCCACCAGAATGAGGAGAAAGGCCAAACCAAGGCCATCTTGTATTTGGCATGAAATTGTTTGGTCTATTTGCAATCAAGACGGATTGAATTACTGAAGGCCCTGGGGAACCTGTGGGGAGGTTCTGCCAACCAAGGCCAGCAGCCTTTGTTACGTTAGGATTAGGAATCTGTGTTCAAGAGGTGCTTTATGCTGAACTTTTGGTTAGTAATGGAGGAGTCACTGAACTTGTATTTGTTGACCCCTGGACCGTCAGTACTGGGTTTTTCAGGTGGCTCTGAAACCTGCACAAAAGCTTGCAGCTCCAAAAAGTGGGAAGCAGTCAAGGCAAATGAGGCCCTTGTCCTCTTGCTGCCTCCTGCAGTCCTCCCTTTAGCCGCATCTAAACTTGTTGAGCTGGATATCATTGGGCTTTGATCTTTGCAGGTTGGTTTCAGCTTCTTTGATCTCTTCTTTCTCTTTCTACAGCCACTGATCTTATTAACATTAACTCCTATGCTTTGATTTTGTAATGCATATGCCATCGTTTGTGCTGTGGGAAACAGGCCATAGAATCTTCCCCCCCTCCCCATTCCGAGAAGTTTGCTTATCTGTCAAGTTCAACTTGACCTACATTTCATAACCTCAGAGTTGACATTTTCTGGAGGTGTATCTCTGAAATTTAATTTGGGAACCCATTTTTGTGCTGGTGTTACAACATGGTGATGTCCGATTGTGGAAGAAGGCAAATGCCAGAGAGAAATGAAATTTGGACTTTTGGGGGGTTTGTTTTTTAAACACCACAGATGATTAATGTTGATATGCCTTGGAAGAAGTGTTTAGCGCTCTGATTTGAAACTTACGTAATTAAAGTAAGTGGTTCAACATTTTTTTAAAAGGCTGGTCGCTGTGAGTGAGTCTGCTTGTCAATGGTAGTGCTTTGCTCTTGTTGATATGCCTGTAGGCACCTTGAAAGGGAGAAGGAGCCTCTTTAAGAATTTGTTGTTGGTATTTTTGGTGCATACAGCCTTTCAGTATCATATTCATCTTCCCTTATGTGTCCTTAATTAAAATTAGAGAGATATAGAAATAGCCAAAACTTGTTCTTCCAAAGTCTGCTGAAGAGTCTTCAGCCGTGCCTCCCAGTCTTAGCAAATGTTAGAGCAGTAATGACTGTGGTCTACAGCTCTGAGGCTAAGAATCCTGCATTTCTTTCAGGGTTCACCCAATTTCTTTTGGAATCTGTTGAAGCTAATATAATGTGAAGCTTGGCATCGATTTTGTCATTAAAGACTAGAGTTCTGTTTCCGTCTCGTGGAAAAAGGGGAGAAAATGAATCTTTAGGAGGTGTCTACTGTGTGCCAATCATTGTGCTAGGCTTGTTTTATTTTTAGTGTTCAATTTACCAAGTATGATGTTGAAAACCCAGAGGTGCCTGGTTATTGATAGCCAGGGTGACTCAAGGGTTATTGATAACAAAGGGTGACTCAAGGGGGCACTGTTAGCATTTTAAATGGCAAAGTTCTTTGTTGCGTGTACAGTGCCCCCAACGTGAGACATTTAGCACCCCTGGCCCCCGTGCATTCAGTGCCATAGTTCTCTCTCAATCATTGTAACCACCAAACCCACCCCACTGCCATTTCCAAATGCCCCCTCTAAAAGGCTGTCATTGCCCGTGGCACTGGTGACTAGCTCTCAATAAATACTGTTGCATGCTTTTCAGAGAGCTTATGTGTGGATTCCATCTCTGTGCATGTGCCTCCGTTGTAATAGGGTAGAATATCCTCTAAGCAAGTTTTGTGTTTTTACAACCTAAGATTTACATAATATCTATGCTTGCAAATTAACAAGTATTATGTTATATAATTGGAATACAGTTCTTTTTGTTGATTAAAATTGAGTATATTCCATATAGTTAATGGCCTGATTTTACTCACCTTTTCTCTTAAGTGTTATGGCATCATTCATAGTCAAAAAACATATGTATTAAATGTTTTACCATTATAGTTCCTTCTTTTTTTCCAACGCATTTTTCTAAGACAAGGTTTTATGGCAGGAATTTACAGAAATGCTGATTACTACAAATAGCTCGAAATCCTCTTTTCCCTGTTAGCAGTTGTACATATAGTAACTGTCAGTGAATACATAGACATTTCATCTTGTTTAGAGTTAAATTTAACCGGTTGGCAGTATTTCTTGGCAAACCTAAACTGATAACAGAGGTATTATCCTTTTCTAAATCCTCAGCCATATTACGCTCATCAAATATATGATTTCTGTAGACTTTGTGTCATAAATGGATTCCGTTGCACTTGAGTGAGAAGAGTGAGACTTGGATTCATTCATTCAAGAGATACTTATTGTACTTGGGATAAATCAGTGAACAACACAGATAGTGATCCCTGCTTACATACCAGCAAAAATGAATATAGTAGTAAGTAAATTACAAGTTAGGTTGGAAAGTGAGTGCTACAGAGAATAATGAAGTTGGTAAGGACGATGGGAGTGCCAGGGGTTGGACTGGAGATGCAATTTTAAATTAGGCGGTTTGGGAAGGTTTCTCAAGAACAGTGACTTTTAAGCAAAAACCTGAAGGAGAAATGAATACGTAGTGAGCTCCTGTTATGTTACGCATGCTGTTTTAGGAGCCAGATGGCTAAGTATAACCTCTGTAATCTGCAAAGAACAATTTGCTTGGCCAAATTATGGGTGTACACATTAAGGTGAGAACAGTCCAAATCATGTCTGTGCAACAGGTTTATTAACATTAATCTTTTTAAAAAAATTACTTTAAAGTAATGGTACCTGTTTTGCTAAGTGGGATTGCAAAGGATGAACTTTTTTTTTTTTAAAGCAGACAACTATGCTGAATGATAGGAAATAGCAGGTATGTGTTTTCAAAAGGAAATTTAAAGAAAAAAAGGCTGAGCATGGAGTGGGTTTTGTGTCTAAATCGAGTGGTCCTTACAGAATTATTGCTTCTTCCCAGCTGGTGACATCATGATGGTAATGAGGATCCTCCAGGGGTGACAGTGACAAAGCAGGAGATGTTGCTTCAAATTAAGGACAGCCTCTGTGGAGAAGCTTGAGAAAACAGTGGCCCAGAGAACAGGAGCTTGTTCCTGCCTCCGATGCCAGCCAGCACTGTGACCCTGGGCAGTTGCTCAAGCTCCTCCACTTCTCAGAACAACTAATTGTTTACTAGACATGGTGCTAAGCACTTTATATACGTCATCTTGTTTAATGAGATAAGTTATAACACATGCGGGAGATGAACTTCTCAAGATAACCATTAAAGTCCTTTCCTGGCTCTTGAGTTCCTTTCTCCTTGATTTGTAGACCCCTGTTTGTCCTGTGATAAGCTTAAGAATTGAAGCCAGGCTGCAGGATACAGTTATTTATCATAGTGAGCCACGGAGTAGGGCTGGGTCTGGAATTCCTGGTTTATCTCTTCCTCCTGACATGTCACATGGTGTGAAGAAGGTCAGGAAGGTTTAGTGTTTTTTGCAGGGGGTGGGGTGTGGGGGTGGGGGTTCGGTATTGGTTTCACTGTGATCTTGTTCAAATACCAGCCCCAGAGTTTGCTTCAATTTCTTGAACTTTGAATAGGGATTGCCAAAGAGTTAAGGGTTGGAGCTGGAGGAAAATCTAGGAATTAACTTTGCTCTAGGGAAAACCGTGCTATGCCTACCATCTCAGATAACCTTCCGTAGTAAAAGAACTTCACAGGGATTGCCAGGACTGCCTTGAATGTATTTATTATTGACTTCCTTGAGAAGATCTGTAAAAGGGCACACCCAGATGGCCCTGATGGTCCTTTTCAGCTCTGAAGTTCTAAAATTCTCTTTTGATCCAGAGCCTTTGGACAGATTCACCTAGACAGATTTCACCCAGGACTGTGTATCTCATCAAGGGATGTGAGTGCACCGAGCGTTCTCTGAGCTGACCCTCACCTACCTCTACCCAGTGTTTTAGGTGTGGCTCCCCAGCCTGGTAAAAGGAGGACTTCTGACCCTCACCCCCTTTCCGTCTTCCCCGTGTTGCAGATGATGAACCAGGTAGAAGGGCAGCAGAAGAACCTTGTGCACGCCATCGAGTCCCTGCCGGGTTCTGGCCCCCTCACTGCCTTGGACCAGGATCTGCTGCTCCTGAAAGCGACCTCTGCTGCCACCCTCAGCTGCCTTGGGGAGTGCCTCAGCTTGTTACAGCAGAGTGTGCACCAGGCCAGCCAGCCCAGCCACAAGCCAGGGGCCTCAGGTGAGACCCCAGTGGGTGCTGGTGTGTGTTTGGAACGAGCATTGCCCAGTCTGTGTGTGTGTGTATGTGTGTGTCCCATTGTCTTTCTCCTTTAAATCATCTGTTTCTCTACCATCCATCCATCTGTCCTTTGATCCAAGTGTCTCTCCATTCATCTCTTCCACAGTTTACGTATATTTTTGTTTTGCAAGTTAGAAATGTGACATTCTATGAACAATTTAACTAACATGTTTGCATAAATAGTATGGAACTCCTTTCAGATTTACTGGGATCATGCTGTATATCTCATTCCATTTGTGACTTTTGCACTCAGCGTTCTGTTTTTAAGATCCACTGCTGTGCAGCATCTGGTCCATTATTTCCATGGTGTTCGCCTAGCACGTTTTTAGTCGGCTGCTCTCTGATGACGGACGTGCACGCTGCCACCAGCCCTCTGCCCCACCCACCCCGCTGCAGCCAGCACCCTCGTGCCTGTCCTCTCATGGACCTGTGTGAGATTTTATCTGGAATACATACCAGAGCATTTCTAGTTCTTTATCTAGAAGCCAAAGATAATAATACACTGTCTTGAGATGCCTCTATCCTTTTGGAGGATTTAATCAATAAGCATATAAAAAGATATTAGTGAAGATTATAGTTAGTGATAAAGGTGAAAATAGCTTGAGATTGGCTATGTCATATATAATTATAAAGCATTATAAATAACAAAACAACAGAAACCTGATGATGCTTTGTTGCCCAGGGGTCACTTAACTAATGAGGAAATGAAGCAACTTAGGTGATGGACAGTAAAGCCAGGCTGTGAGTGACAGTCTCTATTTCCTTCCTCTGATGCCCTTTGCCCTCCATTTCACTGACGATTAAAGGGACAGGTGGTTTTGAGAGTAGACTGTAAATTGGTTTTCTTTCCATAATACCCACCGTCATTTACTGAGCTTGGCCTTTGCTGCATGTTTTCTGGAATTTTTACAGAGTAGGTGTTATTACACCCATCCTTCAGATGACATGCTGAGGCTCAGAGCCATGGAGTGACTTGCCCAGGGCCACCTAGCTAAGGGCAGAGTGGAGGGGAGAGACCAGCTCTTTCCACGGTGGCTGATGCCTTCCCCTGCTTGGGGTTCCTTGTTCAGTCCAGACCAGACCACCCAGTGGGCTCTGGGTCCCACAAACTGGGGCTGGGGACGGTGTCTTGCTAGCATCATAATTCTCTCGGATCAGGTATATATTTATTTTATTTTCTCAAAAATAATTTCAGAAGTCAGAAAAGTTGCAAGAATAGTATGGAAAATTCTCACATATCCCTCTCCAAATTCCCCAGATGGTAACATTTTATCATGTTTGCTTCATCATCATTCCTTTCTCTGTATACACAATTTTCTAACCACTTAAGAGAGTAAGTTGCCAACCTGATGTCCTCACTCTTAAATACTTCAGTAGATATTTCCTTAAAAAATGGACACTCTCCTGTATAGGCAGCACAGTGATCAAAATCACTAAATTAACATGGATATAATCCTGTTTTCTCATCTACTAAATGTTTCCAATTATATCCCTGATGTCCTTCATAACAAAAGAAGAAAATTCACGTAGAGGACCCCAGTCTAGGAGGGGATTTGCATGTATTCAGGCACAGAGCTAAGGCACCCAAACCTGCTTTTCTGCCTCTCCTCTTCCTTCTCAGCTTGGAAAAGGAAACTTGAATGCAGAAACCTCAATGAGACTCTGACATTTTCTGGTCTGGAAGGAGCCTCAGTGACCCTCATTGGGGCTTGGGCACAAACTCAGACTTAGACTGGAGACTTTTCAAGGTTTCTCTCGTCTCTTGCCCTGTGTTGTAACTTCTAGCCTCTGCAACCTAATGGGCTTATTCTAAGACTCTTTCACTAGTAAATACAAGCTTGAACCATTTTCTTATTCCTGAGATTCATTCCTCCCAGAAAACTTTCTTCAGGGCTTTCTAGCAAATTTCTAATTTTTTTTTCCTGATTTTCATTGTGTCTCTGGCATTTTTAAGGGCCTGAAGAGATAAAGTTCAACTGGTGGCATTTCAGATGTGGCAACAGGTTGAAATGGAAACTGGGAGGAGGGGAGACCCAGCAGTGTCCCTGAAGTCATGCCACATAAGATGCTACCTCCCTCGTGCCTTCCCTGCCCCCATCCCCCAATTTGCCTGTCTTCCCTTCTTTTTGGCTGCTTTCGTCAAGAAACTTGGCTGAAAGTTGGAGAACAGAGGGGGAGCATGAGGCATCATAATGACTCATTTGTTTTTCTCATCTTCTTAACCCTTCTAAAAGTTCTATTCCATGTAATACCGCCCCTTAAGTTTTAAGGCGATCTATATGCGTCTTAAATCTCTGCCACACATTGGAGAAAAACTTGAATTACTTCTTGCATGCAAAACATCTTAGTTGCCTGCAGTTAAAATAGAATTGCAGATTCTCAAGCTAGTGGGATAGAAGAATATGTTGGCTCCAGGAGTGTTGCCACAAAATATGTTTATTTAGACTCTCAGGGCTCTCAAGGTTGATAGTAGCTGTAGCAGCTGCCAGACACACACTGATAAAAATATAATGGGTATGTTTAAGAAGTGCCAGGCTGGGTTGGTGGAAATCAAAACCTCATTAAAGTGAAACTCTGCCAGGGTTTTATTTAAATGTTCGGTGGGCAGGAAGGCCCATATTACTTGTGGCATACCAAATATCCATGCAGATTGTTCTTGCTTAACGTCTCTTTGTCTTGTGATCCTTGCACTGTGTTTTCTTCTGCCCCTCTCCTGAATCAAAAATGATTTGTGGACTCTTCTGTAGCGTTTCATTGTGTCTTCCAGGAAATATGTTGGCTTTGGAGCCTTTGTCTACAAATGTTGCCCTCGAATGCTCCTTTCCTTTCAAACACACTGAACGACTGGACTGAGATCTGAAGATACTTTAGTTTTCATCTGCCTCCCACCTACGCATTTTGGCTCCCAGACCTGTCTCTGATGTTCTTACTAATATATACTGGTCTGAAATGCTTCACTTAACTTCCGTTGATGGAGAGGTTTGCAATTTAAATGAAGAAAGTATTTTGGCTTTTTGGTCAAGGCTCAAATTATGCAGCTCTCTTACTATTCCTGGGGACTACTAGATCTTCTTCAACAGCTTGGTGGAGGAAAATGACTGATTGACAGGGGACTGGGCATCTGTCTTCGCCAGCCTAGAGCTGTGTCTCCAGTGCTATGAGGAAAAGGCAGGCGGGACCACGTTCAGAACTGGAAAAGTTTGTGCTGCTTGGGAGCCTGGGCTTTAGGCAGGTTATCAGTGTGGGAGAGAAACTGGACTTTAAGGGAATTTGGGAGCATAGGGTACTTCGTCATCCGTGCTTCCAATTGGCTAGTTATTTACTTGCTAATCTTGATTCAGGGAACATGGTTTGAATTCCGAGCAAACACTTGTAACCAGAGAAGCCCATTCTAGTGCCAGGTAAGAGCTGGGCGTTCACAGCATGATGGGCGCAAGACATGCTTGGGAAAGGACACTGGAGTCAGAGCTGCCAGAGCAAGCAATGGTAGAGCGTTGACAGAGCACAGTAGACGACACAGGTGCGCTTGGATATAAATGAGGACAAAAGATGCAGAGACGTGTAATTGAAAGGAAGAGAACCATAGCAGAATTTAGTATGCTTTCCTTAGCTCATTCTTCTTACTGCTTTTCGTTCTTTATAAAATTTGGGTAGAGTGTCAATAAGCCCGTTGCTTTGGTCCTACTGTTTTGGGGTTTGGCAGAAAGGGCTAAATAAATGAGAACACTGTTAAGAACTCTGGCTTTTCTGGCTGTTGGCTGTCTTCCTCCTGCTGTGCCTTACTTTCTTTCCGGAGACCTCGTTAGACTCCCATTTTTATCTCTGTTCCACCACTCAGAGACTTCCTTTGCTTTCTCTGTTGTACCTTTTTTCATGACACCTACTGCTTTTGGTGAAAATTTGCCCCACTTATAGTCACCTTCCTTTGTTTTATGATTAAAAGCCAAGATAGAAATGTGATAATTCTTTCAGTAAATAGGAAATCAGGAGAAGAGAAAAACTAGCATTGCAGAATATTCCAGATGAATGGATTTTTTTTTTTTTTTTTACAGCTATCTAAACAAAATGAGTACCAACTTCTCCCTAAAGAAAACAGTTAGATACTAACACCCCGGCTTTCCACTGGAAATATGCCTTATGTTTTCCTCAAGTTTGTGAATTTCAATCCTATTCTATTTTGGAAAATGCTTTTAGTTTTACTGCACTTGGAATACATGAATTCACTGTTACAGGAAGAGGAAGGGGCCTTTCCAGGTGCCATCACCTGTCTGTCACTGGCCTCTGGACGGAGTTGGTAGTTCTCAACACCCCACGCAAGTCTCAAACTGAGGCCAAGGATAAATTAAGATAGTTCCATAGGCAAACCTTTGCCTTCAAAACTGTTGTTTTTCTGTTAGTCTCCTTTATGCTTTTTGTTTTTATGTTTCCAAACTATTTTTCTTGTTTTCTGTCTATTTTGCTACACAGGTTGTACTTCCTTTACTCTTCTTTAGTCTTTCAGGGGAATATATGATACATATGTTAATTCTAGTAGTGGTTATATTAAGTTTTTCATAAGCATTCTTTTGGTTTTTTTGTTTTTGTTTTTTTGTTTTGTTTTTGTCTTAATCTTGCTGTGTTGCCCAGGCTGGAGTGCAGTGACTGTTCACAGATGCAGTCATAGTGCACTGCAGCCCTGAACTCCTGGAGTCCGGAGATCCTCCCATCTCAGCCTCCCACTATAGGTGCATGCCATTGTGCCCAACTTCATAAGTATTTTCTAACCTATATTTTTGTAATCATTAAAGTCAAGGATGACACACTACTTTTTGACTCATTCTTTAATGATGAAGACTGGGCATACTTTAACTTCCTTTGCTTCTCCAATCTGCTTCCTAATTTTTGTATTGCAATATGTGGGTTATTATTAATATGGTACTTACATAATGTATGATAATGACTAATTCTCTTTTAGAGTAATTATGACTTTGATATTCTGTTATGTAACCGTGTTTAGAAAACTTATTCACAGCCGATTCCAGGGCTGGGACTAGAATGAGATAAGGGAGGCACTAGCCTTGAGTGCAAAATGGAAGGGGGTGCCAAAAATCTCGGTAATGAAGATAAATAATCCTTTAATGCAATATATTTTAACCAAAATTAATGTGAAAACAATCCATGATAAAATATCAAAATATTACATAAAGACAGTGTCTAAGCTTGGGCTGCTATTATAAAAAAACTGTAGACTGGGTAGCTTAAAGAATAGAAATTTACTTCTCACTGTTCTGGAGGATGGAAGTGTAAGATCAGAGTTCCAGTCCATTCCAGACACAGGCTTCTGGTGAGCACTCTCTTCCTGGCTTGCTGATGGCCGCCTTCTCGCTGTGTCCACACATGGCCTTTCCTTGGTGTGTGTGTGTGGAGAACAAGCAGGCTCTGCTCTCTCCTTCTTTTAAGGACATTAATCCAGTTGATCAGGACCCTACCATTTTGATCTCTTTAATCTTAATTACTTCTGTAAAGGCCCTATCTCCAAGTTCTCCAAGTCTAGTCACATTGGCGGTTAGGACTTCAACATATGAATTTGGAGGGGACACAGACATTCAGTCCATAGCAGGTAAGATCCAATAGGATAGAGATTAGGGTAAAGCAAGTGAGACTGAGTCCTGCAAGACTTACATACTTTTTTAAAATTTGCATTAATTTCATTAAAAATATTGTGTTAAAATACCATTTATCTTAGCTGGGTGTGGTGGTGCATGCCTGCAGTCCCAACTACTCTGGAAGCTGGAGTATCACGTGAGTCCAGGAATTCGTGGCTTTAGTGTGGTAAGATCACACCTGTGCATGGCCGCTGCACTCCAGCCTGGGCAGCATAGCGAGACTCCCATCTCTTAAAACCAGACTATCGTTAATCTTGATTACTGAGCTTCTTGGTGCTTCCTTACATTTTGTGCCTGAGGCGAGTGTCTTCATGAACTGATCCTAGGCCTGGACCTGCTGAGCTGTGTGTTTAAATAGGTTCATGGCTCACCACCAGTCTTTTAGTACATGCCTTCCCCATTTCTTGCGTTCTTAATTCAGCTTGTTTTCTTTGTGTATTGCTAAATGTTTTCAAGTAATTTTTCCCATAAGAAGGTAATATGTTTTCTGAGTCTCTGCAGTGCTGCTGAGGGCATCTAGCGCAGAGGATGAGAGCATGGGCTCTAGAGCCAGGCTGCCTGGGTTTGAATCTTGATTCTACCACTTGCTATTAAATAGTTCTCTGTGCCTCTGTTTCTTCCTCTGTCAAGAGGGCAGAGTAGTACCTACCTCATGGGTCACCATGAGGATTAGGTGAGTTAATACACGTGAAGCGTGTACACTAGTCCTTGGCTCCTAGCAAGAGCTCAATAAATGCTGGCCATTTTTACCAGAAGAAAGACAATTTGGCTGGGGATGAACATTATCCCCCAGCTCCCCACTTCACTCCAAATCTGTAGACTTGTACTTGCCTTCTTCTGTCTATCTCTTTGTCTTCTGGCATTTAGTGTTGTAGCAAAACTCAAGACTGATATTTTTTTCCTTTAAGGCAGGTCTCATTTTTCTGCCTACATGATTGGAAAATTTTGCTCTTGATTTTTGCTATTCAAAACTGTTGCTAAAGTTCACGAACGAGGGGTTCATTATACTATTCTGTCTGTCTACTTCTGTACGTGCTTGAAATTTCAGTAATAAAAAGTCTAAGAAAACATTGCCAATCTGCTTCCTGACATGAGTTTCTTCCCATTGGTTTCATCAAGTGTGGTGGGTTCTTTCAGCAGTGCCAGCGGGTCGCTGTTCTGCCCAGGACACGTTTCTTTATTCTGTCATCGTTTGTTGTTTCTGCCGCATTGACCTGGTCTCCCTCCTTCACGAACATGGATCTGCTGTCTCTTGGATCTCTGTTCTGCGTCTTCTCTACTATTTTTTATCTCATGTTTGTCCTCTGTGTTCTTTGCAACTGCACGTTGGTAGAACTTCCTTTTCTCAACACACTGCTTATTTGACTTTCTACATTGTTGATTCTGCTTTTACCTGTTCTCAGTGTGAATTTTAATTCTACTAATGCCGACTTAGTTTCCTCATAATAATCACTTGATGCATTCAGCTCCCTGTTCACCACAGGCTGTTTTCTTCTTCTGACTTTTTCTGTTCTTGCTTCACAGAGGCTGCTTTATCCTGTATTGCACTGAAGATACACCTTTCCTGGTGTTTTCTCTGACAACTTATATTAGAAATTTCAGTGATATATTCTTCCTCTAAGCCTTCTTGAGAACAATGTTTCTTTTCCCAAGCTCTGGACAGTCCTTTTTATTTATTACACATTAGGACTTTTCTCATTCATCCCCACATAAATGGGGATGGCCTATCCAGACTCCTAAACCTATGATCATTTTTTAGAGCAGCTGGACTGGTCTGAGATGGGCTTCACACTGGTTCTTTGATACTCCGAGTCCATGGAGTGCACAGAAAACTACATTTCCCAGCATGCATTGCCACCTTACTCATCCTGCCCTGGTCCTTGTCTATCCCAGGATGCAGTTGGGCCAGATGCTACTTCCTGCCCTGTTGAGTCCTGGGTCACCATCTTTAGATGACAGTGGGATGGAGAGGAGAGAGGGACACAGTTGAGGTATGGGAGTAATAGAGAAAGCACTGTCCTGAATGCCTAGACAATCAGATCTCATTTTTTTCCCCCAGTGTTTTTTAAGACTTCCTAACTGCTCTAAAGTACGTTTACTACTTAAGTAATAAAATTAAAACATTTTAAGTAGTACCCCTGTATTTATGGGACAGCTGCCCAGTATTTAAGATCGGAATCCAGTGCCGGCTCCCTGAGGTGGGATTCGCTCAGCAGGACAGGTAAGAAGTATCTATCCACCTCTCTTGTGGCAGATTCTGGTGTCTTGAATCCCGGGTTGGTTTTCTTAGTCCACCTCCATCTGCCTTATTGTGCCTCATGGACATTTTTCTGAAGTTCTGGGGTCAGCTCACCATTTAGACTTTGGGTTTAGTGTTGTGAGTTCTTACCTTTTTTTTAATGACATCAAGGGCTGCTATATGGGTGCCTTTTTGCTATTATTAAAAAAATTGTGATCAAATACACATAACATAAAATTTGCCATCTTAACCATTTTTATGTGTACATCTCAGTAGTGTTAAGTATATCACATTGTTGTGCAGCCAATCTCCAAAACTCTTCTTACCTCGCAAAGCCAAAGCTCTATACCTATTAAATAACAACTCCCCATTCCCTCCCATCAGCTCCTCAGCCTCTGGCAACCACCATTCTATTTCCTGTCTCTCTTTTGGCCATTTTTTATTAATTTTTAGGAGGCTATGAAGCTCACTCTTCTTCAAATTTACTCTCTCTTAGTAGTCATTCACTCATTGAGCACATTCACATGGAGCACACACTCTTTGCTAGACTGTGTTCTAGAGCAGGGGACACAGCTGTGAGCAAGGGCAATCTTGTCCCTGTCCCCAAGGACATGGCATTCCAGGGAAGAGAGGAAGGTAATAGACAAGTACACGAGTGAACTGAATGCAGAGAGCACCAAGTCCTGTGAAGACGGTGAGCAGAGTGATGTGACAGGGAGTGCCTGTGGGGTGCTACTTTGGCCAGTGGGGTCCCAGGAGGCCTTTCTAAGGAAGTGATGTTTAGCTGCCCCTGGATGTACACAGACCTCCCCTCCCCACATGTAGAGGGACTGGAGGGAGGAACAGCACCCACAAAGGCTCCAAGACTGAAACAAACTTGGCTCGTTTGAGGAATGGAAAAAAATACCAGCATGACTTGAGCATACTGAGCACTGGGGAGAGAGAGAACAAAATGAGGCTGGGCAGGCCTCGGCTCTCGGGCCACAGAGGAAAGCCAGGCAATTTAGATTTTATTCCAGTTGCAATGAGAAGCCACTTGAGGCTTTTAAGTGGCAGAGTTATGTGATCTAACACTTGACATTTTAAAAAAGCATTTTTGCAGAAAAATGTACTTGGATAATACTGCACCCAGCAACACATTACCTGTGTAAGCACATAGGTAGCCCTTTGTATGTCTGTTATTTTGCTTCCTTTGACCAGATTCCCCTGGGAATACCTCAGGAAAGTTTGGGATACTTGTAGATTTTTCCTTAACTCTAGAGAAAAGGCTGACAGATATGATTGGTTTTTCGATGGAACATCTGAGACCCTGAAAGGTTGAGTTTTAACTCATGAGTCAATCTCCACTTGTGCCTAACTTTTCTTTGTCTTTTACCCTTGCTCTTAGACTGGAAACACAATCTCCAGAGTGTTAAGCAGCTGAGTTTGAGACCAATATATTCTAATGACAGAGTTGCTATGGGGTAAAGAAAGCTGCCTCTGGCTACTCCTGTCCCCATTAGGAGGCATAGAAAAAATATTCTATTAATACAATAACATATGACCCTTAAAAAAACAATATTAGAGTAGAAAGTCTTTTTTTTTTTTTGCCCCCAAGGGGTTGAGGGAGGATTAGAAAAATTTGTTGGTTTACCAGATTGGTATTTAGAAAAGTGTTTCTTGCTAGAATGGAGTGAGTGTGTCTGTCCTTAGCGGTGGGGCTTCCTGCCATCTGCACACCCAGGCACATCTGGGGGTCAGGGCCAGGCATGTTTTCTGAGCCATGTTCATTGCGCTCGTTGGCATTCACCACATATTGAGCAGCCATTTTTTATTAAATTTGACTTGTGGTTTTTACAGTAAATATTTAAAAATATTTTTTAAAAGTTGAAAAATAAGAAATTTACTTTTATCTGACTTTGGTGACATGGGAATTATTTTTGTCCAGGGCTGGAGAGAGAAACAGCCTGTTATGATTCTGATCTTGAATTTATACAGAAACTAGTTCATGAATAGACAGTCAGAACCTACCATCTACACTCAGTACTTTACTCAAAACGAGCCCCCGCTGTTTTACGCTGGGCCCATTTGAAGTAAGTCTCCTCATATTGGGAGGTACAAATATGTCATGAGCTATGAATGTTTAATCTTGAAAATACTTGGCATCATTCTAGGTCTTTATTTCAGAAAACATCTTGGGATGGCATGGGCCCAAGTCACATTCCACAGAGCAGATGAAAAATGGGACACTTGGCTCTTTGCCATCAGCCAGTGCCAACATAACCTGGGCAATCTTACCAAACTCCGCCGAAGACGAGCCAACCTTGCGGCCAGAGCCAGAGGTAAGCCAGCATCCTCTCGTAGTGCATTCGTGGCTTATATTATTGCTTGTTCATAAATATAGTCATTATATTTGTAACTTGCTCATCTCTTTGTTTTAAGAGGAGACAAATTATAAAATGGAAGCATTGCCCGGAGAGACAAAATCAGCTATGTGCGTGCCTGGCACTTCTCTCGTTCTTGTGGCAGGCAGCTGCTGTGGGTGAATTGTGATCCTCCGAATGAGGAATCTCCTATTTTCATTGAAATGGGAGTCATTTCAACTTCAAGTGGGAGAAATTCTAACAGGCCCATTAAAATGATGCCTATTGACATGACGGGAGCAGTTACAATATATCATGTTGCTCCCCTGAATAATGGCTCCTTCCTGTGGTTCCTGCTGATACAAGCTCTTGCCTCACATGCTCGACTCCTGCATGCCCCTGACCCAGGCCGGCACCCTTGGGACAGTGGCCCAGACTCCTTGTAGGCCTTTGTACCACAGCCCTGGTCCTGGCTGCAGAGGCTACTGCGCTGCCTTGTCACGGAGGAGCAGCCCTTGTGGATCTTGACGACCAGCGAGGCCCAACAGGCTTCATGGACTTGTCATCTGCCCTCGGCTTGGCTCTCCTGACTCTGCCTCTAAGTGGCAGCTGGAAGGGAGCCAAATGCAGTGTTGCCTCGTGTCACTTTTGCTTTGTGTCATGAGTAAATTTTTTTTTGATGCACATGTCCTCTTGAGATAATCGCTTGAACTAGCTTGAAGCCTCCTTTAACCATGTGTTAGAATTGTTCTTAATGTCAATTGAAATCATTTTAGCCTGAAAATTGTGGAACACGCACAAAATCTGTTTTATTATAAGGCTGAAAGCCTCAGGGCAGCTTCTTTGATCAAATGGTCTTGGTTATCAATTTCTCCAAGCTTCATTTTTGGTGACAGTGACTTAGTAGCATAGCTCTTACAAAGGCAGATTAGTCTGCCTACAAATATTTCATGAGTGTGTTTAAGGTGCCTTAGCAGCAGGGTGTGAAGTGAATTTTTGAAAGGTATTTGGCCCACATTTACAAGGAGTTTCAGGCTGAAAAAAAAAAACACATGGGTGACATGTAAGTGCATTGAAAGGTAAGTTGGCAATGGTGTACACGGTAGAGAAGAGAGTCATTAGATCTTTAATCATCATTTCCAGCAGCATTTTCGGGGAAAACCTAACAGGGGCTGGAACCTAATAAACTTACTTAATAGGGCTGGCGATATTCCTTACTCTGTGAATCTTTCTTAGTGTTTCTTCTGCTTTTCCTTGATAGGTGCTTTCTCTGATCCCCCAAAGTTAGAGAGGCAAGGTCTGTTGTTTTTACATAAAATTGTGCCTACTTTGCCTCATGAGTCAGCAGCATTTGCAAAAGATAATTTATAATTGTCCATAAGAAATAACTATTCCCATGTTCAGCTCTTTGAAAACACCCTGAAGGAAAAGAATTAGAGCTTTTCTCATTAAGTTAGGGACAATCATTAATTTCTGGCTGTCATTTTTGCCCTTAATCCTTTTGTCAGAGCAATATAAGATGCTGTTTGATGATTCCTTACAGCAGTGAGAGACTTATGGAGGGGGATGGTGTTTGATGGTTTTCTGAGAAGGGAGAATTAGAGTTCTTTTGCAAAGACTCCCATCATTTTTCCTAGCGACTACTCTAGATGATTCTCAAAACCCAAGCAGCTCCTGTTGGTTGAACACTATTTTTCTTTTGAGACCATTGTGCTTTGTCACATCTTTTGTCTTAATAGTTGAAGAAGCTAGCAATATCCACCCAATAGTTTTCCTGTCAGAAAAAAAGGAAAATGTTTCCATTGCCTCCCTTCTATACAATTTGGAGAAATAGCTCTATAAGGAATGAAGTGAAATTCCCAGAGGCTAAAAATTCCTTAGAAGAAGGTTCCTTATCCCTTTTGATATAGAGAATATAGTTGCTTATGTAAGTGATCATTGGGGAACTAATTTTAAGAATCATAGTTATTATAGTACTTTAGCTTAATAAACTATTTTTTTCTGTTTATTATTTTAATCATTTTAGGTCTTTGGGGATAAAAATTAAGATACAGAAGGTACTTTCCCTTTTTTGGTTCTGTCTTGCCATATAATAACTTACATCTGGAAAACTAATGCATTTTCAGGCTTTGTCTGTATAATTCTCGGTGGAATAAAACTCAAAGAGCAGTGTGTATTTAATATATGAGTTAGAAGAGAACTGTGGTTGGCTCTGTTATTAAATGCAGTGATCTTAAAATTTTATTCTGCTGGGGTTAGAACTAACTAAATGTGAAAATGAAATATATTCTTCCATAATGAAATGAGTTAGGATCTTGGTTTTACCCATTAGTAGAACAGTTTTCAGCTCTCAAATACATTTAAAATGTACGTGTAGACAGAAAAGGGTTTTTGTTGTGGTGCTTCATCAAATGTGCTGTGTTTTAGGACCAGAAAGATGGTTAATGGAGTAGACACTGTGGACTAGGTCTCTTGACCCTCGTTCGACCCTCCTAATTGGAGAGATTGGAAACCTAACAGCAACATGTCCCCGACTTTATTATGGCCAGATTTCTAAGTGTGTAACAGTGAGATACATTTGTGTGAGTTTTGGAAGACCAAGTTCCTTCTGCTGGTGCTGCTGGCAGGCAAGGTCATGGAGATCTGAATGTTGTGGTGGCCACACTCATTGGTCTGGGGCCTTTGTCCCACCTGCCTGGGTGTGAGAAGCTGTTGTGGCAACAGCAGCAGCTTCCTGACCTTGGGACCACAGCTGTCTACAATGTGTGACTATGAATTCAAAAGTCCAAGGAGCCTCTGACTTCTGCTTCTCCAGCCCTTTTAATGATTCTGTAGGCACCCAATTCCCGTATTAAATCCCTCTTATTGAAATACCTGGAGTGGTTTCTGTTTCCTGCTTTGCATCGTGATTGGTTAGGCTGTTGGCATAGGAGAGCACAGTGCTATGAGGAGACTCATCATGAATGACAGAGCTCACATGTGACCATGCACACTCACCTTCCTGAAGGATGTCTCTGAGAGACAAAACCTTAATATTTTTAAAAGACAGGTTTATTGAGGCATAATTCACAAACAATATAATTCACTCATCTAAAATGTAATTTTATCAGTTTTAACAAATCAAAGTGTAAGTTGTGTATACCTAATCTAAAAATCCATAATCCAAAATGCTCCAAAATCTGAAACTTTTGGAGGGGTGCCATAACACTCAAAGGAAGTGCCCAACAGAGTGTTTTGGATTTCAGGTTTTTGGATTTGGGACACTTAACTGGTGTAATACAAATATTCCAAATTCTGGAAAAAATCTAAAATCTGAAAACTTCTGGTCCCAAGCATTTTGGATAAAGGATACTATACTCAATTTGTGTAGAACAGTTCTATCACCCCATCCCACCCCACCCACAGAGTTCTCTTATGTCCCTTTTTAGTCAAATCTTCCCCCCAGCTTTTGGCAACCACTGATCTGTTTCTTATCCCTATAGTTTCACCTTTTCTAGAATGTCGTATAAATGGAGTCATGGAGTATGTAGCCTTCTGAGTTGGGCTTCTGTTGCTTAGCATAATGCATCCGAGATCCATCCATGATGTTATGTGAATCATAGTAGCTCATCCCTTTTGTGTTGAGTAGTAGCCATTGGATCTAGAGTTTATTTATCCATTCATTAGTTGAAGAACATTTGGATTTGAAAAACTTCCTCCAATACTCAATGGATAAGATGGAAAACTAATGTTGTGTTAATTATTTGAGGCAAATGTCTGGTGCACAGACAGCTGCCCCTGGTTTTAGGACAGTCAGTACTATTAGTCTCACTGCTGGAGACCCTAAGCAGTGGGCTTTTAAGCCTGTGCCTCAGAGCATGCCACCAACTCCCATCAACCTCTGTTGGTTGTCCTAGTTGGAAGCTTTGCCTAATTGGATTCCAGTGGCAACAATTATGTCAAGAGTCCACACATCCTAGAAGCCCCCAAGTCTAGCAGGTTTAGAAAGACTTCTCATAATGTCTTATGGACTGAGCACTAGATCAGCATATAAGTAAGCCAAATGGACTTTGGTTAGAAAGTTGCGTAATTGAATTTTTAAGTAAGCATGTTATAATCCCCCCTTCCCAAAGGGAGGAAAATTGTTTTAAAAATAAAGGAGGGAGACTGATATAAAAGGTTTAGCTGAGTTCTGCCTCAAGAACTTTCATGCTTTTGGTTGAATTGTCATTTTAGCACTGAACTTTTGAACCACTTAACATATAAAGCTGTCAGTTTGAAATCCTCTGACATTCAAGTTGAAGCCGGGCTACTACAGTTCCCTCAATTGTCTTTATCATCCCTTTCTTCTTCTTCTCCACGATACATAAACATATAGGTAGATGTTGACTGAGGATGTGTCAGGTGTGGGATGGTGACAGATATTTGAACATAAACAAGGTAATATGTTGTTTTGATCCTTTAGGTAAGTCCTTTAACCCAAATTTTCAATATTACAGGTTTGTTCAAAATACTCAGCACATATTTATTTGTTGTCAACAGTGTGACCAAGGAATGAGGCAGCTATCACTACTTACATGATTGGAAATCCTATGATAACCTCACAGAGTTTTATTCCAAATAGTTGCTACACAGGAAATGTCATTGATCACATTTAAAATTTGTTACAAATAAGTTCATGGGTGATAGGATTACTCTTCCTCACCCTAGTTCTCATCTCATCATCAATCAGATTGTATTTCCTTCCCAGGTTCTGTAGCACAGAAGTTTTTTTCTTTGAATCATGGCCAATGAATCACTTTATCTTAGAACAGTCTTTAGGAGTCAAATAGCCACTCTCCACTGGAGTGGTTGACTGATTTTGCAAAGCATCACAAAACTGGTCGGTGGTAGAGACAAAATTGATATCTGGACTTCCTTTCTCCCAAACCTAGTGCCTTTTCCTTTATACCACACCATCTACTGTATTGGGTATGATTCTTTCAGCTGCAGATAACAGAAAATCCAACAATTAGCAGCTTAAACAGTAATACATTTAATTTTCTCACAAAAGAATTCTAGTAGTAGGTGGTTCCAGGTTTGGTGCAATAACTCAGGATGGCCTCAAAGATACAGAAGTCTTCCATTCTCCCTGCTGTTGGCTTTTTATCTTTGTACTTGTCACTTTGTGGTTGCAGCGTCATAGCTCTAGTCCCAATCATTGCATCCTCACAACACATCCTTTAGAAGGAAGGAAGAAATGGGGGATTTTCTCAAGACTTGTCTTTATTTGGGAAGGGAAAGCCCCTTAGTACACTTCTATTATCTCATAGCCAGACCTGGATCACAGATCTGTCCCAAGACCTATAACTTGTAATGGGTCACTGGATTTTCATGAATCATCCTCCCTGACTGTGGAGAGGAGTGTGCCCTACTAGAGATCAAAGGGGGGTCTTGGATCCTAGAGAGACCGTAACTGGGTTTTTGTTAGCTAGGAAGAAGAGGGTAATGGCTTTTGGGTGGGAACAGGTCATGTCTACTGTACCGCCTAATCTATCCAGAGCAGATTATCTTCATGCAGTGGTCGCCTTCACTCCCTAAGACTTTTCTAACCTGGCTGTTTCATCTCATAGACCAAATTCTTTGAGGGCAGACTGCATGTCTGATTCTTCTCTGGAGACTCCAGAATATTTAGGACAGTATGATGCATGTAGTAGATGCTCTGTAAACATTGAATGAATGAATGTCAACGATGAGATTCATTGGTAGAGTTCGTGACTAAAAGGCATGCTTCCCCCTTGCTTTCATCTCTGTTCTGTCTCTCCCGTAAGGGTTCTGGTGGCCCCAGCAGAAGGAAGTTGACCTATTGAGTGGCATTTGACTTACATGTGCTGCTGGGATGAAATTCATTGGTCAGTGTCCTAGAGCTCTCCAGGCAGAAGACTGTCTTACTAATTGGTCCATTTCTAACCATTGACCTTGACCAACTATCCAACAAGTTCTAGATGGTTGTGATTATATGTGGAATTCTTACTATAATTTTTTGGAAGAGCAACTGAAGGCATTCCATTTACATCATGACACGATAGGCATGAACAGTGATATGATTATCTGGATTTTCTCTTTTTTCCTTCCGGCTGTTGGTCTGAAGGGAAAGTGGTTCACCTTTCAGGCAAATATGGAAGACATGTCTCCTAGACCCTCAAGACTTAGTGAAAATCAGAAGGATCCATATTGTTACTTATGCTTGAAAATATACTCCTCCCTCATTAGTTTGTTCTGTGTTCCAGTATAGTAAGACATTGTTATGCATCTATGCAACAAAATTCGTTTATTCATTTGGCAAATATTAATTGAGCTCCTACTATGTCCTGGGCATTGAATAGAGCCCTTCCTTGGTTTAGCAGATTTTCATAACCCAGATCGTTAGCTCCATGCATATTTCATAATAGTTATAATTATTCTTTATATTTTGAGATTAGCAGCAGAAGCCAAGTGATGTTTCCGTGGTTAGTACACCAAGACTGTGTAGGTCCTGGTGGTATACGGCTGTGGGTCACCTGTGGTCTGTAGCAACTGAGATGACATGGAATTTGAAGTTGGGCTTCAACGGTACTCTAGTGGGCTGTAATTATTGTACTTCCCATGGTTAAGAGCTCCTTTCTGTCTTGCAAAATAGCATTTCTCTGCCCTCTTTCCTTTTCCTTCTTAACAACTCAATAACATAACCAACACACACAAACCTAAGAACTTCCTGGGCTTGGTTTCTGGCAGCTTTCATGAGCTCTCTGACTACAAGGCATGATAGTATATTTTCCTGTGTAGCTTTGGGGAATTAATTTCAGTTTAGGCTACTTTTTCAAGGACTTTTTCTTCCCTCCATCCCATTTCCTTTCTTCTTCCTCTCTTCCTTTTCATGGGTGATAATAAGGTTTTGTGTCCTTGGCTGGATGTTGCCTCTATAAGCGAGGAGTGGAATATAGTGGAAGGGTCCCAAATCGTGCCTTTGCTGGGACCAGTTGGAAGTGTTTTCGGGCTTTTTTTTTTTTTTTTTTTTTCATAGAGACAGGATGTCTCTCTGTCACCCAGGCTACAGTGCAGTGGCATCATTGTAACTCACTGCAACCTCAAACTCCTGGGCTCAAATGATCCTCCTGCCTCAGCCTCCCAAATAGCTAACTACAGGCACGTACCACCATTCCCAGCTAATGTTTAGATTTTTTCGTAGAGATGGCGTCTCACTATGTTGCCCAGGCTGGTCTTGAACTCCTGGGCTCAAGTGATCCTCCCACCTCGGCCTCCAAAGTGCTGGGATTACAGGCATGAGCCACCATGCCTGACCTGTTTTGAGGCTTTTAACGGGTTTGGCCACTGGACTAAGTCTTTGGGGGTTGCCTTAGGCATGTTCACCGTGTTGCTTCTCTTCTCTCCCCTCCCCCCAGGCCAGCGTGGCTTTATGACATAAACACCCACCAGAATGTTAGGAAGTAGCTGGCTTGGATTTGCCACTTGTGAGCTGGAGCCATATGAAAAAAATCACCAGTGGTTTAGTCTCTCCTATTCCATAGCAGTACTCAGAGAATTGAGTGCTTTGAAACTGGTGAATGCAAAGGGCTTATAGCACTGCATGTTTAGTATGGGTTTTCCCTCCTCCTCCCCTCTTCTCTTTTCCTCCCTATCCTTCCTGTTGCCACGAAGGAGGAAAAATCTGAACCAGAGTTGAAGAGTTGAAGAGATTATAGTGATGCGGTATGAAAATTTTTAGTATTCTGTTGTTTTGGGTATTTATTCTCATCCTATAAAAGTGGCCCCAAATTTCACAATTCTCTCTACTTCCTTTTCGCTTGCCTACTCCCGTGACATTATACCAATAGAAATGAGCTTTTCACCATCTGCCTGGCTTACATTTTTATTTGCCTACAATGAATGACTATTCTCAAGGTGATTTATTTGCTGGCTCTGATGACGGAAAGTCAGTGCTCAGAGATTTATGATCTTGGGGAAGAATGTTACGGAAGAAAAGAGTGAAATATTTCTCACGTATACTTTGGGTTTTGCCTCAGTTAATCGATGCGTTCTTGTATCCCTTTGGCAATTTGAATTGGGATTCGTAGCCAGCTCATGGCACTGTGCATTGCAGGGGCTTACTGTGTGCTAAATCACAATTGCACATTGGTAATGTCTTTGGTAATAATGATAGGTGTGACCAACTAGGCAAAAAGTAGATTGTGTGTTATGTGAATTTTGAAATAGCGAGAGCAAACAAGTGAGCTGTAGAATCATCTATAAGTTCTGGAAATGTTTTTCAGACCTATGAATGAATATAGGACTCAAACAGCCACTTCTATTATACTTAAACGTACTGCACCAGTAACTGTTTGGCTGTTCATCCTGTCCCCACGCACCTTAGGACCATAACCTTCCGTGCCCCTGCAGATATTAGAACAGCCAGGGCAGGGAGCCGGGCTCTGTGAGGTGATGAGCACGCAGTTAGTGTCATATGATGCTCTGTCACCACCGTCTTTTTTCTTCCTCTGGTGACGGTGCCCTCCCATCCCCCCAAGCCCTACTCTTTTCTGTCACTCACTATCCACAGCCAGCTAAGCCTGCACTGGCCTATCTTTAGCCGCAGGAGGTTCTCTTTATTGGCTACGGTCATCCTAGTAAATGATCTTGTCACTAATAATTATAAGAAGAGTGGTTGAAATACAGCCATGTGAAAGAAAAGGAAACCGTGGCTATTTTGGAAATGAAATTGAACATAATTGAGAACAGTGTATCAATCCTTAAAACCATGGAAGTCCTCTTCAAGTTTCCCTAAATCTCCATTCACAGTCCTTGATCATCTCATCAGAATTGCTTTTTTTTAGAAAGAATAAGAGATGTATATAACTGTTTTTTTATAGTTATTTTAAAATTAATATTGTGAGAGTATCAAATCTCAATGTGTTATAGCAAATGTGTAGGATTTAACCCACGTTATGAGTTTAAAATAGCTTTGTGGGTTACTCTGGAAATGGACCCACCCCAGTAATGACATTATTTTTCAGAAAGTATGTTTCAGATTCTAAATATCCTCTTTCCAGTAGCTTGTGTACTAAAATGCAGAGCCAGCTTGTAGTTCTGGCTTTAAAAATATGTTCATTATGTAATTCAGGGAGAAAATGACTCCTTTGGGGGATATGAACTTTTCTCATAGTAGATTGATACCAATTTCATGTATTGAATTGAGAAAAGAAATGGAAGAAAAAGGAAGGGACTTACTTTTATGTTGACCTGCCTTTAAAAAATTCCATTTTGATGAATTGTTAGCACTAAAAGCTTTATTTAGAATGAATAGAAATGCCCGTAGTGGGGAAATACTTGTCTATTTTAGATATTGCTCTGCTAGATCAGTGGTTCTCCTCCAGGTGACTGGGGACCCCCTGTGCCCCGCAGAAGGGAGGGACAGGCGTTCATGACGGTTACTGACCGAGCCTCGACAGAAGCCTTTGTTGTAAACCCTAGTCCCCACCTCACAAAAGCTAGCTTTTTGTTTATATCCTTTGAGAACACAGGTTTTTTTTTTTTTTTTTTAAGAAGGAACTAATGGTGGGACATAAGGCAAAAAATAACAGTAAAAACAAGAGATCCTGGTTTAGAAATTTGACTGGTGATATGATTGAAAAATGATAGGATTTTCAAGTCCTAAGAGCATTTGGGGGAGTGGTGGTTATAAATGATTGTATTTCTAGGATCACAGGAATGAAGCTACTATTTTCTCTTTCTTCTCGTCAGCATTTTGGTGTAGAGGAAAGTCACTTTAAGCTGTTCCTTGATGTGGGGGGATTAGCATGATGTCTCTCCAGGGTCCCAGCTGTGGAGTCTGACAGAGCACTTTGAACCCAAGCTCTTTCAATTATTGCCTGTAAGAACGTGAGCATGTGAATTATTAATGGTAGCAATAATAGTAATTTCCTGATGGAGATGTTGTGAGAGTTATATGAGATCATATATTTACAGTGCTCATCTCAATGTCTGGCACTCAGTAGTAAGTCAGTCCTTATTAAAATTATTCTTTGGCCAACCTAGCTTATCTTTATTTGTAGATATGAAGTATGTTGGGAAATCCTTAAGAATATTTGTTGTTATGCTATTCTGGGCTTCTTAAGTGAGATTCATTTTTCTTTGGTTAGTCTTTCTTCCATAGGAGTAGTCTGGATGTGAATAATGACATCTGCCATTTGTATGTGGGGCATGATTTACAAATAGCTTCCATTAATAACTTATTCAAATATAGCTTCTCCAGATATAGCTAATTTACTAATCATCAAGGTAGTTTTGTTGCTGGTGTCTTGCCTGGGTTTTCTCTGAGGAAATCCTAAAGTCACCTGGCCAGTTGTCAGTGTGGGTCCCGGTCAGTGAGCATGCAGAGGTGAGAAGCCCAGGTAGGTCGATCTTCACAGCATACCCCAGGTTTATGCACCAGATGAAGTCTGGGTATAGAGAAATAAAGGAAATGTAAGTAGGTTGTATTAGTTTCCTATTGCTGCCATAACAAATTACCACAAATTTATTAACTTATGGTTCTGTGGGTTAGAAGTCTGACACAGGTCTTCGTGGACTAAAGTCAAGGTGTTGGCAAGGCTGCATTCCTTTCTGGAGGGTCTGGGGAGACTCTGTTTCCTTGGATTCTCCAGCTTCTAGAGGCTGCCTGCTTTCCTTGTCTTGTGGCCCCTTCCTCCATCTTCAGAGCCAGGAGCATTACATGTATGTCGTTGACCCTGCTTCCATAATCACCTCCCTCCCACTACCCTCCTCTCCCTCCCTCTTCCACGTTTAAGGCTCCCTGTGATTCCATTGAGCCCACCCAGAGAGTCTTGGATGATCTCTATATTTTAAGATCAGTTGATTAGTAGCCTTCATTCCATATGCAACTTTAATTCTGCATTGCTACGTAACCCAACATATGCACAGTCTCAGGGATTAGAACTTGTGCAACTTTTGGCCGTTACTCTGCCTACGACAGCAGGTGAGTTGGCTGTCATTCACCAAATACATTAGAAATACTACAGAAATAAAACTGGGCTTCACCTTTGGCTGGAAACCGAGCAAGTTGTTATTTATATTGCTCCCTTTGAGGAAAGCGTCAGCTTAACTGGATTCATTATTGGAAGAGAAACAAAAGGCTTTGCTTTTAGTACACAGTGAAACCTTTTCAAACTTGCTTTTCCAATCTGCCAGTGGCCACCACCCCTCACCTCCTCCCTCTGCTCCTAAGAGCCTCAGAATTAAGCCAGCCATGAAACCGTGACGTCTCATATTTGACAGATCTCACAATTTGTAGCTTGGCAGTAGGGGGAGGTGGATTTAAAACTTAATGTAAAACATCATAATTATTGCATAAAAATACAGTATAGACTTTATGGAAAGTCAGAAGCAAAATCCCATTATTTTGACTCTTCCGTTTGATGCCACCCCCAGAAGGGGCTACTGTGTGTCTCTTCTGGGGAATTTGCACAGCAAACATGTATACGTTTATTCTTTAAAAGATTTTTTTACACCAGTGGAATCACTTTATAGATAATGTTCTATGGCTTTTTAATTTAACAATATATCTTAGGTATCTTCCTGTGTCAGTATACAGAGATTGTTTGCATTCTTTTGAACAGCTGCAAAACCGTTCCATTCTATGAATGTATCGTAATTCATGGAGTTATGTAGCATGCCATATTTAACCAGTAATTTATTTAACCAGACCCTAGGAGAGACATTTAGGTTGTACAGTTTCTCACTACTACAAATCGTGTTCTACACATACTTCTGTACACTTACGCAAAATATGTCTTGCAGAGGGAAACTTCCTAGCAGTGGAATTTAAGTGAAATTCGGTCAATAACCATAGGAATTTAAAGTTTGATAAGTATTACCAAATTGCCCTCCAAGATTAAGGCAAGTTTATGGTCCTGAAGCAGTGTGTGAGGGCTGCCGTTGTCCTGAACTTCACCATTAAGGAATGAATGTCAAGCTCTTCTTTTATTGCCATTTTTTAAAGATAAGAAATGGCATTCTGTTTTTAATTTCTAGTGTTGTAATTATGAGCAAAGTTAAGCATATTTTCACGTACTTATGAGCCATTTACATTTCTTTTGTCTTTACTATCTTGTTCCTGGCCTTTGTACATTTTTCAATTGGGTCGTTGACTTTGTAATTAATGTTTTCTATAATTCTTTTTGTATATGAAGCTAGTGAGTTCTTCATAAAGTGGAGCAAGTGTTTTTCCACTTTTGGGGTGCAGTTTTGGACATAAGCAGTGACAGCAACCATGATTGTAGTCACCACTGTACGATTTCTTCACATGAAGATCCCTTAGCTTAAATCTTTTTTGAGAGTCAGATTCCCCTTAATTTAGCGTTAGTTTAAAATCTGGCTCGAGAACTTTGTCATGTTGTCTAGGAACACCCATTGGGATGAGCCACCAGGTGGTTCTATGTGTTGGCTGTTTAGTAGGGCAGTACAGCAGCTATGGGAATGTACAGCAGCTGATAGACACGAGTATCCTTCCTGGAAACATCATCTTGCCAGACTCGAGCAGTCCTCTCATTAAGAGAATTGCTACATGGAGAGGTTGTTATCCTACTCTCATCTTGCTTGTCCTGCTCCTTGCTCAAAGACAAATGTCAGAATGTGTAGAGATGCATTCTATAGAGGTTCTGGTTTGGACCTTCTGTCTCCATCCAGGGTCTGATGTTGCTGGTTTTTAATGTAGTTTTATGTGGGATACTTGTCAATTTGAAAAAACAAGTTTTATTTCTTAAAAATGAAACAGGAGTTAAACTTTTTTTTTTTTAATTTCAATGACATTGCATTAAGGATGGCTCGATAAAGTATCCAGTTAAATATCAGTTTTAAATAAAATGTCACATACTCTGGGTTATTTTGAAACTCACATGAAGGATGTATTTCGTGATCCTGTTTTATGAATAAGGTGAAGATAGATGTGTTGCTCAGGAATAGAGAATTCTGTCAAAAATCTCTACCCAAATGACAGAAAACCTGGCTTGGAGAGTCATCATCAGGCTATTTTATGCTGCAGAAATGGAAATTCTGTGCAACAGAGTGATGGAAACAAAAACTAGAAGCTGGTATTTAGAGGTGTATAGGTCCTACCTGAGTACACTTATGCCTTAAAATTCATGTTCTTCTTTTTTGTGCTAAATACAGTAATCCCACGGTTCTGATCATTAATAATGCCACCACATACTGTTTGCATTACCCGAGGATGATTACAGCTGTCTCACAAATTTCCCCTTGAAGTTTTCATTGAAGGAAGCAGTTGAGAGCAGGGCAAAGCAGAGCATGATAATGTGACAGTTTTTAAAGCAGAGGACATAGTGAGCCTCATTTGGATTTTATTGCAGTGGAATAATATGAAAAAAATATGAATTGCTGCAATTACCCTCTTAGATCCTGAGTGTCATTTCACATTTGAGCAGAAGTACAGGGAAGCCTTCTTTTAATGTCCTCTGTCACAGTGGCTAGAAAAATGGACACCTATAATACAAATTAAAAAGAAGAGAAAATGTCTGCTATTTGAGCCAAAAGGTATTGAGTGGGATTTAGAGATCGTAGCTTTAACGTAGCATTATGGGTGCTTCCTCATTGTGAAATTAAGAGCTGTGGTGGTTTGGGTTTTGGTTTGTTTATTTATTTATTTATTTTTCTGAAAAATGCTAGAGCCTGTTTTCTCCCAGATGCATTGTCCTTGGTTTGTTATATTTACAGAAATGGGGACATAATGGCATATACCAGAGCTGTTTTTAAGAAAAGCAAAAAAGTCTAAAATTGCCTATGCTTTGGGTTGTTTCTAAAATTCTTAGCTCTCTCGATCTGCTTGTGGTATGAAATCACTGGGTATTTTGAGAGTCTGGAGATAATGATCTGGAAACGCTACCCGTTGAAGTGAAACGGGTAGGTTTGCTTGATTTTGATCCTTGAAGCCTGGGCTGCTGCTGCCTATGTATTGATATGTGCCCAGCACATAGGAAGTCCTCGGTAACTGTGCCTTCCACGTGGCCCAGAGAGAACATTATAACATCATCTGCAGAAGAGTTCTTAATGCACTTTGCTTTTTCCATTATTCATGATGCAATCCCCTCTGGCCTGCAAAGAACGGTAAATGCCTCTTGCTTTTAATGACTTGTAAATCAAAACCGTTCTGTGGTTTGCAGTGCCACTGGTTATTTCCTTTGTGTTATCGCACCCTTCTGAAATTTCCACTGGAGAGAATTGGTTGGGAATTTCCAGGTGAGAAGCATAAATAATTAAAATGGAGAGATAAAAATTCAAAGTTAGAATTGAATGACCGCCTGGCATGGCCATTGATGAATGTACAATCTCATCCAATCAAAGTTGATAGCTTTCTGAATCAGTTTTGGGGTCATCCAGTGAAGTTTCTAGAACCTGGTCTAATGTTGGATAATACAATTTCCTTCTTCAGCTTGTGCCTACACAAGTGTATGAGCAACGTGGTCCATTTGTCTGTGTTTGGATCCTCCTAGCATCGAGCCCAGAGCCATGTCCACACTGGGTGCCTGAGCTTGGGTCTGGAGAATCAAAATGGGCCAGTAGCACAACTCCTGTGGAGCTCTTCCCTGGTGCCAGGGCTCTGTCACGCCTGCTGCTTTTCTCTGCTATTCCTGGCAGCCCCCACGGCCTGGGGTCATTAGAGCAGGGCTCCCCAAACACTAGGGCACATCAGAATCACCTGGAGGGCTTGGTTAAGCACAGGTTCTTTAGTGGCTGCAGGAGGGGAGGAGGGGAGTTGCTGTTCCGTGGGGATAGTTTCAGTTTTACAGTGTGAAAAAGTTCTAGAGATCTGTTGCACAACAATGTTAATATAGCTAATACTCCTGAACTGTGCTTAAAAATGGTAAAAAAAAAAAAAAAAAAATATCAGCCAGGCACAGTGGGTCACACCTGTAATCCTAGCACACTGGGAGACCGAGGAGGGAGGATCACTTGAGCACAGGAGTTGAAAGCTCAAGAGTGAGACCCTGTCTCTGCAAACAATACAAAGATTAGCTGGGTGCGGTGGTGCATGCCTGTAGTCCCAGCTACTCGGGAGGCTGTGTGTAGCAAGAAGATAGCTTGAGCCCAGGAGTTTGAGGTTGCAATAAGCTATGATGATGCCACTGCACTCTAGCGGGGGCAACAGAATGAGACTCTGTCTCAAAAAGAAAAACAAACAAACAAAAAAAAAAAACGAAAACAAAAAAAAAAACCCATTTGTAAAGGGTTGTTAAAAAAAATTAAGTTGGAACAAAGTGATCCACTTGTCAAAACTCATGGAACTGTACACTAAGATATTGTATCAGGTAAAAATTATAATTATGTTTTAATTAAAAGAAAAAAAACCTAAAACCCCCCCAAACACACACAGGTCTGTGCCCCTGCCCCACGGTTTCCAAGTCAGCAGCTCCAGAGTGGGCCCCAGACTGTGTTTCTGTCCAGCTCCCAGGGAAGCTGATGCTGCAGTTCCTGGGACCACACTGAGGAGGCCTGATGCAGAGCTTTTTCCTGCTGCCAATCTGTATACCCTCATCATTTTGTGTCTTTTTTCCTGTCCCTGCCTTAGAGAGTTCAGCCCATAACTGCGTAACTTGTGAGAAAGGCAAGGCAGTCTAGCAATTAGTGGCATCAAATGTGTAGTCTGAAAGAATCACTGACGTGGTGCCATTGACTTCAGTCTCATTGTGTTTACTTTCCTCTGAATAAAGCCATTTACCATCTCCAGCATCAGAAGAAATCCATCACCCAGCACAAAGCATAAATCAATAATAATTTAAACTGTGGCTATAGAAAGCCCGAATGCTGTTGGTGTGCACCAGTGGTTACGGAGGAAGCAAATCACAGGTAGTAGAATTCCATTAATTAAGTTTTTAGGAACAGAATCACTTCATTACTACTAGTTACCCCGACTACATTAGTCCTTCATCATTCTGTTTCCAAGATGGGGGTGCTGTAAAATTGTTCTCTTGTGTGTTTCGTTAGGAATCTTAAATTTTCAAAATATAATCTGTTCTCACTGAACTTTATATTACTAAGAAGATAGGTGAGGCAGTGACCTGAGAGTGACCCCAGTGAAACTTCCCGTGGGGTTTCCAGGAGGGAGAGATTGCTCCTACCCAGATTGCTGGAGCCAGCATCGTGGCATGGGTGTTGTTTTTGCGGAGAAATAACAAATAGGAGAAAGAGTAGAAATGAATTGGGAGGACAGTAAAAGTTTGGAGCAACGCTCTCCAATAAAACTTGCTGCGGTGATGGAATATTGTTTTCCTCCACGGTCCCCTACGGTAGCCATGAGCCACCTGTGCCCAGTGAGTACTTAAAATGTGGCTAGTGCCATTGTGGAACTGAGTTTTAAATTGTAGTTAAGTTAAATAGCTCCATGTGGCTCACGGCTACTGGCATGTACAGTGCAAGTCTAGGGGACAGCATTACAAGGAAGTGCACTGTCGTCAGTCTGGGCTGGAGGAAGTTTGTTTAGGTGGGAACAGGAGAAGTGCCCGTCAGAGGAAGGCTTAAATGTTGGCTGGGTGAATGAGCAGTTTCCTCTGGGCAATGGGAAGTGATTGAAGACTTTTGAAAAGAGAAGTGGGTGTGTGGGGAGGAACATTCTGGTGGTGCGTTACAAGACAAAATGTAAGAGGAGTCTGACCTGGGAAGGTGTTAGGGTCATACACCTGCGTTCCTGAGGCCCAGAGCATGTAGTGGCAGAGATGGGGGATGCTGGGGGAGGGGTCTGAGTGGGGAGTGTCGGGGGCTCGCAGGCCTGAGCCTAGATGACAGGAGAGTGGTGAGCAAGACAGAGGGCGGATGCTTGTGCTGGCTCCTTTCTCAGGTGTGCGCAGGGCAGAGAGCAGGGGAGAGAGGAGAACAGGCTTCTCCCTGCGAATGCTGCTGCCCACGTGAGTGTTCTCAGCTGGTTCCCATTGCCCAGGCTTAGCGCAGTGACTGGAACTGCCCGCAGTTTGGGCTGATCCGTTTTGCCTCTGGCGCCACCTGCTGCCTCTCTCTTCTGCCTGCTCTCTTCTTCCTCACCTGCCTGCTGCCATCTTACTCCCGCCCTGTGACACCTGGGCTCCTGCATAGCTCACTGTTTGGTCTCCCACAGATGGGAACCCAAAACCAAACCGCTGTCTGCCCCGCAAGGCTGCGGGTTCTGGGAAAACCCAGACCATGTCCTACCTGTTGTGTTCCTCTGCTGTGCCTGACACGGAACCTGTGTGTATATTTACTCAGTAAGGGGAGGTGGGGGTCATGGAACACTTCGCTACCACCCCGGGTGCCTGTCGGTCTCCCTCACGCTGGACCGTTGCAGGAGTCTTCCAGAGTGGTTCTCGGTGCCCCAGAGCCTTTGCCTGCAGTGTAGTCATTGCTTAATTAACCACTCATCTCCTTGAGGCCTCAGTTATCTTACTCAGCCGCATCACAATCTTCAGCGGTCCCTTACTTCCTTAGGAGGAAGCCAAGTGTTTAATTCCTTTACTTATGCAACTAATAAGTCAGTGTCAAATATTATTTTTGTTGATAGAGACACAGCAGTGAGCAAAACACAGTCCTGTTTCTTATGAGCTGACACTGTGCAAGGGGGAGAGATGATAAGTGGTGAGAGTGATCAGTGGTGACAGGAAGAGTAGAGAGGGTGCTGGGTTAGATGGCAGTGGCGTCCCCTGGTCAGGGGATGTTTGGATAGAGAGCTGAGTGAGGTGAGGGGTGAACCAGGCAGGGGTCTGCAGGAGGAGCAGTAGCAGCATGTGCAAAGGCCCTGAGGCAGGTATTACCTCATGTGTTCAGAAGCAGAAGGTGGCTGGTGGGAGATGGGCAGGGTGAACTGGGAAGGAAGAGAAGAGAAGTCATGGGGCAATATCATGTCAGGCCTCACAGGCCACAGTCAGCACTTTGATATTTATTCTGAAAAAGTGGGGATGGTTTTGAGCATAGAAGTTACACTACCTGCTTTATGATTGAAGATGCCTTCTGGATATTGTGAGGAGATATAATTGGACAGGGGGCTGGGGAGGAGGGAGACTGATTGGGAAACTGTTGTCGTGATTGGCTGAGGGGCGACGGTGGCTTGTGCCAGGGTGGCAGAGGTTGTGAGAAGTGTCAGACTCTGGATGTAATTTGCAGGCCCTGCTGGTGGCTGTGAGGTGGAGCAGAGCATGAGCGAGTGATTGGAGTCAAGGATGGTGCTGAGGCTTCTGGCCGAGCTACTGAAATGGGGAGGATCACATTTCGGAGGTGTGGATTGGAAGGTCTGTTTTAGACACATTAAGTTTGACTTGCCATTAGATGGTGTGTTGGTTTTCTATTTGCTGCTGTAACAAATGATCACAGACTTACAGGTTTAAAACAAGACACATTTATCATCTTACAGTTCTATACGTTAGAAGTCCCACACAGGTCTCAGTGGGCTCAAAGCAAGGTGTTGGCAGGGCTGCATTCCTTTCTGGAGGTTCCAGGAGAGCATCTGCCTCTTTGGTTTTTCCAGCTTCTAGAGGCTGTCTGCTTTCCTTGGCTTGTGGCCCCTTCCTCCATCTGCAGAGCCAAGAACTTTATATCTCTTTGACCTTGCTTCTGTGCTTATATCTGCTTCTGACCACAGCCAGGAAAAAGTCTCTGATTTTAGGATTTGTATTCTTCATTGGGCCCATCAGTTCAGGATAATTTTCCCATCTCAAGGTCTTTAATTTAATTACATCTGTAACGTCCCTTTCTCATGTAAGGTAACATATCTACAAGTTCCAGGGATTAGGATATGGGCATCTCTGGGGGTGTATTATTCTGTCTCCTTGGCTAGCTAAGGGGGAGATGTTGAATAGGCAGCTGAATGCTCAGAGCTGGAGTTCAGGGGAGAAGGCTGAACTTGAGATATAAATATAGAGGATATAAGTTGTTTAAAGCCATGGGATCAGGTGGGCTCTCCAAGGGAGGGAGCCTAGTTATTAATATGGCCAAAGCCACATCCCTGGCCTCAGCCAAACTGCCCCACGGTAACATTGTCTCTGTCTCTTACTTGTGTCATCTCTTCTGTTCAGCTGTCCCCTCCTTCCCATGGCTGCTCGAAGTTCTTTGGTGACTCCCAGGCCAGAGTTGGCCCCTCTGTGAGCCTCTCCAACCACCCTGGCCTCCACCTTCTGCCTGGCCTTTGTTATTTGACTTTGCATCATCTGTCCTTTCATTTATTTTCATTTTTTAATTATAGCTTTGTTGAGATATAATACACATGCCATACAATTCACCCATTGAAAGTGAACCAGCCACTTGATGGATTTTGGTGTATTCACAGGTATATGTCACCATTGTCACAGTCAATTATAGAACATTTTCATCAACACAAAAAGCAACCCTGTACCTGTTAGCCATCTCCTGCATTCCACCCACCCTCCCAGCCCCTGGCAGCCACTAATCGACTATGTCTCATATCGGTGGAATCATGGTATGTGTCCTTTTGTGACCGACTGTCCTTTTATTTTAATTTTAAAAATCTGGATTTTGTCCTTGCACACTCAAGTTTTCCCCATTTTTCTTGAACACCTCTTATAAACTCCCCTTTATGTTGGGATTCTAGAAATGAAAACCTGTATTAGATGGGATTCCCCCATCAAGGAGTTCCAATTAGGGTAAAATGACAACCACATGGCTCTCCACTCCTAATTGATCACAGCATCCTGTCTCCCCAGCCCCTGGAGATAGCTTCTGTGTCATTCTCAACCCATGGCCCTGAGTACCGGCCCCACATAATCATTGTTCCTCTGCCAAAAGCAGATCGGCATTCCTGGTCCACTTGCAAAGCAGATGTGCACTTGCATAAATACAATTTGCTAAGTATCGAAATGGGCATGTACGAAGTGCCCAGGGATTCCTTGGTAAGATGTAGGCTCCACCTCCGTCCCTGAGAAACATGGTCCAGCTAAGTCTCGAATGATGAGTTGGAATGTACTGGTTCCACCCAGGGCTAGGAGGAAGAAAGAAAGATCCGTGCACTCCTTCTCGACTAGAATGTCAGCCTGTTGAGGGCAGAGACCATATCTTAAGCATCCTTACATTGTCAGTATCTGATGTGCTTTGCTGCTTGTGGGCATTGGAGGTGGCTAAGGTGACAGTAACCCTTTCAGGCCTGGTGCCTGCTTACCTTTAGACCCACCCTATACCGTTTGTGTCTTAAACCCTTGCCTTTTCTCTTACCAGAGCTCCAGGAAGGCTAGAATGGGCCTTGAAGGCATTTCTTTCCTACCTTTCATAGGCCTGGAGGACTTGGGTAGCTGTGGATGGCAGGTCCACTGCCCCCGTCACCTCCAAACCACAGCTGGTCCTCTGGTGCTGGTTGATGGGATGCTGTCTCCCTCTGCTTTGTGTTGGTCTTGCATAGTTCCCACATCTGCATGTGGCTTTGATTAGACGTTTTTTTTTTTTAATTTCTATGAACCTTTTCCTGGTGTAGCCCCAGACCAGGGAAGTGATGCTACCTTGTGGCCAGGGTCATGGACTATTTGAGGAGCCCGTACCATTGCAGCCACAGAGCCCTTAATGAACTCGACGCTTGGGAAGCCTAGGAAAGGAGCTGGGGTGGCATCGTGCAGCTTTGAGAGGGGTGCTGCTGGAGAGGAGGGAGCAGCACAAGGAGGAGGATGCAGGTGCCTTGGCAGTGGCCACAAATCAGCATGCCACAGGCACCACTGTCACCACTCTGTGCCCAGTGTGAAAGCCAGTGGCCCCACGAGAGCACGGCTGTTACCAAGCATTTCCTGTGTGCCAGCCCCTGTGTTCAGGGCTTTTACATGCTTTGTCTGGTTGAGACCTCTTGGGAATCCTCTCAGGTGTGGGTGGTAGACAAGAAGACTGAGCCTTCCACGTGGAGAGTGGCGTCTTCAGGCTTTATCTCCAGGACTATCGGCACTTCTATCCCAGTGCTAACGAGCTTCCTGTGATCTGTGCTGCCCTGGCATCACCAGAATGAGGCCCACGGTGACCTTGGTCCCTCGACCCCACACAGCCTCACTATCAGGAAGTCTTGCTAAGCCCTTGGCCACGTTACAGATTCAGTGCTGGATGACGTTTTAAAGTGCCAGCCTTTTGCTCCTCGAGATGGTGTCGTAAAGCACCTGACACAGCGCTTGGCATCTGTCCGGGCCCTCCCCTTTCCCTGTTTTTCCGGGCAGCAGGCTAATGCTAACGGAATGCATGAGTTTGATTTGCAGCCTCCCGAGCCCCGCATGCTGGTAGTCAGTATTCTCACTGGCGCGCTCCAAAAGCTCCAAAAGCTGCAACTACAAATTAATTGCCTACCGCTTCACTCGCTGCTGCTGCTTTCTCTTTTTTGTACTTTCTTTAGGTTTTCTTTGCTCCTTCTTGATTCCTTTCTGTTTTCCTTTCATTTAAAAACGGTTAGACTTCAGTTTCTAAGCAGATATGTGGAAATTAGACACAGACATGCTGCTATGTCCTGTTAATGTTTCCCTCCAGTGTTTTAAAGGGACACATATTGAATCCTCTTGGTCTAGTTCCTGATTTTCTTGGTTGATGACGAATGCCCCCAACTCTCTCCCCTCCCCAGAAGTGACTTCCTTCTACGTTCCAGGGTGTTTTATTTAAAATTAACCTTTCTGCAGGTCGGCCCCTTTGCTCAGGAAGAGCATCTGTCCTTCCAGTCTGTGAGAGCCAAGTGTGGTAAATGTGTGTGTATGTGTGGTTAGAGCAAGCAAGCCAGCTCATCCCCTGGGAGGCGGCAGAAGGATTGTGATGTCAGTGGCCACCAACTCAGCATCTCCAAAATGGCAGCTGGGACCAGCCTGCTGTGTGGACATGCCTTGTACTTGGACCTGTCAAGGATAAGAGGCAACTTCTCCATCCGGTTCCCCCTCACAGTGGCCTCGTTGTTGAATCTACCTCCAAATGGCAAGATAAGGTCCCCTAAATACGGTGGTGGCCTTGAAGGCACAGTTGGTTGCCTGGCTTTGGAAGTGGCTCCACACAGAGGACAGTTCATGTCAAGAGCCTTCAACAGCCGCCCTGCTTCAGGGCCAACGGGCATCAGCTGTACGAGACACCACCTGAGGACGTGTCCACGACATCCGTCTTCGGCATGACTTCTGATCAGAGGGGAGCAGCCATCCATTCCACTGAGAGACCCTGCACTCAGCAAAGATGGCTTACTTCTGGGGAATCAGACACAGCCACCAAAGAGACACTTCGGGAGGAGAAACGCAGCCTGTGCTGAGTGTGGGCAGGACAGTAGGTCATCAGAAGCATTTTGCATCCATGTGACAAAACTTTATGTCTCTGTTCTCAGGGGAGATCACTTTTCCATGCGTGTAATAGTGAATGCTTACACGTGGTAGTCATGCAATGCATGTTTCTTGTTGAATGAGAGACAAGAAGCCTGGTGAAACTTGCTGGATTGCTGACTTTGTGCACCCTGGGCTCGGCTGGTGTTATTGACGTGTATTCAGAGTAGGACTGGATCTTTAGATGTGACTCTGCCAGTTTGCATGACCTTTGTCTGTTAGATGGGGCTTCTTAGGATGTAAAATATTACTAGTGTGAAGGTACACTATAAGGGCTGTGGAATGATTGCGATAACTTTGTTAAATATGCTGTACATATTGAAATGAGAAAATCACTAGAGCTAAAAGGGACTAAGTCCTGGGTTTTATGGATTCCATAAATGTCATCAGCAACAGTAACACTATGATCATTAGAACTGGAAAAATAACTCAGTAGTTGGTCCCTGGACACATACCTCTTAGACACTGGGTCCCCTGCTTCTCTTCCAGGATTCATTGTGTTTCTTGATCCATCCCCTTTGTCTGTCTTCCATGTACTACTCTTCCAGTCTCACCAGCCCCCAGCCTCTGTCCATGTCTCAATCTCAAACTCTTATTTTTTCTGGACCTCTTCTATTTTTTGTAGAGATGGGGTCTTGCTGTATTGCCCAGGCTGGTCTAGAAACCTGTCCTCAAGTGATCCTCCTGTCTCAGCCTCCTGAGTGGCTGGGATTACAGGCGCCTGCCACCGGGCCCAGTGTGCTTCTACCAACTCTTATCACCTAGTGAACAAAAGCAGGCTTGCCCTGGTGGCCATTACTGCATGTGTTTTTTTTTTTTTTTTTTGCATGTTCTGTGTAGTTGTGGAATTGAGAAATAATTTATATATGAGGGGTTGTTTCCCCTTTATATCTGACATTTCTCATTTGAGGATATCTGAGGGTGGTGCTTTGGGTCTTCTCCCTACCACCTGCTTTTCTGTGACCCTCAGAGTACCAGATATTCTTTTTGATGTGGCTAGATTTCCCCATTTCTCCATAAAAATAATATTTGGATATGTTTGGTCTTGCCATTCAGTGCCAAGGTCCTTTGGTATGGCTCGTTCACCACCCATGCCTCCTCGCCAAGGAGGCAGTGTGTGGGGCAAGATGCCAGGCTTTAAAAATGATTGAACTGCAATATGCTCGCTGCTAGAAGAGGATTTGATGTCCTTTCTGTAGCTGGCTTTATTGTCTGTCCTTGCCATGTAGGTTCTCAGGTCACTGGAACTCTGCGTGTTATGTTTTTCTGTTGAAGATGTTGTCTGTTTATGAATACCTATTCCAGGATGCTTGTTTACTTGGACACAAGATGGCTTTAGAAGTCCGTCTTGATCCTTGCTAGAGTAGACCCCCTTACCCCTGCATGTCTGTAGTTTAACGGCTCTGGCATGGAGTGCTCCCTATCTAAAAGGCAAAATGCACCTTCCAAGGTTGGGTAATGCAACCACGTAGGCCTCTGCCATGGTGCCTCGCATCTAACCAGTGAGAATGCAGCCCTTCACGTTAAGGCGTTAGGTCATAAGGCACGTGTTATACAAGTGAAGGGGGTGCAGCAGATCAAACTGCTTATGCTGACGCCAGCGCTCTGAGGGCCGGCTCTTGAGAGAGAAGGCAAGATCGCTGTGAAGCGAGAAGGATGGGGTAGGTGTCTGCTGAGGAAGGGAAAGCGAGGTGAGGCGCTGGGAAGAGGAGTAGATTTGGGAGATTGGGGTAGAGTGAAGCCTGTGACAGGGAAATGAGTGGGCTCTCCAGGTAAATGTCTCTTTCATGGTTTTTCCTGGAACTGACCCAAACTGTAGTTAAATTACATATATGTATTGAATAAAAAAGATTGGAATTTCAGTTTTGCTTGAAATTTGCATTTGTATTGAAAAATTAAGATTTTTCTGAGAAATAAGAGATGAAAGCAAAGCTAAATGTTTCTCCTGCACCAGTGTCCCTGTGGAGAAGACAGTTGAACCCATGTGAACCTAACGCAAGTCACAATTTTGCCTTCTTGCTTTGGCCCTTGGCCGCAGTCCCATGGACGTGCTCCTCCCTCCTTGGGAGGAGGCAGAGGCCTGCGGTTAGGGACAGGGTCACATCTACAAATGCGGCGACTGTCTTTGACTAGACCATTCCCACCCCAAGAGCCCATCTCTTTCATGGTCTCGTTCTTTGGTCCTCGAGAGGCCTGAGGTCAGCTAAGGGACAGAGACCTTTCTAAGAGTCCAGCGAGAGCCACAGACCCTGTCTTCAAAAGAGTGCCCAGACACGCAATGTTTGCATTACATTTCAAGGATGGTGGTGGATCTCTTAAGGACTGTCCCTGTGGTCCAGGTCAATAAGCCTTGCCCTGGGCACTGGTGACTACTGGGTCACCAGGGAATGTCTCCAAACTCTAGCCTATCCATGAAGCTTTTTTGTGTCTGTCAAATTTTCAATTGTGTTTTCTACATTTGCTAACAGGCATGAGTTGCTTGATTTTTGTAGTACCCTGTGCCCTGTGGTGCTCCTGTGGTAGAAATATTGAGTCATAATTTTTGTTTTTATTAAAAACCTCTTTTTTCCCCCCCAAAGCCGGCTTCTCTTTAAAACACATTTTAGTTGCATTTCATTTTCAAGTTTGTGTACATTTCTGTGGCTGGACTGGTTCATTTACGAAGATCTCTGGGGGATGGGAGATTTGAAGATTCTTCTTGCTTAAGTCTTACAAGTTTTCTCAGCATTATAAAACCATTTCTCACGTTCATTTTTCTTCTGAGAGGGAGAAACACTGTTCTCCTATCTTTGATCACCTCGAGACAGTTGTTATTGCTTTTCACGTGAAAATCCACTGAGATTTACAGGGTGTGGGTGTGCAGGGACACCAGGGGACAAGCCGGACTTTATGAGAGAGAGGGAGGGTGAAGGTGCGGATGAGCTTGTGGACCCGATTATGGAAACTAGTGCTTAGATCTGGTGATAATTACCAATACCTTTGGATTCCACATCAGAGTAGCAGAATCGACAGACCCTTGACCCTAAAAAGGAAGGAGGTTTTGTGCTTTTAAAACTCCATCAAAGCCTGGCTCTTCAAACCCTCCCTCCCTTGCAGTGCCCGCTGGCCGTGGGTGCTCTCGGGATGCAGACAAATAGGTATTTACATTGCCAGTGACCTCTCTGAGACTGAGCTGACCTGCTGGGTACACCTACCTTTCTATCCAGACCCCCAATTTGGACCCGCAATGGAGGGGGTCTTCGCTGTCTGCAGTTGGGCTGGGCTCCAGTGCGGGTGGAATGGAAGGGTCTAAGACGTTCACCATCAATATGATGAAGGAAACCAGTTTTGCTTTTTTTTAACTCTGATTATTTACTTGAAGTTGAGTAGAATTGTTTACAAACCATACTGTAAGAAAAAGGACAAATTCTCAGAAGCCGTGAGGGACAGAAAATAGTGCCGAGTCCCTGTTTAAGGTTAGGACATGGCTTGCTGAGAATTCGTGCTCTGGGGGCTGTTTGCCCTTCTTCCCTGGGCAGGACTTCGGGGCCCCCAGGAGCTCTGGCCACCCGTCACTCCATGAGTCAGCTTCTGGGGCCCATGCGCCAGCCCTAAGTCTCTCTGCGGGAGCCAGTGTCTTTGAGAGGACGCAGGAGACATGGAGGACGTGGGATGTTGATTTGCAGCGGGAGGAGCTGGAGAGGTTTGCATTCAGGTGTGCACTTAGCATCTGGCGGCTGGGTCCTGGGGAAGACTTCCTGGCTGCTGGAAGTCAGGAACAAGCTGGGCTTAGTTTTCTAGTAAAGCAGACAGTGTTGTCTTGGGTGGTCTGTAAACACGTCACCCTGGGTGTGGTGGTGAGTGGGAAAGGTGGAGATCTCCCATGTGTTGGCTTGTGGACAAATGGGAAATCAGATCTGTAGAAGAAAGACTCATTCTTTGCTTCATAAAGCTGACGGCAGCCTCACTTGAGCAACTGATTTGTTTAGTTCACAGTCCGTACTTTGTGAGAACAGCCAATTTCAAGCAGGAGTAATCGTGCTCAGAATGTAACTACCTCTCGTTGAGATGTTTAAGGACTTTGCAGCCCACCCACTCCCTCGGGTGCACAATGGTGGTTAGATTTCCCTTGTTTTTGATTGTCCGTTTTCTCCCAAAGCAAATGCCCAGACACTGCCCTTGCCTCCCCCAGCTGGCCCTTGGGCTGAGGGGAATTCTGCTAACGCAGGTCGTTGCCCGCCAGGTTTCCGCCAAACAGGTAGCAGTTGCAGCACCTTTGCCATTGGGAGGAACTTGTGTCTGAGTGCTCTGACTTCAGTGGCATGGGATTAGAAATGCAAGCTCCCAGAAAACGGAGACAGCCACCCACTTTAAAACTGACCCGAAATTCAGAAAAGGGAAAAGGGAGGAGAGCTGGAGGACAGGTGGGTAGAAGCCCTGCTAATCCCAGCGTTAGGCACTCAGGCTCATAGCTGCAGTGGCCTCGGCAGCAGCAGCCACTGTAGCCCAGCAGATGGGGTGTCGTGCGGCAGAGCCAGAGGACAGGCCTCTGGGGAGCTGTGAGTGCTGGCTCCTGCCTCCTCCTGCCTGACTTCCCAGTGCAGAATCGGGGCAGCCCATGCTCCCTTTGCTTAGTCTTCTCAGGGACAGGACGGGTAAGGAGTCCTCAGTTACTTTGGTATATTCTAGCACAGGCACTTGCCGACGACGTCAGGTAATACCTGTTATGAGCAGGCTAGAGAACCAGGCACCCACGGGAGGAAAACTCGGCTCTTGGCTGCAGGAAAGCCCTGTGGGTTCCACTGAGGCCTACCGAGCCATCTCCAGAATTGGGGTCATTTAGAAATGATTGAGAATCCTTTGGGAGTATATATGTGGAAAATGTCTATTTAAATTGAAATTTTAAAAATGCTTTCCCCAGGAGGGAAGGAGCACCTTCATTTCCTCTCTTTGGAGTGTTGGGAAGGAACAGCCAGTATGGATATGTTAGGCTGGACAACTACAAACACCTTAACCACTAAAATAGTATCAGAAGTGCCTTTAGATGTAAGATGATTCTGTCTAAGGAGGTTAATAAATCATTTGTTTTTGCATGGATGTTTGGGCAAGTCTGTATCTTTTCGTGTTTAAAACCTTTGAGCTCTTGCATTTGTGTGTATTAAGATCGTTGTGTCTGGCCTGCCACTGGCAATTGAGAACAACCGCGTCCGGTTCTGTACAGTGTGCTTTGCTTGCATGTAAGCAAGTACCACGAGAACACAGGCACATGTGGAGTCGTGGAATGGGGTTACTTCTCTCCACAGAGTTCCGAGGACGGCTTTACATTGTAGCTGGAGTTCTCGATACTTGGGTATTGGAAAATTTTCTGCTCAGTTGTCCCCCTTGCACAGCTGATTAACTTGCCTGTTTTCTGTGCAATTTGAAAAATTGGAATCAAGCTATTGAATTAATAAACTTGCACTGAGGAAAGCAGGGTCTGTTGGGCAGCAGGAATGCCAGTATTAGAAGGTTTCAAGTGTTTTGCTTTCAGTTCTCATTTTAGTCTCCCTCCCTGAATTAATGCCAATTTCGAGACTTTTCTTACACTAGCTATAGTGACCCTAATCGATTTGACTAGAAATAGTCTCAGAGCACATTTAAGAATCTTTATATTTATTTCATAAATAAGGTAATCTTAGTCCCAGGATAATCCAACTTTTATTTATAAACAGAAAAATTTATGCTAGATATAAAGTGTCCTGAGTTGTGCAAGTTAATTTGTTTGGTAATACGCAAAATTAAGGGGGCTCATCCCATGTACTATGGTTAATTTTTTAAAGAGCAAGAAGCTTTTTTGTCAGGAAAGCCCTTAGGCCAGGGGGTCACGAATGGGGAGGGTGGGGAAGCGGAGAGAGGAGGGCAGTGCAGTGGCCGGAGCACAGGGCCTGCGCCCCAGACCGGCTCCTTTGCCGTGGCAGTGGGACCGGCCTGCAGAGAAAGCCCTCCTGGGGCAGGATGGGGTCCCTTCTGTTGTTAAGCATTTGGGTTCATATGCCGTAGTTTGAACTTCTGCTGGGCCAGCTGGTGATTTTTATCGATGATTTCATTTTAGCCAAACTCAGGCCCTGAATTGGTTTTGTCTGAAGATGAAAAAAGTGACAATGAAGACAAGGAAGAGACAGAATTGGGCGTCATGGAGGATCAGCGCAGTATAATTCTTCATCTCATCTCACAGCTCAAACTTGGAATGGATTTAACCAAGGTGGGTCGGCACATCCCCCTGGATTTGTGACCAGTGGTTTGGGTCCTGTCTCTGTCCTCAAGCCTCCCCCATGCACGTTCCTCTCATTGTGGTGGGGTTGCGGACGTAGAGTGGGGGAAAGGCCAGAATTGCTTTCAAGTGTGGCTATTCCAGGTGCAATTTAAAGGACATTTGTACATAAATGCTCATCCTCAGAGCTGGATGGCTTTGTGTTTAATTCTCTAGAGGAGCTGCTACTCTGCAAGGGCAGGGAAAACATTAGAAAAAGCATGTGAGATGACAAGGAAAATTCAAGCTGGTATTTCTTTGTTTCCTGCTGTGTTCTAGAGAAGGTTATAGAGATAGCGATGTCACGATGTCCATAGGGAGAACACAGGAGGGAGGAGGATGGGGGAGCCAGGACAGAGGCCCCTGTGCACGCCCACGACCTGCTGTTGCTGTCCTTAGCTTTAACAGCTGGGCCCCGAGGGTGGCCTCGTGGGGGGTCCCGATCCCATCGCCCACATGTAAAGGAACGAACCCGCTGGTGGGAAGGATTCAGCTCACTGTTCCTGGTGTTGAGTGCAGGCAGGACTCTTCCTGAGGACTGTCGTCAAGAGAACCCTGTGTCCTAACCCCTGATGTCATGTAGGGGGGGTCCCACATACACCCTCCGTCACCTCAAGTCAGCAGCTGTGTCCTGGAGGCAAGCAGTAAAGCAATTTTGTATGTGGCTTAGGGGTCGCATGGTGTCCACAGTGGGCTGGTGGAAAGAGCCTGGACAGTTTGGCGTCCCTGGGTTCCACTTCCAGCCAGTTACTCCAGAGATGTCCCCCGGGCAGGGTGACGTGAGGGTCAAGGGTGGCATGCAGACAACCGAGCCCGGGGCCGGGCTCCTGGCAAATGTGTCCCCATCTTATCCTGAGAGAATGCTACCTTGTGTGGTGTGACCACACGATGCCGTAGAGAAGCAGCTGGAGGGCGGGACAGACGTGCTGTGTGGGGAGGGTGTGCTGGAGGAGGGACGTGCTGGGTTCTGAAGGCCAGCCAGGAAAATGCAGGTACGCTTGAAATGGAGCCACGGAAGGCACAGCCTGGGGACACACCCTAAGGGTGGCCGGCTTGTTTGGCTGCAGCGAAGGGTCTGGATTCCGTGAGGTCCCCTCAGACTGGGCAGGAGGCCAGAGAACAGAGCGGGAAGGGCGTCAGTGAGAGAGAGCCTTTGAGGACGAAGGTGACAGAACACGGTACCTGACCATTTTTAGGAGACAGGAGAGCGAGGAGGCAGGAGCCTCACAGATGACAGAAAAACCTTTCCTTTGAAATGTTTTTCTAGGTTTGAATGTGAGTATGTCTGATATTCTGGGAGACTGCACCACTTTAAACAAAAAAGGTGGGCCCACCCTGAGGATGCCAGACCTAGGTAGAATGTTCCCTCCCGTTACTGTCCCCTCCCTTTGCCGTCCCCTCCCTCTGCTTGGCTGTCCCCTGCCTCGCACGCCAGGCTCTGGAGACCTGCCCTCCATGCCGCCACCTGCCCTGAGTGTCAATCTTCCAGCCGTGCAATTCTCGTCACTTTTCTGCTGGAGGAGTCATTTAAACGCTTGACTTGGAAAGCTACCTGTTTTTTATTCTTGGGGGTTGGTAGACACTTGGATGGAGCTGGAGGTAAAGTCTGAAGAAGTGTGGGTAATACTGTGTACAGGTACAATCCAAACCAGTTGTGACCCATTAGTGGGTCGTAAAACCCATTTAGTGGGGTCAGACTATCATTGCTAAGATGTGAAATAAAATACAGTAGAAAAATATCAGAGTACACTGCACATGAAACTTTTATTTTCATTCTGTGGATACATGTGTAGTGGGTCACGTGTAAAACACATTCTCATTGTAGGTCATACTTTTACAAAAATGTTTGTAGAACTTGGACCTAGAACCATGGATGGTAGAGGAGAGAGGCTGTAAGAGAAACTGACATGGCCTGGGTCAGACAGGGAGGAACAGTGACACGCTTAGGGGACTGTAGTGTGGCAAGTTGAGTACCCGACAGACTTCCCACTATGGCAAACTAAAGAAATCATTAGAACTGTGCATTTTGAATTTATTATTATTTTATTGGGATTTGATTGCATGTCCAGAGCCATAGCCTGTTTATAACAGAGCAAACACTGCATTTAGCTGATACTCAGTTGGGTACCTGAACACAAACTTCTCTAGTCTATAGTTTATTAACTTACTTTACTGAGAAGAGGGTATTATTCAAAAACCAAGGGAAGATTTAACAAGCTAAAATACATGTGAGAGAAAGAAGAGACCTTTTATTATCCCATGAGGTTTCTTGTGTTTTGTTGCCCTGCACTGTAAAAGGTTGATGAGGTTTCCCCTCTCCTCACTGTCTGCTCTTCTCCTCTTGAGTCTTGCCGGTGTCATTAAGCTAAGCTTGTACTGAATGGGCAATGGGAGAGCTTGGCTGGAATGGAGTGTCTGAGGAACAGACACCCTGCAGCTAGAACGTTCTTACTCAAGGATGAAGCTCTGGTCTCTCTCCATAAAACAGGTATACCTCCCGTCTTTGAGGACATGCCCGACGTTGATATATCCACACATTGTTCCCTGCCCGACTGGGCATGCAGTGCTGCATGTCCCTTGGTTAACTGTGGTCCCCAGGCAGGGTCGGGCTCATGGGCATTTGACCTCTGGGGTCACACAGCACTGCATGCTCAAAAGGGCCCCAAGCTTGGTTTAATGCTCTGCTGTTGCTATCTTGAAATTCTTAATGATTTTTAAAGAAGAGACTTGCATTTGCATTTTCTACTGGGCCTCTTTCAGAGGGCACAGCTGGCTCCAGAGAGTAGGTGGGAGCTTGGGGATGCAGATTGTGGTTAAAACTAGTGGATCGAGCTGTCTCCAGGTGATGAGATCCCTAACGTAAAGATAACCAATCCCTATCTCATCAATCAAGACAAGATTCATACTTTGACAGAGAAGCTTGCTGAGATAATCAAGTTTTGGGGATTCTTAGAGAATTGTGTAAATTGTTACAAATCAAAGAAATCCCAGAATGACCTTGACACTCCATTTTATACCTTCTAAATTAGCAAGAAAATAGTAGATATACATTATACCTAGTGTGTACAGTGTGAAAATAATACCCCAATCCTTTGCTGATGACATCATAAATGGATTGCATTTTAATTAAATAGCATTGGCAACATGTGTCAGAAGTCATAGGAATGTTCAGAGAACCTCTTTTTCTTTTTTGAGACAGGGTCTTGCTCTGTCACTCAGAGTCTTGCTTTGTCACCCAGGCTGGAGTAGAGTGAGTATAGTGCCACAATCATAGCTCACTGCAACCTCAAACTCCTGGCCTCAAGTAATCCTCCTACCTCTGTCTCCCAAAATGCTGGGATTACAGGTGTGAGCTACCATGCCTGGCCTGACACTTTTGGCTTTGGGGGCCATATGGTATCTGTTGCAATTCGTCAGCTCTGCCATTGAACCTCGAAAGCAGCCATAGACAATGTGGAAGTGAATGGGTATAGCTTGTTCCAATAAAATTCGTTGTAAAAACAAATGGAGATTTGGCCCATGGGTTGTAGTTTGTTGACTCCTGGTATATAGAATCACACTACAACAAGCATCATATATTCACCATGGATTTAAGGAAAAGAACATCATTACCTGTGTATACTTTAATGGATATATAACATTCCACCACATTGTTGCATTGTTATTTACTTCCTCAACAAATAGTGTGATTGGTCATGTTATCTCTCTTCAGCTTCTTGATATTATAGACAATGATATAGTGAACATCTTGGGCAAAGAGCTTTTTTCCTTTGATTGCATTTCATGAGGCCTGATTTCCATCCTCAGTCACAATACACAAAGGTTAAGGTTGTTATACTCAAGCTCCTTAGCTCAGAAGGCCCAAGGTTTACCCTGGAAATGAACGGCACCAGGCAGGGGTGTGGACATTCAGGGTCTCAGATCTCCTGGGTGTTGCTTGCTCTTTCCTTTTCTGATCCCTTCTGCTCCTCTCCTCCCCAAATCTCGTTTTTGTTTGTTTTGAGAAAGAGTCTTGCTCTGTTGGCCAGGCTGGAGTGCAGTGGTGTCGTCGTAGCTCACAGCAACCTCAAATTCCTGGGCTCAAGCGATCCTCCCACTTTAGCTTCCCGATTAGCTGGGACTACAGGCATGCGCCACCACACCTGGCTAATTTTTTTCTATTTTTTGTAGAGATGGGGCCTTGCTCATGCTCAGGCTGGTCTCAAACTCCTGAGCTCAAGCCATCCTCCTGCCTTGGCCTCCCAAAGTGCTAGGATTACAGGTGTGAGCCACCACACCCGGCCTCAAATCTTGTTTTTAATATACTGTCAAGCAAAGTGTGTTATTTCTCCTGAATGTTTGCCTTTTAATAGAAGACAGAGCGGTAACCTGGCTTCCATAAGCTTGTCAGAATAGATGATCTGTGTCGTGAGGGGATGTCATTGCGTGACCCCCATGCTCTCTTTCTGTCGGCAGGAGCTCAGCAATCCCATTCTTCCAGAAGCAGTTAAAGTAGAGTCTTCAGGCCTCTCGGGGGCCCTGAGTGATCCAGTGTGGGCCTTGACCATGCAGAATTGGGTCATATTCCAGCTCTCTTTGTATTTAGTGGTTGAAAATTACAAAATCTCTCTGAACCCTAGTTTTTTCTTGTGTAAAATGAAATAGTCATACCTGCTCACAGGTTTCTAAGAAGATTGCGTAAGATAATGTATATGAAATCCACAGTGCTGTGCTCTGGCTTGAGTTCTATAAACAGTTTAAGTTTGGAACATTTCATACATTCCAATGATGATTTTCTTGTTTTATATATTTATTTCTCCTTTTCCTCTAAGCAGTTATCTTACTTGGTTATTTACAGAAGCATCAGAGGTGGTCCAGGGATTGCTCTGGTCAGTAGAAGGTCATTTTAGCTTCTGACCTTGTCACTGAAATATTATGTGACAATTTTATGTCTCATCTCTGTTGTCCTTATCTTCCCTGGTCCCCAAACAAGGTTACTGATCCCTGACTATAACAACTGCTAACATAGAGTGAGCATTTCCTGTGTGCTCACTGGGTTAGTTTAGCAGTGTCATTTAATACAGAAAACCTAGGAGGCTGGTATTTTTTATTTTCCCCATTTTACAGCTGAGGGATTGAGTCTTGGAGAGATGAACTTGCCAAATACATTTGGCTGGTAGCTGCTAAGAGATGAACCTCAGGTCACAACCGACTCCCTTCTGCGAGCTGAGGTCTGGGACTCCACAGGAATGCAGAGATAATTTCAACAGATGTATCTCTGTGTGGTAAATATCTTTGTGGAAAAAGTAAAATATTATTTCAGCTTCTTTCCATCCAAAAAAATTTTAATGAATGCCTTTTATGATGTTTCAAGTGCCATGAGCTGGGCGAGAAGGAGCTGGCATATTAAGGAAACTCAGGGGAAAGGTTGGTAAAGTTGGCTAAGTAAAGAAATCTTTGGTAGTGTGGGTTATCTACGCTTTATTTTGTAAGGTTGGATTTTTGTATACTTCCCTTGGTTTTCTTAAAGTATTACCTAAATTAACTGTGGTGGTGGTCTAGGCTTCTCTTTGCACTGGGGCATTTGCCAGTCAAAGGATAGAGTATCATGGAGATGGCTCCCAAGGTTAGTAACTGATGTTTCTTTGAAGAAAACTGAACCCGCTCTTGGCCTTCCTTTGCAGAGGGCTGCTGTGCCTCCGGTTGGAGGGAGGGCACTTTCACTCTTTCTGAACATCCTTTGCCTTCCCTCAGGAGTGATCGTTTATTCTAAATTTCTAAGAGCCTAAGAACCCAACCTGAAGATTAGTTATTTACTTCTAGATTGATGCAACTTTAAATGTAATTAATTATTCTCTGAGTCCCTAGTGCAGATTCTCTCTTTTTTCCTTCCCCCAAAGTAGTTCATTGTCTTAATTATGTTAATGGGAGAAAAGACATTCCTTATTGATGGCTCGGTAAATCTGCAGCAGTGATTCCAGGCCATTTGGATGCCACCCATCTGTACAGCTGGGCCATCACTCACCCTGTCAGAGGCAGACAGCCCAATTAGTGCTCACCACTTCTTGGCTCTGTATCCCCAGTGTCCACCGCCCAAGAAACGGATGATTAAGTGACTTATTTGCAAACATACCTAAAAAGGGAGGGAGGGGGTCCAGGAGATTGTATGAGAGAAAGAAATCAGACCAGACTAGAAAATCTGTTTTAATGAAAAGTATGACATCTTGTCCAGAGTGTTCAGGCCTGGTTTTGAAGTCAATCTATTAATAGTTTTCTGCACAAGCACCAGTGAAACATAGCAACAGGAGATGAGATAGGAAATAGTAATTCCACCCCCAGCCCATTCTGCTCCATCTCTCCAGGTATTCTACTTTTTTCCCCGCAGCTCTGGCAAAGGCACAGCATCATTTTAAAGTGCAGAATGCATACCTCGTGGTTGGACTTGATGTTGGCTGTGGGCCCACATTCCCTGAGTCTGCAATTTCAGGAGGGTTGTCTTTGAAAATTGATACGTTCTCAGATATCGCATCTCCAGTAGAGCCTTTTTTCTTTTTCCTTCAACTTTTCATGTTGGGAATTTTTCAATCCAGTAAAATTGCAAAATAGTACAATGGACTCCCATGTATTTTTCACCTTTATTGGCCAATTATTAACATTTTACACTTTACATTTCTTCTCCCTTCCCTCTCTGCCAACCTCTCCCCTCCTCCCCTGCCTCCTTCCATTCCTCTGTCTGGCTCTCAATCTCTCCCCCTCCTCGTAACCCCACACATATACATGCACATATATGTGTATGTTTATATTTGACAAACCATCTTGGAGTACATTGCAGACATCATGGCGGTTCTCCCCTAACCCTTCAGTGAGGGTGTCCTAAGAACGAGGGTATTCCGGTATATAATACGTTTATCACACTTGGGAAATTTAACATTGAGGCAATACTATTTCATATACAGCCCATGGTGAAATTTTCCCAAATTGTTCCAGTAATGTGCTTTTATAGCTATTTTTTTTTAAGCTCCAGGATCCAATCCAGAATATGTTACACTTGGTTATCACCATATCACTTTAGTTTCCTTGAGTCTAGAAAATTCTCCCTCCTTTTTTTGTCTTTCATGGCAGTGATTCTGAAGAGTCCAGGTCGGATTTTTGTTTTTGTTTGTTTGTTTTTTCCCAGAATGTTTCTGAGTTTGGGTTTGTTTGATTTTTTTCCCCTCATACTTAGATGAAATGACTTGGGCAGTAATAACACACAGATGATGCTGAGCTGAGCCTTTTCTTTCCCCGTTGATAAAGAGAAGATGGAGATACCTCCAGACTGGGCAGTGGCATTCCTTCTGGCTCCTGCGGGGTCCCCATCCTGGAGTTCTCCCAGTCCCATTCTTTGGCCCCCAGGGTATCTCAGGAGACCTGATGCTGGGTGCGGCAGAACAGGTTTGAGTCCATTCATTCCTTAGGCATTGAGTGAGCATTTCTGGTGGATCAGGCTCTGTGGTTCCTTACCCCAGGAAACATCCCTGAAATAAGCTAGGTCCTGTCTAAGCTGCCTCCAACATGCTCCCAGCCCAGAAGTCCCTTGATATGTATCTGAAGGTTCTGATGTTCCTTGAGAGAAGCAGCAACTGAAAACTTGGCCTGAAGTAGTCTGAAGAATTAAAGGCACAGTGAAAGAGAACCTGCACTCAGACCAGGGGAAATCATACAACGTGTCAAAAGAAATGAAGGTGTCACTTCTAATGCATAATTCATCTGTTTGTCTAGTTTCATGCCAGGTACTAGGGACTCAGGTATAGGACATAATAGAGGTGGCATCTGAAGGCCATTCCAAGCCAGAATATGCTTTTTCTTGGCTGGTTGAGATCCTCAAGCAGTTAAATTCTCAATTTTGTCAAGTTGTGGCTGAAAGAAAATTAGGAAATCTCTATTGATTTGCATAGTTGTATTTTAAATAGTAACTTTTCTTCCTGTGTATTTTAAAAGCAAAGCAGAAAAATATTTAGAAAGAACTTTTTAAAATTACTCAGTTCTATCACCCAGAGAGACATGTTAACATTTTGAGTCTTTTTATGGTACTTGGATTATGTTACATATTCAATTTTACATCTGGCTTCTTTTTTACTTAGCACAGGTACCTTTTCCTCTGACATGGTTTTTAAATGAAAGATAGAAAAGCGTTAAAAGGTATCTATCAAACTTTACCACTCTAGTGGACTGGGCTTTTTCTACTTTCCCCTAGCATCTCTGTACTTTGGTGTTCTCATGTCTGCCTCTCTCTCTTTCTCTCTAGACATCTAGATTAGTCCGTTTAGTGTTGCTATAACAGAATACCTGAGACTAGGTAGTTCATAAAGAAAAGATATTTATTTGCTTACAATTCTGCATGCTGCAAAGTTCAGGAGGGTAGTGCCACGTACGGCGGGCTCCTAGTGAGGGCCCTGTGCTGAGCGGAAAAGTGGAAGATTGAGCTGACACGTGCGGAGATCACATGGTGAGAGAGGACGTGAGGGAGCCCAGGAAGCCAGACTCGCTTTTAGAACAGCCGCTCTCTCAGTGCCTGATCCAGCCCCGAGAGCACAGGAACTCCCCCAGTCCTGATGGAGGGTGTTCATCTGTTTGTAAAGGATCTGCCCCCAGGACCCAAACGCCTCCCACCAGGCCCCACCTCCCAACATCCCCATATTGGGGGTCAAATTTCAACATGAGCTTGGGAGGCGACAGACTCCAACCATAGCAACAGCTCTTCTCCCTCCCATTGCATCCACATCATCTGCAGGGAAGGGGCTTAAAAGCCAAAGTGGAATCTGGATTACAGGTCTGTAAACCTGTGTAATATCTGTAGTCAGTGATCGTATGCTCTCCTAAATGTTTTCATGGCAGTTAGGGACTGTGTGAAGGAAGGGCAGAATCGGTCACATAAGGAGAGAGTGTAAACCAGCCACGTGACATTGGTCAACTCACTTGGACCTGGTGGGGTTCCCCTGCCTTATGTTGGGGTGCCAAAGAGGAGCTGGCAGATGTGGCCAGCCTGCCAGCCTCAAAAGCAGGTGAATCCACATTGGGGGGAACAATATGAGATACTCCAGGTTAAAGCCGGCCGTGTCTTGCAGCTAAGTGGGCAGAACATTAATAACCAAAAAATAAGTTATTTTAAGCTCACTCTAGAGCAGTGAGAAATGTACTTTCTTTCTTTTACGAAACAGTGATAGTCATGAGTTACCTTATTCCAAGATTCAGAAAGTCCTTCATTTGCTTTAAGCCACCTAATCATTGGGTGATCTGCATTTGGGGTTGCAGAGCCCTGCAGTGACCACCTGGGTCTACTTTGATCAGTGAGGAGTCTCCCTCCCACCCTGACAGAGTTATCCGGGTTGCTTCTTATCTTTAGTCATGGGGTCAGTGATAGACCTGGGGTAGCCGCTATGGCAGTCCTTTCCCAGAAGGTCCTGTATGTTAAGCAACAGCCTACTTTGTAACTTCCAGTGGTTTCTTTTGACCTCCACAGATGGAATCACCGAGGCCCTCCCCGGGACAGCTCTGTGGACATTGCCTGCTGGTTGGCCCACTTCCCAGACCCCTGGGCTGGGCTTTCCCCAAAGTCCTACTCTACCTCGATCATTTTTCTAACAGATCTCCCCATAGACACCCTTGTGGTGGCACCAACCTACCCCAGCGTCCATGTTCGTGAGAACACTGAGTGCCCCCGCGGTGGTGCCCGATGGCAGGAAGAATACGGAAAAGCCCTTCCAAGCTGTTTCCTTCACACCTCTAAATAATGGAGAGTAAAAGAGGGATGAAGGAGAGTCATGGCAGTGGACATAGTGACCACTGTTCTAGCCCAGATAATCAAAGAAGAAAATCACTCCCAACAGTCCTGTCCGCAGAGCTGGGCTGAAGTTGATCCCACTGCCACGTCACATTTCTTTGATATTATTTCCCCTGATTTGTCATTTGTGCACAAATCAAAAGAAACGGGTCCCTGGCTTGAGGTGTTAGGGGTTTGCTAGACAGCAGTCTCGGCCTTTACTTTTTCCTTTCGGCTTTCCCACGTAATCACTTTGTATCCTTCCGGGTGCAGGTGGTACTTCCCACGTTTATCCTGGAGAAGCGGTCCTTGCTAGAGATGTATGCGGATTTTATGGCACACCCAGACCTGCTGCTGGCTGTCACCGCCGGGGCCACGCCAGAGGAGAGAGTCATTTGCTTCGTGGAATATTATCTCACAGCCTTCCACGAGGGCCGCAAGGGGGCTCTGGCCAAGAAGCCCTATAACCCCATCATCGGCGAGACGTTTCACTGCTCCTGGGAAGTTCCCAAGGACAGGGTCAGGCCTAAGAGGACTGCTGCCCCCTCGCCCACCGGTGGCCATGAGTGCTCAGGAGCTGATGACTCCTCCAAAGGCTACAAGCTGAGGTTCGTGGCGGAGCAGGTGTCCCACCACCCTCCCATCTCCTGCTTCTACTGTGAGTGCAAGGAGAGGAGACTGTGCGTCAGCACTCACGTGTGGACCAAAAGCAAGTTCATGGGCATGTCTGTGGGCGTCTCTATGATCGGGGAAGGTAAGCCCTGCCCTGTGTGGGAGCTTGGCTCTTGCACAGCGACCTCCGTGTGCCCGATGGATGACTGACGGTTTTGTGTGTGGAATTCTTTGCTTTTAACTGGTTTTGGAATTGAAATTGGAATTGGGGGTGGGTGGGAAGGAGGGCGGGGTTTGTTGTTTGGGGCCCAGGCCTGGTCCTTTCCCAGTGGGGCGGAGGCGGTGGACTGGATGGATGTGGCTGTCAGCCTGACAGCCACCCACCAACACCGGGTCGTCACATGCTGTGCGTGCGTGTGTGCACGCGCCTTGCAGATACGGTTTTCTTTCAGCTTTGTGTGAGTATTAGAATTAGCTCCAAATCTGTGAAAACACATTTTATTCATTCTCACCAGCGTCTGGCTCACAGACAGTGAGAGTAATAGTGTTGCCTATTCAAAATCTGCTCATAAAAATTCCCCAGGCAAAGCTTTTGACTCTGTGCTAGAAATTCTGAAGCAGGAACGCAATATAATCACACCACTGATGGATTACACGTTCCTATTTTAGCAAATAGCTGTGAATGAAGTTTATCCATTGTTTGGAGAAACCTATAATAATCTTTGTTAAATTCAAGCATCTGTGTTAGTGGTTCTTCACCTTTTTTGAGTCACAAATCTCTGAGACTTTAAGGCTATGACTCTTCCCAGGGTGGAGAAAATCTGACACAAAATTTGGCTTTCAGTTTCAGAGAGTACATGGCTCTTTGGAAGTCCTTCCAAACCGCATGAGATGAGAACTCTCATTCACGTAGCACATTTTTACCGGGCACCTGTGAGATGCTGGACATTGTCTTAGGAGCTGTGGACACTTGAGTGAACAAAACAGACAAAGATCTGTCCTTATGAAGTCCTATTCTACTTCTGTCTGCTGGGGAAATGGCATAAGTGATAAAATCGATTATGTAGTGTGTTGGAGGATAAATGCTATAGAGAAAAACAGAGCAGGGAAGGGGCTTGGCGGTACTGGGTGGTTGAGCTTTCAGAGGGGAAGCCTCCCTGAGAAAGTGGCATTTGAGCAAAGACCCAAAGCGGGTGGCAGGGGCAAGCCTTGTGGACTCAGGGAAGAGCGTGTAGGCAGAACGAGCAAGGCAGAGGCCCAGCGGCAGGACGTCCCTGGCGTGGTGGGGGAGACGGGAGGTGCGCATGGCTGGAACAGGGGAACGGGGCTGGGGGTGAGGCCTGAGCAGTGACTGTGGCCAGGTGACAAAACCCTCGTGGGCCATTGTAGGGCTGTTAGCGCTTACGCTGAGGGAACCGAGAGACCACTGAGGATTTTGAGCCGAAGAGTAGCCAGGCTCTGACTTGTAGTCCAACAAAATTGCTCCAGCTGCTTGTTGAAAACAGAAAATAGACCCTAAGAGGGCAACAGTGGAAGCGAGGAGACCAGTGAGGAGGCTATGAGAAGGATCTAGGCAGGAGGACAGGGTGGAAATGGTGGAGGGAGCGAAATGTAGGGAGGGTCTGGGTGTGTTCTGAAGTAGAGCCAAGAGGATTTGCCTCTGGATGGGGTGTGGGTTGTGAGAGAAAGGGGTCCCCAAGGTTTTGACCTGACGGCTAGAAGAACGGACTAGCCAGGAAGGGAGATGGGCAGACGGAGGGCTGGGGAGGGGGCTCGTGTGGAGGGAGAGCCTGGGCGCTCATGGCGGTTGTGTTTGATGTAGACACCGAAGCGGGGGTGCTCCGGTGGCCCGTTGCATTTACAGACTGGAGTTCCAGGGGGTAAAACTCATAATTTAAGGCCTCCAGACTAATGGGATTGCTGAGTGAGCACTGACCCCCGCAGTAGACGGAATGGGAGCGTGTGTTCCCTGCGGCCAGGTGGAGAGGCCTGTCCCAGGGCGAGAGTGACCGGCTGCATCCGATGATGCTGATTAACGCCAGGAGCTGGGAACTGAGAAGTCACCGTCGCTCTTGCTTATTGAGTGTTTGGGTGCAATTGTACTATTTAGACAAAAAACCCACTCTTGGGTTCCACTTCTGCGTTATGTCTCTGGGCTGCAGGTTTACCCGCAGCGTGCTGCCCTCCGTGTGCAGGTGCGTGTGCAGTTCCAGGATGCCCGCGGACGTGCTCAGCACTGTGTCGGGCCTCCACGGGGATCTGCACACACATGGGCCCCGTACTCAGACAGCTGGCGCTGTGCCATCGCACCTTCCTTGCAGGGCTCAGTCGGCGTCCAGGAGTTTACCAAAGGGAGATTCGTCAATTTGTGAAGGAGGCCAGGGACTCACCTGTCACCAGGCTGACTGCTGACCACCTAATTTTAGGCTTTTTCCAGAATTTAGACAGGGGTGGGTGTATGTGTGGGGGAGAGACCAACACATTCCTCTTTAAATAACCTCACCAGTAGAGAGTATTATTCCCCGCTCGGTTCTCTTCTGTGAGAGTGCAACATTGCAACCATTTTACAATCAGAAAAATCCAAACGCACACTGGTTTGTTTGGCTTTTTCTGCTATTGAAAAGGGGAGAGGGATGTCAGAGGTGGTCTCTCTTCTTAAGGAGTTGTTGTCACCTGTGATGACAGGACATGGAATCTTGCACTCCGGAGTTTCCAGCTGTGCCATAGAGGATCCCAGGGCTCCTCGGCGGGGCTCAGGCTGGGAGGGGTGAGGGGTGAGGCTTCTGTGCCCCCAGCTCCACTCCAACCTGAGCGTCGCCATCCACCCTTCCCTGTTTCCCTGCCGGACTACCCCGCGAGAGCCCACGCCAGGGGTGTTCAGTGGCTTCAGAGTGCTCAGCGCACCTCGGTGAGTCCAGCTGCCTCGTGTCACAGATGAGGAAACACACACAACCCACAACAGTACCCACCCTGCCCTCGCCACTAGCCAGCGAAGAGGGATGCAGGCGGGTGCTGGTGTCTCCTTGAGTCAGGGGCTGTTTCTCATCAGCTCATCTTCTCTGTGTGTGAGAAATCAGAATCTGAGAAGGTTCCAGGAATCCTCGGGGGTGGCAGCCCAGGAGTGGGAGGGGGCAGCAGCAGGTGGTGGCCAGGTAAGGCCTGGTGGGGCTGGCCAGGGGTTTGGGGCCTCTACGAGGGCTCAGCCAGGGCCGTGGAGGCCTGTCTCTCTGAAGCCAGGAAGGCAGATTTGACTGGACTGTGCCTCTGGGGACAGGGATGGAGGAATGACAATGGGTGTCTCCTTGCAGGCTTCTTTTCGGCCCCAATGACTCTTGTTGTCCTGACTCAGCCTCTCCCCAGAATAGGGAGCTGCCCAGCGCAGTACGGCACTGTTTGGGTTAAAGCCACGTGGCGGGTCCCAACAAGGGTGCTTCAGGCCAGGCCTGGACACCCACAGTTCGGGAGCCTAGAGCTCAGGTTAGGCAGCTCTGCCTGTTGAAAGCAACTAGAAGATTGCTGAGGACTCCCGTACCACAGAGGTTTATGTTTGCATTGATTTGTGTATTTGGGCATGTAATGAGAAATGGGAGCCACATTAACCTTGATTTTGACTTATACGGGGCTCTGTGTTTTCACAGATTGCTAAGGGACTGCCTCATGCTATGAGGCTGGTGCTGCTGAAGATCTTTCCCTTTTTAACAGACAAAAAATTAATATTTAGGAGACTCATCTTATTCTATTTAATTTTATTACATATTCTACATTTCCCACATAGTAAGTTCCTTGAAGATGAAACACGTTTGTTTGCTAGGGAAGTTAGAGCAGGCAGTTCGCACCCTCAGTGTAGATTTATGCCCCATACGTGTGGTGATTCCCTGCAGGTTTTATACAGATGCTGTTGTAAATGCCTTTACCTCCTTGTCTATTAACAGCGGTGCTCAAATAAATCTGTTGCTTTACTCATTCATTTATCCCTTCATCCATTTACTTGTGAAGTGTTGGCCTTGTCCTAGGTGCTGGGATGCAGCAGAGGCCACAGCACACGAGAAATACCTGCTCTCAGGAGCTTACACCAGTGGGCGGGTCGGACCGAGACAAGATAACGTGTGAAGTCTGTGATGTGAGAGATGATCACTGGCGCTAAGAGACAAAGCTGATAGGGGGTGAGGTGGGGCAGGGAGGTTGCAGTTCTCAACAGGGTGGACCTCAGCAGAAGGGAACAATTAGTGAAGGCTTGAAGCAGGGCAGGGAGTAAGCCATGTGGGTAGCTTAAGGAGGGATGTTCCAGGCACAGGAGCAGCAAGTGCAAAGGCCCTGAGGCAGGAGCGTGTGGCTGGGATGTTCTAAGGACAGTGAGGGGGCTACTGAGGCTGCAGCAGAGTGTGCAGGGGGCGGGGCAGAGGAGACGAGGCCAGGTCGTGGGATCTGGTCTGGGGGCCAGGAAGGACTTTGGCTTTTACTGTGAGTGAGATGGGAGTTGCTGGAGGGTGGACATGATCTTAGCCCCAGCACTGTGGCTGCTGAGTGAAGAATAGACTAAAGATGGGAGTGGGGAAGGGCCCAGGCGAAGGCAGAAGCAGAGAGACAAGTTGTTTCTTATTTCCTTTCCTCCCTCCTACATATATACATACACACACACACACACACACACACACACACACACACACGGCGTTTCAGTCTGTGATTAGTCAGACTAAGTGCTTGGTGAATATACTACCTTCTGATAAAACCAAATGCATTTTCTGGCACATAGAAAATGTTTATTCATCTTCCTTTCTGGGGATTCCCTGCACTCAGCAGAAATGCTTGTTGCCACTTGTCAAGACGTGGGAAAACCAGATGCTTAAGTTGGAGTCTTGGTGGATGCCTCCCAGTGCGTGGGCCTCTAAGCAGGGATTCCTGCCATTAGGTGAATATCTGGGAATTTCTGATAATGGTAAAGATTTGCAAATTTGTTTTTAGTGATCTAGGGAATTCTTTAATCAGAGAAGCTCACTCCCTCGGGAAGCCTCGGGCTACTTCCTTCACTACTGAACAGTAGCACCTTTCCTCTCTCCCCGACGACCAGCAGTGGGTGGTGGCGAGGAGGTGGGCGCCATGGTGTCACCTGTATGATTGCGCTTCAGTGCTGCTGTCCTCCCCTCCCGGGGCAGTTTGTGCATCTCTCCCCTCTTCCCTCTGCTTCTCCACACCCGTCTGTCCTGTCTCCCTCTGCTGTCCCAGCCCTTCCACTTCAGCCACATCCTCCCTGTATCCCTGTAGCCCATCCGCACACATCGCTCTGCAGCTGTGCCGGCGAGAGTGAAGAGGTCCTTCAGCCCCACTTCCCATGCCCTGTCCCCAGAGCTCAGCTGACATCGTTACTGTTTCTTATTGTTGGCCTGTGATATCTCGGGATCTGAGCTTCCCCATTCCCCACAGGCAGCAAGAAGGGCCTGGGGCCTTTGATTCACTAGGTATAGCCCAGGCAGCCTGATGCTATGGGTGAGAAGCCATGTATTAGGTCATTAAATATGAAATGTCCAATTTTGAATCGAAAGTGTAGTTTATTATACCTCAAACAGGAAGCAGTACAATTAATCAAAGTATGCACCTAAGTTTTGCCATCTTAACGGTAGCTTGCTTATGCCGGCAGCGAAGAAGCCTGGAAAGCAAGTGGCAATGAAATTGTGAAAGGCATTTTCCACAGCCTGTTGAGAATTGAATATTTTTCCTTGCAAGAAGTGGTCCAAAGCTTGGAAGAAGTGGTGGTCAGTTGGTGCAAGGTCTTGTGAATATTATGGATGACACAGAGTTTCCAAGTCCACCTTCTGTAGTTTGAGCAGCATTGTTTGTGTGACATGTGGTAGAGTGTTGTCTTGCTAGAAGATTGGCCTATTTTGACCAATCTCAGCTGCTTAATTGCAAGCATCCTCATCATTTCATCCAACTGGTTGTAGTAGACATCTGCTGTAATCAAGTGACCAGGTTTCTTGAAGCTGTAGTGGATAATACCAGCGCTGGACCAACAAACACACACCATTAGCTTTTTTGATGAATATTCGGTTTTGGACTGTGTTTTGGCACTTCTTTATCCAACCATTGTGCCGAATGCTTCTGATTGTCTAAAAGAATCCATTTTTCATCACATGTAACAATACAGTGTAGAAATGGTTCACCTTTATGTTGTGACAGCAAAGAAAGGCAAGCTTCCAGACCATTTCTCTTCTGATGCTCATTTAATTGATGTGGTACCCATCTATCCAGCTCTTTACCTTGCCCATTTGTTTCAAATGGTCCAATATTGTTGGAATAGTAATGTCAAACCTTGCTGCTAATTCACGTGTAGGATGAAATGGATTTGCTTCCACTACAGCTTTCAGCTCATCATTATCCACCTTAGTCTCAGACCAACCACATTTTCAAGGTTAAAATCACCAGAACGGAACTTCTCAAACCATCGATGTACTGTGCATTCATTGGCCACATCCTTCCCAAATACTTTGTTGATATTTTGAGCTGTCTGCACTGCGTTGGTTCCACAACAGAACTCATATTAGAAAATAACAAGAATTTTTGACTTATCCATGGTTTTACAAAAATTGCTCTAAAAAAAAATTTGACAGATAATCACAAGCTAAAACACTCATTTGAAAGACTGAGGATGTATTTTCACAATAAAAGTAAAACAAGAAGTGTCAAAGTGAAATATCAGAGATATCAACTGTCAAACTTAGTACCTAAGGAAATCCAACATTTCATACTTAACCTAAAATAACATCCTCTCCTGAGACCCTCAGATGTAGCCATGCCTGAAGCGGAATTAGAATTTGCTGCTCTCACTTTTCCTACCTGCTTGAAACTTCTACTGAGAACCTCTCAGTAGAGTGCTCAGTGCAGAAAGAGGATTCTGGGTGGAGGCTCTGCAAGGCCTCTCGCGGGCAGAGCCCTTCCTGCCGCCTGCCTAGTGTGCTGCTGTGGATGGGCTGGGGGGCGACCACCTCTAGTTCTCACGAGGCCTTAGGTCCTTTCAGTAGCCACATCCCGTCATCTGTCATTTTAACTAATTATGTCCTCTGTCACATGTGATCTTATTTTTCACATGAAATATTTCTAAGAATCCCCAAACTTCAAAGCAGAAGGTTCTGGTTCCAGTGCTCAGAGCTCCTTTGTGGGGCAAAGTGGGAGTTGGGATAGTTGATAGTTTTCTTTTTCTCACATACTCCCTGCACATTTCATAAAGTTGTTGATTGGGTTTGAAATAATGCTTTTTCCAACCCCTCATTTTAAAAACCAGATCTTAGATGGGTCCACTTGAAATTTTGAATGTAAAATACATGGGCTTAGCTCTTAAATCTTTGCCTTTAGGCTGTGGCGTATTTGACGGCAATGAAATGCCATTGTGAAGTTCATCGTGCCATGAATTCACTTAGGTTGTAGCTCAGAGACTGCCCCCACCCGCACCCCACCCCAGCTTCCGCAGCTCTGACCCTGAAAGCCCCTGATTGAGACCCTGTTCAGTCAACTTGAAGCTTACGTCCCTGGAAAAGCAAGGGCTGCGTGGACCCCTCCCAACCTCACTGTGGGGAGCTGGGGCCCATTTAGCTGCTCTGCACACAGGCCAGGCCCGAAATGCCCGAATCAGTGCCCAGCACACGGCTCAGTCTCGTAGCTGAGTCTGTGGGGAGAGGCCCTTAGCTCCAGAGAGAGAAGTGACGCGTTTGCGTGGGGCTTCCTTGTGCACGAGTCGCTGGCGTCTGCAGGTGCACTCCCGGAGTTACGATCCAAGATTCAGAGTAGATGTCCTAGCACACTATTTTAGTTGTCCTCAGATTGAGTCCAGGGATGAAATCATTTAAAATTTGTCAGTTTGAAAACCTTAATGCTTCGCCTTATGTTTATTGGTAAATCAGTTTGTGGAATTCCAAATGGAAACCTCCCAGCTTAAGGGCGAACCACGACGTGGAACGATTGATTATTTGGCCTGTTTCAGCCTCTCTCAGCTCTTAGGCCAATGAAGAAGTAACTTTCACTTGTAATCCCATTTGTAAGTCTAATTTTAATATAGTCTTTTATTCATATTAAGGACAGAGTTTTAAAAATGTAAACCTGAAAAAAAAAGAGTTAGTACTGGGAAGGCATAGTCATGAGTGATTTAATGAATGAGCACACATGTATGGATTTTCAGAAAAGAGCCAAAGGAATGTGGTCTCACCAGTGCCTTCAAGTCATCTCAGCTCTGGGGCTCGCTGACTTCCAGGGACTCCAGGGAAATGCCACCTTGGTTTGGAAGAGATTTTTCTACGGATGAATGGGAGGAGGATGCTCTCTCTTATGAAAGCATTACATTTAAAAACCTCTCTTCCCACTATCTCTTCCATCTCCCCCGTGCATAAACCACTGCCAGACTTTATGGTTTCCTCTTTATCGCCAAGTAGCAATACCGTTAAGAATTCACCCATTGAGAGAGACGCTTTAGAGAGTGAGGAGTAATTAGGATATAAAACCTTCAGGATTTTGGTGGTGTGCCAGGCTGCTGCTAGCTGAGTTTCAGATTCACCTTCTCTATCTTTGCCACAGGCCTGGGAGGTGCAGATATCACTACCCTGCATCACAGATGAGGCAACTGAGGTGCAGAGAAGTTAAGATCACCAGGCTGCTGAGTGATGGAGAACTTGGAACGGTCCTCTAAGATCTCATCCATTTGTGGCATAGTCTCCATGTACAGTGTTGTAAAGAAAATCTCAGCTGTGTGGTCCTCCCTTACCAAGTTTATCCTAGCGGATGAGACCAGGAAGCCCAGCCTGCCGAGCTCATGCTGTGTGTTCCTGGTGTGCCGGGTCAGCTGGCTAGACGTGTGAGTGGTGGGCGTCTCCAGGGTATTCCAGTTAAGGACAGGAAGGGTCAGCCGTAAAAGAGGACCACAGTAGACATCAGGAGTGAAGTGGTGGTGCTGAGGAGGCGTGCTGGCCACCTGGACGGAAAGTATATATGCTCTTCAGCTGACAATGGGGTTGCATCCCGATAACCCATCCTAAGTTGAAAATATCCTAAGTCAGAAATGCATTTAATGCACCTAACCTACCAAACATCATAGCTTAGCCTAGCTGACCTTAATGTGCTCAGACACTTACATTAGTGTACAGGTGGGCAAGATCATCTGCAGCGCAGTACGCTGCAAAGTGTTTGGTTGTTTACCCTGGTGATGGAGGGGCTGACTGGGAGCTGCTGCCCGGCATTGTGAGAGAGTATTGCACCACCTGCGGCTGGCCTCAGGAAAGATCAAAATTCAAAATTTGCAGTACTACTATTTCTACTGAATGCATAATGCTTTCACACCATTGCAAAGTCAAAGAATCCTAAGTTAAACCACATTAAGTTGGGGACTGTTTATGGTCCATTAGCACTGGGGTTGGGGCCTTGAAGGCAAGATGCCCGGTGGCCTTCTCTCCAGGGCCCAGGGGCCTCTCCCCGCTGCCACAAGCTCCGAGTCTAGGAGGATATGCATGGCATTTGAGGAACCAGGGGCTTGGGAGTAAAACTCGGGTAGAGAGGGACATCTTAGGTGACCTCTCTCTTTTCAATTCTCCCTTCTGACTTCTTGGTCAAGAAGAACCAACAGTTGATCTGTGTTTGGCATTGGCTGCAATTTTCCACCTGCTTTGGGCTGTTTTCTCAAGTAACCCAATTCAAGGAAGCTTACAAAGTAGGTTTTGAAACAAAAACGCTGTCAGACTCGGCCATTCTCCCAGGGTCCTGATCAGAAGTTCTCCAAACCCCAGTGTCTAATTCTCACAAACACTTAAGTCCTCCCTTAAGTGCATGGATAGGAGGGGCCTTCAAAGACACTTGGGGCAGTTCTCTCTGAGGTGGAGGAGGAGGGACAAGGGTCAGAGTGAGAGCATGAGGAGGCCTGGGGCTTTACTTTTGGGCAGATGGGTTAATTCAGTCAAGGGAGCCCCAGCAAGCTGGAGCAGGGAAGTGGGGAGAGGGCCCATCTGTTCTGACGTTCAGTATATCGAGTGTGGAGGAGTTATGCCGTTTGTGCATTTACATTCCACATATTCAGTTATATTCCCGGCAGAGAGAGGAAGGATTTCAATGCTGCTGTGATATCTGCCCTCCAGTCTTGCCCACGTGACTGTGAGCCACCCACGGATCTGTTCTCCCCGGTGCTCTCGGTTCCTGCATGTGCCCACACGTGTGAGCATCCTGCTACACTGGGGGTGACGGAGACCCTAAACATATGCCAGTATGCCACCTTGGCTTTTCATGGGTTAGAGAACCAACTTTAATGGACTTCACTGAGTGTGAGGTTGCTGGTCTGGACAAGCCTAGTATGTTCTATATATTGTAGCTCATGGGCAGTTGAAGGAATTTGCAAGGGTAAATTGAACTATAGTTGAATGTATCTTAGTATTGACTTCAGCAGCTAACAGTGATCATGACTTCTCTGTACAAAGTAGCTCCATCTCTCCCCAGACTCCCCTGGCAAGCTCACATACACGAAAAGAAGCCCCACCCCCACCCCCACCCCGTCCCCCACCCCCGCCACCATCTTTCTCTCCTGGGCAAATTCTAGCTCTCACTGATTTAGATGCTTGTCTAGCCTGAGATAAGTACTGACCAGCTGAATTACTTTACTTCCTTGTTTCAGCTTCCTCATCCTTGTTTTAAAATAACAATAATTATTGCTGTATAGGGTACTTGTGAGGCTGAAAGGAGAGTGTGTTTGTGGAGCCCCCAGGAATGCTTGGCAGCCAGAAAATGCTGGCACATGGGAGCTGCTGACCCTACTCTTCACTCTTTCCAGCAGAGGGCCCAGGAGCCCAGGCAGGGGCCATTGCTAACCGTCTCTGGTCCTCTGCCCTTCCTGAGCTCAGGGTGCCCTTGGTAAGGGGGTGAGCTTGGGGTGAGCTAGAGTGGAGCCAAACCCTGGGGTACCTATGTGGGATAGATCTTACAGAACTGTGGTGCTGGATCTCAGGGCCCCTGCCAGCCCATATCGGACCTATGATACAAACTATACGGTAGCTCTGGGAGCTTGGACATTTTGGAAGTGGTCTTTGCGAACTTGATGGAAGCTGTGCCCCCTCCCCCTTTGTTTTTCCAAACCACCCTACGAACATTAATGTGGCCCTTTTCCTTAGAAAACTAAACCCACCTAATTCTGCATTGCTTCAAGAGGATTAAGGCCCCTCCACACCCAATCCTTGGTTCCTAGGCTGGAGCGCCCCTGATCTGGAGGTGGGTGGGCGGTAGGTGTTGGGCTCCCACTCTTGGCAGGTGTCTCCCCCCAGGTTGCTGACAGCGGCTGTACAGTCTGATTTCTCTAACTTCATGAGAACCATGGAGGTTGTCTCTGTTGCTCTCAGGATAAAGGCAGAACTCATTAACATACTTTTTAGAAGTTTAAAAGACAGGGTCTGGCCCCTGCGGACCTGGTCATCCTCCACACCTCTATACCTCCCTTCTGCACGTGGGCCCTTTTCTCAGCCTCTTCACGCACACCAGCCTCCTTCCCACCACAGGGCCTTTGCACGTGCTCCCCCCGCTTCCTTTCCCTCTTGATTTTCTCAACTCTTACCCAGCTCATGTCCCTTCCTCAAGGAAACGTTCCCTTTCCAGGCCAGTTCCTCCTGTTGGAGGCCTCCATGGCATTGGGCCCCTCTCCCTCCCACATTTATCACAGTAACAATCTTGTGCTCATGTGGTGATTAACGTCCACCTTTCTGTTCTGCTCCCTGAGAGCACAAAGTGGGTCTGTTTTGTTCACCCTTGTATTCTCAGTGCTTTGCACAGTGCCCGGCACACAGCAGAACATATGGCAGCTGCGCAGCTGACCTCTGCAGAGGTGGCAGGTGTGACATCTGTCACATGAGGTGCTTTGGTTTCTCATTGTCATGTCTTCTGATCCCCAGATGCCCCTTTCCCGTGTTTGTGTGCCTAACTTTCCCCCCTCTCCCCCTGGAGGTGTGCTGAGGCTCCTGGAACACGGGGAGGAGTATGTGTTCACCCTGCCTAGTGCCTATGCCCGGTCCATTCTCACCATCCCATGGGTGGAGCTTGGAGGAAAAGTCAGCATCAACTGTGCCAAGACTGGGTACTCAGCGACGGTGATATTCCACACCAAGCCTTTCTATGGAGGGAAAGTCCACAGGTAGGAGCCAGCCAGGAAGGCCCTGGCTTTGTCTTGCCATGATGTCCTGTGTTTCCTTCCATTAGAAGATTGAGTTTCAGTGATGGGATGAGTTGAAAATCAAGATAAAGTTGTTAACTGGTCTTTTTTCAAAAAAGGGACCTTTTCCCCTCACCTCACATGGCAGTTTTTTGGAGGCCTCTCCACTTTAAACTTAAGGTGAAATCCTTGGTGATGCATTTGCAGCACATCCACCAGAGAATAAAAGGCAGTTCTGTTTGTTGCAATAAACTCTCCCTCGTTTCTATGCTCTGAAGTGATTCATTCTGTGAACCCAGACATTGCCACACAGTTCCCCATTTCAGTTTGAATTCACGTTAACTCTCCTGAATCCTTGTATCATGCATCTATGAGATCAACATCACTTCTTTCCTTTGAGAGCTGGGAAGGCCCAAGTCTAAGAGGCTGGAAGTAGAGGTCTGCTGTTGGAGGAAGCACAAAATTGTCCTTATTGCTCCAGCTATAAAAAAAAAATCCTCTTTCAGAGCAGATCTGCTGCACAAGCAAGCTTCTGTCTTTGCCCTTTTTCTTGGAAAGCATTACTCTGTGTGGTACTAATGTGAGGGTGTCAGAGCATTCCCAGCACAAGCCAGGCACGTGGGTGCCCTGGGGGCATTCTGCAGCCAGCACACACCGGCTTGCAAAAGCACATTTGTGTACGTTTCTCCCCATCTCCACGTTCGGTGATACCATGTTGGTAGTTGAAATCAGCAGTGATGGGACAGCACAGAAATCAGCAAATGCTACAAATAAGGTGTTTTACTCCCCGGAGAGCCAGTTATTGAACATTTACCAGCACACCACTAATACCCTTCCACTGTATGCACCCCGGATTCCTCATACCTGCCTGTGAGCCTCTGCCTCACCTCCTAGGAACTGTGGCTGTTTTCGGGCTCAGGAAGAAAGTTCAAGCCTATGTTTGAGAACTCTAACTTCAGCCTGTGATGCAGTTTCAGAGCGGGCTTCCCTGTTTCTGCTAGTTACTCTGACTACAGGAAGCTGGAAGGTGGAGGGGGAGGTGGGAGTCTGCTTTCACCCAGAGGTAGCAATGTGGAGTTATCACAGGAGAGGCAGGTGAAAAGAGAGGTCACAAATCCCCACAAAGTCCCTGTTAGAGAGAGTCTGAAGGTCATCTCCTGCTGCTGGTCGGAAGGCATTGATGTGAGGCCGAGAGTCTAGGTTTTGCTCAGCCTTCATTCAGAGCATGTGCGGATGCTTGGGTGGACACTTCCCTCCCTTGCCAGTGAGCTTATTGGGATTGTCAGCAGCCATGTTTGACCCCCAGATGGAACTGACCTCATTTAAGGATTGAAAAGCTCTCCCTACACTCTTACACTCTTTTTGGTGTTAAAATATAGCACTATTAGATGCTCTTTTGGGGAAGAGAGAGTATGCTTTGTTTTGCTTTTATAAGCTTGATTTCCATCCCAATGGAAACATTTTATGTAAACATTGTGTGCTTATCAAAACTAAGAAATTAACGGTGCTACATTACTGTTAACAAATTTACAGACTTTATTCAGATTTCACTGGTTTTTCCACTGATGCTTTCTTTTTCTGTTCACTGATACTAGGTCACATTTTAAGAGCTAGTCTTCAGCAAAAACTGCAAAAACAATCCCTTTTTCCCAACCCTCCATAAAAAGTTCTCTAAGTATGAGTACACTTTTTGAAGTCTCTGTTTTGATAATCTTGCAAAATGTATTCATTCGACTCATTCATTAATTCAGGGTCACAGCAGAAGTGAAGCACAATCCAACCAACACCATTGTTTGTAAGGCCCATGGGGAATGGAACGGTACGTTAGAGTTCACCTACAACAATGGAGAAACCAAAGTCATCGACACGACCACGTTGCCGGTGTATCCCAAGAGGATCAGACCTCTGGAGAAGCAGGGGCCCATGGAGTCCAGGTGAGGCCAGGCTGTGTGCTTCCCTTCAGCTGAGCTGTCCTCAGCACTTGAGCGACAGAGGGGAAGACTTTGAAAGCTCAGCTAATGGAAATGGGCGAGCAATCATGTTCTTCTGGCTTTAGATATTTGAATTTTCCACTGTCACTTAGGAATAGATCCTTTTAGCTTTCAGTTGAGTCATTCTGCAATTATGGGGTGGGGTGTGCCGATACGCTACAGCAGACTTTTAATGCTTGAGAAAGTTTGTCAAATAATCTGTTGCTTGATTGCAAAAGTAAATACAGAGAGTTGCTAGTAATTGAAGAACTGTGCAACGAAGCAATGAGATACTAATTTTTTTCTTACCAAATTGACATTATTTAAAAAAATTAAATGTTGGCAAAGGTGTAATAAAATAGATACTCTATACCCTGTCTTTCCAGTAGGAGTGTGTCACTGTAGCTGTATGGATCAATAGCTTTAAATTCATGAGTTTACTTTAATCTTGTACAGGCAGTCCCCGGGTTATGGACCACCTGACTTAATGGCATTCTGTACTTATGAACGGGTCCCCAAGGCTCCCCATGAGGATAGTTTATAATTAAATTAATAATTCGGGAACGAGTTTCTTCTGCAAGTGTAAACAAACCCACATGGTGCAAGCAGTTCACTGGCGCAGCATCTTCACGCTAGTGGCTAGTCTCATTGCTATATGGTCGCTTAGGCACAGCAGCACTTTTGCCTTTTTAGTGTGATTTTAGGAATCTGTGTTTAGCCTTATGACCATGCCTCCAAAATGAAAGTCCACTGCAAGTCCAGGTGAGCCTGCAGTGAAGAGAAAGGTGATTACAAAAGTGGAAGTGACTAAGTGTTCAGAGAAAGGCCAGGAGCCATCATTCATTGGGAAAGACTGAGGCTTCAGTTGCTCAATTTCGGAACAATAATACAGGATAAAGTGAGAATAATGGGACATGTGAAAGGCAGTGTTCCAGTGAAAGCATTGGTTATTACTAAACAGCATAGTGGATTAATTATTGGAATGGAAAGGTTGTTATTGATTTAGTTAGAAGATCAAAATAAGTGTAACATTCCTATTAGCCTAGGAATTAGAAGAAAGAGCACAATGGTTTTTGTAACTTACTATTACAATACAGTGGTATTATTATTATTACTGTATGTGCACTGTTCATCAGGGATCTGAGTTACGTATAAATCCAACCTAAATATGTTCTCAGGAATGTATCATTTGTAACCTGGGGACCACCTGTATTCTACTTCTGGGAATCTGTTCTCTGAAAAAATTCTTAAATTCAGAAAATATTTTAAACAAAAGTGTTTTTTTTTTTTTTTTTTGAAGAAAACTAAACAACAAAAGAAAGAAAAACCACCCGACTGTCCAACATTTGGAAAATGGTTAAGTAAATTATGAAGTATCCATTTAATTATTTAATAGTATATCCACTCTATGGTATGAATATAATGTAGCCACTTTAAGTGACGTTTTTGCAGGTACACAAGCAGAATCCTCTCGGAATATGCCATTTTTATTTTTCAGTCTAGGACATCAGCCGACTATGGCTCATTTGCCAAATCCAGCCTATGGCTGATTTTGTAAATAAAGTTTTATTGGAACACAGCTATGATCATTCGTTTACATATGGTTTATGGCTGCCTTTCTGCTACAATAGCAGAGTTAAGTAATTGCAACCAAAAACATACAGGCTGCAAAGCCTGAAGTATTTACTATCTGGCCCTTTACAGAAAATGTCAACCCCTGCTCTAATCTAAAAGCATGTGCTCTTTAGAAACATGATGTAGGGCTAAAATGAAATTATAGGTGATTCTGTGAAAGCGTTTACCATTAACTAGAAGAGTTTGTAACCAAATGGAAAAAGTGCTTATTAAGTGGAAACAAAGCCAGGGATACAACAGTGTGCATAAATAATACATTATAACTGAGTTTAATAAAAACAGAGCTTCAGTATCCCTGGAACCTTTGTACACTTTGTCTGGTTAATCTGTTCTGGAGGACAGTGAGTATAACCTTTTGTGTCCAAATGGAGGACATGAACTCTTACCGGTCATCTTTTTCAGCCCAGCTATCGGGCAGTAGCAGCAGGATGAGGGAAAGGCTGGAATAAGGGAAGAAATCATCCCCTTGCCCACACTGCCTCTGATGAAGCATCACCAGGACAGGAAACCCTGTGGTTCATGTCATGGCATGACTATTGTTTCTGGTCTGGCTGTTGAGAACAAAACTATGATTACCTGCTACTTCCCTCCGCCTCGAGGATATCAGAGTAGGTTAGCTACTCCTTATTAAGACTCTTTGCTGCCTCAGAATTCAGCCTGGAGCAGGGATGCAATCTGGTGTCAGAGTAAGAGAGAAGGTGCTACTTCTTTTTGTCTACTTATGTGGACTTTACTGAAAGATGGCATGGAACTACAGAAGCCCCTCCTTTATCCACAGATCATTTTTGGCGGTTTCAGTTACCCACGGTCAATCACCACCTGAGAATAGTGCAGTATTTTGAGAGAAAGCATGTGCACACACATTCATATAACTTTTATTATGGCATATTGTTATATTTTATTGTTAATCTCTTACTGTGCCTAATTTATAAATTAAACTATATCATAGGTATGTACGTATAGGAAAAAACACAGTATATATAAGTTTGGTACCATCCATGGTTTCGGGCCTCTCCTGGGGATCTTAGAATGCCTCCTCCTCCATGGATATGGGGGAGACTACTATATAGAGAAATTGAGCCACCTCACCCTTGTTCTCTGCAGAGGAAATGGCCTTGAGAAGTGAACTGGCTGGTCCAGGGCTCTCTTGCCACTCAGAGCACCTGTGCCTACTTCCCGCCAGGTTATCTGGGCCTTACCTGCAGAGGCAAAGGAGGGACGATCAGTGTGGCTGGGTGGGCCAGGGGTTAGAACGGTTGTCTCAGCTCTCACAATGGTGCCAGCCCTGGCAAGGCCTCCTGTCCCCAACGAGTCCCCTTGGAAGGGAACTACGGCCCCATTAGGGGTAGAGTGCAGATGTTCTGTTGTCTCCCCACACTTCTAAGTCTGTTCATGATGCCCAGAGCCTGGACTGAGCAGGGGTCCTGCCTTGGCCAGTGCCCAGGGATGCCTGCCCCTCGCCATGCTGCCCTTCCCTCCTCAGACAGGGCTCCACTTTTCTCACTGACGTGCTCCTGTCCCCCCAAACCTGAAGGCACCTTGCCTTTCTGCCTTTTAGCTCGGTGTTTAGAGCCTCCCTTAGACGAGCCGGCACCCACTCTGTCCTCCCCGCCACCCTCAGGGGACTCTCTTGGTTGGGTCTTTGTGCGCCTCTGGGCAGAGCTCCGTCTGTGGGCCAGTTCTTGGCCCGGCAGCCCCCTCCAGTCCTCCGGGGTCTCTGCCCTCTACACTCGGGGCCACTGTCTTATGATGGGACTTACCATGGGAAGTCCTGCCCTTGAAAGGATCCCCCTCGCTCTGCCTGTCCTTGTGCCTGGTCCCTCCCTGAGCGTGAACTGTGTGTTGAGGGTGTGGGTGATGAAAAGGACTGGGATTTGACCCGACACACCCCCTGTTGTTTCCTTGCCTCACCGCACTCTCCTGTTTGGGCCAGTCTTTCCTCTTCAGTCAGGGACCAGGGCAGAGTAGAAAGCGTGGGCTGTGAGGCCAGTCAGCCTTGGCTTCATATCCCAGTTCCAGAAGTTCCTCTTGCTGTAAAATGGGGGCCACAGCATGGCTCTCCTTGGGTCTCTGTGTGGTGGACTCAGGGTGGCCCAGTGGGCAGGGGCGTTTGCAGCCAGAGCTCTGCCCTTGTCAGTTTCTCCCCTGGGCATTTGACCCTCATTTTGCTGGCAGCCCCTCTGCCCATCCTCGGCCTGAGCAGGTCAATACTCACGGCCTCCTGCTGCACCGTGCCCTCCCTGTGGAAAGGGTGGGGGCACCCACTGTAGGAGTGCTCCCTGGCCCAGGATCTAGTGATCATTTCCTTAAGGCCAGGGAGGGAATCCTTATCACCGAGAATGCTGACAGTTCTTTGGTGTGAAATCCTGACTTTTCCTGATGCCTTTAAGTGAGGAAGTGCATGGGTGACGGTGTCCTCATTTATCATGGTTCCTTTCCTCTCCCTCTAGAACAGAGTGTGTTTGAATCCGGGCCCCGTCCCCAGGAAGTCCTGAGGAGGAAAGCTGTGTGTTAAACATAAGCCCATTCAGGCTGCCTTCTAAAACCAATGAATGAGGCAGAGAAGTAGCTTTTGTGTAGGGGCGGGGCGCAATGACAGATCCTGCGCCGTAAGCGTGTGTGCACACACCGCAGTCTGTAACGCGTAGCTCTGGGTGCCCTTGTGGGAAAGGAGGCATTGTTCATATTTACCAGCCTGGTGACCTTGGGCAAGTCACCTTAAGTTTTGGGGACCTTGCTTTTCTCGTCTGTGAGATGGGGATAATATAGCATCTATGTCATCGGGTGGTTATGAGGATTAAATAAGTTTATATACATATAAAATACTAAAAATGTGGTAAATACCATATTTGTCTCCTATCGTTTGCTGGGGTAGCGTACTGCCAACTATTAATATTACTCCTATTAGATCTGCTCCCCAGAAACTTCGAGCCCTGAGAAGGGCATGATGCTGGGGACAAGTGGAGACTAGAAATAGCACAGATGTGGAGCCAGGCAGCCCTGGGTTCAAATCCTGGCTCTCAGGGTCTTTGAGGCACCCGGGAGGAGCTGCCCCAGAGAGCACTTCCCTGTTCTGGCTGCTCCCTGCCAGGACTGTCATCCTCCAGCCAGCTGGCCTTGGCTCATTGTTTCCTCTCTTCCCTGCATCCCTAGGAACCTCTGGCGGGAGGTGACCCGATACTTGCGGCTGGGGGACATTGATGCAGCCACCGAACAGAAGCGGCACCTGGAGGAGAAGCAGCGGGTGGAGGAACGGAAGCGGGAGAACCTCCGCACACCATGGAAGCCCAAGTATTTCATCCAGGAGGTAACTCTGCCCCCTGTCCTTGGGCTCTTGCCCATGAGAGAACTTGTCTTGGGAGGGCAGATGGGTTTTTCTTGGAAACCTGGCAGATTGGATGAATAACCTATAGGGGCAGGGCAGGCCCTGGGCTGGATCAGGGCAGCTTGGCTCTGGCTCCAGCTTTGGACCAGGCTTCAGGACAGTTTTTCCGCAGCAACATCATGGTATTGTCTAAGGGCCTGAAACGCTCTGGAGGGCAGAACCAAGCAGCCGACACTTCCCTTCCGGTATCCCTCCCTCAGAAAAGCCTATCAGCCTGGCAAGGAGGGAAAGGAATAGGATTGCACACCTGGATACTGTTCTATTTAGAGAAAGAAAATCATCATGACCCCTGTTAACTTTATCATTAGTAACAAATTGTGAAGCCCCTCGCAGCCCATCTCCATACCCGGGTGGGCTGGAACCCTCACGACTGAGAACCGCCTTTCAGAGCTTTGCCTCCTGTGGGCCAAAGGGGACGGACGTGCTAGGGAGCGCCAGCCTGAGTCCTGTGCCTGAAATGTGGCTGCTGCCACCCAGGAGAGTGAGACTGGAAGGCAGAAGTGATAGCCACATGACTGCCCTCTCCCTGGGCAAGTGAGCAGGGCACTCTGTGCCCACTTGAGGCCCTTATCATCTTGAAGTTGTTTGGGGAGTAACTGGGAAGAATTCTGAGAACAGCATTGGAAATTATGAAAATGTAGCAGCCACATTTTTAAGGCAGGTCCTCGGGAGCCCAGAGAGAGAGAGGCAGGCTGGTGGGGCTGGGGCAGATGTGGGAGTCCATACCTGACAGGGGTGGATACCTTGCTCATAAACTGATTGTCTACTTCACGAGGAGCCAGAAATTTGGATTTTTATGAGGAATATGATATTCCCATGGTGTCAAGGAATTAAATTTTTAAACATAAGGAGCTAGCTGAAATGTTATCTATGGGCTTGTTTTAGCCCCGGTGCCAATAACTGACTTGTGCAAGGGGGGATTGTTCTGTCTAGACGTAATGAGGTTGGGAAGTGGATTAGGGTGCAGTAGTACCTGGAGGTGGACTCCCGGCCAGCAGCAGGAGCCACTGTTCTCCCAGAGTCAGGAACTAAGGGCTGTGGATTGAAAGGAGACTTCCAGGTTGGATTCTGCTTCCGACAGGCTGCTGGGGGAGACTCTGCCTTTGTGGGTCACTGAGTGGAGACTCTCTGTGGGACTCTTGTCCAGGTGAGGTGAATCCTCAAAGGATCCTTCTATGAGGTGGATCTGGTCTCTGAGACATCTAGTTGGCCTGGCTTCTGTGGAAAGTTGCTCATGAAACACCAACAAAAAACCATTTACAATTCTTCCCCCTGGGTTGGTTTCAGAAAAGCCAGTATGGTCTTAACCGAAGGCTTGGGGACATGTAAAGAATAAAAATCATCCCAACACCAGAAGTTACCATTCAGTATACGCTCTTCTAGTCTATAACCAGATCATATCATATACACCATTTTGCTTGTTGACTTTTTCTCACCCCGTATGTGATTGGTGGTGGTTCTTGTATGTGCCGATTTGTGACTGCCACCTGGTGAAGAGAGCCTTTGTTGGGCACTCCCTTCCAGGCTGGTGGGCTGGAAGTCACTGGAATGCACACACCCTCACCTTTTCTTTCCCCTGTTCATTCATCTGACTACCCTGTTTTTCCCTTGTCCTGCTACCTCAAAGTGCCAAGACAGGAAGAGCAGCTGGGCTGAGGAGGGGTAGTAAGACCAGCTGGGTGGCCTGGGGGTGAGACAGCAGAAGCAGAGCAGACACATACACATTGGCAGTGGGCATCCTTGCTCTCTCCTCTTCTCTGCTGGGGTCTCCATGTAATGCCTCCTTCCTTCTCTTACAGGGCGATGGCTGGGTATACTTCAATCCTCTCTGGAAGGCACACTGATGGCGTGGAGGTGCAGAACTTCCTGAAATAGCCTTGTTTTTGTTAGGAATTAAAGTGGTACAGTATTAAGGTTTTGTTGGCATTCACTGAGACCTCATCTTAGCATCCAAGAAATGGTAACAGGAAGAGAAATTTTATACTGTGAAAAATAGCACCCCCACACTCTGCTGGAGGATTGAATTTATTCAAGAGCCATTTGGGGCGTGTGTGTGTACACACTATATATGTTCACACACATGCACTATGTACACATCTGAGTATTACACATGTAAATACTGCACTCACCAAGGTTTAAGTGGGTAAACATGAGCTCCTTTTTATCAATGAGGTTTGAAGTTTTCTATTTTTCACTTTGCCAGAAATGTTTTACACTCACAAAGATATTCTCATTTAGTCAATCCACTCCTGTCAAAGGTGAATAGGCATGGCCCAATTGATATCCATGTGGTAGAAAGTGGCTCATTCCTGGTAGAAGTGCGAGTGGTTATCATTTCAAAATTGTTGTGATTCTCTCCTCCCTCCCCACATCAGTGTTTTGTCTACACCCAAGAAAGATAACAGCTTCCTGCCCACCCTATCCAGCTGGAAGTGTTTAAGGTTTATGCCAGAGCCTTGCAGGACGGAGCACTTCTGGGAGAACTCAGAGCCAGGCCCCACACCAAGGAGTTTTCTGCCCATTTTTCCAACAATTTCTCACACTCCAAGCACTAGTCATACATTTTTCAGAAGCTGCTGCTTTTACAGCAGAAAACAAATCATATTGGAGACTTCACTACTTTTGTGATGAAAAAGGGCTTTAGAAATTAAATAAACGCATGCATATCCAAACATGCACAACCACAGCCTCAATCTTGTATTTAGTTTGAAGAGAAAAGAATTTCTTGTGGACTTTTTTTTCTTTAACTGTATCTCTCTGGTTTGACCCGAACTCTACAAGAAAGCACTGTGATTAAAATACACATAAAGCCGGCATAAGCGTTCCATGGTTTCAGTTGAATTTCAGTCATCAGCCTTTACAAATTAGGTCAAAGAAGTGACCAAAATAAAAATCAAAGAAAAAATGTTTGATTTTTGCTGAATGCTTATTTTTTACTGTGCCACTCCAATGATATTTATAAAATCCAATAGCATGAATGCTTCTCTGTAGTAATACTAATTTTGTGCCTTTTGTCTGCTTTCTTAAGACTACTTGTTCACACTTTGTAGATATTAGACAAATATATTTCGATTAAATACTATACCTATCTGTGTGTCTGTATTTTATTTTCAGGGATTCAAAAGTTGTGATGAGTGGCTCTAAATGATCTCACATTTTCTTGGCTACATATTGGTAATTATTGATGTGAATGGCAATCTTATCTGTATCAAAACAATAGTGTTTTAAACACATTTAAAAACCTACCAGATAAACATTATTTAAGGATATTTTCTGACAGGTTCATAAGAACACTTAACGCCATATCCAGTGAGTGTTTTGTGAGAGGAGTTACTACTGCCAGAAGTCACAGTGTAAGCCTGTTTAGGTCTAGTCTGTAAAAACATCTAGGTGAATGAAGTGTTTGGAGCCATTTTTATTTCTGAGCGGGAAGGTGGAAGAGATGATAATATTTGGAGAATAAGAGCAAAAAACATAAAAAAACCTCAATGAGAGACTGAAAAGTAATCACTGTAGTTTGGAATTTTCCAGTCTTGTTTGGAATTTTGGAATTTTCTAGTTTGGTAGTTTGGAATTTTCCAGTCTTACTACAAAGCATAAACCATCTGGGAAGTAAAAGATGATGGAGAAGTCTCACTTTTCTGCTGGACAGGGGGTAGATTTAAAATTGTTAACTATTACATGCTAGAGTTACATAAAACATATGTAGAACCCTAAGAATAATTATGAACATGAATATATACACTGCTTAAGTAAAGAAACCTGTTTGCCAGTACCTTAGAAGCCACCATTGTGTCCCTATACAACTGTATCCCCCATCTCCTTTCCCTCCTGGAGTAACTGTCCTCTTCTATCCTAAGAGTTCTTTATATATTCTGGGTATTAGTCCTTTGACAGTTGTTTGCCCAAGATATCCAGTACGTGGCTGTGGTCCTAGGGTAATTATTAAAGGTCATTGAACAGAGGCATAGAACTTGCATTTTAAAACTTACTATAAAGCTAGGGTAATCAAGATGGTGTAGTGTTGTTCTAAGGACACACAGAATAGAGAATCCAGAAATAGACCAACACATTTTTGATCACTTTTCTACAAAGGTGCCAATTAAATGGTGAAAACAATAGTCTTTTCAACAAATGGTGTTGACTCAACGGGAGAAAAAAATAAAACACTTTAAGTTATATACAAAAATGAACTCAAAAAACAGTACATACCTATATGTAAAAGGTAACTTTATATAATCACGAGATATGAACTGAGAGGTTTGCCACTGACAGGTCTCTCTTAATTTAACTTTTTATATTCCTTGGGGAAAAGAGAGGTAACAGAGCTTGACTAGTGCCCATTTTTGCAATGTTAATTCAGTCTTTAATAGGGCAATTAAATCATTTTTACCAATTTCCTTCAGTAGGCTGCAGACCTGAGCTCTGATCCATGTTATTCTGCAGAAAGAACACACGTTTCATCTATCTGGCTTGTTTGAACAATTAAGACAGTGTGCTGAGGTTACAAAGAGAATGTAGTCAGCTCTGGCTGCCATTCGATCTTAAGTTTTCATTCAGTCTCATCAGCTCCACCTTTCACCAAATTCACAAAAGCAGACACTTGATATTTTAATCAAAATGCCTCCAGGCTGTTTTTAAGATTTAGAAATAGAGACAACAAATAATGCCATATATTCTCAGTAGTAAGGAGACTGTAAGAGGTGGGAAACCTGTGGCCTTCTAGGCCCTTAAATGCAGGCTTTTGAATCCAAATTTATAGAACAAATCCTTTTATTAAAAGGGGTTCAGCAGAGACACATGAAGCTAGAATTTCTTGCCTCCTTTGGTGCTTAAAAAAGAACAATCTTGAAATCAGAAGGCCACAGATTCCCATTTTCTTTCTAAAATTCCACTTCAGATAATAGTAGATTTAAATGTTTGGACCAACTACTGAGCTAAAGGCAATTCGAAAAGCTGAACAAATAAATGTTTAAAACAATGCCTGCTTTAAGATTTCATAGAACCAATAATTGTGAAGATAGAAATTCTGAGGCAAGTCTGGCATTTGAGGCCATTTTCCCCCAGCGAAATTGGTGTTGAACAGCAATTTTAATAACTTTGTAGGACTGGGAGAGCAAATGTTCATATTCCTATCTGCTTGGGTGACATCCCTGGAGAATTTCAGACTAGGAATAATGAACAAGCCCTTACAGGGATAGCAGGGGAGCTTTGTACATAATAGTCATCCCTTAAATTGAATTAAGGTGATTGTAGCCTGCTAGTTCCTTGAGATACCTGGCAGAAAGAAAAGGAAATCTGTAAAGTAAAATAAAACTTTAGGCCTAAACTTACCCATACAATTTAAAAAATACAGTATCTAGGACACAAATCCACACCCATTAGGAGAAAAGACCACACAAACAACCAGCAGAAAAAATACCACCAGACAACAGAAACCCACAACAGCTCTAGATATTGGATTTGTCAGATACAATTTAAAATTCTGCTCAATATATCAACTAAGAGACAAGACTGGGAATTTCAGTGGGTCAAGCTGTAAACCATAAAGAAAGATGTAGAAACAACCCAAGTGCCCATCAATACATGAGTGGATTAATAAAATGTGGTTTATGTATACCATGGAGTATTACTCAGCTATAAGCAATAATGGGGATATAGAATCTCTCATGTTCTCCTGGATAGAGTTGGAACCCATTCTACTAAGTGAAGTAGGCCAAGAATGGAAAAATAAGCACCACATGTACTCACCATCAAATTGGTTTCACTGATCATCACCTAAGAGCACATTCAGGAATAACATTAATCGGCTGTCAGGCAGATGTGAGGAGGGGAGGGGATGGGTGTATACATACATAATGAGTACGATGCGCACCGTCTGGGGGATGGACACGCTTGAAGTTCTGATGGGGGGGGTCAAGGGCAATATACATAACCTAAACTTTTGTACCCCCATAATATGCTGAAATAGTAATAAAATAAATAAATAAAAAGAAGAGATATAGCCAATTTAAGAGGAAAAAACCACAAATTTTAGAATTAAAGAACAGAGTAAGTAAACCCATCAATGGATGGGTTTAACAGCAGATTAGCCATAGCTGATGAGAAATTAAAGCAAGCCAGGAGGAGACACCGTATGAGTAAGAAGGTATATGTTTAATTGGAGTCTCAGAAGAGAACAGAGCACAGAGCAGAAAGAACATATAAAGAGATAATGACTAAGAACTTTAAAAAACTGATGAACACCAAGTCACAAAGTTAAATGCTCAACAAGTCCAAAGAAAGATATATTAGAAAGATGAAAAAAATACATTATGCAAACACCATAACAAAGCTGGCATGATGGTAATATTGAGACAAAATAGGCTTTTAAAAAGCCTTACTGAAAATAGTCTGAATTTCCAAAAAAACTGAAGGTTCAATAGTATGTGATTTTAATATAGCCTTCTCAGTAAATAACAAATGAAAAAATAGTTATTAAAAAAACAATATGTCTGACAACTGCCAAAAGAGCACACATTGCTTTCAGAAACATGGGAAAAAATATATATATTTTTAAAAAACCTATTTCCATATGTCCCTGCAAGCAATGTGTACTCTTTTGGTAATACATATCTTATAAGTTGACCATATGTTGGGCCACAGAGCAAGTTTCAACCAATTTCAAGGTATTAAAATCATACAGAGTATCTGACTACAATTCAATTAAGGTAAAAATTGATAATAAAAGGATTAGAAAACAATGTTTGGAAATAAAAGATGTACACCAATAACCCATAGTTTAAAAAAAGTTCAATGGAAATTAAATATGTATTAAACTGAATGACATTTAGTTCACATCAAAACCTGTGAGAATGGCGCATTAGCTATGCTTGGAGTAATCTTGTAACTTTAAATTCATATATTAGGAAAAGATAAAAGCTAACAAAATGGAATTAAGAACCTGCCAAGGATAATAAGCGATCAAAGGCAGGGGTGGGAGGAAGGATGAATATTAAAAAAACAAAACAAAAAAAACAATCTTGGTAATTACAAGGGACATTATGGAACCTACAGATACTAAAACAATCATTAAATAGTATTAATAATTTTACATTAACCTAACTGAAAATTTAGATGAAATGAATAAATTCCTTGCAAAACACAATTCACCAAAACTGAAAAAAGGAACTAAAAACTCAAATAGTCCTGTGCTTGTAAAATAACAATCTGTACACCTAAAAACCTTTGCCCAAAGAAAATTCTAGGCGCAAATGGTTGCACCAGTAAATTCTAACAAACATACATCACTATACCAGGAATATGAATTTAGTTTAACATTGTGAACAAGGTCTCTGTAAATCATGTAACAGAATAAAGGAGAAAAATCAGCATCATCTTAATGAAGGAAAAAAACCACTTGAGGAAAAAAAATTCATTCATCTTAAAAGCAAAATGAACTCACAGCAAACTGGGAAACAGCAATGTTCTTAATCTGATAAAAGATATCAGATTATCTGATATCTACTGTATATTATCTACCGAAAATATACAGTAAACACAGGGTGAAATATCAAACTTTTCCTGTGATATAGTGAAGAAGACAAGCATGTTGTTTTTTTATGCAGTACTATACTAGATATATGTCTTTGCCAGTGTAGCAAAGCAAAAAATTTAAATATATAACCGTTAGAAAGGGAGAAATAAAACTGCCATTATTCCCAAGTTATGATATATGTTTACAATAAAAATAATCTTTGAAATAGAGTAATTTAACAAGGTTGTTAAATACAGTTTCAATATACAAAAATCAACGATTTCTATATACTAACAAATGGAAAATAAAATTTTACAACAGTATTTATCAAAAATAACATCTTCTAATAAATGTTAAGAAAATGTGCAAGACCTTCAAAAACTATAAAACAGAAACTAAAGATGACCTACATAAATTGAAAAGGTGTTAATTTTTCCCAAAGTGATCTATAGATTCAATGCTGAATCAAAAGCCCAATAAGGTTTTTTTCTTTTTGGTGGAACTTACCCTGATTATAAAATTTATATGAAGGAGCAAAGGCCAATAAACAGCCTGAAGAAGCTTAAAGAACAAGGCGGGAGGGAGACTTGCTGGACCACATCTTAATTATCTTAAAGCTATATTAACACACAAAGAGCTCTACGAAACATAACAGAGCGTCCAGAAATAGACTCATATATGGATATTTGATTTACTACAAAAGACGTACTGCAGAGCTGTAGGAAAAGCATGGTCTTTTCAATGAATGGTGCTGGGACAGTTTGGTGTACATATGCCCAAAACCCCCCCCTCAAAACAAAAACAATTCACACTGTATTCAACAAATGAATTCCAGGTGAACTGCAAAGCTAAGTATGAAAGGTAAGACAAATTTTCTGAAGAAAACACAAGACTATCTTCATGGCTTCAAGTTAGGAAAAGATTTTTTAAACAGGGTATAGAAAGCCATAGACATACAAAAGATTGAAATAGACTACATTCAAATTAATTCCTAGGCAATTTGTAACACAAATGAAGGCCTCATATATAAGATACATAAAGAACTCCTAATGTAGTAATTTATAAAAAAGCAATTAATAGATTAGAACCAACATCTTATATAAAAGGAGAATTTCCAAATGGCCAACCTCATTGGTAACCCGGAAAAAACAAACTAAACACAATGAGAAATCATTATTCACCCACCAAAAAAGCAAAATTAAAAAGAATGACAAGGGCTGATTAGAATAACTTTTATACCCAACCTAGCAATTCTTTTAGGCAAATACCCACAGAAATATATGCATATAAGCTCCAAGAAAGATGCAAAAGAATATTCCTATAGCATTATTTGTAATATCCTCATACTGGAAACAGTGCAAATGTCCATCAACAATAGAATGGATATGTGTGTGCGAAATTGAGAGAGACATTATACCATACATTAATGAAAATGTTGCTCAAGGATAAAACTACATTTTTGTGTTCTGTGTCACATTTCACAAACAAAAATTAGATATCATGACATTTCATTACTGGTTGCTGTCTCAATTTCCTACCATCTCAATTGCAGACAGCTGTTGAGCTCTACATTTATCCATTACTCCACCTATCTCAACTGAGGATTGTGGGCAGCAAGGCAACACTAAGCAGCAGCAGCTCCAGCAAGATGAAGAGTTCTAGAGATGGGTTGCACAACAATGTAAATATTCTTAACACTACAACTGTGTATCTTAAAATGGTTAAGTTGGTAAATTTTATGTTATGTGTATTTTACACCAGGTTTTTTTTTTAGAAAAGAAGCAGCAGCTCCAAATTTCATCATCTTACAGTCGCTTGGCTATGGAAATACTAGTACTCTATAGGATGCTTTTATGCTACCTTGTCCTCTGGCCTCTTGGTCACGGTGTAGGAATGTAAATGAATTAAAACTCAACAACTGCAAACTCAAGTAACAATTAAGTCTGGAAGCTGAATTTTGTCTTTGGACTTGCTGCTTTGCTTTATTTATACAACAAAGCACTACAGCCTAAAAGCTATTTTATAGTCTAAAACTTCAAGGTCGTGATCTTTAAATTCTTCTGTGATGTACAATGTTAGTTACCACACATGAAATGAATTTAGAGATCTAAAGATTATAAACCAATTATCCTATATTCCAATGTATTCAGACTACTATGATTTCACTTTTCTGCCACAATAAAAGTTCTTAAACAATTACAATATGTATTTTAATGATGAAATACATTGAACCAAAATGTTGTTCACTGAGCAAAGTGAGGGGTCTTTGTATAGTGAGAAAATTCTATACTTAGTTGACATTAAAATACCACAACTTTATAAAGTAGGGCTTTGCTAGATTCCTATCTTTGTTTACACAGAGCTAAAATTCCTATTTAGCTAGGTGTCTTTCCCCTCCCCTTCACCCCCAAAAACATCAAAAATGAGATTTTCATTTGGGGATAAAAAAAAAAGGCAAAATAAAATAGGTGGTCTAAATTGAAGTAATTTAGCACATCTTTTCCATACATTCTCTAAAACCTTTGTAAAAGTGAAGAAGGAAGGAGGTATGTATTCAGTACTGACTCCTTTAAAAAACAAAAGATTTTTAAAAAACAACACTTAACACAAAATTTGAATTAACTTTATTTCCCCTACAGTCAACAACTTCTCTGCATTGAATTTTAAAGCAACAAAGTAAAATAAAATCCCCCAAATGACAAGGTATCAGAAATCCAGATTTAGTTATACTCTATTTGTGAAAATGTTCAGCCATTTTATTGGTCTGTAAAGAACCATCATCTGGGTCATAAAAGAGTTCTATAAATCAAAGAATATTCTACACCTTGGAAAAGAAAATCAGCAGTAACATTCTCACTGAACATTGTAAATTACATTTTTCTTCATAAAAGGTACATACTATTCTGCACTTTTCCACTGAAAGCAGTGGTGTGTTATGCTTGTTGTATAAAAAAAAAAGTTATGTCCTGTGGCAGGAAAAACCCTTCCTTTTCTCTTTCACTTTTACTCAACAACTGGAGAAAATTTTCAAGTCTGTATAAAGTTTCCTATAAGCTGGAAAGTGAACATGTTCAATCTCCATTTACATTTTAGTGCATTTTTGGACAACTGTCACATTTTTAATAAAAGTAAGAAAATGCATATAGCACTAAAGAGTGTTTCATCAAATGCTTAAGGGATTAAAAATATGAAACAGAACAAAATCATTGTGATGGATGAAACTGTTACAAAATGAGAAAAATCCAGGCAAAGTTTACAAGTCCTTTGTCATTTTGCCGAGTCACAGAAAATGAACTTTGGGTATCTGTCCATTTTAAGGGTTTATTCCTTAATCTTTTACATGTAAACATAGTGCTAACCTCTATATTAAGATAACTCATCCTGGTAAGCAACATCATCCTATGCAATTGCCATGATTTCCAAAGGATATAAATCTAGCCCTTGAATGAACAATGTATGAAATCTGCGCTGTTAAGTACCTGGTGAAAACAACTGCTAACAGCAGTAATAATATGTCAACATAAAAAACTATCTGAACCAATCAGCTACTCAGAGGTCCATGTTTGAAACAGCAGCTTCTTCTTAGAGCAAACAGTAAGCAATAGAAAATGTACATTTGATGAAACATTCTTTGCATTGGAGAAACATGAAAATAAATATAGCTCAAGGAAGTAAAATCACTTTTCTAATACATCTTTTTCAGACCTGTACTAGTTTACTGGTTCAAGAAGCTCTCATCACATTTTGTCATTTGTATTTTACATATTGCTATTTGGGTAATTCAAATAAAATGCAGGTCTTGTAAAAGAATAAAAACATCGACAAGGATGCATGTGCCAGGGACCAAATTAGAGGGTTCTTTGGTGCAATTAGTCCAAATTCTCAGATTTGAAGGATAATATGTACCAATAAAAAAAATCTGCTGCTAAACATTTACAGCAGTGCTCAGTCTTGCTTCACGGTACAAATTGAAAACAGCTGTTCTCATAAGCCAATTTTATTTTTTTAATCAGGCATTGCCAGAAAAATTTGTACATTAACCTGGACCAGTGATGGTTCTGTACCCTCTGTTGCTGTGAAACACGACATGAGCTAAAGGCAAAGACCGGTTCTCACAAGGACAACTGCTTCAAGTTAGGAACCAGAACAGTGCGTTTAAACAGTCTTCTTAGATATTTTCTTGCCTTTCTTAAAAACTAGCTTATTTTTAATGTAGCCACGCTTCCTTTTGGTAGTCTAAAAAGAAAACAGAACACAAGGTATTAATGAGGATTTTTACAAATTAAAAAGTCTATACGCACATAGTTTATTGCATTATGATAAAGACTGTCTTAGTAAGCTCTTTGCTCTTCCTATAATTAGACTCCTGAACCAGTGAGCACCATTGTTTTATGCCAATTATGCTAAGAAATCCAAGACAAATAGGACTGGGTTGCTAGTTTTAAGATGAAAGGACTACCAGAGCATTCCTCAAATGTATATCATATATTCCCTACAATCACGTGAACGAACCTCCACTTCCTCTCAACTAGTAAATGTTTAGCTGTAATAATTACTCAAATTTTCAGGCATGATAGAATATAACACTAGAAAATGGTGCTGCTGCCGGTTAAGCCTCCAAGAAATTAGCTCCAGAAAAATAAGTTAACTTTGTAACTTTTAGAGCCCCAGTTTTATCTGTAAAATGAGGACGACTATACCTATCTACAAAATTGAAAGACAAAATCCTCGACAGATTCTGTAATACAACATTCCTTGAGTTTCATAGATCTTTTAAAAATAAAACATTTTTCTTAACAATTCAGTATCCCACTAAAATACTTTCAACAGATATTTCCTGGTGTAAGAAACAAATTACTACAAATATGGTGGTACAAATTACTGCAAAAATATTTCTTATGTTAGAATCCTACCAGATAAATCATATAGGCACATATGTCTGTCAATTTGACACACAGCCCTAGATACTGAAGAAAGCAAATATTTTTGGAAATAAGTAATTTAATGCACCCAAACCATAGGTTAACAGAGGATGAAGACTCAAGAGACCGACCGCTCGCTCAATTCAATTTCCACATTTAAAAACACTCTTAGAGGTTTCAGAAACTTACGGTAAATACTGTATTTTGTTTCTTTATTCATGAGGTACAGTTCAAAACAATTTCTAATTTTTTCTAACACAGATAAGAAAAGGAAAAATGCAATCCTTCGGGTTACAAAAATTAGCTACTAACTTCTTAACCACATTATATTTTACCTTATTATTATTTTATTAAGGCAAAAAGAAACTTCAGAGTGCATAATATTTAAAAATTCAAACCAGATCAAGGAGTTAGTTCCTTTATTACTACCATTTCTTATAAATTTCTAACATACCTTTTCTATTAGATCTTATAATGTCCCCCAGGACTATGTAAGTATGTAACTGTGCCCTCAGGGTGTTTTTCTCCTTTGGCAGAGAGCCATGCTAAAAAGTCTTTTCTGTAGCCCTGGACTACGATTCCCAGCATCTCAGCCATGTCAGCTTTGCAGTGGCAAGTAAACTCTCAGAATGAATGCTGTTATGCACACCTTCCTCCCCCAAAGTCAAAACCAGGGTAGGGAGAGGAAAGTAAACAAAAAGCATTCCTCTATAGTGTTAGTACAAAACAGAGAATATAAAGCCATGAAACCAGAAATTCAAAATCCATGTTACTGGCTACTAGCATACATGTTTTGAGCAACACCAGACAGACTAAATTTTATTTATCCATTCACACTATGTATTTTGGGAAAATGATGGGAAGACAAAAGAGGTCAGATTAAGAAAATTCACTGCCTTTGGGGTCTATAACATCAGTTAGATAGCAAGTTCAATGGCTCTGTTTTTTCAGAAAAAGTAGACCTTAACTATGGTTAGATATCTTAGGGAGTAACTGCTTTGAGACTAGCATTTGCTTTGACTTGTGCACTGGTGTGACTCACCAGTTTCTTCTACCTCATGCCTGTGACAAACCAGATCATTTGATTTCTTAATGTCATTTTACCTGAAGACTGGTAAGTGAACTTGATATGACTAACACAATGCATGTCAGGTCTATGTGACATCTTTAAATACATTAGTCTAGATATGGTAATTTATATTTGGCACTCAAAGTATTCATATAAAAAGTTTCTATTTACATATCATTCAGCTAATATTCAGCACTTTTATAGTACAAATTAAAATCATCTGTATTCTGAATATATTTGATGTATATTTTAAATAATAAAGTGATAAGACAATTTCTTCAATGATTTAAAATAACTCATCCGAGCTACGTACATAAATCTAAGTGTCCTTTCAAAAATTATGACTATGACTGAAATTGGTTTAATAATAATCAGTATTATAAGAATAGTATCTTATAATAAATGCTTAATATTTTATCTGACTACTCATTATTTTCCATTTCCTACTGCTGGGAAACCTATATAAATACTCATTTTTAGTAATCTTTTATAGCACAGATTACAGACCTATTTGGCATAAGTGGCAATAATGACCCCAATGAAATATTTCATATCTTATATAATATTTATTAGAAAAGGATTGCAGTGGTCTCATAATTCCTGCCTACAAGCTTGTCATAATAATTACATTAAAAATAATTATTTTCAGATAAATGATATATTTTTTTTTTTGCTTCAGGAGGCCTTAGCCAACTCAAGCCTATTCTTTATTCAATGAATAATATCATAACATCATATTAAGAATGGAACACAAAGATGCAATATAAAGTTGCTTTGACCAAAAGATGAAGAACTTATCGCATTTTATTACTTGAGCATTTGGCAACTTTACTTTCACACAGGTTTTGGAAAGTGATGGCCACAGATACATCTTACATTATAAATAAGTCTTACGAATGGGAATGGCACAAACTAAAGCCAGAATGCCTCTGGAAAATCCCAGCATGGTTCACTAATAACCACCATGCTATTCAGAAAAGGCTGCTGTCCGAGTTATCTGAAGTGCTCAGTTTGAAGGGAATGCTCCTAGCAGGCTAGCCTGATTTTTACTTTGTATATAAGCCAGTCTTTACAAACCCGGCAAATGAAAATATACTGCAATTTTCAGTAATTCCTTTTCATACAAACCAACCCTGAGTTACCCTTTTATAGAAATGATTTCACTTGGCACCTACCTTCTTTGACAAATACTTCTGTTTTGGGAAAATGTTGGTGACTCGAGGTTTATGATCTAATGTCTCCCTATTATCAGGTGCTTTCACTTTATATATCCTGACAAGCCAGTGTTCTGATGTAAAGGCTTCCTCCAAATGCTTGAATTTAATGTCCTTGTTTCCAATCTCAGCATTACGCGTTCGGTCAAAACCTGGGGGTGTACGAAAATCCAGCTGCAAAAGTGACATTAGTATTGGATGTTAACCATATGGGAAAACACAGACTGTTTAGAAGATAGTAAATGTTATTATCGTTAGAGTAGTACCCTCTCCCTTTAAACTAGGAAAACAGAATCGAGTACCATATCTCAATAGTTCTCACACACTGCTAACTAGATAGGAAGAAATCAAGAAGAGAGAAACTAAGTACATCAGAGTAAGAATTCCATAGAATCCTCAAACTGGATGAGTAGTCTACAGGTATAAAAAAACCAAATCATCAAAAGGAAACCCATCAGAGGCCTTTTTATAGGTACAGAGAAATAACACAGGCCCTGTTGCAGGACCTTACACTGTCTAGTCTCTCTGCCTGACATGTTCTTCATTCAGTTCTTTTGCATGGCTGGCTCCTTTCCATCCTTTAGGCTCAGCCCAAATACCATCTCTTCAGGGAAATATTTTCTTGAGATCAGTAGTTGATAAGTCTCCTCCATTGTTCCTTACAGAAACTTGTTCAAATTTTACTCTATAGCATACATTACTAACATTTTTATTTATTTTTAAAATTATTTGCATCTTCCACTAGGATGTAAGCTGCATGACGATTTTATCTTATTCATAGTGTAGCTTTACCTTCTGACTGTTATTGGTTAAATGCACAAGTAAGCAGTGATACTACATCTTGAAAGTGGCAACTACAAAGGAGGCTAAAAAAACCAAACCAAGGAAGAAGGATTTATGAGGAATAAACAGAAAAAAACAGGGAAGGAAGGGCAACTTGAAAAACAAACTCTAATCCAAAGAGTGAATAACTTGCTCTTGCTTATTTACACAACAGTAAAAAGTTATACTTCATGTTTTAACCATGTATTATTCTTGACTAAGGCAGGCATCAGAATGAATGCAAGCTAGAAACATGGCTTAAAACTATTGATAAACTTAAAAGACAGGGGAAAAAAGGTCCTTCGATGCTATTATTAGTGAGCAGAGAAACTATTTACCCCCAGAAAACCCATTTTCCAGGGTAACTAATTATTATGACCAGTGCTTCTTTCCTAGCATGAGTTTAGAGACCAGGCAGTGGCCTTTAAAAGAAACCCAAACTCAAAAACCTAAATCTAGATTACTGTGTGTTTTTTTTTTAGCCAGCTGCAGAGTAATTTCAGGTGAATAATGAGGAAACAAATGCCTGATTGTGCAAATCTACCTTGAAGCAACACAATGAGCAGGAACAGAGTGGTGTGCAAACTCTTCTGAAAACCAATGGAGTGGTCTAGCCTATACTGGCCACAAGATTGTACTTTACAAAAAGATAAAATTTGTTTCACAAATTAAGGCCCAAAACAGACATCCTTCAGTTTGAATAGTTATCTTGATTACTGGTGATTAAACAAGAAACTTTTCCTCTGCTTTCTTATCAACTTAACCAGCAAGCAATATGGTACCTTAGTATGAAGGTAATAACTTAGGATAGACCTTTGACACAACGTACAGATTAATAAGAGAAAAACAAATTTATGGACACGTGCACTGCATATCACACAGGGGAAACCTCATGAAAAGTATCTCAAAGCAGTGACTTAGAACTTTGGCTCTTATAACATGTTCAACAAAGAACAATAAATTTGTGGAAAAATGATAGGACAAAATGAAGCTTTAGGCCTCCAAGGTGGGAAAGCGTAGAAAGGTAAATATATGAGAGAAACTAATAGAGTAAGGTTTTTTTGCAGATTCCTCTGGTGCCATCTCTGGGCTGATAAGAGTATAGGGTTGTCTCCAGTAAAGGAGAATTTATGTCCGGTCTTTAGGCAGAAAAGGGGTCATATGATAGAGCTTTTCCTCCATTTGCTGCTTCTAAATTGCCTTCAGCTCAAAAATAATTTTTATGTCAAAGAGGCATTTTTTGGGTGACATATTCTGGTTTCCTTGAAGAATCAAGTCACCAATCCAACACCCATTATTTACAGACAAGAAAAGAACCAACTACAGTTCAGGGAAGACAAAAATTGTCTGAGAGTCACATGACTTGACAGAGCCTGATCTAAAACACTGGTGTTATGACATCAAGTCCATTGTTCCTTCTTTCTGCCACAATACCTCTTTGCACATTCACTACTTTGCAGACCCTTAAGCTTTTCTACCACATCCTTCTAATTTACTAGAAAACTCTGACCCAGACAGTTCTAGCTATCTGTGGTAATGGAGAACAGAGACAGAGTGAGCATCTAAAATGACTATATAATTCAACTCTTTAATTTTAAGCTTTTCCCCACGAAGCAGCGAAGTGATCTACCTAAGACCACACTGTTTCCTAGCTGGGACCTCTCCCCGGGAGAAAAATGACTTCCGAAAGCATGAGGTCAAAAGGTAGGATGGCAAGCAAAGGTTGGATTTGAGCCTAGTGTTAATAAATATTTTGGAAAGAAGTCCTTGATCTAAATTTTTTTTCCTAATTTCTCACAAAGAAGTTTCAGAAATCTAAATTTAGTGGATAAAAAGATCTTTAGATAAGCAAATTTCTCTACACAGCTCAATCAAAACATCATTACCCTGTTTTCTAGAGGCAGACAAGAATTATTTTTTAAATTTTTTAAAAATAAAGATTATAGAAAAACTGATTTAACTAACCTGCATTTCTCCAAATCTGTAGTATGACATTTTATACATAAGGCAATTCAACAAAGTGGGAGATCCTGCTTTGTCTACACGGAATTCTCCCTGTGGGGTAAAATAGTCACTTTCCTACAAGAAAGAAACCAGAAGTTTCTATGTCAGTTCAATTTAACACATTCAAAGCTATAGGTTCCCCTTTTCATTTCCCCATAAGAACCAGCTTTTGAGGTATTTTCATAAAGCCATGTTCAGTTACATGTCCAAAAAATTAAGTCCATCAGATTTTTTTCACCCCTCCCCCAATCCCATCAGATTTTAAACCATATTATAAAGCCTTAATAATTTAAAGAGAATGGTACCAACATCATGGTTCAATACCAGGTAGGGCTGGCTATCTCCAACCATCCTGTCCTCATCCCATTACTCATTTTCAGAATTTTCCTCAATGTTAGTCCTAAGTTTTTACAAATGAACTCTGAAATCAGCTTTAGTGGAGGAAGAGAATATTTGGAAGACTCCTGTAGTAATTTTTATTGGGTTAGCTTATAAATTAACTTCTACAAGGACAATTTGGCACTCCAGACTAAAAAAATGTAATTTCTAACCCAGAAATTCCTTGTCTAGTAATTAATCCTACAAAGATACTTGTATATAAGCAAAATAATGAATGTAGACAGTTATTTACTGCATCATTGTTTATAAGACTAAAAAACTGGAAACAACCTCAATGTCCATTAATAGGTATGTAGGTTAAATAAATCATGGTACACACACATAAAAAATGGAACACACTGTATATATGTTAAAAAAGGAATGAAGAAGCTCTCCATATTCTAATACGGAAAGATTGTTAAGATATACTGTGAAGGGAACAGGGTGTATACCTTGCTGGAATTAGAATCACAAGAAAATAATAATTGTGACTACCAGGACTTTTTCTATTTTTTTTAACTTACAAATCTGTACATATTTTTGGTGCACAACATGTTTTAAAATCCTGGTTTAAATCCATGTTTTAAATCCTTCCACAATTTAGCCATGGTGGAATGGCTAAATCAAGCTAATTAACATATGCATTACCATACTTATTTCCTTGTGATGATAAGAACACTTAAAAATCTACTCTTTGTAATTTACAAGTACATAATACATTGTTATTAACTACAGAACAACTTTTTTTTTCTATTTGGGGGGTAAATTTTATTATATATCCTCTTATACTTTATTTTTCAACCACATATATTTATTCACAAATCTTAAAAATAATAAGTTTAAAATGCACAGAAATTCAGGATTTCTATGTATATATAAACGCTCAACACGTATTTGAAAACAGTGATCTATCAATCACATGTCACATTTTAGACATTGCTAAAGCAAATCCACAAATGAAAATCACATGCTGGGAGCATTAAGTTTCAGAAGATTAATATAAGGAAATAATGTTTATTAATCACAGTTAAGAGGAAATGTTACAGCATTTACATCTGACCAGGAAATCTGAGGCTTTACTTCATCCCTGCCACATGACACACATGCGCACACATTTTCTCCCAAAGAGTCTTTTATTCTGGATCAGTGGCAAATTATTATCTTTTGTGTCTTCATCATGTAAAGCACAATACTGGATGCCCAACCTCTAAGAGCTTGCAACTTAGTGGGACAGAGAAGACAGAATCTAACTACAAAACAGGCATAAGTGATTTGATAATGTTACAGGACATGGGTATATGAGGAAAGGGGTTCTGGAGAGGGAACAAGTCTGGGGAAGGAAGGTATTCCAAGAAAGGGAACAGTAAAAACATATGTGTTATGTAAGTCAAGAAAAGAAATCACAGGCAAGTTTTCTGGGGATAGAGTAGATTGGCTGAGTGGATAAAAGTTGGCAGAGGTACAACCAACCATCAAAGGAAGGCAAAACATAAAGGTGCTTGCATTCCAAGGTAAGGAGTTTGGACTTTACAACAATGCTTCATCCCAGAGGTTATCTATTTCGTACCAGACACTAGGCTGAGACTTTATCTACATTACTACAAATTCTCCTAACAGCATTATGAATTAGTTATTCTTGGCATCTGCCTTAGTGATAACCTAGTCTGCCTTGATCACCAATATAACTATAGATCCTAGAACAATACCTAGTGCTCAAAGCATATATGTTGACTGACCAAAAGTAACTTGTGCATAGCACCAAGTTGACAGAGTTTTGGTTCTAATTCATGTCTGGTTTCAAGGCCTTTTCCTATAATTGACTGAAGTTTCTTAAGCTGAAAAGTGAAATGATCAATTTCATATTACCCTCAGAGAGGAAACAAGACTAAGGCAAAGATAACAATTTCAAGATTACTGTCCTATTTCAGGTTTACCAGCATAAGGGTCAGTACTAGAGTAGAAGCAACGGAAATGGAAAGAAAGAGCTGAAGTGAAGGGCTATGAAAAAGCAAAAAGCAAGAAGTTCTGGCAAGGGATTGCTTCACAGGGGAGAATGGAAGTACCAGGTCTGAGCTTCTGAAGTTTTAAATCCAGGAAATGCTTCTAGCATCTTTAACAAATATTAGGTCATTAAATATGAAAAGTCCGATTTCGAATCAGAAGTTCAGCTTATTATATCTCAAACAGGAAGCAGTACAATTAAAGTATGCACCTAAACTATCCATACAGTTTTGCCATCTTAACGGTAGCCCCAGAACAAATGGTGATGAAATAACCAAAGGTGTTTTCCATAGCTTGTTGAAAATTGAATTATTTTTCCTTGCAAGAAACAGTCCAAAGCCTGGAAGAAGTGGTAGTCAGTTGGTGCAAAACCTGGTGAATATGGTGGATGACAGAGAATTTCCAAGTCCAGCTGCTATAGTTTGAACCAGTGTTGTTTTTTGCAACATGTGGTCTTGCAAGAGAATGGGCCTGTCTCTATTGACCAATCTCGGCTGCTTAATCGCAAACAACATCATCATGTCATCCAAGCGGTGGCAGCAGACATCCACTGTAATCAGTTGACCAGGTTTCATGAAGCTGCAGTGGATCCAGTGCTGGATCAGCAAACAGATACCATTAGCGTTTTTTGATGAATATTTGCTTTTGGACTGTGTTTGGCACTTCAATCTTTATCCAACCATTGTGCTGAACACTTGTGATTGTCAAAAAGAATCCATTTTTCATCACATGTGACAATATGGTATAGAAACGTTCACCTTTATGTCATGACAGCAAAGAAAGGCAAGCTTTGAGATAATTTTTCTTCCAACGCTTGTTTAATTCATGTGGTACCCATCTATCCAGCTTCTTTACCTTGCCCATTTGTTTCAAATGGTCCAATATTGTTGGAATTGTAAAGTCAAACCTTACTGTTAATTCACGCATAGGCTGAGATGGATTCACTTCCAGTACAGCTTTCAGCTCATCATTATCCACCTTGGTCTCAGGTCACACATGTGGCTCATTAAAATCACCAGAACGGAACTTCTCAATCATTAGCCACATCCTTCTCAAACACTTCATTGATATTTCAAGCTGTCTGTGCAGCACTGGTCCCATGGCAGATCTCATATTTGAAAATAACATGAATTTTTGACTCATCCATGGTTTCACAAAAATTGCTCTAAAAAAAAATTTGACAGATAATCACAAGCCAAACCATGTGGTTGAAAGAATGAGGATGTACATTCACAATAAAACAAGACATGTCAAAATGAAATGTCAGAGATATCAACTGTCAAACAGTACTTAAGGAAATCGGACATTTCATACTTAATAACCTAATAGTAAAGTCAGAGTAAGAAACTAATTTGGGGATAGGATGATGAAAACAAATACAATGCAATCAGCAAGATAAGAGAATTACTTGGACACCGTGAACTGTCTTTCACACACCTGGAATTATGGAGTTTCTTACCCGAATGTCTTTTGGATGTTCCCCTTCAGCTATCCTAACCATCCAGAGAAACTTGTTGATATCATCACCAGAATAGCCAATAACACCTCCAAAAATAACCAAAACATAATCTACATCCAGAGTCCTCATGATTTTATAAGCTGCTGTTTCATTAGAAGACATAGCTTTTCCCACCTACAAAATAAAAAATGAGAATGTTTGTACTTATTCCTATAGTACATTAATAAAAATGAATGCACATTTTTACTTCAAGGTGGAATTCATCTCAAGAGTTTGATTTACATGGAATTCTTTTTTGTAAAAATGATTTCCTATGAATCCAACAAATTTATTGAGCTTTATGAACATCTTATCTGCTATATAATCAATTTATAGTTCTAATGTCAAAATGAGAATACATGTTCTAGTATTTTGCTAATAATTAAGTTCTGGCCAGTGATCTTGCTAACACATATATTTTTTCTCCCCAGTCTAGCAGACATCTGATGATTAGCTACAACACTAACAGAGGAACATAAATTGAATATCCATAGAATACAGTGCATTTATTTTACATATTTGCAAATTATTTTCTTAGTTTATAAAATGAAAACTACAAACCAAATTTTTTTTTTTTTTTTTTTTTTTTTGAGACAGAGTCTCACTCTGTTGCCTGGGCTAGAGTGTCATGGCATCAGCCTAGCTCACAGCTACCTCATACTCCTGGGCTCAGGCGATCCTCCTGCCTCAGCCTCCCAAGTAGCTGGGACTACAGGTATGTGCCACCATGCCTGGCTAATTTTTTCTATATATTTTAAGTTGTCCAGCTAATTTCTTTCTTTTTTTTTCTTTTTCTTTTTTAGTAGAGACAGGGTCTTGCTCTTGCTCAGGCTGGTCTCGAACTCTTGACCTCAAATGATCCTCCTGCTTTGGCCTCCCAGAGCGCTAGGATTACAGGCGTGAGCCACTGAGCCCGGCACCTAAATATTTAAAAAGTTCCAGATTTTGCCTAATTCTCCAGTAAGTTAAATATATCATGAAATCTACCAGAAATCAGCCTATGATTCTGAATATACTTAAATAGGTAAATATCATGCTTAAAAACTAAATAAATAAGCATATCTTGAACTCACTTCATTGAATGCATGTGTAAAGAAGTATTTTGACAATTCAGCAAAGAGTAGTTTTCACTCACATTTTTCCTATTTAGTCACAAGTAAAGTCTGATTGCTAAGTGGTAAATATTTACTTTAATCAAGTACTTACCAGTGCTATGTGGCTGTTATTCCAGGTATTATTGTCCACCAAAGTAGTTCTATTAGCCATTCCAGCTATCTGATAGCCATAATCCCACCAAGACATCACTCGGGCATGTTCATCTGTATTTTGCCTTAGCCAAAAGTAAGCTTCTCTAAAATCATCTAAGATATTCCTGGTGCTGAAAAGAATCACACAATATTCTTTTAAATGAGATATTACAAGTGTGAAGAGGGTAACTTAAAATCTTGAGGTAATAAACTGCTAAATAATTTCACATTTTAAATATGGTAGGTAAAAGCCTCTATAGATAAGAGAAAAAACAATGAAAAATTAGAGTAGCCCTTCTCAAACTAATATGCATACAAATCACCTGCACATCTTATAAAAAAGCAGATTCTGATTCAGTAGTTCTGGAGTAGGGTCTATATTGTGCAAGTCAAATAAGCTCTCCAGTGAAGCAGAATTTGAGAGCCAAGGCAATATATTAATATAAATCAGCTGTTCTTAAATTTTGGCTGCATTGGAATCACCTGGGCCTGTTAAAACCACTGATTGCTGGGTCTCATCCCCAGGTTTCTGATTCAGTAAGCTTAGGGGGGGGTCAAGAACTTGTATTTTCCACAAGTTTCATGATAATAATGATGCTGTGTGTTCAGAAACCACACGTTGAGAAGAACTGATGTATATCATTATGCATGCAGAAAAATTTTGGAAAAGAGCATGAAATACAGTAATTACTATCCATCCCACCAAAGGTCCGGGAAGAGTCCAAAAAAACTGGAGGTAGATTCAAATGTAGAGCCTCACAAAAAACATTCTTTTGAGAGAAAGAAAAAAAAGTATAGGTATAAACTCTTTTTGTAGCCAAATTATTTTCTTACCCATCATGATTGTAAGAGGCCAGGACCACACTTGGACTGGAGTAGGCATTGCTTGTGACCCAGGTACAGTGGACTGCAAACATCATCAATAGCATCAGCATCAACATGGTGACAATGCTTTTTATATTTGGACCTAATCCCTCTTCAGTTTTTTCTTGTTCAGCTACATGTTTCCTCACTTTACCTGCCTGAAGGTTTAAAAAACTGGTCAGACAAATTCGCCATTTGATTTGCTTCATCAAGATACATTAAGGCTGTGGTCCCCAACCCCAGGACGGGTACTAGTCTGTGGCCTGTTAGGAACCCGGCTGCAAGGTGAGCAGCAGGCAAGCAAGCGAAGCTTCATTTGTATTTATAGCCACTCCCCCTATTGCTTGCATCGCTGCCTGAGCTCTGCCTCCTGTCAGATCAGCATCGGTATTAGAGTATCATAGGAGCATGAACCCTACTGTAAACTGCGCATGCGAGGGATCTATGTTGCATGATCCTTACGAGAATTTAATGCCTGATGATCTGAGGTGGAGCTGAGGTGGTGATGCTAGTGCTGGGGAGTGGCTACAAATACAGATCATCATTAGCAGAGAGGTTTGACTGCAGAGAGACCATAATAAGTCAATTGCTTGCAGACTCATAGTAAAACCCTATCAGTGAGTGGCAAGTGACAATGTAATTAACAGAAGTAAAGTGCACAATAAATGTAATACACTTGAATCATCCTGAAACGCCCCTCCCCCATCATCAATGACAAAAAGGTTGGGGACTGCTGCATTAAGGGAAAAAGTTGGGAGAATGTTAATCTATCAATTTAATTCTATGACTTAGAAAATGTATCAACATCAGATATCCTTGTGTGGGTAATGAAGTGTTTTCTAAAAATCAAAGTAGATTCTAAAGTCAAATGAAAATCAGAAGTTTTTCTAGGAATATACCAAGTCCAGGAGCTGCTCAGAGATCAAAATAATATCTCCAGTGACAAGCTACTTGGAAACCCAGTTGTTCTTATGTTTTAATGAAATACAAAGGAGGAGCTGGGCACAGTGCTGCATGCCTGTAATTCCAGCTACTTGGGAAGCTGAGGTGGGAGGATGGCCTGAGGCCAGGAGTTCCAGACTAGCCTGGGCAACACAGCAAGATCCTCTCTTCTCTTGGGGGAAAAAAAAAAAAAAAAACAGAAAAAAAGGGAGATAACTAAATGGCCCCTTTCTGGTGATATAAAATCCTAATCCATATAAAATCTTAATTGTGCATCCTGCAAATGGCAATGTCCAGCTATAGTCCATCCAGACCACGTAGAACTTTTAGTACAAGAAAAAAACTACATTAAAAGAATCAGTCTAATTTCCCTCAACTCTAAAGTCAACAGACTTATTAAAAGTAAGACTACCTTAAACACACAAAAAACCCTACCAAAAACCAGAAGAACAGAAGTCACAAGTTCTAAATTACAACGCTGGTTAAGAAACCACAAAGTAACAATAAAAATCAAAATATAACAACAAACACAAAAGCAGGTATGTGTTTTATTAACATAAATTTTTATGAATTATATTGATCTTATAGTAAATCAAGAAAGAATTTAAAAGTAACTATACTAGGAAGTTTCACTGCTTATTGGTATTTAAAAACATAGTCCATATTCAAGTAGCAAAGTCTAAGATGTCACCCAAGACAAGTGCTTTCACACTTATGCCAACCAAGAGACTATAGCTTAAAAATCAATTACATTGTATCAGCCAGTTACTTATTGCAGGCTTTTTTTTTCCAGTGGTACTTTATTCCCCTTACTATTTAATTAACCAAGTACCATTTTCAAACATCTTTCAAGTATTTAAAAAGTTTACACTGAATAATGGACCCTGATAAGCACTAGTCCACATGATTTCAGAGGGATTTATAGTGCCAAATCTTAAGTAATTTAGTAGAGTACCAAGTTTTTGCTCTCAAAAAATGGAAGGGTATCTTAATAAGCCTTAAGTATTTAGATAACAACAAACCAAAAAAGAAATAAGAATTCCCTCTCTGGTTACATTCTATTTTCTTACCTTAAGCTAAAAGATCAACCAGGATTCAAATTTTGAGGCAAACAGTGGAGATCAACTAGAAATGCCACAGCTTGTCTAAATCCCCAGTTAATTACATTTTTTTAATATGAAAAATTCTTACTGTGGTAGAAAAATTAAGCACAAAAATTTTTTAAAGGCCTTAAATTCCCCACCTTATCATACAAATTTCCCGGGTTTCTTTTGTCATCCTCATCACTGCTGTCCTCCACAGGTGGATTTTCCCTTTTCATGTCATCCCCCAAATAGTGCTCAAAAACATTTGAGAAGGCAATTGCAGACAGCATACAGACAACTGGAGTCAAAGTCAACATCAGCCGCACCATCACTCCAGCAAAGTAGACAGCACTGATTGCATACAGAGCAACTGCAAAGACAAGTTCTCTTATAACACTTTGGGAAAAAAAAGTTCACAGGAAACTGAACTAGATATTTAATAACACAGTATAAAACAAATCTAAACGTAGTATACAATGTCTCACAAAAGACCCAATTATTTCTAAATTAATAATATTGACCAAGTTATTAACAGTCATATTTAGAAGTTATAACTAGTGTCGACTAAAACCTACACATCAACAGTTTAGAAAAATGCAGATGATTATAATTTAATTATATGAATAGCTATGAGGAATTAGACTTAATTCATTATTTGTCAATAGCATCATATATTACAAAATCCATAGCTAATAGATTAAAATATTTTGTGCATTATATCATTAGGTACAGTAAATTTACAGATTCAAATAAAGTCTATGAAAAGCCACTGCCAATATCTGGTATAAAGCCTGCTGTAAAGCAAGAATGGGATGAGAAGAATGTAAGTTATTACTCAAAGGAGGAACCTGTAAAGTTACTGTCAAGAAACTTTACAAAAAAATTGAAACAGATTTTCAATAGCCAGAGCCTTCTAGATAATGTGCTAATCACAGGAAAACAGCACTACCATTTCTGGCTAAAGGCTATTACTTTACAAAGTCAATGAGTCATCTGAGCTCCTATCTCATCTGATGCTAATTAAAATTTTTTTACTGACTAAAAAATACATCTATCACACCATATTCTTAAGTGTATAACTCAATGAACTTGTATATATGTATACACCTATGTAATGACCATCCATTATAATGATATAGAATATTTTTGTACCTCCTCATGACTCTTCCCATTCAATAATTGCCGACTCCCCCATAAAAAAGGTAACCACTATTTAGACTTCTAAAGCATTAATTTAGTTTTCCTTATTCTTGAAATTTATAGAAATGGAATCATGTAAGTATTCTCTTTTGTACTGGCTTCTTTTATTTACCCATACTGTTCTCTTATTAATTGCTGTGTTTATCCCATTGTACAAATATATAAAATTTATTTATCTATTCTACTGCTGATGACCTTTGGAATATTTCTAATTAGGAACTATTATGGATACAATTACCATGTGCATTCCTAAACATGTCCCCTGAGGGATATATTGCACTCAATTCTCTTGGATATACATCTAGGAATGGGACTGCTGAGTTGAGTCATGAGGTGGGCATATGTTTAAGTTAAATCTTTTTGAATGATGCAGTATCAACATGACCGTATCCAGAGTCCATTAGACTACATAAACTAAAGAAGAACGAGTGTGTCATCCTTTAGTTAGAACTCATGCAGGTGCCATTCTCTCCTGACTCCATCCTAGAATAGTAACCTGAGGTGTCACTCATGGTACAGGCCCCATACTTATACAAGTTTAAGTGCTGGTACTACAAATTATTGGCTTGTGTGATCCTATGCATGTAAGAAAGCTTTTCTCAGCTTCAGTTTTTATCATACGCAAAACAGCCATAGCATTCATTCTTCTTGTGATGATTATTATATCATGTAAAAGCCTTTGGCTTATTTTGTCCATTTATATTTTAAATACCAGATCCTAATAAACACTTGGTTTTTAAATACTTTATATTTCAAATCTTATTAGCTGGAAACATACACAAATCTATCAATGAAGAGACTGTTTACTGAAAGCTGATCCTTATTCCATTATACACATCATAAAATGTACTTTGCTCTGAAACCTGGATGATGAATGCCCCTGAAAACCACTACTTACTTAATCAAATCTAACTTAGAAAATGAAGTTAAGACTGTATTGTCAACAAAGTTGTAATTTTCAATTCTCAACCAGACTATAATGTTAACATTAACCTCTCAGAAACCGTAATAAACGAAATGCAAAATTTATATACTAGTGCTAAAACAGCTAATAATTAAAATATATGTAATACAAATTCAATTAATTTTTCTTGGTTATGCACCTATGCAAAATACAGGAGAAAATTTATCTTGAATATACAAAGAAAAACAAAACTTTAAAGCGAATAATCTCAAAAAGGAAAATAATTATTCCAAATCAAAGTTTTCATTAAAAAATCTCTTACCAAATACTCTTTCATCGTTGATATTTTTAATGCAGAACCATAGGCCTGCTGGGAAGGTACATACAAGAATATGTAGATCAAAGAAGAAAGACACCCAAGTCGTAGGTTGATGCTCAGACACTGATGCAATAATTGGAATGTGTATTTTTGCATACCTGGTATTAAAAAGTTAATATTTACAATTAAGTGATAAAACAGAAGCTCCTTTTAGATAAAGAAATTCTTTGATTGTAGATATGGTTCCTATTCCCCACCCCTTCTTGTTTAAATGTACATTCAAATGTAACCAGATATAGTGAAAATAAATGTTTGGTTCACATCAATAAAACCAAAACTAATATGTCCTCTGTAAGAATTACTAGGGCCAGTCAAAAATTGTTGGCTGTGACTTCTAATACAAAAATCTTTGCTCTAATAAGAATTTGTTCTGCAGTTAAGTCAGCATCTTCCATGCTGCCATCAACAAGCCTCACTGTTTTTTGGACTTATGGTTACAGGTTGAATATCCCTTATCTGAAAGGCTCAAGACAAGAAGTATTTTGGATTTTAGAATATTTACATTATACTTACTGCTTCAGCACCCTAATCTGAAAATCCAAAATGCTCTAATGAGCATTTCCTTTGAGCATCACTGTTGGCGCTCAAAAAGTTTTTCAGATTTTGGATACTCAACCTGTAGCAGATATACCTTACCCAGTAATTATACTTTCCTTACACAATACTTTGCTTGACAAGGAGATGGTATGAAGGCAGGTAAGAGATGAATTATTCCTGAAACACCCTGAGATTCCAAAGTAGTCAAAGTTTAGAAAGTGAAAGTGTAACAGACCATAAGGTAACCCAGTAATTTAACCTAATCAGAATAACTGTCCACAACTAGGGTTTTCCTTCAAATTCTCTGGTGATCCATAGGCTAAACTCTTGAAGTATATGTCTAAATTTTAGCTCCAGTCATTCACACATAATTTGCTTATGTCCTTTAATTAGATCTGGACATGAGCCCTTCTGGTACCACATCAGAAAGCATGCCTGTTCAATAAATTGGTTTTATTGGGCCACCTGGGGCATAACAAGACAGAACAGCAGGAACAGGAGAGAAGGGCAGAATTGAACTAGTTGTCTAATTTAAGAACAATTTCTTAAATTAATTGATTTTATAATAGCATTCTAAAAAATGCAACAGATATCCTCTAATGCTGCTGTCCCCAACCCCCAGGCTGTGGCCAGATAATAGGCCGTGGCCAGCTACTGGTCCGTGGCCTGTTAGGAAACAGACCTTACATCATCACCTGAGCTCCACAGCCCCCTCAGCGACACCCACCCCAACCCCTTCAGTCTGTGGAAAAACCATCTTCCATGAAGCTAGTCCCTGGTGCCAAAAAGGTTGGGGATCGCTGCTAATATGTTTCACAGTTTAAAAAAACAAAACAAAAAAAAAACCAAACAAAAAAAACCACAAAGCAAAACTAAGAAAGTTAGATCACGTGGTATTAGAAAAAAATTAAATTTTCTTCATATCTATGGTATATGGATTTACAAGACAGCACCTATCCTTAATGGAAACTTTACATTACAAAAACAAAATCAATCTTTAAATTGTACAAAGGTTACCTTAATATTTTGACAAACTAAACTAAGGAACTGCCCACGCAGAACAGAAATTGTAACAGGTATTATAACAAAGATAAAATATAAGGAATTCAACATTTATTAAAATAGCATATCCTAAGTACTTTAGAAATGTTGCCCAAGTACTAAATGAAGTACTGACAATACAGATAAAAAGAAGGGAAAGAATATTTTAATAAATATGAGGCCAATTAACATAACTGTACTTACCCAGTATCCCACAATGAATAAAACCTGCCACTCCATGGTGCAATGTAACCTTGGAAGGAAAAACGCAGAGGAAATTATTCTGCCTCTTTATTTTGTAAATCTTCTATTGGTTTTATATATATTGTTAATTATGGATTGACCTAAGCTAACATTCAAAGAATTTCAGTTTTCTTTTACAGGTGTCAACCTATTTCATATGGATGGCAGTCAGACAAAATAATGTAGTGATCAAATAAAAACAACAGCCATGGAGAACCCCTTTCCAGAGAAATACAACTTAAGTTGATAGGAAAAATTCTGGAAAGTTTTCCAATTCTCTCTTAAGCTTCCAGTTGGTAAGTAAAATAAGCCTAAGGCTTTTAAACATTGGATCAGTTAAAAAAAAAAGGGGGGGGGGGCATCTAAACAACCTGATCCAGTATGCCAGATCCAACCAGATAAATTACAAAGGTGATTTTTAAACACTCATGCCTTTTACTTTTGTCAGTCATTCATGATTTTATGAACTAGGCTGGTACATTAATTTGACAGATGGAATAACTTTATTATGAATTTGACTTGTTTCTAAGGACTAGTAAAGTCAATTAGAGAGTAACTTAGAATCCAGGAGTAGATGGAAACTGATTTGGCTGTTTAGAAGGGGGGGGCCGAGCACGTAAGAGACAGCAACCATATAGTAGGTTAATACTAGAAAGTCCGAATTTTTTTTTTTTTAATAGTTTGGCCCTATTCATCCAGCAAAAGAAGGATGCTTAAAAGTGGATTTATCAGAGCCTGAAGTAGCAAAATTAAGATACTTGTCTTAATTTTAGTCTAAATTAACATACTTTACTTGTCAACTGTTTAAAAAAATCACACTTTATAGTATTGTTATTCTGATTTTAGAAATTTTGACTATTATTTTTACATTGTGTATACAGAATATAACCATAGTATCTGATCTACTAGGATAAATGGAATATGTAAAATATTTGTAAAAGACTCCTTTTTTGAATAATAATCTAGAGGCAAGATTCATATCCCTATAGGTGATGACACCTACCTGTATAAGTCAAATAGATGACACTAAGGAACACAGCACCCGCAGCTAGTGATATACCCAAAAAGAAAAGGGTCTGGAATTCCTGTTTTGTTAATCGGTCTCTCAGATACTGCAAAAAAGCATAAGCTTGCAGCAATGCGAAAACACCTAATTAAAGAAAAGGATCATATAATCAACAAAGCACATTTCTCCAAGGCCATTTAAAAACTTCCATTTGAAAGACCTTCTTAGAATATTGCCTGTACCATTCATATCAAAAACTAATTATTTCATCTACCCAACATTTCCATTGTCAAATGACAGTTAATCAATTAATACACATCCAAATTCTATTACATATTTTTTGAAATGATCAGACTCCCAATATGTATACCAGGTGAGAAAAAAATCCCATTTGAAAGACTGAAGCCCATTTTAAACACACTAAGTTCCCCCCTTTCCCTTGTATTTTAGTGACTTTTTTGGGGGGGGGAGTAATAAAAACATCATTAAAAAACAATCCTAAAATTTGCTTTGTTGAATGATACAAGTGATTTGGGGATCAAGAGAATTCTGATACATAGTTACTGTTTATAATGGAGTGATAGGATGTGATCTTAATTACACACTTGGGCAAGATTCTAAATTAGTGTTGGGGTTCAGGACACACTATCCCAAAATATGGCACCTTGGCATTTGAGAAAACAGCAGAAGCAGGAATGTCTGGGGTCTCTTTGACCTTCTCTTTGTTCTCCCCTAAAGCAAGCTATAAAAGAATTCTCTGACTTTCCTCTAAGTAGGTTATAAGATCCTCATTCCAGAGGGGTTCCTCTCTATATCCAGAGAGGAATGAAGACACAGAGACATCATGAAGAATCTGAACAAACAGGCCTTGTTAAACTCTCCCCAGTTTATCACCATTAGATCATACCCACCTCTGTCAGATCATACTTCTACATGACTGTCCTCTCTTCATCAAACCTAAGCATAAAAAAAAAGTTCTCCCTATTTCTTTACATTTTCATTTCTGAAAGGCTCCTGTGTCATGTAAAACTTATATTAAGTCAATTTGTATGCTTTCTTCTTGTTAATCTGTCTTCTGTTATAGGGATCTCAGCCATGAACCTTGCGAGAGGTGACGAAAAGATACTATCTTTTCCCCCCTACATTAGTAAATATAAAGATGGTGCTAAGATGAAATTAAAGCAATAATAGCAATAAGGATTCAATTATCAAAATATATAAAACATGCACAATACAAAACTGCTAAATGTAAAACTTTATACAAAGAAGATGTGAGAACCCTCAACCATCTGGAATACTGATTTTTAAAAATAAATTTAATCTTAAGAGTTGTTTTAAAAGTCCATTATAGAATGGTTAAATAAGTATTATCAAAGATTTAGATTTCAGGAAATGTAGTAGGTGCGTATGCATAAATACAGTCAGGTGATTGTCTATCTACATAGACATTGCTATTCATTATTTATTGTATACTGAAAACTAAATATACATTTCTCTGTGTCTGAAATTATGACTTGGTAAATTGATAATATCAAATCAGAAATGTAAATAAAAACATTTCATAGATTTTAAAGTGCTATATAACAGTAAGGTAGTGGTTCGTAAATATTTTGGGGAGAGGGTAAGGGGTGGTTCAAGCCCCACTGAAAATGTGATGAAAAACTCTATGGAGGCCGGGCGCGGTGGCTCACGCCTGTAATCCTAGCACTCTGGGAGGCC
>CM052436.1:117937816-118000030 GCA_028533085.1 Varecia variegata | reverse complement strand
TAAGTATGAAGAAAAAAATTCATCGGTAATCCTTAGTCTTCTTTACATTAACATTCTCCTATATCATCAAATACTCAAAAAAATTAATTTTAAAGGCTGTATAATATTCCGTAAGGCAACACTAATTTAAGCAGTCATCTTCCTACAGGACATTTAAGTTAGTTCCACATTTTCACAATTACAACTTACTTCACAGTGAACATCCCTAAACCTATTTTCTTATCTTTAATAATTTCCTTATGACATAAAGACAAAGTAGGATAAACTTCTAGCAAATTAGAAAGGTTAAAATCACTTCACATCCCAGTGTTATGTGATACTTGCAAATCAGTCTTTCTATAGTACAAAATAAGGTTTGAGTGTTTTCACAAAAACACCAGAATCCTATTTGTACTATAATTTTGTAATACCTACTTCCCAGTGTAGTGAAATTCAACAAGTACAAAATATGTTTTCATAAAAAATTTAATTTTTCCTCCCAGAATTTTATCAAGTAGAGAAGGCCTCTCATCTTGGCTCTTCTTACACCTTTTCCCAACTCCCACTGCCACTTTCTCCTACCACTATACATTCACATCAACCTTCCATGTGCCTCCTTTTCCACATGTGAACAAACTTTGACAGTTTTCTGTGGCTGTGTTAACAACTGATTGTAAGAGCACTTGCAAAAAATTCACTCAAAAGGGGAACAATTTTTTTCATTATTATTTCAAATAATTCATTTTAAATTCACTGAATTTGATACTTAGAACAACCGTTTAGTTAATATGACTGAGTTTGCCATTTATCAATTCTGTTTATCCAAATATTTCTGTTTGAAGGGAGGGAGAACTATACAAAAGACATCATGTGCGAAAATCAGAGGACAACCTGTGTATACAAACACCTTGTAGAGCCTCCACACTTTTTAGGACCATTAAGTTAGGAGACACCAAACTTAAGTCCTGATAAAATTTAGAGGAAAGAAGAGAAACATTTGCTCTATACTACCACTTTCCATACACTTAAAAATAAACTCTATGAAAGCAGAATAGAAATCATCAAAAATACTCCTACATTAATTACATGGGTAAAGTAAGAGAAATCAGGGGGGTAAAGTGGAGAATTGAACACTACGAGGATTACCTGAAACATTTACTAATCAAACTTTATACACACATACATCCCTAAACCATTTTATTTTTCATTCCTTTGAAAAGAAGAAATATTCTCAAGAGCCAACCAAAGTAGTATTAACTGCATGCTTTTCTAGAGTGATTAGAAAAATCCTAGTTAATAAATACAAGGCCCTTTCTCAAATTCCCATTCTTTTAGATCTTGGTGCTAATGTTCAAGGGGAATGGGACATGCTTGTGTTTTTGACTTTTATGTAGAAAGTACTTCCATTTGACCTCTTTAACAATGTATTTATCTGACTACTTCTGACCTCTCCTTGGCTTTTCTTGATTTATGGGCATTTCATAAAAGTGTATTTCTCAATCATCTGCCTACTCTATTCCCCTGACCATTAAATTTCCATAACCTCATATTTTTTTTAATTAAACAACAACAACAATAAAAAACCTCTTAGTTCCTTCTTATAGCCATTTAATTTTAAAAATTTTCCTTATATTTTTCCAAAACAAAAATCTCAGGATTATAGTTTAATCTATCATTCTCCTTTCCAGATCCCAATTACTGTTTGCAGTGCTTTCAGGGTAGAAAAATATCATAGGTTGATATATTTCAACAGTATGGTTATATGTAAGGGAGTCACAGTTACAGTGGATTTTAGCATCATGGGCTTTGAAGCCAAAATATCTTAGTTCAGGCCTCAGCCCCATTACTAGCTACATGATTTTGAGAAAATTATTATGTCTCCTCTCGCTTCCTCATCTATAAAATGAGGATAGCAACAGTACTGATCCTCACAGTGCGATTCTAACGATTAAATGAGTTAAATAAATGTAAGGTATTTAGAACAGTTTGTGATGCGTAATAAGAACTTGATATATATTATTTCAGTGGTGACTGTTACAAATCATGTTACAAAGTATGTTGAAACGGCTATAAATGAAATTAACATACTGTGAATTTTTAGTTTTGTTATTTTTTTTATTTTACTGAGACATAATTCTGTAGTGTAAAATTCACCTTAAGATCTATCATATACTCACAAGGTTGTATGACCACTACCACTGTCTAATTCCAGAACATTTTCTCATTCTAAAAACAAACCCCATATCCATTAGCAGTCACTCCTCCACTTCCCTCTCTATCATTCTCCCCCTCCCCATACCCCTGGCAATCTACTTTCTGTCCTATGGATTTGCCTATTCTAGACACTTCATACAAACAGAATCTTATACTACGTGTCTGGTTTTTTCACTCAGCATAATGTTTTCAAAGTTCACATTGTAATTGGCTGTCTACATGGAAGGAAATCAATGACCAGGAGTAAGAGGGAGACTTACTAGTCATATTCTTTTGTACTTTTTGAATTTTTAACTATGTGAATATACTATTCAAAAACTAAATTTAAAAAAGTTCATGTTGTAGCATGTATCAGCATTTCATTTCTTTTAGCGGCTGAATAATATTCCATTGTACAAATACACCATAATTTATTAATGCATTCATCAGATGATAGACATTTGAGCTGTTTTTACTTTTTGGCTATTATGAATAACAAATGCTGCTATGAATATTCATATAGAAGTTTTTGTATAAATATGTATTTTTATTTCTCTTGGGTAAATATCTAGGAGTAGAACTGCCATGCTACTATGTTTTTAAAAATGAACCTACTTAAATAAGTTTTACCTTTGTGTTACTGTTTTCCAACAACATAATTATAGTAGAATGGTACTATTTTTACTAAGACACTGGTTTCAGACCACACTTGCTTTCTGATTCATTCAACCCATAGAAATTTTATCTCTATTGTGAAAAATGAGCTCTAAGGTGGGACATCATCCATAACTAAGCATCATGGTAAAAAAAGACTTGCTTTAAAACATGTAGAGAAAATACAGATTTTTCTAGAGACATCAGAGACTTAGTTTATTTGTACACTATATTTAAAAGGGCTTTCAGAAGTGTATTAAACTATTTACTCTGATGATGTCAATCTCTCACAGCAAGCAAGCAGAATCTGAATAAATACGATACGAAAAATACAAATGATTTTCATGGTAAAAATTTCCATTCCTCAAAATTGAGAAAAAAAAAAAGGTTGACAAATATTAAACCCCAACTAATCTCTAATTTCTACAAAAAACAAAATAAAAACTTACCAAGGAAAAACTGATGAAAAAGCACTTACATAAAAATGCCTGACCTTGATTAACATAAAAAGCAAAATGAATATAAAATTATTTTTTACCTTTTCTTGGGTAATACTGACCCAACAGTTCAATGGAAAGAATGTGTATGAAACACCTTTTAGCTGACAAATTTCAAAAGTCAAATTACTTACCTATGTAGACTCTTTTGCTGTATCTCTGCATCAGTAACAACACAAATACATGCAGTGGTATAAGGTTGATGATAAACACATAACCACCCCAAGCGGAGACCTATGGGAAAAGAAATGCTAAGTTAAATAATTTATATTTTTACTTTTTTAAAATAGGTAAGTTTTATTCATCATGACGATCTAAACACATAATGAACAAATATAAAACACCAGGATTTTTAAGTTTGAGAAATGCTTAAATATGGATTTTTTTAATCTATAAATAACCTATTTCTCATTTTTATTGATAATTAAAATAACACGATCCCACAAATCCAATATGCTTTTCTAAATTTACTAGTGAAATGTTCAAATTAAGCTAGATTTAATAGGAAAGCTGAGAGCATTATAACTTGTGAATTGGCATTAGTAAACAGGCTGTCATGGAGACAAGAAGTTTTAGAATACAGATTGTAAATTTTGAAAAGAAAAAAACAGCTTTTATTTCACCCATTTTTGATGATAAATTCATTGCAAGAAAGTTCACTGAGAGTAAAACCATGACTGTTAGCACTCATCAACAATTCAATTAAAAGAAATATACAGACGATCTAAGTATGTTTTGAAATTCTCAAATTTAAAAGCGCTAGTTGGGTATAATTTTTCCCTACAACATAATTACAAAGCAAGACCACATTTCAATGTTAGGCCTATAACATATATCAGAATAATTCAAGATGTTCTGGTCTAAATTAATAAATATTCTGAAGAGAAATGTTCATTCTCAACCAACAGAATTTATGAATTTTTTTGGTATATTGAATAATAGGCGATAAGCTCTTGCCAAGATCAAAGTTCTTGGATGTACTCTAATAATCAAAAGCTTGAAAGAATCATCTGTATCAATAGTCACTTTAGGAGACTATAAGTTAACATACCTATTCTAATAAGGCTGTCCTGTCTAAGTCTAAATTATTTCAGAACCTTTTTATAAGGAACTGTCATCAGTTTTCAACACACGAAAGAACACCAGTTTGCTGCCTCAGTCACATGTTATTTTTTCACCAAAAACAATGTTACTCTAATGAAGCACCAGTCCTAACTGAAAGACTTCTGGCTACTTCCAAAATTTAAGCCTAAATTTGAAAGAGAACAGGTTTGCCATTGTATTACTCAGTACAACTGCACAGAATGAGCCCCAGTCTTTATTTGAAAAGGGCCATGGATAACTTGAATGCACATATTCTATAACCTTTGTTTAAAAAGAAAAAAACAAAGTTAGCTAAAATTATTATTATTTTTCAGCAAACGACTACTATATAGGGTATGGTGAGGAAAAGAGTGAAAGAAAAACAAAGATGTAATAATGAACCCCAATCTTACAAAATCTGTTGTAAAAGTTATGTTAGGTAGTTACAGGTTAACCTAGAGGATGTGACCATTATTTAGGTAATGACTAGAGAATTACTAGGATTTTGAAAATTGAGCTTAATATCAATATGTTATCTTATCTACTTTGTCCACTTCAGAACAAAAAAACAGAAAGCAATTTGATGTTTTGAAAAATACTTGATCTTATGAATGATCTTTCACTACAGAGCTTTATTTATTTATTCTCTGGCCCACATAAAATCATTTTAAGAATTTTCCTTCATTCACTTTAAGGAATGCAAAGAGAACAGAATGGGCCAGAAGAACATTCTTTTTACAACCTTTTTTCATTCCCTCTGTCTTTTCAGTTCATCTTTACTTGGGTTATCTTTTCCACCAAGGGTTCTAAGTGCTCTTATTTCTCTGCTCTAAGTTGAGGTCACTAAATAGAGCAGAAAATGACTGTTAAAAACTCAGAGTATTTTATCATCATTCAAGTGATAATTCCAATACATGAGAACTAATTTTTAGAATATTTAAAATTATTTGAGTTTGTTAAACAAAAGCTTATTTCATCTAAACATGGTTTCATGCTCAATATTTAACAGGCAAAACTTCCTGTTTCATTTTAGTTTGCAGTCTAACTTAGAAAATATTTACTTGTCAGAGCAATTCAAAAAATAAAGCTAGGAACAACAGAAAAATAATATTTAAGTCTAAATGTCATTAAAAAGTTAAAATATTTTAGAATTTTTATATATGAAAAGAAAATGTTTTGTTTTACTTGCTGCAACCATTATAATTTGAGGGGTTAAGTACTAGTCCTCCCCAACAAAGTAAAAGTCTATATAGGACCTGGGTAGGTAGGGGAAAAAGGATGGTAGGTTAATGAAAGGGAACACATGAAACAAAATCAAAATCCTAAAGACTTCAAGAGAAAAGAAATAGAAAACTATAATAGCTCTGGATGAGAAAAGAGAGAGAAAGGAATCGTTCTAATTGCCAAACACTTGTTAGACTTCATGTAGTTTCAAATATGAAATCTTACCATATAGAAATACGATAAGCAGCAGCACATTGTCCAAAAAACTGACCCAGTTTTTACAGATTTTACCTAAAAAACAAACAAGAAAAGCAAATGATATAATGAAAATGTTTATAAATGACCCTGCTGAATTTAAACAGTTTACATATGTACAGTAAACATGTGCTACAAAAAGCCAAGTTTATTAAAAAGGAAAAAGTACTGTGGTTATTCAGATATGCAGATCTATTTAATATATGTATTCATAACATTGAGCAGTAGTTAGACATTTTAAGAATAGCTCTGATTCTTTTGTGTTATGTAGTTTTCAGTTAACAAAAAAATCTTAAAAAGAACCAATTATGTATTTCCATTTTCTAAAAAGCCTCTTGCCCTCACTGATATTCAGACTCCCACTGCACACCACGCCACAGAACACCAGCTCCCCATCACCTCCACCTGCCTACACTCTGGTGGGCAGTCTATTGCTTATTCAGTTGCTTAAATCAGTTCCAGCCTGGCCAAACCCCTAACCCTCTCTGCTGTCAATGGGTTGAACCATATCCTATCCAAGGAGGTCCAAACACCTTCCAAATTTACCTTTCCTTGGGTACTCTCCCTCAGCCCTAGGATACCATATATTGAATTTCCTTCTATCTTAGTTACTCTTATCATAGTTAACACTTCTTTCTATAAAACTTCTCTTATAACCTAATGTGATTGTTTCTCTGGGTCTAACTGGACTCAGACTGCTATAATCTATTATAAGAAAATCAAGATGTATTTTTACAACCATTAAATACTGTTCATATCCTGAAATTTCCTCAGACTCTAAATCCAACTGTATAGGCTGAGAGTGAGAAAAGTAAATAAAACATATTCCTCAATATTTACTAATACACAAAAAACTTTGCTAAGTTATGTTAGACACACAAATTATAACTCAGTCCTGCCCCAACTGGGAAGATAGACACAAAGGCAGAACTTCAGTCAAAACATAATATAAGAGAGAACATATGGTGAGCATAGACACTGAATGCCAACACGTCCTCACAGATCCTGAAAATGCTAAAGGCAGGAAGGCATTTCTGGCTGGGTTAAAAATCACAAGAAGCTTTACTGAGGTAGAGGTATTTGAGCAGAACCTTGAGAGCAATGAGGCAGAAAAAACGCAAGTCACCTCATCAGCTACCCACAGTGGATCCAGCAGCAGACACACAGATGCAAGTACAGGTGTGGAATTTAAAAATTGTGAGCCCACAAAAAGCTCACTATCTAAAGGAGCAAGTAAATAAAAAAGTAATCAGCATACCACATTTCACAGAATCTATGACTGTCACTTATAACACACATCCTAATTTCAGAGATGCCAAAATGTGGGGGGAAATGTCTCAGAATCGATGAATGACAGTATACACCAAGTGCTATAATGGAAATGGATATTATAAAGTAAGTGCTATGAAAACAAGAAAAGAGAGTAACAAAATCTACCTAAGAGAACAGTCAAGGTTTCAAAGAGGCAGGCCCTGAAGGATTATAAAGAGGTAGAAGGGAATTAATAAACAAAGAGGAATTATCATCTGTAAAACCAGAGAACAGTACTTGAACTATTCAGAAAGAACCAAAAAGACTTTAGGAGATGATGCTCAAGAGACAGGTTGGCATTTTATAAGTCATACTCAAGATTTGGTCTTCATTTACAGGTGAGAAGGAGTCTAGTAAAAGAGGATTTGAAATAGGAAATACATTCAGATATACTATTTTAAAAGTTAACTAAGGTAAGCATGTAAAGAATAGACAGAATATGTCACTAGTAAAATATAAAAGTTAAGAGGCTGGTATAATAGAGTGAGTGAGTGTTGAGGTCTAAATTTAAAATGGTAGGAATGCAGATGGAAAGGAGAAGCTAGGTTCAAGGGCCAAATCAACATTTTTTTTGGTGAGCTACTAAATTTGGAGCATAATGGAAAAAAGAAACTGAGAAATCTTAGTTTCCTAGCTTATGGTATGAGCCGTCAATGGGGAGGAGGAATGCCAACAGCTGGCCAGCCGGAATAGGTGGTTTTTGAATTTCGTTTTTGACACAGTGGTATTGAAATGCTGAGGGGGGGAATGATGTAGCAAGAACATGGGTCTGAAATTCTTAAATACCTGCATTCAAAACCTATCTCTGTGTAACTGGGGGGCTAATTACCTAACCTTTCTGAACCTCTGTATCTTAACCAGTAAAATATCTCCTACTTTAGAAAGATTAGGATTAAATTAAAAAGCACAAAAAGCATCATGCTCCGTGCATGGCACCGAGAAGACAGTCAAATATTATACCTCTTCTTATTATCCCCAAGACATTGTAGAGGAAATATTAAGGTGGAATGTGAGAAATTAGACTTGAGATCAACAAATAGCCACTCCCATAGAAAAGAGAAAGAAAGGTAAGACTAGAAAAATAAGTTATAATCAGATGAAGAAGCTTGAAAACAAAGTTAATGAATTTATGCCAGTGTTTTCCCAAATCAAACTGTTACTATATTATCAATAAGTTTATTGTCTAAATTCTGAGCTGTAGACCATAAAAATTATATTAATTAAATAAAAAAATAACACTTTTTTCTCTTCCAAAACTAGGTGAAATGGAACCTTTTATCCGATGGAATATTTAAAAGAAGCCTGACTGACATAAGAGACATTTCTGGTTATAGGGGTATGAATTCAAAGATTCTTCAGTGAGGGAGGGAGAGGGGAGAGAAAGGAACAGGGATAAAACAGGATGTAACAGTCTAAAACAACCATTTCAGGGCATTTGAAATCAATCAAATGCAGACAAATAAATTAAGAAGTGTGGTCTTCTTGGCTGAGTCTGCTCCCAAAGCATGCCCCTATTGCCACTCAGCTTGGTTGGCAAGAATGGTGGTTTAATCAGTCTAAGGCTGGACAAGAAAACCAGCAGCTTTGTTGCTCAAGGAGGAGGACTTGATGGGGGCCAGGAGTTGGGAAAATAAAAAACAACAGCTTTGCCAGCTAAGAGCACTAAACTTAGGAAAAAATGGGAGAAACCCGTAACTTTGCCAGTTTAAAGCTGTGAGACTAGTTGGAGCAAGCAGAAATCAATGAGATAATCCTGAAAATGAGAAAGCCACAAAAAGGCTGAGATAAGCTCTCTACCCATCTCTGCTGAGAAACTACATACATGCATAGGGAACACCTGAGAAAGCTAGCTACAAGGAAAAGGCTAAGGGAGACTTAAGGGCCCAAGGTGTTTGAATACAAACTCTGCCCAAATTTCTGGCTGATATATAATCTATGCAGACACAGGGGTGATCTGTAGTAAGTCAAGTTAAAATATAAGAACTAAAAATAACTGAGCAGATATGTCAATGGATACACACCACAGGGAGAGACACATTCTGCAGTTTTAGTTCAGGAAAGTTACTAAAACAAACCAATAAATCTCAGAAAAATGAAAGAGAATCTAGAGTTACTACATTATCTGAAATGCCCAGTATTAACCAAAAATTATAAGACATGCAAAGAAACACGAAGGCATAACCCGTATTTGCAGGGGCATAGGTAGGGGGAGGGGAAGCAGTCAATAGAAATTAACTGATGTAGGATTTAGAAGACAAAAGCTCCAAAGCAGCTATTATAAATATGTTCAAAGAATTAAAGGATACTACATTCATAAAATGAAAGGAAAAATGATACAATAGGGAATTTCAGTAAGGAAATAGAATATATAAATTCTCATATACATGTAAGAAATAAGAATTAACTAGAAATTTTAGAGTTGAAAAGCGTAACAAATGAAATGAAAAATTTACTAAGCTTAATAGCAAATTTACGAAGAACACGAAGACAGGCCAATAGAAATTATCCAATCCAAAAAACACAGATAAAATAGAAGGCCAAAAGGGAGAGGCTATAAAGAGAGAGATAGAAAAAATATTAAAAAAAATTATAACTTCCCAAATTTTATGATAAACATTCATCTACAGATTCATGAAATCCAACGAACTACTAAGTATAATTAACACAAAAGGAACCACACCTAGACAAAACTGTAGTCAAAGAGCTGACAGATACGACAAAAAGCTGAAAAAAAGAAAGAAAAAAATACCCACAGGGAAATAACAATATGATTAACAGCCAAGTTCTCATCAGAAAAAAATTGACAGAAGGCAGTAGAATAACATGCTCAAAGTGTTGAAAGAAAAGAAAGTATCAACACAACTGCCCCTTGTTTGATTAACCACCTGCAGCTCAACTCTTTGTCTTTAAGATTAACCACCTGTGTGGCTTAACTTGTTCCCTCTAAGAGTTTTGTTTTCACATCATTTGAAAAAACTTGAGTAGATAAAAGGAGTTTTGATGCTTTCCCAGTTCTCCCCAGACCACATTCCAAGGACTCTTGATAAGCCAGCCTCACACAGGGGAAAAAAAGAAAAAACAGACCCAGCCATTTCACAGCCCTTTTCTGCTATCAGCTGATAGCAATCACTTTTTTTTCCCTTTCTCTTTGTCCCCATAAAAACCCCAAACCCCTTATCCTCCGTGCCAGCACTTCTCCTTTCTCTTTGTGCTCAGCCCTTCCCACCTTTGGGAGGTAAAATAAACTTTCCTTCTTTAAAAATACTCTAATCTTTGCACTGAGAATTCTTTTTCAGCCCATGTTACAAGCTCCCACCCTAACTTCAAACTCTTAAAACATCCCTATAAAACTATCCTTCAAAAATGAAGGCAGACAAGGATTCTGAGATGATGATGGACTAAGAAGCACAAGAAATCTGCTTCCCACCTAGACAACAACTGCACTGGCAGAATCTGTCTTAGGTAACTAATTTGGAACTTTGGAGTCTATGGAAGGCTTGCAGCTTCCAAGGGAAGGTTTAGGCAGTACACTGAGGTTAATTTCAGGCAATTTCAGCTCCTAGCACAGTAGCACCTACCCATTTCCCACCCCTCATCCCTGTAGCAGGCAGCTGTGCACCTGTTCCTGGAGAATTCTGCACAGGGCTTGCAGGAGCCAGGGTATACAAAAACACTGTCCTCCCAAATATAGTTAGCGATACTTGTAACTTGTTGCAAAGTGTTACTTAAAATAGTAGCTTTAGCATAGAGAATTTGCTGATGCAAGATACAATGAAAAGAAATGAGAGCATTTGGATGTGTTAATACTTTTTTTTATCTGTGCAATAAACCCTTCATGTTCTCCTGTCAGGGAAGGTGCACTGTCTGTACATAGACTCACTAAATTTACCAAATTCAGTCCAACTTCACGACATTTATCTTAAAAGTTGTTGAAGATATCTATTCCCCATGTGCTGTTCGCAAGAGTGCCCAAAGCGAGTAACTCTTTAAAGCAAAGAAAATCTTCCCTTATTACCTGAATGAAGCATAAAACCTGCTGATTCATCCAAAGAGACTGAATAATATATATTTGCCTTTTGAAGTATACATTGCATGAAGTTGTTCTGTTAATTTGAAGGCTAATTCATGCTGCTGATCAGTTATGGTTCTCCTTGAAAGAGGCAGTATGTTAATGTACTTTAATGTATTCGACAATGCATTCTTTCACAATTTCTACATCACTGAGTGGCTTCCCTTTCCCCCTCAAGTATATAGGCTACTTTGTAAGTTGCTTCAGTGGCATTATTTCCATGTCTTATTGTTGCTTGAAAGAATTGTCTTTGCTTTTGCTTTTCATGTTTTAATTTCTGCATTACAACCTTTTGTGCCTTTCCCTCCAATTTAAAATATTTGTGGTCTTTATGAGTGCTATAATGCAGATGAGCACTGAATTTCTTTAATGTTGATATTGCAGTATCACACAGCAAGCAAATCACTTTATCTGTAGCAGAAACAAGGTAATATTGCAATTCCCAATCCTCATTTAAAAATATGTTTTCTTCCTTCAGTGTTCTCTTGGTCTTCTTTGACATGATGGGCTGTTAGACAGAAATTAAAAAATACTGTCGAGCTGTGCAACTATTCACAAATTCCACTTCAAACAGAAACAGTGCACCTTTGTCAAAAGCTGATAACAGACTGGTGTACTCCACCTCCATAAATTCTCACCAACCAGCCTGGTGCAGTAGTGGCACGTCAGACGGAGTAAGTTAGAACTAAATATTTTAAATATGTTCATTTTAAAAATAAAAATATAAAATATGAACAAAAATGTATTCATAAAAATAAAAGGGTTTGTTCTGTAAAATCTGAATTCAGTCAAAAGGCAGGCTGCACTTAAGGACCTAGAAGGCCACAGGTTCCCCACCCCTGGAATTAAATCATAAAGTTTATGTTATGTGTATTTTATCGTAGTTTCAAAAAAAATGGGAGAGAAAATGAAGGCAAATTTGAGAGATTCCATTACTAGCAGATTTTCCCTAGAAGAAATACTAAAGGAACTCCTTCAGGCTGAAAAGAAATGATACCCCATGGAAACTCAGACCCAAAGGAAAGAATAATGAGCACTGAAGATGGTAAATATGGAGTACACAGATGACTATCTTTTTTCCTCTTAATTTCTATATTAAATATAAATTATATAAACAAAATTATCTGTATTGTTAGGCAAATAATATACATAAATATATATGACAATAATAGCACAGGAGAGGAGAAAAAAATGAAGCTATGTTGGAATAAAGCTGCTATGTTTTACTAGAATTATGTTAGTGTAATATAAACATGAAGTAGATTGTAAAAATTAAAGATGTATAATGTATTCTCTACATCAAGCACTATAAATAAACAGCAATAATAGCTAAACGATCAGAGGAATTAAAATAGCATATTATACTTACGCATATATTTTAACACAGAAGACAGTAAGTGGCAGATGCAAATCAAATCATATGAAAAACTGCTTTAAATGTGAATGTATTAAAAACACCAGTCAAAAGCAGACATGATCAGGCTAAATAAAAAAGCAAAATCTAGCCATAAGCAATCTATAAAACTTTTAGATTCAGAGATAACACACAGTTTGATTTTAAAGGATGGAAAAAGATAAGCCATGCAAACAAGAATCATTTAACACAGAGTAGCAAATCGGTACAAGACAAAACAAATTTTAAGACAAGGAATGTTTCTAGAGACAAAGAACTATTTCACTGTAACAATACGAGAAAAATATAAAAATTTTAAATGTATAGGGACCTAACACAGATCCTTAAAATACATGAAGCAGGAACTAAGAGAAGAACCAGATAATTCAATTATGGTTGGAGATTTCAATGATTGCCTGTTAGCAATTGACAGAAATTGAAAGAAAAACAGTAAGTATACAAAAGACTTGAACATTATCAGCAAACTTCACCTGACCATTAATTTAGAATATTCAATCCCAGACAGAATACGCATTCTTTTCAAGCACATGTGATCACTCTCCAGGATAGATCACATGCTAGACACCATAGTCCAACATCTTTTTCTGAACAGATGATAAATATTTAGGCTTGGGGGCCATATTTATCTCAACTACTCAATTCTGCCATTACAGTGCAAAAGCAGCCATAGACAATATGTAAATAAATGGCCATGGCTGTATTCCAGTAAAATTTTATTTATTAAATAAAGCAAGTTGGCCGTCCTACAGGCCATAATTTGCTAGACCATAGAACAAGTCTTGATACCCCTAAAAAGACTGAAATCATACAAAGTATGCTTTTCAACAGGAGGATTTGAAATCAACAAGAAAAAGCATGCTACGAAACCCCCAAGTATTTGGAAATTAAACAACGCAATTCTAAAGAACCCATGTGTTGAAGAAGAAATCATGAATTCCAAAGTTTTGAATTATATGACTATGAAAACATCACATATTAAAATAGAATATAGGTAAAGCAGTGAATACCCTATTGTTTTAAATGGTTATATTAGAAAAGCAGAAATAGATAATATAATTAAAGCTTCAACCCCAAGAAGCTTGAAACAAAATGCAAAGTAAAAGAATGGAAATAAAGATCAAGAAATCAATGTAATTAAAAATATAGAAAAAAATCAATAAAACCAAAAGTTGGATAAACTTCAGTTAGACTGATCAAGAAAAGAGAGAAGATAAAATTACCACACCAGAAATAAAAGAGGTGACATTACCACAGATTGTATATAAATTAAAAGAACTGTAGAGGAATATTATGAACTATGTGAGTTTACACTACCCTAACTAATTTTAGGAGCCCAGTATAATAACCCTGACTCCAAACCCAGACAAAGACATCACAAGAAAAGAAGACTACAGACTAATATCCCTCATCAATATAGATGCAAAAACCCTTAATAAAATATACAAATCCAGCAATGTGTAAAAAAAAGGTTATATATCATGAACAATGAGATTTATCTCATGAATAAAAAGTTGTTCTAATATCCGAAATAAATTAATGCAGTGGTTCCCTACTGGAGTTGACTTTGACCCCCAGGGAACATTTGGCAATGTGTAGTGACAGTTTTGGTTGTCTCACTGAGGGAGAGGGAGAGTGCTAATGGCAACTACTGTACAGAGATAAGGGATGCTGCTGAATATGCAAGACATCACACACAACAAAGAATTACCTGGCCCCAAATATCAACTGTGCTGAGGTTCAGAAAACTTGAATTAATGTAACAAAGGATAAAACCATGTGATCTCACCTCAACAGACACAGAAAAAACATTTGACAAAAATCTAACACCCATTCATTATAAAAACTCTCAAACTGAAAATGGACGAAAACTTCCTTAAGCTATGATAAAAGACATCTACCAAAAAACATCATCATACTTAATGGTAAAAGTCTGAAATATTTTCCACTTAAAATCAGAACAAGGAAAGGATGCCCATTCTCATCACTTCTATTAAACACTGTGTTAGAGGTTCTAATCAGTGCAATCAGGCAAGGGGGGAAAAAGTGTACAGATTGGAAAGGAAGCAGCAAAACTCTTTTTTGGCAGATAATATGATCTTATATATAAAGAATCCTAAGACATCTAAAAACAAAACAAAAACAAAAAGCAAATTTTAACATGCAAGTTTAAGGTCACAGGGCACATGATTAATATATGAAAATCTATCGTACTTCCCTATTTCAAAGTGTACTATGAAGCCATAGTAATCAAGACAGCATGCTAATGAGATAAGTAAAGACATCTAGATCAATGTGAAAGAGTCCAGAAAAACATTATAATTATGCTTTCCCCCTGAGATGAGGATAGGGCAAAGATGTCCTCTCTCACAACTCCTAGCCACATTGCATTGGAAGTCCTAGCAAATGCAGCAAGACAAGACACAAGACAAGAAAAGATATGCAGACTGGGAAGGAAAAAATAAAACTGACTTTTTTATCCACAGATGACATAAGTGTCTATGTAGAGAAGTCCCAAAGAATCATACAAAAAACTATTGGAACTCAAAAGTCATTACAGGCAACACTACGGATATCTGGTTAATACAGAAAAAATCAATTTTGTTGCTATATGCCAGAAATGAACAAATAAAATTTAAAATTAAAAACATAATACCATTTAACACATAGCATACACAAAAATGAATTACTTAGGTATAAATCTAACAGAATATGTACAGAATCTCTATGTGAAAAGCTACCGAATTCTGACGAAAGAAATCAAAGATCTAAATAAATGGACAGATATTCCATGTTTATGATAGGAAGACTCAATATTATTAAGATACCCTTCCTTCCCAACTTGATCTGTTAATTCAATGCAATCATAATCAAAATCTAAATTGGAATAAAAGGTAAAATCACAGTGGTAACCTAGACATGACGTAAAAACTATATTCCAATGCAATTTACAAACAGCTTGCCTTCTCTGTAATGGGCAAATCCAGTGAAAATTAAGTGAATTAGGTGACTAGTCTAAACAGATATTTTCTGAAAGAATTTTTAAAATGGATTGGGCTTAGCGAACTTACTTCACACAATTCTCACAAATTATGAGGCCCTCTCTTTCCAGAACAAGCTAACATTTCTTAATTGACTTAAGAGAAATAAATGTTTTTGAGACAAGCATTTTAAGGGTAAAACTTAATTATATTACCTAGATTATAGTGAAGCACGTACTACTCACACAAAAAAGTCCATATTCATGTGGTCAGTGACTACTAAACAGAGTAGATACACAACACTTCTATTATCTCACAGATGGTTCTATTGAAAAGCACTGCTCTAGACCTACAAACATGGGCACCCTTTATTCTGGTTCACTATACTACAAGATCAACTCAATTCCACTTGTGCTTAGGTTGTCCAAAGCTGCAAGAGAATGTCATTTTCACCCCAACCATGAAGGAAAAAACCCCTAGATAATCTACAAAATAGTAAATTCTCTTAAGCTTATCAGAGAGCTGAAGTCACAAGGCAAATAAGAAAGTATTAAATAGCTAAGGATCTTAGACACAAAAGGAGTTCACGCTCATCAACTCTTTTCCATAGGCTCCCACCAGGTTGTCATGAGAAAGATTTCAAGGAGGGTGGAAGCTCCATATCTTTGGTGACACTGTCAATCAGAGGGGAAATTAGAAAATATTTGAACTAAAGAAAATGAAAACAAAGCATATCAAAATTTGTGGAATTCCCACATAATAATTTATACAGTGATTGTGCATTTGTTCAAAGGGTAAAAAAAAAATTGTACACAAATGTTCATAGCAGCATTATCCATCATACCCCAAAAGTGGAAATAACTCAAATGATTATCAACTGAAGAATGAACAAACACAATGCAATAACCATGCAATGGAACATTATTCAGCCATAAAAAGAAATGAAGTATCGAGATATACTATACCATGGATGAACCTTGAAAATACTACGTTAAGTGAAAGAAGCCAATGATTATATGATTCCATTTACATGGAATTCTAGGATAGGCAAATTCAGAGGTAGAAAATAGAGATTACTGGTTGCTAACAGCTGGGGAAATGTGGGAAATGGGAAGGGATTTTTTTTTTTTAATTCTTATTTCAGTATATTGTGGGGGTACAAAAATTTAGGTTACATATATTGCCCTTGGCCCCCCAGTCAGAGCTTCAAACATGTCCATCCCCTAGAAGTGCACATTGCACGCATTATGTATGTATACACCTATCCCCTTCCCCACCCACATCTGCCTGACACCCGATCAATGTTATTCCTAACTGTGCTCTTAGGTGATGATCAGTGAAACCATGGTGAGTACATGTGGTGCTTATTTTTCCATTCTTGGGATACTTCACTTAGTAGAATGGGTTCCAACTCTTTCCAGGAAAATACAAGAGGTGCTATATCACCATTATTTCTTATAGCTGAGTAATACTCCATGATATACATATACTATATTTTATTAATCTACTCATATATTGATGGGCGCTTGGGTTGTTTCAACATCTTCGCAATTGTGAATTGTGCTGTTATAAACATTCGGGTGCAGATATCTTAGTTATAGAATGTCTTTTGTTCTTTTGGGTAGTAAATATGTTCTATACAACTGAAGGCCGACTTTAACTGTAGTGAAATTATACTTGTACCCCATGAATATACACAAATTTTTTAAAAACAAAAAAAAAAGTTCTGTAATTAGACTGCGGTAATAAGTTGGTGAATACACTAAAAGCCACTGAATTCTACATCTTAAAATGGCAAATTTTATGCAAATTATTTTTCAATAGAAAATTTGTAAGGTGCAGCTTAGAGGGAACTTTATAGCTTTAAATGTTTATAACAGAAGATCTCAAATTACTAACCCGATAATCCAGAAAGATTAAAGCAAAAACTAAGAGAAATCAAAGAAGGCCTAAATAAGTAGAAAAGAGCTACCATATTCGTGGGTAAAGTAACAACTCTCCCTAAACTGACCTACGGAGTCAATGTACTTCCAATCAATATCCCCAGCAGGCTTTTTATGTTTCTTTCTTTCTTTCTTTTTTTTTTTTTTTTTTAAAGAAGTTAATAATGTGATTCTAAAATTTACAGTAAGCAAAGGACTAAGAGCAGCCAAAACAATTACGAAAAAGAGGAACAGAGCTGGATTATTCATGCTACCTGCTTTCAACAGAAAAGTCCCCAAATGACCCATATGTATATAACCAATTTTGATAAGGCTATCAAGGTAGGTAATTCAACGAAGAAAGAATAGTCTTTTCAACACATGATGTTGGAACTGGATATCCAAATACAACAAAAAAGAACCTCAACCCCTATTTTTCACCATAGACCATTATCAATTCAAAAAGATCACAGACCTGAATGTAAAACCTAAAATTATCCAATTTCTAGATGTAAGCATATGAGAAAATCTTTGTGACCTTGAGGTAGGCAAAGATTTGTTACATACAACACCAGGCCAGGTGTGGTGGCTCACTTGAGGCTAGGAGTTCAATACCAGCCCAAGCAAGAGTGAATCCCTGTCTTTACAAAAAACAGAAAAATTAGCCAGGCCTGGTGGGACACGCCTGTAGTCCCAGCTACTCGGAAGGCTGAGGCAAGAGGATCACTTGAGCCCAGGAGTTTGAGGTTGCAGTGAGCTATGATGACTCCACTGCACTGTAACCTGGACAACAAAGCGACACTGTCTCAAAAATAAACAAAAAAGATGCCAAAAGCAAGAGAAAAGAAAAGAAAATTTTCATTTGGGCAAGCAAAGAAAAGAAAAGAAAATTTTAAAACCTGATAAATTAAACTTCATCAAAATTGAACATTTCTGCTCTTAGAAAGATACTTTTTTTGTAAAGGCATACCACAGGCTGGAGAAAATGTTGGCAAAACACTGATAAAAAACTTATTTCCAGGATGTATAAAGAACTCTTACACCTCAATAGTATGAAAGCAAACAACCCAACTACTAATAAAACATGGGCAAAAGATTTGAACAGATTATTCCAAATAATAGGGCTGACAAATAAACATACGAAAACATGCACATTAGTCACTGGGGAAAAGCAAATGAAAGCCATGAAATACTACTACCTACCTACAAGAATGATTAAAATTTGAAAATCTGACCAAACCATGTGATAGTGAAATAGAGTAAATACAACTAACTCTCATGCATTAGGTGGAGGGAATGCAAAATGAACAAAGTCACTTCGGAAAACTGTTCAGCAGCTTTTTATAAAGTTAAACATACACTTATTACACAAACCAGTAAACCACGCCTAGGCATTTACCCAAAAGAAATAATAATATATGCCCAAAGACCCATATGTAAACATTTACAGACACTTTACTGATAACTGCCAAAAACTGGAAAACAAACTGTAGTACATCCATACAATGGAAGATGACTCAGCAATAACAAGTGACAAACTACTAAAACATGCAATTGCATGGATGACACTCTCAAAAATATCATGCTAAGTGAAGAAAGCAGGCACAAAGGGTTACCCCTATTGTCTGTTTCTAGTCATATGACATACGGAAAAGAAATTCCCCAAACTATACAGATATATATAAAGAGATCAGATCAGTGGTTGCCAGAAATATGGGGTAGGGAAAAGAGACGGTTCATTACAAAGGCATAGAAGGAAACCTTGGGGGAAAAAATAAAAAACCTATAAGAGGCAATATGATAAACAGTGTCCCATGTACTATTTTATCTGCATTAGTTAAGTACTTTTCTAAATCCTGGGCTCTGGTGTTGGTAAATAATAATAGAAGTAATAATGACAAACAAGTACTCATCTATTACTATCTTTCCATAATGTTCTATACTTTTGCATATATTAACTTATTTAAGCTGTATGAGGTAGATAGTATTACTTCCACTTTATAGTTGATGAAATAGGTACAGGGTGGGGAGTTTAAAGTAAGCCCAGTGATAGAGCTGGAAATCAAGTGAAGAGGAAACCAAACCATGACAGTTTGGCTCCAGACTGTATTCTTGATCACTGGATCATGATGAAGAAAGATTATATTAATATATCTCTGTAGAACACAAATCCAAAAGCGTAACCAAAAATGTTTCTGTCAATGCAAGCTTTTAACAGCAATAGTGCTGCAAAAAACAATAATGCTATGACACAGAATGTTTTATCTTTTAAATTTTAAAAACATATACGTTGTAAAAGAGTTGGTTTAAAAATAAAAAGACCAGATGAGGGAGTAGCACGCAATATAACATTTATATTTTAGAGATTACAAAATATTTTTACCTTCATAACTTCATTTGGGCTACAAAACAACTTTTCAGGGTAGTTAGGGCTATAATTATTTTCACTTTCAATTGGTAATAACAAACTTTGAATAAACATCATTATCTATTATAACTGTAGGCAAAACATTTTCTATGTTTCATTTATGAGGAAATTGAGATTCAAAAGTGTCCAACTTGCCAAGAATCAGAGAGTGACTTTTTATGTCAGAACTCAAACACAGGTCTTCTAATGTCCAATACTGGAGCTATTACCACATTAAATCTATTTTAAATATTTTATTTTTAAAAAGAAGACAAAGGAAAAACTCTCACCCGGTTCTTGAATAAGAATGCTTTATCGTTCTGTCTCTCTATAAGCCTTCAAAGCAATATGATATCCATAACTTCTCTTACTAGATTATCAATTTCATTTAATGCTGTATAATCAACATATAAAACAGCACCTGCTCGATACTGTGCTCTAAAAAAAATTTTCTTAATAAAACAGTATCATACCAATTCAAAAAACAATGATGTAATGAACAAGCTGATCCTACAATTCATATGAAAATGCAGGGGACCCGAAATAGCCCAAACAATCTTGAAAAGGAATAAAGTTGGAGGACTTACACTTCCAGATTTCAAAATGCACTACACAAAGCTACAGTAACCAAAACTATATGGTACTGGCACAAAGACACACATACAGACAGCAATGGAATGGAATAAGAATTGAGAGCCCAGATATAAACCATACATCTACAGTCAATTGATTTTTGGCAAGGTTGCTAAAACCATTCAATGGGAAAATAATACTAGGATAACCGGATATCCACATGAAAAAGAATGAAGCTGGACCCCTTAACTGATACCATATACAAAAATTAACTCAAAATGGATCAAAGACCTAAATGGAAGAACTCGAAGTATAAAAAGCTTAGAAGGGAACACAGGTATAAATCTTCATGACCTTTAATTAGGCAACAGTTTCCTAAATATGACACCCAAAAGACAAGCAACAAAAGAAGAAAATAGATTAAAAACTACTCTGTAAAGAACACTATCAATAGAGTAAAAAGGCAATCCACAGATACACACAAAAGGAAGAGAAAAGGATTTAAATGTTTCACTACCAAAATATCAACTAAACACAAAACACAGTAACGCAGGAATAAGGGTAAGGGACAAAAAAGCTGTAAGGCATATAGAAAACAAATAGCAAAATGACAGAAGTCCCTCCTTATCAGTAATTACTTTAAATGTGTATTAAACTCTCCAATCAAAAGGCAGACTGGCAGAATGAATAAAAACACATGATCCAACTACATGCTGTTAGAAGAAACTCACTTCAGATCCAAAGACATAAATAGACTGAAAGTGAAAGGACAGAAAAAGATATTCCATGTAAACAGTAACCAAAAGAGAACAGGGGTGGCTATACTAATGTCAGAAGAAAGAGTCTGAATAAAAAAAAAAAGGTTACAAGAGAGAAAGGGGGACAATATATATTAATAAAAGGTTCAACACAAGAGGATAATATCAATTATAATAGACCATCAAAATATAAGAAACAAAAACTGGTATAATTGAAGGGAGAAATAGAAAGTTCTACAATAATAACTGGTGATATCAATATCCTATTCTCAATAATGGATAGAACAACCAGACAGAAGGAAATAGAGGACTCAACACAATAAACCAACTAGGTCTAACAGACATATACAGAATACTTGCCTGAACAACAGCAACATACAGATTCTTGCCAAGTACACACAGAACGTTTTCCAGGATATATGCTGGGCCACAAATTATGTCTCATCAGATTTTTAAAAAGCTAGATATCATGCAAAGTATCTTCTCCAACCACAACAGGATGAAATTAGAAATCAGTAACAAAAGGAAAACTGGGAAATAAACAAATTTGTGGAAATCAAACAACAAACTCTTAAAAAATGGGTCAAAAAAATCTAGAAAAACACAACATAACGGAACTTATGGGAAACAATGAAAGCAGTGCCAAGGGGAAAATTTACAACTATAAATGCCTACATTCAAAAATAAGAAAAAAAATCTCAAATCAAAAACCTGACTTTACAGTTTAAGTTGTGAACTAGGAAAAGAGAAAACTAAACCCAAAGCTACCAGAAAGAAGGAATCAAATAAATAATAAAGATCTGAACACAGATAAACAAAATAGAGAGTGCTGACCTTTGCAGCACATATACAAAATAGAGAATAGGGTAAAAATAGAGAATAGGGTAAAAATAGAGAAAAATCAATGAAACCAAAAGTTGGTTCTTTGAAAAGATCAATAAAATTAACAAATCTTTGGCCAGATAGACTAAGGAAAAAAGATACAAATTACTAAAATCAGAAATGAAAGTGGGGATACTACTACTGATTCTATAAAAATAAAAAGGATTATGAGAATACTATGAACTCTAGTATGCCAAAAAAAAATTGAATAACATAGATGGACAAATGCCTAGAAACACAAAAACCCACCAAAACTAACTCATGATGAAATAGAAAATCTGAACAGACTGACAACTAGTAAGGAGATTCAATCAACAATCAAAAATCTCCCAGCAAAGAAAAGCCCTGAACCCAATGGCTTCACTAGTGAATTCTACCAAAATATTTAAAGAATGGAACTAACATGAATCATTCTCAAACTTTTCCAAGAAACTGAAGAGAAGGGAACACTTCCTAACTCATTCTATGATGCCAGTATTACCCTGATACCAAAGCCAGACAAAGACACTACAAGAAACTATATACACAGATATCCATCATGAACATTGATGCAAAAATCCTCAAGAAAATGCTAACAAATCAAAATTTAGCAGCACATTAATAGGATTATACACCATGATCAAGTGAGACTTATTCCTGAATGCAAAGATAATTCAACATAGCAAAATATCAACGTAATATACTACACTAACACAAAAGGGGGGGAACACATGATCATCTCAATTCATACAGAAAAAAACATGACAAAATCCAATAGCCTTTCATGATAAAAAACACTCAACAAACTAGGAACAGAAGGAAACTACCTAAATATATAGTAAAAGCCATACAAATAAACCCATAGCAAACATCATACTCAGTGGTGAAAGACTGAAAGCTTTTCCTTTAAGATCAGAAACAAGGCAAGGATGCTGTTTTCACCAATTCTATTCAACCTACTGGAAATTCTAGCCAGAGCAACCAGGCAAGACATAACAGGCATCCACATTGGAAAGAAAGAAGTAAAATTATCTGTGTTCCCAGTTAATATACTCTTGTATCTAAGTAAACTCTAAAGATTCCACAAAGAAAAAAAACCTGTTAGAACTAGTAAAGGAATTCAGCGAAGTAGCAGGATACAAAGTCAACCAACAATCAGTTGCATTTCTATACACAAACAACGAACGATCTGAAAAGGAAATTACAAAACAATTTCACTTACAATAGCACAAAAAAGAATAAAATACTGGGAAATCAGGTTAAACAAGGTGAAAGAGTTGTACAATGAAAACTACAAAACATTACTGAAAGAAATTAAAAACATAAATAATGGAAATATATCCCATCTTCACAGATTGTAAGACTTAATACTGTTAAAATTTCCATACTACTCCCCAAATGACATACAGATTCAATGTAATCCCTATCAATATCCCAATGATATTGTTTGCAGAAATAAAAAAAACCTGTCCTAAAACTCACATGGAATTTCAAGGGATGCCAAATACCTAAAACAATCCTGAATAAGAATAACAAAGCTAGAGGATTCACACTTCCTGATTTTAAAATTTACCACACAAAGCTTTAATAATCAAAACACTGTGATACTGACATACAGACAGATATATAAACCTAAGGAACAGAACACAGAGCTTGGAAATAAATGCTCAGGTATCTGGTCAAATGGTTTTGACAAGGATGCCAAGCAAGACCACTTGGTGGGAAAAGGACAATCTTTTCAATAAATGATGCTAGGAAAACTGGAAATCCGCAAGCAAAAGAATGAAGTTGGATCCTATCCAATACCATATACAAAAATTAACTGAAAATAGATCAAAGACCTAAATCTAAGACTTAAAACTATAAAACTTTTAGAAGAAAACAGCAAAAGCTTCACAATACTAGATTTGGCAATGATTTCCTGGCTAGGATAACAAAGACACAGATAACAAAAGAAAAAATAGACAAATTGGATTTCATGAAAATTGAACTATTTTGTGTATCAAAAGACACTGACAACAGAGTGAAAATATAGCTCACAGAATGGGAGCAAATATGGGTAAATCACATATCTGATAAGAGATTTATATTCAGAATATACAGAGAACTCCTAAAAGTCAACAACAAAAAACCTAAATAAAAATTGGGAAAAGGATTTGAACAGACATTTCTCCAAAGAGATATAATGGGCCAATAAACACACGAAAAGATGTTCTTCACTAATGATTAGGTTAAAGAAAATCAAAACTATAATGATACTATTTTATATCCATTAGGAGATGACTACTATCAAAAAACAAACAAGTGATGCTGAAGACATGAGTAACTGGAACCCTTGTGCACTGCTGGTGGGAAAGTAAAAGGGTATAGCCACTATGGAAAATAGTATGGTGGTTCCTTAAAAAATTAAAAATATAACTACCATATGATCCAGCAATTCCACTTCTGGGTACTTATCTAAAAGAGTTGAAAGCAAGGTCTCAAGAAGAACACCATATTCAGAGCAGCAGTATTCACAATGGCTAAAATGTATAAGCAACTCAAGTGTCTGTTGACGGATGAATCAATAAAAGCAAAATGTGGTATATATACACAATATTATCCTGCCTTAAAAAAGAATAAAATTCTGACATATGTTATAACATGGATGAACTCTGAGAACATTATGCTAAGTACAATAAGCCAGTCACAAAAGACAAATACTGTACGATTCCACTTATAGGAAGTAGAGAAATCAAAATCAGAGACAGAAAGTTAGAATGGTGGTTACCAGGGGAGAATTTATTGTTTAATGGGTATACAGTTTCATTTTAGAGGGTGAAAAGAATTCTGCGATGGATGGTAGTGATAAAGTTGTACAACGTTATGATGTATTTAATACCACTGTACACTTTTTAAAAAGAGATTAAGAGGCTGGGTGTGTGGCTCATGCCTGTAATTCTAGCACTCTGGGAGACCAAGGCACGGGGTGACAAAGTGAGACTCTGTCTCAACAAAACACAACAGAAAAAAAGATAAGATGGTAAGTTTTGTTTATTTTACCAAATAAACTGGAGGAAAAAAAGAAATGAAGTACTGATACACACAGTGAAAGAAAGACAGACATAAAAGGTCACATTGTAAGATTTTATTACAGGAAATGTCTGGAATAGGTAAGTCCACAGAAACACAAAGTAGATTAGTGATCACCAAAGGACAGAAGGAGGAGGGAATTGGGAGGAATAAGTTTTCTTTCTGGCTTGATGAAATGTTCTGCAAATTGATAGCAGTGATAGTTTCACTACATTGTGTATATACTAAAAAGCACTAATTGTACACTTTAAAATGGCTCAAATACACACTAAATATGTTATATGAATTCTGCCTAAATTTTTAAAAATCAAATTTAAAAAAAGGTTGAAAGTTGGTTAAGATGCCAGTTAGGACACTATTTCAATGGTCCAAACCCATGATGTGTTAAAAGAACATAAAGTTACAAAACTATATATAGAATACAATGCCTATTTGTCTTTCTTAAAAGCACAAAAAAGTTCAAAAATATGCCCAAATTCAAATGGTAGTTATCTCTGGATGATTTTTTCTTCATAGTTTTCTATTATCTAAACTTCCTACAAATAGGATATTTTATTTTCTATTAATAAATGGATTATCATATATTTGAAAAATATAAAAGAGTAAAGCCTATTAAAAGTTATAAACCTAGCTATCCAGACTTTCATATATAAATATGCCATATTTGCTTCAGATGATTTTATCTGAAATTTTTTTTAGTGATATAGTTGACACTCCATTACTGCTCACCTCAGTGTCACCTTCCCATCCACCCTCAAAAAAACCACTATCATAAAGTTGGTGTATAAAAAGGCTATATATTACATTTTTATACTTTCATTATAAATAGGCATAAAGAAACATAGGATAGTTTGCACTACTTAAAATTTACATAAATGATTTATCATATTGTACATATTCTACTGTAATTTATTTTTCCACTTGGCATCATACTATCAAGATCTATCTACATTTACATGTATTTTTATAATTAAAAATACTGTGTATTAAGAGGCATTAAACAGAGCTTTCAATTTTTAAGGTTTTTTTCCTCAGCTGCACACAATAAACAACAAGTTTTTAAACATATTTGTTGATAAGTACAACAGCATTGCCATCACCTTCCTCTCCATAGGTACTTTTCTTTCTTCTCTTTTAAATTCAAATCAAAACACTATCTATATTGATCACACTGTAAACACTCTTCTCTGGACTTCTATGCCAGAGCAAAAATACTCATTGGCCAAGTAGTTTTAAACAATTAATTATTAAAGAGAAAAAATATGCTGCCATTCACCTAGATAACCTAAAAATATACTTAATTAAATACACAAAAAAGTATTGACACATAATTTTTGGCAAGTTCCATCACTGAAAAAGTATGAGCATAAGCTAAAGTTAAAATAATAAATAAATAAATGCAAGCTTAATGAACCCAATAATTTAAGTGCCATCATATTCCATGTGGGGCAGGGAGGGAACCACCAGTAAGTTTAAATAACTTGGCAATAGCAAACACATGTTAGTTTTAGAAACAATTTAAAATTCCAAGCCATCAAACTGCATTTCAACTTTCCTAGGTACTATTTCTTACCTCTCTTCCCCCAAACAAAGAAACAAACAAAAAAATCCCAACATGTTGTTTTTTAATAGCCTCCTTTTTTTGGAGCTATGACTTATAATGAAAGGATTATCATCACTTATAAATTAGGCATAACAGAATTGTTGTGAAAATTCTTATCTATATTTTAATCTGGTTATATACAACTAGAGAAAAAAACAGTGCCTGATATATTTTAAAATGTTACCCATTATTAAATTTATTATGAACAGTAACAGAAATCTCAGTATGCAAGTATAATTATAATTGGTAAAAGACAAATGTGTACAACCTAAAGCATTTCAGCAGAAAGGTCATGGGTATTAATGGTAGCAAAACATTAAGTGTTACTTACCCATAAGTAGTATGTGAACTGAAGTGCAAAAATAGCAATGCCTTCATTATCAAAGGATCCAGCTACTGACCGAGATATGTAACCTGGTACAATAGCAATAAAACAAGCAGCTAGAAGTCCTGCTCCTTGGTTCCAAAGTTCTCTGGTAAGCAGGAAAGTAGATATAGATGTAAGGCCGCTAAAAGTTGGTGCAAGGAACACACATACATCTCTTATGTGAACGGTTATGTTCAATGTATTTAAAATCCAATGGATGAGACCAGCTGTTATCATCAACCCTGGGTAAACCTAGGAAGAAAAAAATTAAAAATGTAATTACATATAAAATGAGATACATGAAAATACTAATGTTAAGCCCTCTTCTTTATTATTACATAGTTTAGAGTAAGTTTGAGAACAAGATCTCAAAATAGTTTGCCTTCATTACAAAGTACAAAAAAAATCTTTTTGGATTGGATGCAAAGAACAAGCTTGTATGTGAAAGACTACACATTTAAAGAAAAAAAGAACAGAGAAAATATAAAACAATGATTAAAACTGAAAATGTTTAACAACGTTAAACTGTAGGTAACTTTCTTACTGATCCCATTTTTTTTTTCTTTCTAAAGCAGTGTCCTAGTCTAACTTACCCTCAAGTTCGGGGTTTTAACACACTCCAATTTTGCCTATACTTGGATGTGTATAAGGAAATGAGAAAAGTTGAGAGAAGACAAAGAAAATTTATGTGCAAGCCAGGTGTGATGGCTCATGCTTGTAATCCCAGTAACTCAGGAGGCTGAGGTGGAAGGATCACTTGAAGCCAGGAGTTCGAGACCAGCCTGGGCAATATAGCAGACCTGGCCTCTAAAAAAAAAGGAAGAAAAATTAGCTGGGTGTTGTGCTGTGTGCCTGTAGTCCCAGCTAATTGGGAGGACTGCTTGAGCCGGGGAGCTTCAGGCTGCAGTGAACTATGCTGCACCGCTGCACCGCTGCATTCTAGCCTAGGCAACAGAGCAAGACCCTGTCTCTTAAAAAAAAAGAAATCAAAAATTATGTGCAAAATTACATAATTAGTATTTATAAAAAGTCTGTCTTCCTTTCAAGCCCAAAATCTGTAAAGTAAACAAGCTAGGAAAAGAAGGACCAGTCAGTTGGTGAATTCAAGGATAATGTTTTGGGACTAGTGAAAGGTTTAAAGTTTTTATGCCACTTGAAGTACTTAAGGATAAAAGGAAAATAATAAACTAGAAGAGGGAAGTTAACAATTATACTCACCCTTGCTCTAAAAGGGGAATATCGAACATTGAAAAGATTCAAAGAACAGTAAGTAGGACATTCTTTTTGAGCCATTCTTCAGTGATTAATACATGCATTTACATTTGCTGGAGTACAATGGCATACTCATAGATCACTGCAACCTCCAACCCCCAGGCTCAAGTGATCCTCCTGGCTCAGCCTCCCAAGGACTGCAGGCACACACCACCATGCCCGGCTATTTTGTTTTTTAATTTTTTTTTTGGTAGAGACCAAGTCTCACTATGGTGTTCAGGGTGGTCTCTAGCTCCTTTTACCTTGGCCTCCCAAATCACTTGTCTATACTATTTAAAACTGCAAACCCCTGCATGGTCTTTAACACATTCCCTTGCTTTTTTTCCATAGAACTTATCATTTGACATACTATATATTTTACTTATTTATTGTCTATGAACTGCCTACACTTACAAGAATATAAGCTCCAGAATAGCAGGAAAATTTTCTCCAGTACCCAGAACTATAAATGGCACAGAGTAGACAGATGCTCAATACCTACTGCATGCATGGAAAGAGGAAGGGAAGAAAAAAATGTGGTAATTCATCACCATTCATAAAAAATAAAATCTTTGTTCCATTTCACATTCAACACTAGATCCCAATGTATGATTCTGTCAGCAATATTGAAAGAAATGAAAGTGAATTTGAAAATAACTCTCAAGGTAAGTCAATATATCCATATATGGCAGACTGAGCTGACACACAAATCAGCTAAAATATATAGAAGTACTAAACAAAAGGACCAAAAATAAATAAACCCTCAACAACAAAAAAGGCACATTCAAGCTCAAAAGACAGGGAATTCTCAAGATGTCAAAAATGAAGAGGAAATTCAAAATAGGTATTGATGTCATGGGAGCCCACAAGAAAGAAGAAAAAAGCCAAACAGGCCTGATATAGGACCTAGGGACTGGAAATAAGGGGTTTTCACATAACATAAGGATCAGAGAGAAGACTTAATTCCAGCACAATGTTATTCTACTCATCTATCAAGGGAAGCACTAAGGAACTTTGCCTTCCTTCCAAAGCTTTGAGTAGAAACAAAGTCCTAAAGGAGAAATAAGAAACTGACGCAGATGTGTGAATGTGGGTTTCACATTTATAATAACATTAGGTATATAATGAACCACAAGCTGAGAAATAACCTCTTACAATTGTCCTAAAACCAGTGAAACCCTCAGGGCTTCGGCAAAGGCAAATGAGAAAGATTACAGGGATGGTCCCAAATCCCAGGATATCAAGAGTCTCAGAGAAAACAGGCTTCCATTGAGGATGAATTCAAGATAAAAAGTTATAAACACACAAGGAAATAAACCATAGTCATTAAATCTTAATACAATAAGGTATATAAGATAAGCACCACAAGAACTGCAGGTAATAGCCATCTACTGTATCTACTACCATTTAATACCTCTATAATTCATACTAGAGACCATCATAACTACTCTTTTGTATCTTTATCTCTATTTATATTAAGAATGTGAAGATGCCCCAGACTAGAAACACAACATCTATCATGGAGAATATTCTTTCTAAATACAGAGGGAATATTTACAAAATGTGGATATATCCCAGGCCACAAATCAAGTCTCAATAAATTTTAAATAATTGAAATTGCATAGAATTTGTTCTTTATCCACAATATATTTGAGATATAAAGAAAAAAGATAACTATGTATTCCCTTTATGTCTTGAAGTTAAATACAATTCTAAGTATCTCATGAATCAGGGGAAATTATAATGGAAATTGAAATACAAAAATTTTGACTGCAATGATAAAAGTACTGTAGCTCAAAACTTATCAAATGCAGCTACTATAGTGATTAGTGTTGAAATTTATAGCTTTAAAATGCATCTATTAATAACAAACAATAGTTGAGTAAACCATCTCGATAAGTCCAAAAAAGAGTATCAAAATAAACACAAGAAAGTGGAAGGAAAAAAACAAACTGAAATGAAACAGAAAACAAATATACACTAGAGACAATCAGCAGCGTCAAAGTTTCTTTGGGTTAAGAAAAAACCTAATAAAATTGATAAACCTCTGGTGTAACTGATAAAAAAAAAAAATCAAACATATTTCCCCAATACAAAACAGTGCTGCCTTGTCCTTCATCTTTTCTTCAAAATTCTCCTTATATCTCCAAATATTTTCCCTAATGTCATTTTTCTGGACATCAAAAGTCTCCATGAACTATAATTGATACCCAAATACCTGGAATAATTTAGGGGAGATTTGGGGTCTGAAAAATTAGAATTACCGAATTATTCTAAATTTCTATCTCCTTTCCAGAAGGTTTTTTCCAACCAAGTTGCTACAGAATAAAGCAAACACACACAAAAAAACCTGAACATGAGATACACTGTGATAGCAGATCCCTTACCTGGTCTCTAGCACTTGTTAAAGAGTAGCTAGTGTGATTTAACCCAAAAACAGGTTGGGAGGTAGGGGGAGGTGTCAAGAAAACAGTCTAATCAAACTAAATGGTTGATTATACATTATACTATACAAAGCTTTCCAGAATCCCTGTCACCCTAGCAATTAATGATTTACTCAAGTAATAAAATTTTATAATTAACATAAATAACTGGTAATATACTTACAGTATCACCTACTATTCTTCCTAGTGGATACCATGCTCTTTCATCATTATACTATACAAAGCTTTCCAGAACCCCTGTCACCCTAGCAATTAATGATTTACTCAAATAACAATAAAATTTTATAATTAACATAAATAACTGGTAATATACTTACAGTACCGCCTACTATTCTTCCTAGTGGATACCATGCTCTTTCATCAAACCAATTTAAAAATTCATAGAACCCATGAGATGCAAGATGATGTGTTGATCTATAGTTAAACCTAGAGAAAAGAGGAAAAAAAGAAATGTTATAAAACTACAAAACTACTTAACAGAAAGAAATAGCTCTGTATCTCTTTATATTAAACTCTGTGGCTACAGATATAAATATCTTTCATAGCAATTTTTCTCAAACCTGAATAACAAAATAATCTGAAAATATCATAGGAATATGCTTATATCTCTAATATAATTAAAACCCAAACCTCCCTTCTGCTCCCCACCCTCAAAAAACCCCAGACCTACAAAACTAGTAAAGCTCAAATTAACATTTGGCCATCGCTTGGCGTCCAGGTGGTAGAAAGCTATAAATTTGGATGAACAAGGTGGCAAGGCCCATCGAATTCAACATATGGTCAAAGAAGTCCATGACTCAAAAGATTAAGAACCACTGACAGAAAACAGCATCAAATGGAAGAAGGAGCACACTCAACATAATATCCAAAAATCCTGCAAACCTAAAAAGTACAGGAATAAAGAAAAATTACAGCAACACAAAAAATAAGAGACTAAAGCATAGCAGCACTGTAAAGCAAGAATATAACCTTAAAGAAAGAGATATTCTAATTAATATCTAAAAGAATAGACAAACAAGAAGAAATTAAACTGCGGAAACTAAAGCCTAAAATGCAAGCAGAAGCAAACCACAGAGGGCAATGCCAGAGATATTCCATGTTTAGTATAAAGCACCTATGCGTGGGTGGGAGAGAACCCTGGAGCAATCCTCAGGATAATAGTATTAGGAACATCCAGTCAGGTAGGCCCCTTGCCCCACTGTTGTCAAGCAGGGAAGTGGACATCAGAGGTACCTGCTTGAGACAGGAGCACAACATGTAGACAAGTTGAGTCAAGAAGCAGAACAATGCTGGATACACAGAAGATGAATAGGAAATCCTCACACTTCAAATCAGTTTGATACATTCTTCCCAGAAGCAAGTCATGACCACCCCTCCTAGAATCACTAGATGTAAGTTTTGCAGCATTTTTCGACAAGACTGTTCAAATACTAGAACAAGTATATATCCCAAAATCAAACATTTGAGATAAGTAAGCAACATGAAAGCTAAACATCAAAATCAACAAGTAGAAAAATACCACAGGAAGCAGAAACAAGAATTAACATTCACAGGGCTAATACAACATTCACAGGGCTAATACACTTACCCTGAAAGTAAGTGTAACCTATGGGTTTGAATCTTAGTTCCACACTTTTATTAGCTACGTGACCTTGGTTGGGCAAGTTACTTTCAGTTCTCTGTGCTCTAGTGTCTTCATCTGTAAAACAGGGATAATGATATCACCTACATCACAAGGTAGCTATGATGAGTAAACAAGGTAGTGTCTCTGAAGCACTTACAGGATACTGCTACTATAGTGAATAGACAGACTTATGATGCATCCATTTAATATTTTGAACAGGAAAATTATGATTGTTGAGATAAAGTAAAAGATAGGCTAAATGGTATAAAGGACAAAAATGAAGAGCAAATTAGAACATGATAAAAAGTATTATGAAAAATTTAAGAAAAATCTAGAGAAACCCAGAAGTTCTTACATTCATCTTAAAAAAAAAAAAAAAAGAGTACTATGCTCTAGAGGATGGGGGAGGGGAACCTCATATACATCTCAATAAATTTAAAAATGCTAACAATAAAGTACAACTTCAAATCAATAATTCAAAGAAAATAAAAAGATTTTCCATAAAAGAATAACAAAATCAGATTAATATTGTATTTTTCAGTGGAAGCACTGGATGCTACAAGGCAATGGAGTAATATATCCAAATTTCTGAGGGAAAAGGATTTCAAAATCAGAATTTTAAGTAAAGCAATAACTTTGTTTGCCAGCAACATGGAAGACTAAGCTACTGCTAGAAATGCTCTTCCCCCTTGCCCCTCAGAAGTATTTACCTGAGCTGAATTTAAAAAGGGAAATCTTCAAATGCCAAAAACAGTGTGCTTTAAAAGCCAGGATCGTGGGAAAGACTGTCCAATAAAAGATGGAAAACAAACTACCTACCACCAATGAAGTTACAAAGTTTTTCTCGTCCCAAGGGGGGAAAAAAGGCTCCCATAAAAAAGCTAAACTAACCTTTATATCATGCATGACAATAGAGTCTAAATTTACAAGCAATCCCAAGACAAGAAATTAACATCGAAAATAAGAATCAAACACCTGAATTAGCAACAGAAGCAAAAACCAAAAACAGCTCTGGAGAGACCCACATAAGTTCATAAACGAACCACATAAAGAGAGATTCACCATAACAAAATAAGTATACAACAAAAAGAGTAGCACCCCAAAACTTGTGAAAATATTTTAATGGAAGAGGCCTAGTATTTTAGTAAGAATCAAGGTTTTAAATTTTCATTTTAAAGAACTGACTCCAAGGGATTATTAATAACATGTTTTAAAAACCAGGAACTATGTGATTCCAACTTCATAATCAAATTTCTCCTGAGGCATATTTTTCACTTCCCATTGTACATAATTCTTGACCTCTCCCCATCTTTATTGAATCACTCTCTTCCTTTGGCTTCAGTAACTACAACAGTCTCCTGATACTCACCCCCACCTTTCTAGCCCCCTTCTCTGCTCTCTATACAGGTAGACTCCTCTATCTAAGATCTTCTCATTAATTCACTATCACAGATGTCAAGTCACATCTAGGTCTTCAATTATTACCAGTATGCCCACAATTCACTAACATTAGGTTATTAAGTATGGAATGTCTGATTTCCTTAAGTACCGAGTTTGACCGTTGATATCGCTGACATTTCACTTTGACACTTCTTGGTTTCTTTTTATTGTGAAGGTACATCCTCATTCTTTCAAACACATGCTTTGGCTTATGATTATCTTTCAAAAATTTTTTATAGCAATTTTTGTGAAACCATGGATAACTCAAAAATTCATATTTTATTTTTTAATATGAGTTCTGTCAAGGAACCAATGCAGTGCAGACAGCTCAAAGTATCAATGAAGTGTTTGTGAAGGATGTGGCTAATGAATGCAGAGTACATTGATGATTTCAGAAGTTCCATTCTGTTGATTTTAATCTTGAAAATGAGCCATTTTGGTGACTTGAGACCAAGGTCGATAATGAAGAGCTGAAAGCTGTAGTGGAAGAGAATACATCTCAACCTACGTGTGAATTAGCAGCAAGGTCTAACATTATTATTCCAACAATATTGGACCATTTGAAACAAAGGGCAAGACAATGAAGCTGGATGGATGAGTACTGCATGAATTAAACGAGCATCAGAAGAGAATTCGTCTTGAAGCTTGCCTTTCTTTGTTGTCATGACATAAAGGCAAACCATTTCTACATTGTATTGTTACATGTGATGAAAAATGGATTCTTTTTGATAATCACAAGCATTCGGCACAATGGTTAGATAAAGATGAAGCACCGAACCACAGTCCAAAATCGAATATTCATTAAAAAAAAGCTAATGGTGTGTGTTTGGTGGTCCAACGCTGATACTATCCACTGCAGCTTCATGAAACCTGGTCAATCGATTACAGCAGATGTCTACTGCAATCAACTGGATGAAATAATGAAGGTGCTGCGATTAAGCAGTCCAGTTTTGTCAACAGAGACAGGCCAATTCTTTTGCAAGACCACATGTCCCCCAAAACAATGCTGCTCAAACTACAGAAGGTGGACTTGGAAACTCTCTGTCATCCACCGTATTCACCAGACCTTGCACCAACTGACCACCACTTCCTTCCAGGCTTTGGACCACTTCTTGCAAGGAAAAACATTCAATTCTCAACAAGCTGTGGAAAATGCCTTTTGCAATTTCATTGCCACTTGCTCTCCAGGCTTCTTAGCTGCTGGCATAAGCAAGCTACCATAATGATAGTAAAACTGTGTCAACAGTTTAGGCATATACTTTGATTAATTGTACTGCTTCTTGTTTGAGATATAATAAACTACATTTTTGATTCAAAATCGGACATTACATATTTAATATTATCTCCCTACCTAGACCTTTGTTATGTCCAAACCAGTATCACCTAACTGCCCACATAGTATGTTTTTCTTGAATGTCACAAAGGCATCTCAAACTCAACATTCAACTAAACTCATAATCAGATACCTCCCATCCACCCCCAAAACAAACACAGACACTATGTCTGCTTTTAGTGTTCTCTAAGTACCACATAAATTGAAGAAATAAATCTAGGTGCCATCCTTGAAGAGTTCCTTTTCTCTCACATCCTATACACAAATCAAAACAAGGTCATGTTTTAACTAGACTACTGAAATAGTCTCTAATTATCTCCTTACATCCATTCTGCCTGCCTCCTAATTCCCCAATCTGTGCACCATGTTGCAAGAAGGAAGATCTTTTCAAAATGCAAATATGATCAATATTGCAACTCCTTCTGAACTATTCAAAGGCTTCATCTCTTACAATTAGAGAAATTTCCACTTCTTAACACAATGGTCAAAACAACACACGGCCTAGCTCTTACATACAAAACTCTACAGTCTTATTTCACAACATACTACCTCCCTTCTTTTCATCTTTCAGTCCTCCAGACTTACCTCATTCCCTACCACCACAGGATCTTTAGACTGCCAATCCCCTCTCTGCCTGGATCACTGTAATCTCCCAGAAAACAGAAAAGGTTCAGTGTACTTTTCCTCCTAGCACTTGCAACAGATGAAATTTCACCTTAGTTTTTACTTGATTATTATCTACTCCACTAGATAAATATTCTCATGAAGACACACCTATGTCTTCAATACCTAGTAAGACACCTGGTACATAGTACCTCTTGACTATATGCTGAATGGCTGATTTCATAAATATATGCTTTTAAGCAGATATGAGATATAATCAGGATACTGTTTCAGATAGCTAACTGGTACCAATTTTTAAATGGTCTTCCCCAAAGTTAAAGACCAGTTTAACTAAACTTTCTGAAATCCAAGCCTGAAGGTAGAATTAAAAAGCTAAACAAACCAACTCTTTAAGATTTTATCAAAAACCCGAGCCAAGGTATGTAAAACCTAAATAGAAATGGAAATAGAATGTGTTTAGTCCTATTTTATCCCCAGGATCAAGTCACTCCTGGTATGCATTTTTTAAGGTTTCCACAACTTCCTTGATTGCTATTACCATTCTCTTTGATTTTCCGTTTACTTCTTCCTACCTGAATTGCCATCAGTTTTTCTACCTTACATTCTGGCCCAGTTGCCAATCCATCACTATAAATGTTCTTTTGAATGGCCTCATGGCTTCCTGTCTTATCTCCTGGAAGTGAAATAACAGGACTGTAAAGGACAGCACATTCTTTATTTCACTTGACCTTTTCAATGTAATAGCAGTCACTATTTTCTTTCTGAACCAAGTCAGTACCCTCACCCTGTGCCCCTCATCATACACACACTCAGGCAATCAGATGAGCTGATAGCTAAGTTAACTACTTTGCTGCAAAGATAAATAAAAAGTGACACCCCATCAAGACTTCCTGTTGCTTAGTAACCTCACCAACATTTAGGATTATCAAACTTTTAAATTTTTGCCAACAGTGGTGACTGTGTGTTGAACATTTCATTGTAGTTTTGATTTGCATTTCCATAGTGCATCCTGAAGTTAAATACTTTTCATATATTTATTGGCCATTAAAATCTCCTCCTGGGTAAAGTGTGTTGAAGTCCTTTGCATATATTTTTCTAGTTAATTGGAATAATTTTTTTACATTTTGGGTACTATTCTTTCATCAGTTATATGAGTTATAAACTTATTCTGTGGCTTCTCAAATTTTTGACATAAACCTAATTTATCAATTTTCTTACCATAGGGTTAGTGCCTTTTTCCTGGTTAAAAAAATCCTTCATCACTTCTACCCCAAGGTCATACAGTTATTCTTTTATCTTCTTCTTCATGATGATTGATAGTTTAAGCTAACCTACTTAGGTTTTTAATACACATGGAACTGATTATTGTATATGGTGAGAAACATGGGTTCAATTTTAATATTTTTCCTCCTTATAAATGTTCCCTCATCATTCACTGGAGGTGTCTTACCTTCATTGCTCTACAGTCTCATCTCTATCTTATATTAAGGGCTCATTACTGTTTAGATTTATTTCTGAATTCTATCCAAGTGGCATTTATGTCTATCCTTACACCAATATTATGAAATCTTTATTACTATAGCTTTAAATTAAATCTTGATATCTGATAAAACATTTTTAACTGTGCTTTTTATTTTGTGCCCTTGCATTTTCATATAAATTTTACAATAAGCTTGTCAATTTCACCCAAAAACCTGGTATGATTCTAATTAAAATTCCATTGGCTCTATAAATCCACATGGGGAGAATTAATACCTTTATGATATGAACACATCCAATCCATGAGTATAGTTTACCTCCTTCATTTATTTAGTTCTTCTTTAATGTCTCTCCATTAAGTGCATAATTTCACCTCAGAGGTCCTGAACATCTTTGCTTAGATTTATTCCCATCTTTAATTCTATCTTCACTAACTTGTTAAAAATCTGTTTGACATGTTGACAGGAATCTGTTGATATTTTTTACATTGACTCTGTTACAAGAAACCTTGCAAATGTTTATTAATTCTAATAATTTATCACTAGATTCTTTCAGATTTTAAATCTGAAAATCAATAAACATCTCTGTGCATTAAAAAGAAAGAGATGGCTCAAAGACGACTAGACAAACTACAGGTTTTTAAACCCCTGTTTATAAGAAGTAGTATTCTGTCTCCATTTCATTCTATCCCATTATAATCCCTTATAACTGCCAATCTTTGCAATTAGGAGAAAATACAGATAAATATTAATTTCATTTGATGTAAAGAAACTAAATGAACTCTGGGAGGTCGAGGTGGGAGGATCATTTGAGGTCAGGAGTTTGAGATCACCCTGAGCAAGACCAAGACCCCATTCTCTACTAAAAACAGAAAAAATAAGCTGGGCATGGTGGCATGCACCTGTAGTCCCAGCTACGCTGGAGGATGAGAGGCTGAGGCAGGAGGATCACTTGAGCCCCAGGAGTTTGAGGTTGCAGGGGCTATACTGATGCCACCGCAATCTAGCTGGAGCAACAGAGCGAGACGTTATCTCTTAAAAAAAAAAAAAAAGGAAGACAAAGAAACTGAAATAATTACCAAAAATATACAATACAAAATTCCAAAATGGAATAAGCTACTGAATTTCAAACTTTTTAAAGGAGTGGAATCTTTTTCAAATAAAATCTTAACAAACTCAAAAGATATATAGGCCGGGCGCAGTGGCTCACGCCTGTAATCATAGCACTCTGGGAGGCCGAGGCAGGTGGATTGCTCAAGGTCAGGAGTTCAAGACCAGCCTGAGCAAGAGCGAGACCCCGTCTCTACTAAAAATAGAAAGAAATTATCTGGCCAATTAAAAATAGATATAGAAAAAATTAGCTGGGCATGGTGGCGCATGCCTATAGTTCCAGCTACTCGGGAAGCTGAGGCCTAAGGATCGCTTAAGCCCAGGAGTTTGAGGTTGCTATGAGCTAGGTTGATGCTGTGGCACTCACTCTAGCCCGGGCAACAGAGCGAGACTTTGTTTCAAAAAAAAAAAAAAAAAAAAAAGATATAGAGAGTATTTTAAAAAATAGAAATAAGTTCAAACTTACTTATTTATAAAGTCAATCATGAAGAACAATTAGATTGTTTCAACAAATACAAAAATCTTAAACTTGAGATTACAGATCATAGTTGCAATGGTGCCAACCATGTCATCTAATTTAAATTTATTTCTGTATTTTGTTTGAGTTCACAAAATTGTAAAACTTTTGATTTACAGATATAATATCAAACAGTACTCATTTTTTAAAAAAGATTTTCTTCCTGTTAAATGATATTCTTCAACTAAATGGCAGAGAAATTTGGTCTAATTGAAAGTTTTGGTTCAAGGTTGAATAACTACATATAATAATTTGCTTGCATTCCTCATCATATATAAAAAAATAAACAGGAAGCATTCAAATCTAAATTTATAACATGATCATGAATTTGTTACAGATTCAGTTTTTACAGTCCGATTATTTTCTTTTATACAAATTTCTAGGATAGGTTAGTTGGAGCATTAAAACTCCAATCCGAAGCAAATATAAAAGGCATCTGGTACTCATATATGGCTCCAAATCTATCTCAAGGGCTTCTCTGTATGTATCCTTCCACTTCAAATCCATCATTAACTGCGTCTCTTTCCTCAATTCATGTAAATAAGAATAAGAATGTGATTGGTTCAGATCATCCTTTCATGCAAAGCCATGCACGTCATAGGTTAACTGACAATCTATGTATTGGCTGCCATTAGATCAAATGCTTATAATATGGTACTCGTAGCCCAGGGGGGCAGAGTCATATGATATAAAATATAGCTGTTCTGGCTCAATTTTTTCGTTTTGCACTTGTGAGCATGGAGATGAGGGACATGAGTTGTACAAGGATTGTGAATGCAGCACTCTCCTGGAATAAAGAGGAGCCCTTAGTGGTGCAGAAAATACTTATATAGACATCCACTGCTTCCCAGGACATTAATGCATTGAAGATACAACTGGTTTATTTGCTTCTCCTTTTTATACCTCCTTAAAAAAACGCATGTGGCTTTCCTGTAACATTTTTTCTCTCTTTTCCCCTTAAGACTGCCCTTAACATACACTTATTGCTACTGCCTCTGAATAAAAATCATAGTGTGATTTTCCTTGGACACTGCAGTCTACATAGGATTAGACCTGCCTATTCATGTTAGCAGTAAAAAGGTAACAATACCTATGTAATTTTTTCTAAGGGGTTCACATAGACTCTCCTCGACCAAATATTAGGTTCCTCTAAATCCTCTTAACTAGGCTTCGACCTTGAGCTCCAGTGTCTGTCTTTGTTGGGCCTGGATCACTCAGTTTTAGCAAGAATCCTGGTTAAGTCAGTTCAGAAAGAGTCTCCCACCCTCCATGTCTGATCACTTTGATGTGATCAAATTCCTTATCCTGCACCATCCCCCAGGTGATACCTGGTCATCCTGGCCTGTCTTCAGCAAGAATCCTGTCAAGTTAGTTTAGCCAGAATCCTCCTACCCCTTAACCCAATGTTTCCTTTTAGTAATTTTCCATCCACTGATCCTATCCTGCTTCTTGACTATAAATCCTCACATACGCTTTTTGTACTTAGAATTAAGCCTAGTTCTATACTTAGGTCTCTTTTCCCCATTGCAACAGTTCCTGAAGAAAATCTGTTTTTATCACTTAAAAAAAAAGGCATTTGGACTGACCACAGAACTACTCTTTTCCATTACAGTAAATAACTAAAAACTGAACATATTTATCAATCACACCCTCTTTTTTGAGCAATTTTAGCATGGTCTTTCTCTCAACTCTCTGTATGTCTACAAAGAAACCTACCACAGCCATGCACTTTATTCTCCCTTCTTCATGCAATCATCTCAGACATGAAGTTTTCCTAATCATTCTTGAAGAAGCCAACTCTAATATTCCATCCTCCTCCTGAATCCACTTTAAGTTGTGCTTTCAAGCACCATGTTGGAACACCATGTTGAACGCTAGTTCACCTCACAGAATATGTTTTCTTCATAACTTTTATGTCCTGGTGTTATCTCATAGTTCCTAGCACTTCATTCATGAGGTTCAATTAGTGCTCATTTAGTTAATTACTCATTTTTGGTACTAGTATCTATCAATACTGACTAAAATTTTTGTCTTCTAGACTCTTCATTAAACACAAGCAATTGTGTGCCCAAAGACAGTCTTCAGTTTTGGTGTGCCCAATTTACATATTAACATTTAAGTAGCTGGGGGGAATATGTTATAGATGGACCAAAAATTGATAACTGTTGGAGCTGGGTGATGCATATAATGGAGGTTCATTATAAAATTAGCTCTACTTTTCTGTATTTTTGAAATTTTCCATAATAAAGAGTGTATGTATATGGACAGTTTTTATAGTTTAACATCTATATGCATATATGTATCTGTAATAAAATTTATAACTTACATAATTATATATTAGTAATATAATGCATATATACAAACTTTATTATGGAAAATTTCATATACACACACAAATTAGAGTTTTCCTCAAGTAAAACTATGTGTACTGAAAAATAATGTATTAAGGGTTAAGAGTCACCAAAATGAAAATAAAATAAGAGAACCACGAGTAGTAAGGTAACATTTATCTTAAGAGTCTAAGAACACTACAAATCTCATACATATTATCAACATAATTTTCAGTAGTTTAACTACAATAAGAAGATTTGTTTTAAAGCAGTGTGCCAAAAAGTTAATAATTGTTACATATAGGTGGTAGATATATGGAATTCATTATGGTCTTCTTCTCCACTTTTGGTTTATTTGAAATTTTCATAAATTTTTTAAAAACAAACAAATGTCTCCTCCAAATTCTTTCAACCTGGATCTCCAGAGCTACCCTGCAATTCCCATAATGTGTGGGAGAATGACATTAAGAAAGACAAAATAAGTTTCATATGGACTTCTTCTGAAAGGAGCAAACTTTCAGAATAGGACAACCTACAGAATGGGACAAAATATTTGCAAACTATACATCAGACATAAGACTAATATCCAGAATCTACAAAAAACTCCAATCAGGAAGAAAACAAAACCCATCAAAAAGTAGGCAAAAGACCTGAACAGAAGTTTTCCAAAAGATGGACAAATGGCCAAACACATGAATAAATGTTCAGCATCATTAATCACCAGGAAAATGTAAACTAAAACCACAATGAGAAACTACTTTCTCCCTGTCAGAATGGCCATTATTTTAAAAAGTCAAAAAACAATATATGCTGGCCTAGATGCAGAGAAAAAGGAACACTTATACACTGTTGACAGGACTGCAAATTAGTACAACTTCTTTGGAAAACAGTATGAAGATTCCTCAAACAACTAAAAGTAGATATATCAATCAATCCAACAATCCCACTACTGGGTATCTATCTACCCAAAGAAACAGAAGTCATTATATAAAAAAGACACCTGCACCTGAATGTTTATCACAGCACAATTCACAACTGCAAAGATAGGGAATCAATCTAAGTGCCCATCAAATGAGCTGATAAAGAAAATGTGGTATATGAAATAACAAATCTAGGTACACACAGACATAGACACACACAACCATAAAAAGGAATAAAATAATGTCTTTTGTAGCAACTTGGATGGAAGTGGAGACCATTATCCTAAGTGAAGTATCTCAGGAATGGTAAAAAACACCACATGTTCTCACTAATAAGTGGGAGCTAAAGAACAGGTATACATGGGCACAAAGAGATGTAAAGGACACCGGAAACCAAGAAGAGGTGAGGATGGGAAGAGGGTGAGGGACAAAAACCTTCCTATGGGGTACAATGAACACTATTCTGGTGATGGACACACAAAAGTCCTGACTGATTTCAGCATTATACAATTATCTACATAACAAAAACATTTGTACCCCCTTAATATTTTGAAATTAAAAAAAAAATCTTTGTAAATCCCCAAGTTTATTATCTTCTACATCCCAACAAACCCTTCAAAAGCCAAGAAAAGTCCAGCTGTTTGATGTGGGGAGAAGAGACAGTATGCTAACATAGCAACAAGAGATTGAATTTTGGAATTACATTTATGGAAAAATGGTTATACTTCTCAGGTTCTAGTAGAGAATAATTAGTACAATACCGTATTCAAAACACTACAACTTAAATACAACTTTATGAGCTGGTTTAAGGCTTCTCCAACAAAGACTATATTGTTTCCTTAGGTAAACAAACACTATCAACCTGTTTGTAAACTAAGGCTGCTTTTATGAACAAGGAGGGAAAGCCACCAAGAGCTGCCTTTGCATTTTCATTATATGGATCTTGTTATTTGATAACATTTGGTTTCAGATTTGTTATTTTATCTTATATTATACTGAAATACCTAATGTACACTCAAAACAAATAAATCTCATGATTATATACCGAAGCAACATAACACAATAAAATTAAAATTAACCGAAGGCTTTTATATCTTCAAAAGAAATCTTTTGAGGTAGCAAAGGGTTTGGTACGTTTAATTAACATTTCTAGTCCTCATTAAAAATATGGCATTGTATCAGAAAGAAATATTAATATAATTGGAAAATATCTAAGAGTAAATTAAGTGGAAGAACAGTATATCGTTAGCCATACCACTATGACCAACCTGAAGCCACTATGATGCCTGTGACTAGGTTTTGAAACATGTTTCAAATATGTCCATTTCATGATATATATGTTCCATACGTTTCAACATAGTATATATAGAATAGTATATATATAGAAGATAGCACATCTAGAATATGAGCTAGAAAAGCTGAGACATAAAATTTTCACTTAATTCACAGCTAACGATATAAGAGAGAAATAGAAACTTTTAGCCCAAATCATGCGCTAAAGACAGTACTCAAAGTAAAGCACACATTTCCCAAGGGCCAATTCAGTCCTTCTTTTCCCTAAACCATGTTACTTCTCTAAAACAATCCACCAAAAGCACACACATAATTAAATCAACTATGGTTTGCTCTGACATTTTTAGAGAAGGAAGAGGTGCTGCTTTTTTGTAACACTGGCATTAAAATGACTGTCTCAAAATAAGTACCTGCTTTAATAGTTCATACCTTCTTCACTTATTATACAGATCAAAGATTAACACACCCTTAAATGAACACAGTAGAAACCAGTCTTTACAAAAGAGATTCAGACTAGGAAGTAACCAAAAAACAATAGAAAAAGAAAGCTTTTGGCAGTGAAAGAGAAGGCTAAATACAGGGGGGATTGGAGACAAAGATGTCCCATATTCCACAAATCTAATTGTTACAAGACACACAAGTCCAGTTTAGTTTAGCCTTTACAAATGAAATCCAACATATAAAGAATCCATTAGGAACAGAAAGAAAAAAACTAAGAAAAAGGAGGAAAGAAGCTTTGATCAATGATGGTCAAACAAATGTAAGCAGTAAAAGTAGAACAGCAAATGTTAAATAGTAAAGGAGGGTAAAAGAGTAAAGAAGTAGGGCAAAAAGGAGGGAGTAGGTGAAGCAAAGTACCAAGCATTACATTTCAACACAGTCCCAAAGCCTTGAATCACCCCAGGGTTCTAATTTGCTTTGAGCTGAGAAACCAAGTTAACTAAAGTTTCTATTAAAAATAAGGTCTCCAAGTATGAGCTCAGGGCTGTCTCCTAAGATACAGAACATATGTCAATTTGTCAGTGTCATCTTTAAAAGATTCCCAAAAAGTCTTCTCTAACAAGACATTAAAATAACATGGGCCTCTAAAGGTGGCTATTGTACATCTGGCATTGGTTTCATTTCATTTTTACAAAGTAATGATGACTTATTTTTTAAAAAATTCCTTGAGCAACTAATATATACACTGTCAGACTCTAGGAATTGAACAGGCAAAGTCTCTGGTCTTTCAGAATTAAAAAAAAAATAAACACAAATCAGGTAATTACAGATTGAAATAAGAGCTTCTGAAGACAAGAAAAGGTTCAGTGAAACAAAAGAGTAAAATGAGAAGGGAAAGAGGAGAGGGTAGAAATTCCTTTTGGTATAAACAAAGTCCTCTCTTACAACATCTTTGAGACCTTTAAGGATGGTGGTATCGAAACATTAAAAGAGTTAGGGAAAAGACCGAGTCTAGGCAAGTGCAAAGGCCTTGAGATAAAAAGGAAGAGAAAGGTGACCAAGAGGGGCAGTGGCAATGAGAAGCATTTTGAGCACTATTTATAATTATTATTTTTTAAAAATTGTTAACATTTGTCAGGCACTGTGATAAGAATATTTTTCATTTAATCAACATCATCTCTCACACACACAAAATAAACTTTTGAGACAGGATACTACAGAAGATTAGACTAAGGAACAAATATGTTAAAGTAACTTGTCTGAAGTCATACAGCCATGAAGTGGTCAAGATAAGATTTGAACCAGGTAGCTTGGACTCCAGTGCCCACATTTTTAATCATGATCACAAGATGTTTCCAAACAGCAATAAAGCAATCAATGCAGGTAATCATTTGCATCACCTTCTGGGTACTGTGAGCCTTAAGGATTTCAAACTGTTCCCAGTACTTCGGGGATTCCAAAGAACCTCTCTGGGACTACTTTTCTGACAAGAGTAGGGTACCAGAACAGATATACACTTTTTTTTTTTTTTTGAGATAGAGTCTTGTGCTGTCGCCCAGGCTGGAGTGCAGTGGCATGATTTCAAACACTCAAACTCCTGGGCTCAAAGGATCTTTCTACCTCAGCCTCCAGAGTAACTAGGAGTACAGGCGCACACCACCATGCCCAGCTAATTTTTTTTAAAAGGGTTTCACTATGTTGCCCAGGCTGGTCTCGAACTCCTGGCCTTAACTGATACTTCTGCCTCAGCCTCAGCCTCCCAAAGTGCTGGGGTTGCAGGCGTGAGCCACCATGCCCAGCCTGAAGAAATTATTTATGAGATTTTAAATTTAACAATTAGTTCAGAATCTCTTCCTCCTTCCACTGTCATCAGCACTTTGTAATCCCACAGGAATTTTAAGTATGATTGTTTCTCTTCCTTTATTGAATTAAAACATTACATTTTACCTTTTTATTCCCACTGTTTCCTTAAATCTTTAAATAAGTCAGTTTATTTGTTACTGACAAGTAAGAAAATTATTCATATAATCACACTTCAGAAATGAAAGAAATAAAGCCCACATGAGACTTATTTTATCTGTCGTTAGAACTCATTGTCCTCCTCTTTCTGAAGGAAAAAAAATAACAAAAATTTGTTATGGGAGGGTAATTTGTAGTTCCTTTTGATTTTACATTATACAAGAAATGTCTTGGACTATAAAAGTACAGTCTCTATCCTAAGTGAAGCAATAGAAGTTCACCTTCTCTATTACATACTTCTAATCTTCCTCTTAGTTTCTTTTCTATCATTAGTTTAGGTCTTTCATAAGACTTTTCCTATTTCTTCAAATATAGTAGTAAAAACTGTAGAATGAAAACTCAAAAAAAAAAAAGTCTTTTAAAAAAGATATTGGCTTTATGGAAAAGATCTCTTGTTCTAATTTCAGAGTTTTACATCGCTTCCTAAAGAACTCTGTTTAATCATAATTAGCTTTATTAGAAAATCTATGCCTAAGCTCATATAGAAATATATGTACCATATATATTTCTAATATATATATTAAATGATATATATTTGAAAATCTATGGCTAAGCTATATAAAAATTTAGCTCTGTTCTAAAGGAGACCATCTGAACACCAAAATTCCAAATGGAGGACTCCTCATCCAAACCAAGCTTCAAGGTTTGTACTGTAATTTCTGTGCCTGAACCTAACCTCTGTCCATTTTTCTCTTTCCATTTAATACTGACTTTTCTGCTCTACTTCATGCTTTAGAATTAGGAGAATAGTCCTAGTATCTTTTGTGTACTTACCTCATAAATATCTCAGGATAAACATTAGTACTTTTGAGTCAAATTTGCTATATTTAATAATCTCTATAGACTGAGATATAGCAAATAAATTTCTGGAAACTCAAATTCTAAGAAGTATCACAGAATCATCTGAATAACAGGTATCTTACTTGTCTTCTTGTACAGAAAGCACAGTATCTTCACATCAACATTGTGAATTGTACCCTAGAGGTTTTTATAACTCAGGGGCAACATATAGGGGCAGGTGATATAACTAACTTTCTTCTGTAAAATAAGATGAATGACTATGCAATAGAGATGGGAAAAGAGAATTAGCATAATGCTTGGACCTCAATTTTAAGAAAAAAATACATAAAGAAGCTGAGAATCTGAAAATTGATTCTCTGCCCATGCCCCTAAATCCCTTGGATGAAAAAATCTTCAAGTACCATAAACACAGATTTTCTTGGTCACTATGCTCCAAATACCGATGTCAAGGCTTGGTCTTCAACCTTCTCTTTTCATTACCTCTCCTCTCTTCCCTTACCCATTCCCTGAACTTTGATTATCACATATAATTCCCAAGTATACAATTCCCTTTTTAAAATGCTAAATGCATATATTGAACAGCCTATTCAAATATCTATCTATCTGTCTCCACAGGCACCTCAAGCTCAACATACCTATAACTGAACTCATTTACTCCATCTTCCACTATTAAAGTTGCTCTCTATTCTAGTTAAAATATTACCATTATATTACAGGTATCTGGGAGTCATCCTTAGACTCCTTCATTCCATAAACCCATCTCTTAAATTCCCCCATTTAAAGCCATCTTCATATTTTACCTCGACTATTTCACTTGCCTGCTTACGGGCCTTCTAGCTTCCACTATACCCTTCCTACCTCCAATCCATCCTCCACACAACAGAATTCTCTCTAAAATGAACTATTAGCTATACTGATTTAGTTGTTCCCAAAATCTACAGGATAAAGTCCTAATGTTTTTAAGACTCCCTTCTCTATCCCCATCCAGAAACAGCTCCCACCTCGTTTCTCACCTAATATTCCTAAACTTCTGGTTCTTCCCTAAAAGCACACTGCCAATGCTTTTTTCATTCTGCTATACCTTTGCATAAGCTGTTCTTGTTGCTTAAAGAGCAAATCCTTCTTCCATATCTTCCCCATATCTACCTTCCGGGACCTAACTCCAAAGACATCTCCTAAGCCTTAACTATCTTTAAGACTTGGCAATCCCTACTTTATACCCCCTTCCAAAGAGATCTTGCACTCTGCATTCTACCTTTTCCAAAACAATATACTAAATAGTATTATAGATTTATCTCCTCCACCAGATTGGAAGGTCCTCGAGAGGAAAAACTCCCAAACTAAGTGAATCATAACAATAAAAACAATAAGTAGTTAACATTTAATGCATGGTTATTATGCACTATGCACTCTTTTAAGTACCTTTATTTGTATTAGTTCATTTAACCTTCATGAAGACTTACTGAGATGGGTATTACTGTCCTTCACAATTTACAGATGAGAAGACAAAAGCACAAAGGTTAAGTAACTTGTTCAGGATCAGTCACTTAACTAACAAATAACAAAGTTAAGAGTCTACCTTACTTACATGATTTTGTCTCTAGGCAAATATGAATAAATTAATCTTCCAACCCCTAGCACGAAGGACAATGCCCGGTATGTTAGGCCAGTAAACATTTATTAAAGCTCATCTAAAACATTTTATATATGATCCAATTTTAAAACACTTTTATACGACTGTCCTGAGCAAAGTGATTTAGTGCTAGTGTGAGATTATGAGTTGTATAAAATATTTAACGTTTTAACATATCCACCCTAAGGTAAACTATTTCTTCTATAGAAATATACTATTCAGATGGAGAATACTAAAAATAGTGTAGCTGGTTTAATTAAATTTTCATTCAGTGAACACTCCATACACTTTATTCAATGCTACTTGGGTGCCTCTTTTATGTTCTCGCCTCTTCTTTCATCAATACTCAGTATCACCCACAAAACCATTTTGTATTGTATATAGAAATGAAAAACATCTGCTGTAGTCAAATGAATTTCTGTTCCATTTATTTTTAAAAAAAAAAAAAAGTCTGAATAAGGGTTTAATTTCCACAATTACTAATCTCAGCACTTGATCTGGCCCTATCTTAACACTATTCATACCACCTTTCTAACTATGTCTTGGCCATGGGGACCTCATTTTTGTTCCTTTAACTTTAAGCTTTTTTATGCTCAGAAAATGCTCTTAACCCAGATCTTCACAGGACTAACTCCTTGCCATTCTGGCTCAAATATCACCTCAAAAAGGCCTTTTTTCACTACCGTTATCTACAGTGGTGTAGACTCTATCCCCATAGCCACATTCTCTACAAACACATCAGACACTAGCTGTTACTTTATTTCTTTCATAGCCTCTATCACTAACTAAAATTATCTTGATCTTTTTGTTTATTTGTCCTTCTAAAAAATAAGCTCCATCACAACAGAGGCCATATGTATCCCAAACAGTACTCTGCCTGGCACAGTTATCACACAATAAATATCTGTTAAATGACTCAGTGTTAAAGGTACCATTAATACTGAAAGCATTTATTCTACAATAGTTGAGATATGCAATCAAAACCCATAAAAATCAGTGCTTTTTAAAATTCTAAGACCTGCACGATGCCTTAATTCATCACCTACTTGTTCCACAAAAAAATATACATAATAAAACAAAGGTAACACAGAAGAGTAAAGAACAAGAGAAGTATAAATAAGTCAAGACTGGATAAAACACACCAAATGTAGGTCATTAGGGCCTATGAGTTTAAATGTTAAATCTGACTTAATTTTCCAGCAATCTGAGCCAAAAAACAAGCAGGAGTAATAGAACTCTCAACAGAAGTGTAAGAAACAGTACTGTAATCAAGTTAAGTTTTCACTGAAAGTATATCAACATCTGACAATGTTTTTAAATTAAAATAGAATACAGATATCAAAATGCAGCGAATCTAACATAAATTTTCTTAAAAGATATTTATCCTAATTTTTTTTACAAGAATCATGCTACTTTTATCTTTTCATAGGTTTTTATAGCTAGGAACTAAACAACAGGATTACAAAGAGTCAGGGCAGTATAAGTTAGCAGGTAACAGACAGCATATGCATGTAGCCACACAGTTTCAGATTCTGGCATTCCTAAACATCTTGCAAAGAAATATATATAATATATTCCCCACAAAATTGGTATTATAATTGAGAACAAGCATATTCTGACCGGAGAACCCGTAACAAAAATCAGGTATGCTGAAGGGAGTATTTCTTCATCATTCTTATACCTATTTCTGGGATGATTTGGAACACAGAAGCAAATAGGCCAGTCAGTGGAACCCAGTAATTATGATCCAGTTCTGCAACCAAAAAGGTCAGAAAAAGAGTAAAAACAGCAATGAAGAAAAAAAGGGATTCAACAAACATATTAAATACACGATGACAGTGTTCAGTATAGGTTAACCATCAGTACAGAGTAAATTCTTGGCGACCTTAGGGTTGATTATGTTTCTGAAAACTTGGCAAAATTTAGCAGCTGGTAATGTAAAAATCTCACAGAAAACAGAGGCAAAGGCAGGGTTCTTAATCTTTCTACGTGAGTGTCTCTGAGAATCAGATCAAAATATAAATTCTCTTAACAGAAAACTGTGCATAAAAGTTTTGCAGAATTTCAAAATTATTTTTTAGAAGAACACCAACGAGAGTTATAATGCAAAGGCATCTCCTTGAAGAACAAATTAGACTCACCAGCACTGAAAAACCTGCTGAGTTACCTCTTCCAATAGTTTCAGAGAAACTACACCTGTGATCTGCTGAGGCAGTTTTTGGAAATCCAGACTATACTTACTTTTCAACTTTTTAACACAGTCGATAAATCATTCAAAATTTAATACAGAAACAAAAAAACACGGGGCAGTACTAGTTAGGCAAAATGCTTTGTAACCACCTGGTTCTTTTTCAAATTACTCTGCTGTTTAAGGGCTTTTGTATCAAGAAGGTAAAATGATCAGGTCTCATTTCTTTACCCTATCTGAAAAAATTAGGAAGTGGAAGGAAAAGGTTCAGGAGAAAACAAGATTAATATTTAGTTTTTATTTGTTTAAGGGGAATAAAATAAGCCACATTTATAAAAAAATCTGATTTTTAAATTTTACGTTACAAATATAGCACTGTGCTATCTCAAATGGTGGTTGGCAAAACTGTAGTTGGAACAGGATTATTCTACCAACACTTAAACAGATGTCTTTTGTGAATCCTAGAACAGAAAAAGCTAGAAGCTACATAAAGAAAAACAGCAAATATAAGATTCTGTAATAATGCAAATATTTTTCTTGAAAACACAACCGTAAAATACGGATATCAACCCATGAAAAACTGTAGTTCTCAAATAACTTTTCACCTCAGTGCCAATAAGCCTGGGCAACCTACATACAAGTACACAATTCTAACTAAGAACCAAAGGCAAATTTGGTCCCTGACCTCCCGGAGTTAACAAACTCTGACAGTCTTGCAGGACAAACAAGCAACAAGCAAATATAATGAATCAAAGAAGAGAACACAAGGGTTACTAATGACACCTCTTTTTTTTTTTTTCATTTTAAAAATCTAAAGTGAGTTGGGCGCGGTGGCTCACACGTGTAATCCTCGCACTCTGGGAGGCCAAGGCGGGTGGATCATTTCAGCTCAGGAGTTCGAGACCAGCCTGAGCAAGAGCGAGACTCCGTCTCTACTAAAAAAATAGAAAGAAATTAGCTGGACAACTAAAAATATATAGAAAAAATTAGCCAGGTGTGGTGGCATATGCCTGTAGTCCAGCTACTTGGGAGGCTAAGGCAGGAGGATCGCTTAAGCCTAGGAGTTTGAGGTTGCTGTGAGCTAGGCTGACACCACAGCACTCTAGCCTGGGCAACAGAGTGAGACTCTGACTCAAAAAAAAAAAAAAAAAAAGAACCAAATAAAAATCTGAAGTGTAATTTAAATGCATTAAAATACACAAATCTTGCATGTTTGATGAGGTGGGTTGACAACTATATGCATAATATCACCCCAAAAAGTTTCCATATGTACCTTTTTAGTCACTCCCCCTTCCCAAACATTTTGACTTCTTTCATCACAGATTCATTATGTTTGTTCTTAGATTACAGATGAATGAAGTCATAATTTTACTTTGTATATATGTGCATCTGGCTTCTTTCATTTAACACAATATTTTTGAGATTTATTCGTGTAGTGATAGTTTGTTCCTTTTTTACTGCTGAATAGTATTCCATTTTATGAATACTAAAATCCCTTCTCCTATTGAAGGGCACTTGGGTTGTTTCCAGTTGAGGCAATAATTAATAAAGCTATGTACATTCTTATAAAATATTAATGAGCATTCTTATAAAGGTCTTTTTCAAGGACATATGTTTTCATTTCTTTGGGTAAATACTTGGCAATTCCACCCCTAAGTTATAGAGCAGACATGCATTTAAGAAATATTAAATAGTTCTCCAAAGTAGTTACCATTTACACTCCCATCAGCAATGTACAGAAGCTCCAGTTCCTCCATATCAAGATTTTTTTTAAGAGCCTACCTTACACTGCACTGGCTGCTGGAGATACAAGTAAACAGGATAGGCCTGTATTCACAAAGCTTACTGTCCAAAGGACACATGGAAGGCCTCTATAGCTGACATCTAGCTTAAACCTGGGATGAATTATTGCGCAAAAAAGCAGGAAAAGAGAAGTGTTCTGGAAAGAGGAAAAATCATGTACAAGGGCTAAAAATATGCACACAGAATACTTTCATTATGCTAACAGAAAATAAAGACAAAACGAATTTTGTGATGGCAGGAATATGCTTTTAAAAAAAGGAAGAAAGCAATGTAGAGGAAGCATAAGTTTAAAAAAGTTGAAGTCTTGAGAAGCTATTGTGTTTAATTAAATCTCTCTTCTCTCTACTACATGCTCTCATTGTATCATGTGCCTTCACAGCATTGGTCATTCTTATTTGTTTCAAGTCTAACTCTCCCACTAGACTGGAATCCTGTCTATTTGTATTCACACCATTGTATCCACAGTACCTGGCACATGAGAGGTATTCAATAAGTATTTCATGATTACATGGGATCAGAGATAAGTTAGGTAGTAACATTCAGAGATGGGAAGAAAACAAATTACGAAAAAAGTAAGTGGCTTAAAGCAACATACAATCATTATCTTATAGTTTCATGGGTCAGAAGTCCAAGCTCCCTTGAGCTAGATCCTCTGTGCTTAGGGTCTCACAAGGCTACAATCAAGGTGTCACCAGGGTTGGGTTCTCATTTGGAAGCTCAAGTAGGGAAAGAATCCACTTCCAAGCTCACTTAGTTTGCTGCCAGAATGCACTTCCTTGAGGCTGTAGGGCTCTGGTTTCTTGTTGGCTGTTGGCTGGGAGTGTCACAGATGCCTACATTTCTTTATCACATGAGCTTCCCAAATATGGCTGCTTATTTTATAATGCCAGTAAAGAGAGTCTTTGGTGCAAGAGTGCTTGTAAAACAAAGTCTTACATAACGTCACATAATTATGGAAGCTACATGCCACCACCCTAGACTCTGTCTACTGCTCTGTTCTTCAAAAGCTATCAACAAACAGGCTCTCTTGAAAATAGTCCATTTTGTAAAAAGACTTACATAGTTACTTTTAACTCTTAAGAGTTTGCAAAGTGTAGCTTAAAACTTTACACATATAACCATCAAAACCGGCCAGGTTAACACAGTAAATGGGAAAGTGACTAGCACCACCAACAGAAATGACCAATTATGATGCCAACATAAGCATAAGAGAATCGGGAAATAAAGGAAATTAAATGAAAGGAGTAAAATTCAACAAAGAGAGGATAAAAGTAGAAGAGTGAAAAGCAAAGTGTTACAATACCGATGATTATCTCAGGGATTAAAGGTTTTCTATCCCTTCTCCTTTATTAGTAGACCCTCTCAGACTACATAGGTAGCATATTTTTCTTATAGGGTTAAGTACCACTAGTTCGGAGGCTTCATATATACACAAAATTCAACATTAATGAGGATAAAGAACAAAGGTAAAATAAAAGTACAAAGCAGCCAAGGATACCAGCTAAAGCTGGCATTTCAATCTACCTTTTATTATTCCTACTATCTAGTGGCAGGATCAATAACAAAAGTATGCCAGACTGATCAGCTACATTATTAAATACACATGTGGGGGGAGGGCAATTTACTAGTGCTACTAAAACACTGTATCCAATCTAACCAATCTATATCCAGTCTCACCAAGTGATACACATGAATACTGTTAATAATCACATTAAACACAGCCAATTTTATACTTTAAGGAAACTCATGTGAAGATATGTTCAAGCCTAGCATGATTATAGAGATTAATTCATATCAGTGTTTAAGTAACTACAGCAAAACAACAATACAAATTCAGAAAAATTGTTAATGATACATGAAAAAGAACTCTTTAAGTTACTTTTACTAGGTCAACTCTGAAAAGAAAGATCCACAAACACTATACTACCATAAATGTACTCCTTTATGTACAAGTTGCAACTGGGTCTTAGAATACTCTCACTAACTTCTCTGCTCTTGCAGAGATGGGAGGGTCATTTTGATTCAAGACCTTTCATAAGCAGAGAGCATGTTGTATGCATCAGATAGACAAAGTTCTTGTTTCTCTACTTTTGAGAAAACTGGTTCCAAGGCTGAAAATGTCCTGCAGACTCCCTAGAGCTACTACATATCTCCCAACTTAAAGTCAGATGCATGTACAAATAACAAAAAAACTAGAACACACACAGAGCAAAACTTCTGAACACATATTAACTGAAAACAAGAGTTCTATTTTATTTAGTCCCATCTCTTAACTTCCAGAAACCTTAACTGGTAAACTGGCAGTAACAGATACCAACTTTCATCAGCATCCATTTGAAAAAGAAGGGTCTATTTTGCTTTATAAAGGAGATTTAATATATGAATTGGAAAAAAGGAAGAATGATGAGAAGCTGGCAACAAAAAAAAAATTTCATCAAAATAAGAGGTTGATAACAGTGCTTTAATGCTACTCAAAAAAAAAACCTGAAAAAATTAAGTGCACATATAAAATAGTGTATTTGATAAACTACCCAATGATACTTTTTGCTCAGCTCAGTCCAATATAGATGGGACATCTAAAAAACCTAGGCGAAAAGGACAGACATATGTGTTCTCTCTTTCTCTCTGCATAACACACACATGTGAAATATATATTTAAGTCAGGCACACACGTTCATGTATTACAGAAAAAAATCTCCAAATATATATAAACATGTTATCTTGAATTTGTTACTAGATATTATCTAACTTACGAGACCTTATATATTATAATATGCTATTTAACAGGATTTCTATTATTAGATATATAAATATGTATTATTATACACATGCTAAGTCAGGACACATTAATATACTATAAAAATAAGATTTATAACAAGCATTATATATAGTAATAACATCCCATGACCTACAAGTTGCTGTGATGAAAGAACCAAAGTGGTTTGGCCAACTAATAACCTCAAAAGCAAAATGAACAACCTTCTGCAAGGAACATGCTGAGGGTGGGAAAGCAACAAGAAGGGATAAACTAAAACAAAACACTCACTAAAAATAAACGATGCTTCCTCTGGACATCTTTAGTTTTTAAGACTTCAGGGAAGGTATATTCATAAGTTGACAAATTACTAAATATTGAAGAGCTTGGTATTATAATAACTTAGTCACCAAGACAAATCAGGAGGGATGTTGACAAATGAGCAGATACTCATTTGTCCCATTTGAAAAATAGATATGTTCCTGTGATAATATGAATATACTTGATGTTTACAATGCAGTAATTCAAACAAAAGAATAAAGATAAAAAGATTTAAAACCTGCAAGGCTGTCAGTCCTAGTTGTATCTATGACTTTGGGAAAGTCACTTAGCATCATTAGGCCTCAGGCTCCTCATCTATCAAATAAAGCAACTAGATCAGTCTTTTCCATACTGTATTGCATGGAATACTAATTTAACAAATAAAAATCCTACAGTGATTCCTAAATTACATACGGTAAATACTAGATTAAATAAAATTAACAGTTTATAGAAGAACTTCTTGGTCTGTACATGCTAATATGTATTATAAATCAACATGAAGGGATGTGGTAAGCAGCATTTTCCAAATTTAAATTATCAGAGATTATTTTGTTTATAACTGCTAGTTCTGGGATATGTGGTTTGAAGAATACACTTTACCAGGCACTCTAACAATTTCTACAAGGAAACCAAAAGCTATCCAACTTAACTAGTTTAAATACCCTGTTCTTTCTTTACCCCTTTCTCAAACAGAAAATATCAGCAAACTAAAGGAGTTAAGAAAGAAAAGAATAAAAGTAGAGTAAATCAGTTTTCTCCTCTCTTTTGAAAGGGGTTAAAGGAGAGGTGATAAATATTAAACTATATGAAAGCTTTAGTATCAACATATTTAAGATAACTTTGTTCATTTCTGTAAAACAAGAACATCCATTAAACTCCTCACAGATCAGCATGTTTGGTATACCCGATTTTAAAACTTGAATTTAGAGAATTGCAAATGTTAAAATACATTTATTAAGTTTTAAATGGACTTAATTTTTCCCATTTTACAAATGGCATTAATACTAGGCTCACCTGGTGAAATTCAGCATTATACTTTTTGCCAAATTACTTGACACCTATACTTTATGATGGTAACATTATACCAACATTATTACAGCAAATGTTATATTTTAGTTTACCTCTTGAGGAAGGGTAACTAATTCATTTTGACAAAGTGAAAGAATCTGGGGCAGGAAAGAATAAAAAGGAATGAGATGCTCAGTCATGGCAATAGCTGGAATCACTGGCAGAAAACATACATGGGTCAAAGTCTCAAGATGCTTTGTTTTTTGTTTTTATTTCAGCTTATTATGGGGGTACAAAAGTTCTGGTTAGATATATTGCCCATGTCCCTCCCATCCCCCCGAGTCTGAGCTTCAAGCGTGTCCATTCCCCAGACAGTGCACATCGCACTCTTCATGTAGGTATACACCCATCCCCTCCCCCACCCCATTCCCCCAAGTTAGAACTTGAAGCGTGCCCATTCCCCAGATGGAGAGGAGTTATTCGTGGGAGGCATTTTGGACCCCGGAGGTCTCAAGATGCTTTGTATTACACTACATGTCAAAGAATCCTTCCAATGAGCAGAAGTATTATTACTTCCACTTCTGCCTTTAAATGTTAGATTCAAGAAATCTGAGGTGACATGAAAGTAAGTCATGCTGCCTAAAGCATTGCTTTTACCCTGGAGAGCTATACCAAGGTGTTTTCAACATATAGAATTGTAATGATTGGAAACCATACTTTTACACAAATCTTCCTAATTTGAGGGTTGAGAAGAAGTGTCTACAAATTTATTTATATCTTTTTATATTTGTTCAGGCATGAGAGAAAGCTGTTTCATTTTATTCAAAACCTTGCATTTTGGAATTTAGAATTGCTCTGTGGCATTTTCAGTTTTAGAGCAACTCAGCTGCGCTTGATGCATGCCTACAGTGTTCTTTCCGAAGTACAAATATTTAAAGGCAAACATTTGAATATTAATTGGCTTCTATTATATTTGGAAAAAATATTTTGGCCACAACACTTAAGAATCTTAATTCCCATGATAAAGTTCGGAGGTAGGGGCAGGCAAGAAAATCTCAAATACCAACCAATCCCTGAGAACTCCAGCATACCCTTAGAGAGAGAATGGACAGCAACTAGTCTGGCTATCTAAAAGCACAAGAGTTTGAAATGTGTTGGCAGATCCTGAGTGATCCAAATGAATAATTTAGTGGGAAAAGCCTGAAGAATGAGGAACGCAGGTAAGACTAGAAAGAACCTGGGGTTGAACATACTGGTTCTAGCGCATCACTTTGTGCAACTTATTTAATATCATCTGTCCTCAATCTCCTCATAACAAAAGTCACATCATCTAAAACATTAAAATTAACCACAAATAAATAAAAAACTTGTAAAATTTTTCCATGCCTCAATCATTTGCAGGAGAAGAGGTGTAACAGGTAGGTTGTGGGAAGTAACATTGCTGATTCATAATTGTACACCTTTGCAAATGCTATTCTTTATAGCAAAAATGTCACCCTCGAGGCTGACTTCAAGGCCTATCCTTTTAACATACTAAGCAACACTCCCTCTTCTCATCTGTAAAATGAGGGCAATAAAATATCTACCTCACAAGATTGCTTTAAGGACCAACAAGCCACAAACTGGAACAAGATATGTGTAACAAATTTAACCCAGACTTAGTATCCAAAATACATGTACTTAAGACCTCCCGCTAATTCAGTAAGAAAAAGACAAACAACCCAATTTAAAATTGGGCAATTTAAAAATTGGACAAAGACATGAACAGATATTTCACAGAAGAGGAGATAAAAATGATAAACACATTATGGGGTATGAGTTTCTAAAAATGACCCTAAACAATTCTGCCCCTAACTCTGTATGTATCTTCTCTTTTGACACTAAGTTAGGCCTGCATCTATTTTGAACAACAAAATATAGTAGAAGTGATGTGTTCATCCCAAGCTTAGCTTCCTCCTTCTTGGAATGCTCTTTCTGGGACTCCAGGCACCATGCTGAGGGGCATCCCAAGCAGTCACAAAGAGGAGCCAAAAACCCCAGCTGAGCTCCCAGCCAATCAAGATTCCAGATGACTCTCAATTGTCCAGGCATCCCAGACATTCAAGGCCCAGTTGACTGCAGCCTATTGAGCCTCCAGATGATTACAATCATCCCAGCACCCCAGCTGACACATGAAGCTAAAGAACTTACCACTCAATCCACAGAATTGTGAAATAATAAACTACTGTTTTGTCACTAAGCTTTGGGGTGGTCTGTTACAACCAGCAAACATATAAATGAAAGTCGAAGAGTATAAATAGGGTAGTATCATTCTTTTAGCTCCAAACAAAGCAAACCTTAGCAATATATTGTTTACAAATACATACATATGAAGGGTTTTTAAATATGGCAATGGAAGTGTTAAACAAAACTCAAGATAATGGTTTCCTAGTGCAAAGAAGAAAACCAAGGGGAGAGGTTAGAGAAGGAACACAAACAGATGTGAAACTGGTAATGTTACAGTTCTGTAGTTGGGTAGGAGGTTCCAAGGTGTTTATCATTAATTTTCATAATTACATATATTGCATCCATTTTATGTGCAAGTTGCATTTTAAATATACTTCAATTTATAAAAAAATTTACAATTTTATATTATATTGTGATTCATATTCAACAGTTATAACATCAAACACTTAAATTATATAATAAAATTGCCTTTTATTTCAAAAGGAAAACCTTTTATATGAAGGCTATTTATATTAGACACTTTTTATTTAAGTGCAGTAAATTATTTTAACAACAAAAATAAAGTATCTGAAACAGGAGAAAAGATCTTCCTCTTTAATAAAGTGAATGATTCATTTTAACAACCTTCAAAAATATCTTTATTTTAAAAGATTTTAGTTACTCCTCAAGCTCATTTTTCTATTTGAACATATGACTGGCCTTTACACAGTTTTAAGATTAGATTTCATCTAACTCACAGTTTCATTATTCTGTTCCTTCAAATGCCAGAAAGCTGCTTAGCATATTAAAATAAAAGCCTTCTTTATCTATGGTCTGGGGTAAAAATGCTCTTGGGACTGAAATTAAACTTCCATGGAGTAAGTTTATTAAATTTTTAAAAATTAAGAAAATATACAATGTTTTAAGGGTCAATATATTCAACAAACCCTGCTCACTATGATAGATTTTTTAAGGGGCACACTAGTGGATAAAGATTTGTTTAGAAAAAAAAAGCACACATTATTTTTAAGCAAAAACATCTTGAGAAATCATTACAGCCTATCATTTTAGGACTCACAGAATTATAGCTATTATTACATGCAATTACTATAAAATTAAAAAGCTGACCAGTCATTTTTAAGTATTCAATTCATAGTAAAAGAAATAAAGATTTTTACATATTGGTTTATTTAACTTGCAAGATTAGGTTATTAAGAATGAAATGTCTGATTTCCTTAAGTATAATACCAAGTTTGACAGTCGGTATCTCTGACATTTCACTTTGACACTTCTTGTTTTATTTTTATTGTGAAGGTACATCCTCAGTCTTTCAAACACGTGGTTTGGCTTGTGATTAACTTTTAATTTTTTTTTTACAGCAATTTTTGTGAAATCATGGATAAGTCAAAAATTATGGAACCAATGTTGTGCAGACAGCTTGAAAATATCAACGAAGTGTTTGGGAAGGATGTGGCTTGTCGGTAGTTTGAGAAGTTCTGTTCTGATTTTAATCTTGAAAATGAGCCACAGGGCAACCTGAGACTAAAGTGGACAATGATGAGCTGAAAGCTATAGTGGAAACGAATCCACCTCAACCTATGCATGAATTAGCAGCAAGGTTTGACATTACTATTCCAACAATATTGGACCATTTGAAACAAATCCGCAAGGTAAAGAAGCTGGACAGATGGGTACCACATGAATTAAACGAGGGTACCACATGAATTAAATGAGCGTCAGGAATCGTTTTGAAGCTTGCCTTTTTTTGCTGTCATGACATAAAAGCGAACCATTTCTACACCGTATTGTTACGTGTGATGAAAAATGGATTCTTTTGGACAATTGCAAGTATCTGGCACAACGGCTGGATAAGGATGAAGTGCCGAAACACAGTCCAAAATTGAATATTCATCAAAAAAAAAAAGCTAATGGTGTCTTTCTGGTGGTTCAGCACTGGTATTCTCCACTACAGCTTTATGAAACCTGGTCAGTCAATTACAGCGGATGTCTACTGAAACCAACTGGACAAAATGATGAGGATGCTTGTGATTAAGCAGCCAAGATTGGTTATCAAGACAGGCCAGTCCTCTTGCAAGACAACACTCAACTACATGCCATACAAACAATGCTGTATTCACCAAACCTTGCACGAACTGACAACCACTTCTTCCAGGCTTTGGACCACTTCTTGCAAGGAAAAATATGCAATTCTCAACATGCTGTGGAAAATGCCTTTCCTGATTTCATGGCCACTCGCTCTCCAGGTTTCTTCACTGCTAGCACAAACAAGCTACCATTCAGGTGGCAAAACTATGTCAATAGTTTAGGCTTATACTTTAATTGTGCTGCTTCTTGTTTGAGATATAATCAACTACCCTTTCGATTTGAAATTGGACATTACATATTTAATGACCTTAATACAGTCTTCAACGATCCTCCCAGTAATCAGACAGACAACAGTATTACCACTGCAAAGATACTTTAAGAAAGACAAGTAACTTATTTCATTCCTTATGAATATTTTTATTTAGTATCCTTTAACCTCTTATGGGAAAATTTAAATGAGATCAATGAGGGCTATGATGGCTTCCTAAAGCATTGCTTAATTTGCATAGCAATTAACTATAATCATAAAGTTAAATCAAGAGCCATGAAACCAAATGGATCATTAATCCAACCCCACCCAAATTCATCATTTGCATGAAGTTAGTATGTGTTAATTTCATAGTGACAATTTCAATTCTTACTATTCCTCCACATCAGGATGTATTTCTCAAGTTCTAATAAGATGCCAGCTTGTGAATTTTATTTCTATTGCTGACATCTGTCTTTTTTCATTTATCTCAAAAATTAACGAGAAACGTTTATAATTCATATGGTTTTTAGATATTAACAAGTCCGTCTTCTCTTATTCACTGTTCCTCAACTAGTGAGTTAACACTTGAGACAGGACTTTCTAAGAGTTATTTGTATTTGAAAGAAATAATATACTCATGAAACTAAAATTGCCCTCAAAGTTCTTCCTAAGGTATCCATCCAGCCATTCATCTCCCGATTTCTGATGGCAATCAAGGATGCTCATATAAATCATTTTTTCTTGTAAGCATTATTATCTTCTTCATCATCAACTCATTCCTTCTTCTATAAGATCAAAATGACACTTTCATTGAAAGTGGGATTATGATGTTCACTCCACATATGATTTCACTGACATCACAGTCAAATTCAAAATTTATCTAAGTATTACAAAACAGAGACTTGGCCTACTATTACTATCATTACCAAAACATAAAATGTGATTATCATCAAGGATAAAGGATCTGTCTTAATATTGAATACTCACCATGTTCCTAGTACTGTGTAGGATATTCTAAGAAGATTAGAAAAGATGTTCTTGCCTTAAAGGATTTTTTTGTTTCTCTCTCTACAATAATAGTAATAACAAATTATTATATT
>CM052436.1:117882378-117937316 GCA_028533085.1 Varecia variegata | reverse complement strand
TAATTCCATTTATTTAAAGTCTAAAACTAGGCAAAACTAAATTATATTATTTAGCAATGCAGAGTTTTAGAAAAAGGAAGGATATGATCACTATAAAAGTCAGGAGGTAGGGGATTGAGAAAGCACACACCAGGGCTTCTGAGGGGGTGGCAATGATCTTGATGTAGATGACAGTCACATGGGTGTTCATTCTACTCTACACTAGGTTGTACTTTTCAGGATGTGTTATACTTCACACCATAAAAGAAAATTGTTTTAAAGACTGAAACCAAACATCTTTTCTCCTAGGTCTTTGCAGAACACATTTCTTTGCTCTTGTTTATGTTACGTTTAAGACATATTTTCAAAGACTATCTCAAAGATTACAATGATTCTGTACTCCATTATTTTTTATGTGGATTGCACAGATGGTAAAATAATTTACTATAATAATAAAATCTTTTTAAACAGGGTACTAGACAACTTTATAGGAGTTACTGGTGTTTTAAGAATAGCCACGAAGTTGGCTGGGCGTGGTGGCTCACACTTGTAATACTAGCACTTAGGGAGGCTGAGGTGGAAATATCACTTAAGGCCAGGAGTTCGAGACCAGCCTGAGCAACAAAGCAACAATCCACCTCTATATAAAATACAAAAAATTAGTCAGGTGTAGTGGTGCACACCCTTGGTCCCAGCTACTTGGGAAGCTGAGGAAGGAGGATCACTTGAGCCCAGGAGTTAAAAGTTGCAGTGAGCTATGATGACACCACTGCACTCTAGCCTGGGCAGCAGAGTGAAATAAATAAACATGTAATAGGCCCAGTGGTCACAAGTGAGTTTCAAGTCATGATCCTCTTCTCCAACTCCATTTCATCCATTTGGCTTATGTTCTTCTTAAGACAAATTTGGCCAGTGAGAAACAATTTAGGCTACGCATATATTGGAACGTTAGAAATTAATTATGAATTACTGCATTAATTTTAATTTTTTAAGTTGTAGACAACAGCGTAAACTTTTACCTTCATTATTAGTATTTAAATCTATCTATCTATCTCATATGCTGCATCTATCTATGGAATGGGGGAAAAAGAGAAAGAAAGTGCTAATATTGTAAGTTTAAAAAATAAATTCACTTTTATTGGTTGGAAGGATTGCTAGATAGTGCCAAAGAAAAGAATACTGCATAGGTGAGAAAAACCTTTAACTACTTGAGAACTAATAAACCTGTAAGACATGAAAAAGAAATTAAAGGAAACCCCAAAAGAAACATTATCAACTTGATTATTGACTAATCATTAATACTTTAACACTTTATTAATATAAACAAAATTTCTTTAACTATGTCTTTATCTAATAACATTTCCCTTTCAATAAGAATGGGTAAAAAAAAGAATAAAGTTTTAAAACTTAAAACTATTAATTTATTAAATTACCAATTCCAAAAAAGTCAAACTTCACACAAAACCTCTATTTGTTTCCATATCTAAATTTGAAGTGTCATTTCCAATACTGCCAATTTAAAGTTAGTGGTAGAAAGTAACCTCCCCTCATCTTCTAAAGTAACAATTTTCAAACAACTTCTCAAACTACTCCCTTTTAATGCAAACATAGGTACACAGAAAATGGAAAAGAATCTAGCCAAGCTATGACTGTACCACCTTACAAAAAGGCATTTCATTCCTCTGGTCCTCAGCTTCCTTGTCCAGAAACAGAAAGATAAGTAGATATACTCTAAAAATCCTTTGGGTTATATAATTCTTGGTCTACTCTGAAAGTTTAGCAGTCCACTTCATAATTCCCATAACTAGAATGGCTTAATACTTCCAATCTCATTACTCTAAACTTTTTACAGACAAAATAAATCTAAATGAAAATATCACTCAATTAGATTTGGTCATCTTTTCTTATTTAGCTCCTCCCTTAAAAATTCTGTTTCTGAAAATTCCCTAGTCATTCAGGTTAAAAAACTTAAAACTATCATCAACTCTTCTCTCTTTCCTACTTCAAAACAAAGTAATCAGCCATCATCCAACTAGTAAACTTAGTTAGCTAGTGCCTGGATTGTGATCAGGCATTTTGACAGGCCAATTTGTTAAGACTTAAATCAGGGCAGCTGATTAAAAAATATAAATTAAATGGAGGACACTTTCATTTAAGCATGCCTTGAAGGCAGAAGGTGCAGTAAAAAGAACATAGACTTTGCAGTCAGGCAGTTCTGTATTCTTCAATCCACGTGGGGAATATTGAATTGAAATATCTTTTGTCTATGGAAATAAAAGATGTTACTCTCATCTCAATCCTAAAATATTACTGGATTATAAAACACTAAAAACTAAGCATCTACTATCACTTAGAACATACATTAAAGTTATCCTGCAACAGTAAATTCCACAGAAAGAAAAAGAAACAGTCCCAAATGATAATGGTCAATTTAACTAGCTCAATGGTCATAATTCTTTAGAGATTTGTTTACCTACAAATAGTACAACCTTTAACAACATAAAGGCATTCACCAATGTATATACAGGTTATATTCCAAATATGTTTAGATGTCTTTCATTTGAAACTATGAAAGCATTTTTCCAAAGATATAAAATTCTAAGTAGTGATTAGATTTCCTGGAACGCTGACAAATGCCGATTAACCTACATTTATCTAAAATATAGAAGTCTCTAGGGCAACTGCTCCTATCTCTCCCAACTCTAGTCCTTACCTCCTAACATACTCTTGTTTTTTTAAATACAGTATTGCCACTTTCCATCAAATTTCTAAATTCCTGGAAATTACTGATGGTCAGAAGTAGGTACAGTAAGGACACAGAAGCCTTCTCAGAAGAGTTACTGGTTTAAAAACAAAAAGTATCCGTCGGAATCAGGTAAAGCAGACAGAGGGGTGAAGATAAAGTAGCAGGTTAGGTGTTAACAATTTTTCCCTTTTCAAAAGTAATAATTTGGCCCATATGGTATATTTGTGGGTCCCATAGTACCTTAAAATATGCCTTCTTTTTTCCTATTTATTATGGGGACCGACTGAAGCCACTTTTACAATCATACTAAAATTAAACCATTACATCTGGACAAAACATGGCAAAGACAACAAGTTGACCTATAAAAGGCTTCTAATAATTCATAAGAATTGAGAAGTTACACATAAACTAAGTCTAATAAAACCAACATTGATACCCTTCTAACCACTTCAGGGTTTCTCCTGAGACAGTGAATTTATTTAGCAAAGTTAAGTCATTTAATAGACATCAGCTAATGCACTGGCTTACAATGCACTCAGGTTAAGTTACTAACCAAAACTTGAAATGATGGAATCTGATCCTAACCTGCAGTCCAACTGAGGATATAGAAACAGTATTTATATACATTGTTTTCAAGTATTATAGAAAACAAATGCTATCTAGAAATAAGAGATCTTCTTTATCATGGAGTTGAGTAACAAGGATAACATTCTTTGTATCACAGTAAACAATGAACTGTCGACCACCAGAATTTAAAAGCAGTAATGTACAGACAGAAAGCTATGATAAAGCAAACTAGAGTATTAACTGTAGAATCTAGGTGGTGAGTATGTGAGTGTTCACTATAAAATGCTTTCAACTTTTCTGCGTGTTTGAAAATTTCCACAATAATTTAGCAATAGATGCTTTATAATTCAAGTTAACTGCAATATTGTCACTCCCTAAGATCATTAAGTTTTCAAAAGTAAACAAACTGAGGAGGAAAATGTGATTTGGTCACTTGAGAATAATATTAACCTTTCCATTCTTTATTTCTGAGAACATGTGTGCACTGATGAATATTAAGATATAACAATGTAAATAAATTTTAACATTTTCTTATATACTCAAAACTTACTGAGAGAATAAAAATCAAAGATTAGGTACAGAAAGGCCAGTAAGTTAACCCATAATCAAAACAACTAGGTCAGAGTCCATAATGTAAATCCTTATTTTGAGTTTCTAATGTTTGGTCTATAACCAATGTTGTCTTTATGCAAACTACTCATGGCAGTAAGGAGCATGCAGTCCTACCCAAGTTAGCCCTCAAGATATGAAAACCCTAGAGGGAAAGAAAAAGTTCCAAGGTCTTTCATAAAAGATCCTAACTACCCCAGGACCTATAATATGCCTCATAAAATCCATGATTTCTACCTATGGGTGCCACCACACTTACCCAGAATGGGAGCAGGTCCAATCCCATCATCCAATCCAGCAGTGCAAGGCACTCCCAGAACCTCCCCCATGTGTACTTGTAATTTAGAATAGCCTCAAAAAGAAAGGCTAGAAAAATTTTAATTACAAGAAAATCAGTGACAGTATACCTGTTCTGAAGTACAGCTGGACTGCTGTTGCTAATGATCCCACAGTTAGAGTGACTTTTTAAGATCTGGGGACATTTGTGTTCTAAAACTGGTTTTGTTACCCATTTTGTCTTCTTCAGAACTGAGGTCAATAGCCTCTTTTTGTCATCTGCAAAGTGAAAAGAAACATGGAAACCTCAAAGTACAGGAAGTAGCCCCCAACTTACAAACAGCTTATGTTCCCCCAAAGGTTTATCTATCACTCCTTTGAAAACATGTTTGTACTAATTAACCTATTTATACCATAGTTTCTGTGGAATAACTGCACTCCAAGTTTCAACTCTAAACTGCAACTTTCTGCCCTGCTGCCTTTTTGCTAACTGCAGCCCAAACCCAAGGCTGATAGAATTTTCTCTTTAGGGAGAAACCACTACAACCTGTGAAGGCAGAGAAAAGGACAATTCTTACATAGGGAGCTTTTACATTGCTTCTGTGGGAAAAGCTACCACAATTTAACAAGATAATGGTTATGAAAAAGGTACCTGACTAATATAATGTAAAAGTATTAATAGTTACAACAAAATATGCAGAAACTACAATTTGCTCCAGAAAAAAAGAAGATACACTAAGGTGCTGTTAAACTAGTCGATCAACCAAATGTTTGGCAAGTACAGACAATATAATTCTCAAACTGCTTCCTGGTATCTGATCAACTCTGCTGATAAAGGAGGAAATTACCAAAGCAAAGGGGTGATTGTTACCAAAAGTGTTGCTAAGTTCTAAAAAAGTGCAGTGTACTTCAATAAACATATATTATTTAACATTATATACATTCTTTATAACGGTAAGATTTATAGAATAACGGGTGACAAATTTAAAAAACAAGTATAACAACTTTGTGACAAGTCACTTTTGGCAGCTAACTTGAATTTTACACAATTTAAGAACTACTGTAAAATTTATAGAAACAACTCACAATCAAACAGAGAAAGTAAATCCTTTACTAAACAGACTTCAGAAATGAAACCAATGACAGAGATATGGAAAAAAGGGTCAGGGAAGGTGTAAACAGGCCAGAATAAATTTTGTGGATATAGAGCCTGAGAGTAACACTTAAAGGGTCATGTCATTGCTGCATGGATATGATGACAATCTGAGCAACTCCCAGACTACTACAATACCAGAGCATTAGACTACAGACCAGTTAGTGTTGGTACTATTAGTAGCTTTGAAGGAAAACTGCTTTAAAAATCCAAAGTATAATGGCAGTCAATCCATATATCCCCCCTTTTAAATTTTCAACAAGAATGATTGTAAGAATTACATGAGAAGAATGAATGAGATGCTTAACTACTTGAGATCTTCGAAAAATATGAAAAAAAAAAGTGGGCAAACAAGGTACTTTTTTGTACGAAACCGCATTCTTTCAGTCACTTGAATTAGACATTACATTAGATTCATACTGACAAACCTCCATTCACAATAAGGTATAGGGACAACTCTTTTATTACATAAATCTGTTTACTACTAAGAATTATCTGGCATTATAAGCACAAACATTTAATCAAGATGTAAATATTAAAACTATAACAGTAAGCAGAATACCTAAATTAAGTAGCTCTTTGAAATTGAAGAGATGTATATACTTTTAGATTAGTGTATATGAGTTAAAACTCAAATGGTACAGATTTAGCTAAAGGATAATGTGTCAGAAATGTGTTTTCATATATAGAAATACAGAAGTGAAACAGATTTTCATGTGAATGAAAAAGAGTTGTGCCCTCCAAGTATATTCTTGAAACAGGAGAAAAAAAAAATCAACTTTTAATTTGTAACCATACTTAAAAAAAAAAAAAAAAAAGAATATTTAACCACTTCATCTATGAAGCAACCCAATAAGCCTTTTCGTGACTACATTATTCAATTTCAATAGTGAGCTTTGGGTGACTTGATGCAGATTTCTAATCTCCCTTCAAAGTAAGGAAAAATGACAAAAATCCCCTTGAATAAGGTGTGAATTTTTCTGCAATCCTTAATTTCATCCCCAGAGTTATTATTAAACAATATTGGGCCTTCCATTTATAAAAATGTTACTCTCTGGATATATTATTCACAATTTTCGTTACCTAAAATGTTTGGTCAATCATGCACTTCTGTTGCTTTAATCTGAAAAGACAGAACTTTCTCTTTTCACATTGTTTAGTATATACTAGCAGTTTTCATTTCCTGGTTCCAATTTCATTTTTATCTAATTTGCTTAAGGGTTTCAAAGATTACCTAAGAATATTGTGTGTAGTTAATATGGTTTCACAGATATTTTTAGGCTCATAAATAATCCACACTAATATATTTTCTTCTGTGATTCCAAGTAACAAAGTGGTTTTTTTTTTTTTTTGTAAACCAGTGTTAGAAAAGAAATCAAAACCTCCAAAATGGCATCAAAACATATCATGGTAGAATATCAGTGATTAACTGTTTATCTAAATTGAATTCTCCATGAGTGGGCTCCTCTGGTGTTCAATACATGTAGCAATATCAATTTTTTCTCTCTGTAACAGAACTTAAATCTGGTATTTTAATATATGGGTAATATACTACCTAAAACACTTTTTATCTATACATTTAGTAACCCTCAAGAAGATTCTCCCTCTGTATTTCAAATGATAAAACAAATACCCTAAAGTTTAATTAGGTCTAACTGTAAGCAAGTAAGATTAACTCAAGGTTGACAAGTGAACAGATGAATTAAGTTAGTTTTAAAAGCATACTCTTAGGTGGAAAAAATTTAACTCAGGTTGGGCAAGTTGGGAAAAAAGTTAAAGCAATCTTCCTATCTAGATAATTCACAGACCTCTATAGTGTCTAAACTGGCTAGTGTTCTGAATAGGATAATTTCCTAAAACATTGAGGTCAGTCCCTTATACTATGTGCAACTTCGGTATTATAATCTAGCGCTCCCATCACTGTGGTACTGTTTGTTCTCTCATCCACAAACCTTCCTGTAGAGACCACTAAAGGAACTAATGCAGTGCTTTCAGATATTGTGCATAACATACTAAGGGTGACAGAGTAATGATCTTGCTCTAAAAGCAACCCAAGATGATAGCGGAACAGTGAGGTGCTGCGTGCACTTAAGGGCTCTGCAAAAAGCCACTCCTGAAAATACCTAATGCTAAATAAATAAGAGTCACTAGCTTTCAGATCACTTTCAGGGATATTATTTCCCTTCCTACAACACCCCACTCTCCTTTTCCCTTCTCGTATCGTGAGAGCAAAATAAGAACCAGTAAAGGCGTAAAACTGCAAGGCTGAGCAGACAGGGTTCCGGCACATCTGGACTCACCTCCAGCGGCAACAGGGCAGCCCCTGGCCGATTCCATCCCAACCAGCAAAAACGCGCCCGCAAAAATGAAAGAACGCGAAAGCCGCGAGCGAGGAGTCGGCCACGAGTCCGCTGAGGAACGACCTGCCGGCTCCTAGCGTGGCGGGTCCGGACTCCGCGACCAGCGCCGGCTGCGAGGGGCTGCATCCACCCTCCTAGCAGTCGTCACACTTGCCCGGCCGAGGGTCAAGGTTCCACTCCGGGACCCCGACGCCCCGCCTTAGGTTGCTCGGGGCAAACTTCGCCCACGGGCAGGGGGCGCGCCCGGAACTCCGGGACCCGCGCCCGCCTCAGCCGGGACGCGAGCTGGGCTCGGCGGCGGCGCGGGGCCAAGTCCAGGAGAGCCGCGGCGGGCAGAGGAGCCGGTCCCGGTCCCCGCGGGCCGCGGGCGGGGGAGGGGCGGCGGGGCACTTACCACGGGTCGAACTCGTGGATGATGCTTTCGAAGCGGATGACGGCGAAGAGGCGCGAGCTGAAGCCGGCAAGCCAGGCCAGGAAGAGGATAGTGAAGGAGAGCAGCGACTGCCACCCAGCCGGCTGCGACAGCCCCCCGGACAGCCCCGCGGGGGCCGGCTTCGGCAGCGCCGCGCAGCTCCCCGCCTTGTGCGCGCAGTGGGCCCCGGGCCCGTGGTGGCTGTGCCGGCTGTTCCCCAGGGCCATGAGGCCGCTCCAAGGGGACGAGTTGAGGGACGACTTGTGCTTGCTCTCCGGGGCTGAGGGCTCCGCCATGTTGTGCCCCGGCGGCGGGTCTCGCTCTCCTCCGCCGCCGCCGCCGCCGCCGCCGCCTGGTGCGAGGGGTGCTGGGCGGGGACCCGGAGGAGGAGGAGGAGGAGGAAGAAAAAGGAGGAGGAGGGAAGAGCTCCGCGCGCTCCCGCCCTCAGCGCCGCGAGGCCGGGGGACAGGGGGTGGAGGCGGCGGCGGTGGGGAGTCTCCGCCTCAGCAGCGGCAGCGACCGCCACTCTCTCAACCCAGATGGCCCCTGCGCCCCACCAGCCATCCGTATCCCCAGTACAGCTGCGGCGGCGGCGAAAGCCGACGGGACGAGGGCGCCAGAGAAGGAAAAGGAGCAGACGGAGGCGGCACCACAGCCCTAGAGAAGCAATGACATTCCCTCTCACGCCCGCCGCCCGCCCCGCCAGGAGGAGCAGGGGGAGGAGCGTCCTGGAGTCCGGGCGGAGCTCAAGCAACCTCAGACTCCGCCCCCGGCCCGACAGGAACTGGCCCCTCCGCCTGTCACAAAGCGACAGGTCCGTTAGGGGGCGGGCCCAGAATTGCGGCGCTCACCAATAGGGACGCGAGCTGGGGCGTAGCTTGACCCAACCGTCTTTCCCCTCCCCCTCCCGGCCTCGCGCCCATTTGCCCGGAGCCGCCGAGCTGCGCGGCTACGGCTTCATTGTCAGTTGAAAGACGCGGTTTCGCGCGCTTGTGCGGCCTGCGAGGAAGAGTGCTAGGCGGCTGCGCTCGGTTCATGGAGCTGAGCCAGGTCGAAGGGTCGAAACAGCGGAGCAGCCTCCGTCAAACTTGATTTAAAGGACACGAAGAGCGCCGCGCCAACCAGCAGGGTGCTCGTGGGCTCTCCGCGGTCGTGACTTTTAACCCGCTTTGCGCGGAGCGCCTACCACGTGACTGGGCGCGCAGGCGCGTTACACTAACTCCGCGCGTGGGTCAGGCAGATGGGCTCGGCCGCCCGCTGCGCCCCCTACCCGGTGCCAGGAGTGAGTCCTCCGCGGCGTTGACACTGTCAGCCGCACAGTTCGCTCCACGTCCCGCCTCTCGCTGGGCGGCTGCTACCGAGGACAAGTTTGCGCTGAAAACTCATCGGAGTTAGCAAACGCGCCCCTAGCTCCGGAAAGACCTAATGAGGCAGGCAAAATGCGACCTTCTCTCGCCCTTTTTCATTCGTCGTATTTTCCTAATTGCAAAAGTGATGTATTTCACTGGCAATATGGGAAGATGCAGGAATTCATCGTTAACGGCTGCATACATTCCATCAAACGATTGAAACTAACTTACCCTGGACTTTCAGTTGTTACCCGGTTCTCACTTCAGTAAATGATAACAGAAGGAAGATCCCTGTACACGAATTTCTTCACGTTTAGGTTGTGTTTTTATACCTTCTTTCCCTTTCCCCACGCCTCTCGTCACTCCCCAAAGAAAGTGCTACCAGATAGACCAAAATGAGTTTAAACCTAAGTGAGGTAGTGAGTGAGGAGACTAGAAATATCCTGATAAAGCCCCATGGAGGGCAGGGAGCTTTCAGGGTAATCAAGCTCAGTAAATATTTGATTAGTTTTTCATGTAAATTCACAGTTACTTGTCCATTTTATTTGGTAACATCTGAATTTAAAAGGATGTATTTGTGTAAAATTGTAAAGGCCCTTAATTATTTCCTTACGTCATTTAAAATTTTCTCTTTAAATTATAAATTGTGTTTAAATTGTAGGTTATTTCAAAATGTTGAATGAACAAGTGTACCTAGTTTAAGGATGCTCTTTGGAACTAATGGATCCAGCTACTCTTTTAGCCTGCTAAGTGATTAATTTTTCTCTTGTTTCTTTACAAAAATAGTCTCATTAAGGAAAGAATAAAAAGTTTTCCAGAAATAGACTTTCTAACCAACAGTTTAATAGTGGACATTTATTGAACATCTCAATTTTAGTGAGAATTAAGGTACAATGTTAACTGGTCTCTGTTGTGCAGAGAAAGGTGACATGCTTTTGCTCAGAGCCCAAACAGTACATGCTAAAATGACAAGACTTAGAGTATTTTTGCCCATGTTCCATGAAAAAAGTTCTACCAGCCTAAAATAAAATTTATTTTGTTTGGATATTTCTATTTTATTGTCTTTGTACAGATGCTCCCTCTTAAGCTATACATTATCTTTTGCTTCCTTGGTTGGCTGTTTAATGGCCAGGGGTCTAGTCTGAAAAGTAACAAGATTTGGTTCTAGTCCCTACTTGTTGCTTACTAGCCATGTAACATTTGACAAGTCACCTGCATAGGTTGCCCTTTCTGCTCTTAAAGTCAATTGTTAATATTAAATGTGATAACTTATCTGCATATACTTTGGAAAATTATAAAGGAACATATGCAAATGCAGGGTAGTGGTGAGTATAAAAGGAATGTGGAAAGTCCTGTCCTTTTATTCTTGATCTTCATTCATTCACTCATTGATTCAGCAAGTATTTATGGAGCTCCTCCTTTATGCCAAGCACTATGTGGGCACTGGGGTGCATTGGGATGCAGCAGGGAACAAGAGAGACACGATTCCTCTCTCACAGAGCTCACCAGCCAGCCCTGGGGAGGTAGGCGTTAACCAAATCACATTAAATAACGAAATGCAATGTGACAAACGATGTGGAGGAGAGGTTCATGGGGAATTTGACCTACACAAGAAGGATGGGAAACATTACTTTGAGGAAGCAGCACCGGGGTGAGGATAAATGGACCAGGGGAAGAAGAATGGAAAGTGTTAGGCTGAACCCAGAGGCTGGTGGGAGGTTCCATGGGAACTTTCCCTTTAAACTGGCCCCACCCCTTTTAGAGTCCACCCAAACCCTGCTATAAAAGCCCTAGACACCTCCCCCCTGCATCCCCCACCAGGTGTTTGGGGGCTGATGCCATCTTAGCCTCAGCTGATTTGTATGCAAATGTTAAAAGAAACTTCTTTTCACCTCTCCTAGCCTTGTGCTTTCCTCCTTTGGAGTTTCTAACAGAAAGGATCATCCAAACAGAGAAGTACATGCAAAGGCCCTGCGGTGGGGCAGGGGAGGCAAGTACAAACAACCCAGAAAAGGGCCAATGTGTCTGCAACACAGGCAGTGGGACAAGGTGGAGTAGGAGTCTGGAAGGAATAGCCAGATAGCGTAGGTCATGCTAAGAGGTGTTTTAACCTGAGAGTGTTGAGAATCCACAAAAGGTCCTAAGCAGGATGTGGTGTGTTTGAGGTGGAGTGAAAGAGATGATCAAATGTGTGTTTTGAAAAGATTACCGAGGCTGCAATGTGGAAAGCACTTTGGAGAGGGGACTAGTAGAGACCTCATCAGTGTACCTGAGATTTCAGAGGTTACTTTTGTGAGGAATATATTACAGTAGAACCACTAAGGAACTCATAAAAATAAATAGCAACATTGTGAATTCTAAGCCTATCAACTTAGAAAAATGTTTTTCAGTTTGTGCATTAAGTGTGTTGTTTGCCTCTCTGCACTTGAACTTCTTGATCCTGCTAGGTGCTTTTAACGTCTTTGTTGGGTTCAAATCTCTGAGGAGTCAGATAGTCAAACACTAATGGTGCAATTTGATGAGTAGAGTGTTGTGACATCAGAAGCCCAGGTCTACTTGGAGGCTTCCAAGGGAAGGCAGTATCTGAGCTGAAACCTGAAGGATGAGCAGAAGTTCACCAGACACATCAGGAAGAAAGATGGTGGGGATTCCAAGCAGGAACTAGAAAGTCTTTCGAATGAACACACAAAGTTTCATATTAATGAGAGTACATTGGGAGGGAGGATGAAAGGAAGATAACAACCAGATTATCAAGGATTTGTCTGCCTAGTTTAAGGAGTTTAGATATTAACCTATAAGCAGCTGGGAGCCATTGAAACATTTTGAACAATAACATGGTCAGACTTAGTTGATGGAAGAAAAAATTTTGATAGCAGTATGAAGGATGTAGTGGAAAGAATGAGAGTAGAAGCAGGGAGACCAGTAAGGAGGCATTTGCAGACGTTTAGGCAAGAGAATTGCCTAAAAACAGGGACAGTGGAGTCCAGAGAGGAGGGGATAGATAGGAGAGTTATCAAGAGAGTAGAATGCAGAAATTGATGGTTGGGGCAAAACAAAGTAAGAGTTAGGATGAATTGGGAGTTTCTGGCCTGGTCATTTGGGTGGAAGGTGATGTCTCAGAAATGAGGATCTCAGGACAAGGAACATGTTCGAAGGGAAGAAGATCAAATCAGCTTTGGACATGTCATATTCTAAGTCCCTGTAGGACATTCAAGAGGAAGTGGCTAACAGGCACTTAGATAAAGAAATCTGATGCACAGGAGGGAGAGTTTTTCTGGGGATAAAGGTTTGGTATTCCATGGCCATGGATGAAATTTTGCTGGAATCAAAGTTATTGGAAATGAGAGAAGGGTTGAGAATAGAACCCTAAAGAACTCCCAAATTAAGAAGCTAGAAGATATGCCTACAAGAAGCCCAAGATAGAGCAACCAAAGAGAAAGACCCAGCAGAAACAGTGATATCCTAGCAGCTAAGAAAGAGAAATCAGGTGAGGTGAGCAACAACACAAGCTACAGAGAAGTAGAGTGTGACACAGCTGGAAAATGTACCTTTCTTTTGGCAACCAGGAGTTCAGTTACTTTAGCAAGGTCAATTTTAGTGGAGTCAGAGCAGGTCAGGAACCAGATAACAGTGGGTAAGGAGGGATCAGTAACAAAGGACATGAAGGCAGGGAGTATAGGCCACTCTAGAAGTCTGGCTGTGAAAGCTTACAGAGGACAAGTCAGATGAAGAAAAGACTAAATTACTGATCCACAGTCCCTGGCATTTTCTACCGTGATCAAGAAAAGATTTAAGTGCTGATAATGTGTCTCAGGAATGACAGGTCTGAGCAAGGGTTTCATCCTTCCTAGAGAAATAAAAGTAGCATGACATACACTTGTACTGGACACACCACTCTAGGGACTGCCAATGTCTGGCATATAATTGGCATTTACAAATATTTGGTGACTGAGGGACTTCTCAACTCTTACATTGTCACCTTCTAACAAACATCTGCCAGATTACCTGCCTGGTGGCCCATGGCCCCAGTAGAGGAGAGAGAAGCAGAGAGGGAGAAACCAAGTTATAAGCTTGTGAAATCCTAGGTATGTTGCTAGGAAGTGGTGGTGTATGGTGGTTCAGGCTCTGGAGACATACTGCCAGGCACCAAATCCTAACTCCACTTCTTCTGGGGCATATGGCCTTTGGCGAGTTATTTCACCTCTCTGCCCCTTGGTAGACTCATCTCTATAGTGTGGATGAGCATTGCACCTTCCTCTTAGGGTTGAGATAAGAAATAAATGAATCTATACAGGAAAAGAACTCAGAAAAGTGCCTAGCATAACAGAAGCATTCAATACATTTTGGTTGTTAACCATATTACTGGTACTAGTTCTATATCCAGAACAAGGACGGATGGACTATGAGACTTACCTCCCTGGATATCCTTAAAATAAGTCTCCATGACCTGAGCCCATCTGAATGGTTCTCTGTTTCTTTAAACTGGAAAATGCCTGCCTCAAATAAAACACCACCTCAGAATACTATTTCACTGAAATATCTGCTGGATAAACTAGCAGGCAACTAAGGTGGGAAGAAAACCTTGGTGAGTGGGTTCTTCTAAAATGGTTTCCAGTGATCTTCGACACCAGGTATTCATACCCTGATCCCTTTCACTTGTGCGGGCTGGATCTAGGGTCTTAATTCTATTTTATTTTATTTATTTATATTTTTGAGACAGAGTCTTACCCTGTTGCCCAGGCTAGAGTTCCGTGGCATCAGCCTAACTCACAGCAACCTCAAACTCCTGGGTTCAAGTGATCCTCCTGTCTCAGCCTCCCAAGTAGCTGGGACTACAGGCATGCACTACCATGCCGGGATAATTTTTTCTATATATACGTTTAGTTGTCCAGCTAGTTTCTTTCTATTTTTAGTAGAGATGGGGTCTTGCTCTTGCTCAGGCTGGTCTCGAACTCCTGAGCTCAAATGATCCTCCCGCCTCAGCCTCCCAGAGTGCTAGGATTACAGGTGATAGACACCGCGCCCGTACTAGGGTCTTACTTCTAAAAGAGAATATGGAAAAAATGATGGGATGTCACTTGTGAAATCACGTTATAAGAAACTAGTCTCTCTTCTTCTCTCTTTTTTTCTTTCTTCTTCATCCTCTTCTCCATTCTCCTCCCCTTTCTCTTCCTCCTCCTCCTCCTCCTCTCTCGCTCTCTCTCTCTCAGCTCTCAATCTGAGTAAAGCAGCCACATTGTGAATAGCCCTATAAAGAGGTCCATGTGAAAGGAACTGTTGTCTCTGGCCAGCAACCCACAAGGATCTAAGGCATTCCAACATCCACAAGAGTGAGCGTGGAAGCAGATACTCAGTCAAGTATTGAGATAACTTGAGATGACTGCAGCCTCAGATGACACCTTGCTTGCAGCCTAGTGAGATGCCCTGAGTCAGGGGACTCAGCTAAGCTGCACCCAGATTCCTTACCTGTAAAAACTATGAAATAAAAATTGTCATATGGCCTTTGGCAAGATATTTATGTTCTAAGCCTCTAAGTTTGGGAGTAATTTGTTACACAGTTATGGATAACTAATACAATGGGAATAAAGAATGACAAAGGTAGTAGCAACCTTTCTTTTGTAGTTTTCCTAAGAATGTACCTAAATAACCTGCAAGGATGAAAAGAAACAGTTCCACTATCACCACTCAAAGAATGTCCTAAAGAGTATTCATCCCAAAAGATACTTCAGGAAAGGAGGAAAAAAAAGTATTCCTTGTCAAACAATCTACATACTTCATTTCCCCCTTGAAAGTTTGTGATAAACATAGCCATACTGAATGCTCTGGAAAGTCCTACGATAACTTGATTTATTCCAGAATTGCCCAAATCCAGTTGACTCTAGGAGCCTTTTTCTTCATAACACCTATTAACAGGCTGTGAAACATCTAATCCTCAGAACATATTTTGGAAAACACTGTATAAGACTAAAGCTGACACTTTAACTTTAGCTCTCAGAACTGGAAGGGCCTTTCATCTGTAAGAGCTCTGGATAGGTAGTTGAGAGTTGGGTTCTGGGTTAAGTCTTGCCAGTAAGTCAAGGGACTTTAGGCAAGTCTCTGAAGCTTCCTGCAAAATAGATAGAGCTGCCCTACCTTAAATTCCATACAGCTCTGCAAATCTATGAGGTCATTCAGTGCAACCTCAGAAGAGGAATCTAAAGTACAGTGTAGGGACCTTGCTTGTCTTTTCACTGCTGTAGTCACAGGCACTAGCCCTGGGCCTGGCACATAACAGTAAATATTTATTAAATGAATGAGTTGGTGCACACTATGGTATAAGATCTGTATTTTATTTGGCACATACAAAGTTAATAAAGTGACTAAGTAAAATTGTTCTTTTTCCCAAGTTGTTGTATTCCCAAGTTCCTATGAGGGAAAATTTCTATAAATTTATTGGGGAACTTTGGATGAGAAGAGGGTGAAGACAGTTACAGCATTGTAAAGTTAGGCAATACCTAAGTGCTGTGGGGGATATGAAAATGAATAATATCCTTGAATTTATAATCCAATAGAACTGGGGTCTGCAACTTTTTCTGTAAAGGGCCACATGGTAAATATTTTCAGCTTTGTGGGTGGTACTGTCTCAGGCAACTTCTCCATTCTGCTGTTGTAGCATGAAAGCAGCCATAGTCAATGCGTAAGGGAATGGGGACGGCTGTTCTCCAATAAACACAGCCATGCCTGCAGGCCAGAGTTTCTTGGCCCTTGTGATAGAGGAATAAAATGATTACTATGATCTAATTTAGTACAAAATCCAGTATGAGGCAGAGGATGTTCTCTATCATGATCACTGAGAAGAGTGAGAGCTTGTGTCTGGGCAGTCATCGAGGATGTTTTCATGAATATTGACTTAGTCTTAAAGAGCAGGTAGAATTTTGAGCATCACCGCCTCAGCTCCACCTCAGATCATCAGACATTAAATTCTCATAAGGAGCACGCAACCTAGATCCCTCACACGTGCAGTTTACAATGTGGGGCTCCTGCTCCTATGAGAATGTAATGCCACCACCGATCTGACAGGAGGTGGAGAAATGGGAAGCAGCTGTAAATACAGATGAAGCTTCACTAGCTTGCCCACCGCTCACCACCTGCCGTGCTGCTCGGTTCCTAACTGGCCAACAACTGGTACTGGTCTGCAGCCTGGGGGTTGGGGACCGCAGATGTAGGGGATACTTGGAAATGAGCTAGTAATCTAGAGTTGAGATGCATTGCCACATTTTATATTCATTTGCTACCATTGAAAGAATAACACATTCCAGGTCATATAAAGCAAATTAATTTTCTATTTTAGAACTGACAGTTCATATTTCTGTGTCCACTATTCATGGTTTCCAAAAAGGAAAGTGTATCAGTTAGACATGTATTTGGCTGCAAGTAACAGAAGGGCCAAAGGATAGTGGATTAAACACAAAGGGGGTTATTTTCTCCCATAACATGAGATCCAGAGAAAGATGATTGCTGACAGTGATTCATTTGCTCAACAATGCTTGCAAGGCTTTCTGTCCTTCTGCCCTGTGCTGGATTGTCTGTTGTCAACTCATCTTCACCCTCTTCTGTGGTCTCCTCAGCATTACATAGGAGAAGCTGAAAAGTACTTTTTCCAGATTCTCTTCTCTGTGTGGTTCCATATTCGAGTTTGTCAATGAGTGGAGTTCAGTCAATATTTGGAAGATGGAAAAGATGGAGAAGTGGTTTCAGATGGAAGAAAAAAAATGAGCAAATGTAAGATTTACAACATCTTTTTGGCTGGTGTGAAAACCACTTACAAAATTGTTGTAGACTAAGACCATTTGTGGGAGTTTTTTGGAGGTAATTAGAAAGGGAGAAGTTTCCTAGAGAGCTTTTGAGAACTTCCTGCTTTGGTCCTTCAGGCTGAAGTTTTCGAAGTCTCCTTACCTGACCCTGACCTTCAGAGAGCAACTTCCCTGATCTTTGTTCCCTGTGGTCTTCTAACATTCATGTAAGTAATTATTCTTGTATTAAACCCTTTATTTTTTACCTAGAGTAGCTCTGTTTTCCTGACTGAACCTAGCAATATACTCTCAATTCACTTAGTGTATTGGTTTTTACTCTCTTTACTGTTGCCTTGTTCTTATAAGATAGCCGCTGCAGCTCCAGACATCACATCAGCATTTGAGACGGAAGGTCAGGAGAAGAGAAGGTGCCAATAATATAGGTCCTCCTTTTTTAAGGAAAACAGACATTTTCCCAGAAATTATTTTATCAGACTTTCTCTTAGGTCTCATTGGCACCACCACCTCCCATGATCATACTGAGTTTACATTGCTCCAGGGTTACAGCTTCACTTCTTTAGGCATGCCTGGTCTTCCTGATAGCTCAAACAAAAATCCTTAAATTGGGTTCAAGTGGCTCTAATTGGCCTAACTTAGATCATATGCCAATTTCTGACCAAGTGCTTTTGCCAAGAGGATGAGAAACACTCATTGGCTTAGGCCACCCTGGAGCTGGAGTTGAGTTGAACCTTACTTGTAGGAAATCTGAGGCAGGGTTACAGAAAGGAAGCAGTATTGCAATGCTAGAAAGGTCCACTATATTAAGGGTATAAAATTTTGACCAAGAAGAAAGCAATTAGAAAGAATTACCCCCCAAGAATCTAAAATTTGAAGAATGTATATGCGACTATAATTTGTCAATATATAATTTTAAATAAATAAAGGCACATACCCTAGGACACAGAAAAAAGTAAACTAAAATTTGAAGAATGTATAAAAGAGTATTTTTGGGGTGGGAGGTAGATGCCTTTCCTTATTCACTTGTGACTTGATTCAGACCACACATCAACCTGGAGCAGAAGTTAGCAAATTTTTTCTATAAAGAGCCAAACAGTAAATACTTTAGGCTTTGTGGGCAATATCATTCAACCACACAATTTTGCCATTGTAGTGCAAAAGCAGCCATAGACAATACATAAACAAATGGGGTGGCTGTGTTCCAATACAACTTTATTCATCAAAATAGGCAGCAAGCCAGATTTGGCTCAAAGGTTGTGGTTTGCCAAACCCTGAACTAGAACATTTCTTATCCTTGAAGTGATTCAAACTTGGGAACTAAGATTTTTCAGGCTTTGCTCAATAATTTATTTTATTATTATTTATTATTTTTTTACTTAATTCTATACAGAGATAATATTAATACATTCATGGTGAAGACTTCGACTTCCAGCCTATCCCCTGACTGCCAAATCCTTCCTTCTTCTAATCTATATAGGTGATCATTTTCATTATTTACTTCTGTCTTTTTTAAATATTTTTTATGGAAATGCAAACACATATGAACCTATTTTTTTATATTTCCATTTTTCCCATGCTATATATATTTCTCTCTGTCTTGGTTATTTTTTTTCTGAACAATTGTCTTCAAGATGTTTCCACATCGGCTCATAGAGAACTTTTTCATTTCTTCTTATGGCTTCATAGTATTTCAGAGGATGTACCATAACTAATTCAATCAATTACCCACTGGTGGATGTTTGGGCTGTTGCCAGTCATGCTATTATTTAATACAAACAAGACTATAATGAGTAAAGTTATAAGAGAAGTAATTTTGCCCAAGTGCAAGTGTGTTGGTTGGAGAGATTACTGTAAGTGAAATTTGGTATGGGTATGTTCATTTGTAATTTCAATAGGTAAATTGTTCTCCATATGGGGTTGTACCAATTGCATTTCCACAATGTGTGAGAAGCCCACTTCCCAGGGCTCATCAACAGAGTGTGTTAGAAAATTGTTGGCACTTTGCCAACAAGTAAGGTGCAAAGGGGTAGTTTTAATTTGCATTTCCTTTATGAGTAAGGCTGAGGGTACTTATTTAACATTTAAGACAGTCTTTTCAGATCCTCAATGAGGCAGAATTGCCATCACTGATTGTATGTTCTTAAGCATAATTATTGGAATAGTGTGCTTCAATGTTATGGAAACCATTAACATGTATAGTTTTATTTGCTAGTTGCTCAGAAAATGAGGTCATCTATATTAAATTCATGCAAATCTGTTCTTTAAAAAAAAAAACTCTTCTACTCTTCAATTTAGCATATCCCCTAGATTATCTATTCTAGATCATGTACTTCATGAAAGTACCTTTGAAGCAATGAAAGTTTTTTTTTTATGGTACATTAAGAAATTCAGATAGAAATTTTCTAAAGAGAAAATAACTGTTAGCAAACACCTCTCCTGGTAGAAAGGTGATTATTTCATTTTACTTTAATGTCATGAAATTTTGTGCCATCCTGATGTGTAGCTAAACTGTCCATATTTTCCTGAGAGCTTTATAGGAGCAAAGAAATAGGTTACTTTGGCAAATGATGTTTCTTTCAATGTGTCTTAATTACAATTACAGTGCTTCGGATGCAGTTCTATCACCTATCTCTATACATTTGTTTTTGTTTTGTATTAATCCAGGTAATCACAGAATCAGTAACTGCATTCTATTTGTAAGAGAATTTATTAAATTATGTTCTTATGTGGTAGACCATAAAATAAGTCAGAGTGAAGTTCAAAGCAGAGGTTTATAAAATACGAAGTTTATAAAATTTGAAGATTTCCTCCCACAGATGTCAAGAAAACAGAAAACTTGAAATAGGGATTCTCTCTGGCTTAAATTTTCTTTCAGGAAATTTAATAGACATTGAGCTTCAGAATTATACATTTTTAAGACAAAAACCCTACTTATTTTTATTGTAAATTATTTAATTTTAAATTTAGGTACAATAAATATCATACTGAAGAAATGTATTCCACTTAATAATTACACAGAACAAATTCATTTACTAAGGAATTAGAAGGAATTTTGTTAGTTATTAAATTAGTGACACAATAAAGAATGGAGGCCACATTAGCTACAAGTTATAAAATAGACAACTACATTAGAATTTTGATAAGAAAAACAAAATTAAAAGGAGCTAAATGATTATATTAACTATAAAACTTTCTAAACATCTAAAGCATTGTAAATGCATTTATGATTGGGGTGTTAATTCTACTTCTGATAGTGTGAGTTTCCTAGGCTCTTTGGCTTTTCAAAGAAAAGAGTTATTTTTGGGTTACTGCATAATCGAGTGTATTGAAAGGTTGCACAGAGGAGTAAGAGAGACAGGAAGGTATCTTAGCAGGTGCACAGCCAGGCCTTGTAGAAAACAGGAAGTTATTTCAGGACACAGCAGTTCTGGTGGCTCAACAACAGTTGCCTAGGCCAACAGCACTCAGCAGCTCGCTACACCATGCCCTGTCCAGATGCTGACTCCACTGTTCTGGCTTGACTCCCTGTGACTGCCTTTCCTGAGTTTCTTCTGGAACTCTCTATTCTTCTTCTACTAGACTCTTTACTCATGCTCCCCTATGGCTCCCACTGCTTTGTAGCTTCTGCTATGGATTGCCCTCGCTTGGATATCTCTCTGCTGTGCATGAAATCTTTGTGCATCTGTCTTAGATAAGTTTCCTCAGAAGCAGACCCTGAGTTTAACTTTAGTGTGATTTATTAAGGTGATTTATTAAGGAAGTGCCCTCAGGAAAAATCAGTAAGGGGGCGAGAAGGTCACAGAAGGGAAAGAAGTCAAGCAAGGATGCAATCTCAGGCACAGACCATGGAGGGTCCTTTAGCCTGTCCAGTGGGGGAGCTTGAGAGTGTAAGTCAGGCGTCAGACATGCAAACTGGAGGCAAGGAGCTGGGGTGCTCCTACTCTCACACTGTCAGTCACTGGTTAAGTGACTGGAGATGCGTGAGCTTCTAGGCACTTGTGGCTCTCTGGTCACTGGAAGGAAAAGATCCAGGGAGGAGCACACACAAATATGTGTGTGATCTGAGGATCTTGGATGTGCATGGAGCATTGCTTCAGCATTCCTCTTAGCTTCAAGTGTGGCCAGATTGGAGTGCCCAAGGAGAGAAGATCTGATTAGGTCAAGAAGTTACACTCCAGTATAGGGTGCTCCTATTGGGCACTGGGCCACTCACTCCATAGGCTACTGGACACCTGTAGACCTTGCTACATGCTACAGTGCATGGTCACTTATGTAAGATAAGCCTCCAAAAGGGGCTGTGGCTCTGACATCATGCTGAAGACTCTTAGAAGAGAGAAGAGTAACTGGTCTGCATCTTGCATAGTTTCTTCCAGTCCAGACTACTTGATTTTGTTTTAGTTTGTTTACACCTAGATATATACTGCTTATTTTGATTTTATTTGCTGGGGGGTGGGTGGGGGGATGTTTCAAGTGTGTCTTGAAAGTAACCACCATCTCTTAATCTCAGATTGGGTGTTCTTGGATGTGTCAGTGTTTTAAATAGTAATTATTGTTCATGTACAGGAAAAAGAACAGATGCTTATTATTTTCTCATTTAATTTATTTTTTACAATCATATTTCTCAAAACAAGACCCCAGTGGTACCTGTATCATAACCTCTTCTGGTGCTTTTCAAAAATGCAGCTTCTTGGACCACATACTTAGTATGTTTGGGCGTGCCCTAGTAGTCTGCATTTTCAATTATTAATAGCACTCTAGGTAATTTTCTCAAACTAATGTCAAAGTTTGTGAACCATTGCTTTACAAAGTAGATATTAGATTCTTCATTTTACTATGAAGGAAATCAAAGCTTTAAAAGGCTAAGAAATTCACCTGCAGTTACACAGCTAACACCAAAGATGTCTCAAAAGTTATTTTCCATAAAATGAAGTTTCCATTTCATTTGCAATGTGAAAGTTCACTTGTTTACTATCATCTTAAAGCAGATTTCAGGGTGTCTATGACTACATAGTGCCTCTGTGTATATCATTTCATTTAGGCTAACTACAGCCTCCCAGTTGTATGACTACAAAATTATAATTTGAGTACTTCTATGTTCCTACTAGAGAAAAACACTTGAGTGCAAGGCAGCAGCCAAACAATTTTTTTTCCAGATACAGTGATTATTGTATGTTCGGTGAAATGCTGAAAGGGTTCGACACGTCATACTTGTTCCATGTGGTAGGGCCAGGATTGCTGTCCTATATGTAGGATAACCTGAGCATGTACATAGAATTTTGAAATGTTGCTTCTGATTCAAGTGAGAATGCAGGAATTGGATGGGGATGAAATTCTCTCATATCTGGCATATAGTGCAGATCTTGCAAATCTGGACGTGGCTGTGTAGAGAAATGGTCACATTTCTCCATAAACAGTGCTTTGGAACATTTGGCAAAGTCATAGCAATTCTTCACCTCCAAATCCAAGTATTGGCCTGCTTGCAAAAAGGTGGAGCATAGTCAATAAAAATCTGATGTGCTTGTGTATTATTGCCCATAAGTCATTCTTCTATGGGAAAGAACTTAGAGATACCTTAGGAGGTAACAGGGTCTGATCCTAATCTATGCTTTGTCTGAAACCAGAATCTGTGTTCCTTCCACTAAATTATCCTTTCACTATGTGTGTTGTTATAGACTGAATTGTGTCCCACCAAAGTTTAAATCTGAAGTCCAAACTCCAGAGTGACTGTATTTGGAGAGAAGCCTATAAGATAGTAATTAAGGTTATATGAAGTCATAGTCTGGGACCTTAATCCAATAGGACTGGTGTCCTTATAAAAAGAGAAAGAGACACCAGAGATCTCTCTATTTCTATTTGCTTACACACAGAGAAAAGGCCATGGGAGGACATAGCAAGAAGACAGCCATATGCAACCCAAGGAGAGAACCCTCAACAGGAACCAACTGGCTGGCACCTTGATTTGGAATTTGAACTGTGAGAAAATAAATTTGTTATTTAAACCACCCAGTTTGTGGTATTCTGTTATGGCAGCATAAGTGTACTAATACATGTGTATTGAGCAAAGCCTAGGTGATCAACCCATTTTTCTTTAAGTGACTTTCTCTACTCTAGCATATTCACAAAATTTTTTGAAATTATGGTATCTTAAACTGATAAGATTCAACTAGACTAAATCTAAGATACTGACACATATATCTCGTTTATCTAAGAAACTGAGGAACATTAAAAAAAGTATTAATAGTTAGAATTCTTGTGCTTTGAGTCTTTATTTTACTTATATTCTAAAATGTATTCATATAACATATTTTATTCTTATGTACATTTATGTATTTAATTCTTATGTATTTTATTCTTCTTTATATGAATTTGAAGACTACAGCCATAACATTTTGGCTAAAGAAAATCCAGTTCAACCTTTATTTTATAGGTAACCAAGAGATCCAGAAAAGTGGGTTTTTTTTTTTGTTTTGGTTTTTTTTAGGCAAGCACAAAAATGAGGTTTATTGAGGAGAGAAAGATAGGATTATAGGGCAAGAGTAAGATATAGGTTTACAGAGCATGGTACATATGCCACAGATGACGACTGGACCCATTGTCCCAGCAAGGGAGAGCAAAAGGAAGGATGCAAAAAGGGCAGAAAGGTTAAGTGACTTGTGAAAGACACATAGCATAGTAGCCAAACCAGGATTAGAACCCAGTTGTAGTGACACCTGGTATATCTTGAATGCCTTCCAATTTACCATGCTAAGTACTATAATACAAAGGTAATAAATTTTTATTATAAAATGTTTTAGATTTTCAAGATAATACAAATTATCAGAGACAGAATACTTGTCACCTTAACACTTGAAAGAGAGTGCTATTAATATTTTTAGCATTACTTTCTAATAATAATGTTGGGCTGCATTAGTCAGCTACAGATACAATGATGCTGCAGAACAAACAACTCCAAAGCAGCGACTTACCACAACAGGCATTTAGTTTTACTTATGGGCCTGTGAGAAATCTGTGATTCTGTTGGGCTCAGCTGATATCAGCAGGATTTAGCTTTAGGTATAGGGAGGGTTGAGGTCTCCTCCATCTGTCTCTTCAATTTCCTTGGACCCAGGATTTGTTCAGATCATGTTCTTTTCAGGACACATGGCAGAAGCTCAAGGACCAAGCCAAATCATGCAAACATACTTATATCTATGGTTTGTATAATGTCTACTGATATTTCGTTAGTCAAAACAAATCCTATAGCCAAGCACAACATCAATGGGGATGGGGCTGTATATACCACCAGCTCTCCTGGAAATTATCACAAGAAGATGGGTATAGAATTCTATTAGAGGAGAATGATGAATTGAAAATAATAACCCAATCTATGAAAAATATGACTTGAGGTTCTTGGTTATTATAATATGTTTATAAAATGTAGTTTATAAAATTCCATGCAGCAAATTTATGAGCCAAAAGTGAGAATAAATTACAATATGCTATACACATTCTCTTCTTTAAGATAAAGAAACATAGTATTAATTAAAAGTTATTTCTTCCTTAAGCAAAACATATGTCTCCTCTGAAAAATGTTTGCTTTTCTTATATGCAAGCCTTTGTTTACATGAGAGAAAAATATATTCTGGTTGTAAACTTGTCATTTTGGAAAAATTTTAATTGTATGAGGAGTTTTAATGTTTGGGCACGTGAGCTTAACTTCATTTACCTAATCATGGACTCAACTATTAGATAAAGGAGAGTTCTGAATCCAAGAATGTGGACTTTGGAGATAATAAAATAAGGAGGCCAATGCAAAGTCCAGGAAGAATGGCAGAAAAAGCTTTGTAGAGCTGTTGGAACAGGAAGGAATCCCATACACACTGATGTGATCCAAATGTTACCTTTGTCTAATAAGAATTGGGCACTTTGTTTTTGGGCTACCCAAACTTCACTCCTGACCCAAATCCTATTTAACACTGGTTTAAGCAAAAAAAAATGGGCACTTTGTTTTTGGGCTACCCAAACTTCACTCCTGACCCAAATCCTATTTAACACTGGTTTAAGCAAAAATGGTATTTATTAGCTCACTAAGTGAAAACCCCAATGTTTGTTTTGGTTTCAGAGGCAGGTTGATCAGGGGCTCAAACAATGTCACTAAACCCTACTTTTCCACCACAACCATCCACTTGGTATTGTTTACCTCCATGATGGCTCCGTGCTTGACAGGCTCTTCCCCCATGTTTCAAGATGGTTACCATATCTCTAACTGTAATTTCAACATTTCATGTTCAAATGAAATAATAATAATAAAAAAAATGATATAATCTTTTTCCCAGGATTCTCATCGCATCTCGTTGGCTCTGAGCAGACAATGTGTCCATCCTGGGACCAATCCCTATGGCCAGGGGGATGAACTGTAATAACTGACTTAGCCTCAACCCACATGATCCAGCCTGGAACTTGAATGGAACCCCACCTGGAGCATGTTGGTTAACAACTGGGGAGAGGTTCCTCATGGGAATTGAGTTATAGCTAACAAAGACAGGAGTGTGAATGTTGGGTGTCAAAACAAAAAAAGATATTTATAGAATGGGTATACATTGTTTATGTGTTGTGTTGGGAATACTCTTTGGCTGTTTTATGGTTATAGGTGATTTATGGGAATCTAATAATAAACTCTGCTAAGAAAATGTTCCTCACATTTTTTACAAACTATGTCACTTCAGCTGTTCTGTGACTTTTATATTGTATACTAGTGAATAATTACAATAGCTACCATTCACTGAGCATCTTCTCTTTGTCCAGCATACATTTAATCTTCATGTCAATTCTACCGGGAAAGTATTAGTGTTCTTATCTTAAAAACAAGGAAATGAGGCTCAGAAAGGTCAAATAACTTTTCCATGATTACATAGAAACCCTGGTGGAACATGTAGACTATTATTTAGATAATATCAGAAACAAATTAGTCCTATTTACCAGTGGCTTAACACAACTAAGTTTTATTTCTCACTTATGGTTCACATCCAAGTGGGCTTATGAGGGGCTCTGTTCCATACGAATGGCCCTAGGCTGAATGAGGCTTTACCATCATATAGCTACACCCTCTGGACCAAGTATCTGTCTCAATCACTATGGCAAGTGAAAAGAGAACTGTAGTGTCATGCACTGGCTTTTAAATGTTTCAGTTCAGAAGCAGCCTGCTTTACTTCCACTCACAGCCCATTGGCCAGACAAGTGCCATGGCCTCAACAAATACCACGGGGCCTAGAAAATGTAGGGGGGGGGCCTTGGATATCCAGTGAGCATCAAAATCATGACTACAGGGATAATCCTAGCTCTTCCTGACTTTAAATAGGTATTCTGAGCATTAGACCCACATTTCTATATTTTGTCTAGCTACCTTTTATTTCATTTTTTTAAAGATTATTTAAAAAGTTGTTAAGGAGTTCCTTTATCTGTAGAAAATAATACAATGGTAGAAATAGTGTAGTGATTAGGAGCATGGGTCTTAGAACCATATTAAATCCATATCCTGGCTCTTTTTACTTGCTGCGTGCCCTTGGGTGACTGACTCAACATCTCTACGCTTCAGTTTTGCTCTCTGTTAAAGGGAATGCTAACTATATTAATAATAGTGTCTGTATCACAGGATTATCAGGATTAAATGAGTTCCTTGAAATAAAGCACAAGACAATGCTTAATACAATGAGTGCTAAATAAATCTTATAATTAGTATCATAGAACCACTTAGTTTTTTCACTGAAGAAAACATTTTTCAGCTGCAAAATGTAACTTTAGCCAGAAAATTGGGAAACATGTGCACTGGGTCACAGAGGCAACCACATGAGAGGATAACAGTGCAAACCTCAAACCACTATTGGGAAAACAACTCAAAGTCATGTTCAATTGAAAGCGGTTTAGCAGTGTGGTCTTTATTGGTAAAAGGAGTGTATGTGTGCACGTGTGTGCGTGCATGTTTATTTCATGCAAGGTACAAAATGTAAAGCAGCAAGATGTTTGACAAGCCAAACATGAAATTTCATTTTGATAGTCCCTCCTCGTGGATTGTGTACATAATGCAATATATTCAGACATGGTCTAGTATATTCATGAATCATGATGTAAAACCTGGACTAAAAATACAGATTTTATTTAATCTACTGTCATTTCTTTCTTCCTCTCTCTCTCTCTCTCCTCCTCCACTCCTGCATGAAAACACTTATTCTGTTCTCAGGCTGCTGAGGCCTGAAAACACTCCCTAAAAGCCCAATACTCCTTGCACTCATACTCCTTCCCTTCTGCCTGGGGAATGCTACTTCTCAGGAGCTCTGTGCAGGGTTAATGCACACGATTAACTCTTCACTTCCTTCCCTGGGAGTCTGGGACTAAAAACACTCTGCTAACAGTTTGACCACTTGCCATGGGCGGCCTTCTCCAGCTGCCAGCAGCCCCTGGACCACACGACTCAACTCCCTTTCATTTCAACATTGAGAACTCAAACATTTGTGAGAATAAAATCTTGCTTAGATATGCCAACAAATCTGAAGCATTAGCTTTAAAATTAAATTTATCACTGCTTGAAGTTCAAGTTTTTATTTCTCTAAATTGAGAGCACTCATTAAATCCGTTAGTCCACAAGCTTATTATGTTATATACATGAGAAAAACCCTCAGGATTCTGAGTGCACTGTAAAATTTACTTTTGAAAAGTAATTAATTTTGAAATAAGAAATTCAAATCTTTTTCTATGTACATTATTTCCCCAAAATAATGAAGGGTTGGTAGTAACTTGAGTATAATAAAAGCCTTAATTTAGTTCTCTATTTTTCCCTATTCATCTTTGTGCCCTTTAAATACAAGAGATTTATTTTATACTCTACATGTAATTATTATTTTGTGCCTCTGCTTTAGTAGTAGGAGATGCCTTGTTCTATCTCTCCTTCAAAAGAAGGTTTTATAATTTCAGAAATAGTTAAGCATCTTGAAGGCAGAGCATGTAAGTACAGATTACATAGCAGGCACTGACCAAATATTGTTGACATTAGGATCTACACAGGAATTCATAACGCTCAGAATAAGTAGCAAGAAATAGTCCTGATTGCTTCCAGTAAGTTTAAGAGGTTTTCAACTCTATAGAACAGGATGAAAGTAAGATGTTTAACTAATACTTATGCTTTCTTCAACCAGATACAGTACATTTTCACCAAGTCGATAGCATCATTTATTATTCTAGTTTTGTTTGGGGTCCAGGTTTTCATGGGAGCTATTTATTTTCCAAACAGTAGTCTATAAAATGAACTGTTTTTAAACAACTCTGAATCTCTATGTTCATGTCCTTTGCCAAGTTATATGCTCTCATCTATGTTTTAAAAAGTAGTTACAAAATTCCTTTGAAGTTATAAAGCCATTTTGAGGTTAAGAAAGTACAAAATCAGGGGCACATTTTACCCTAGGTTGAGATGCTATTGTAGAGATTTGAGTAGAGGAAAGTGATTAATTCTGGATGGGGTCTAAGCATTGCACAACTAAAATTTTGAAGAGGTGGGGGTGGGTTTTGTGTGTTGCTTTCTAGAGTATAAAAAACAGTAACAACACCAGACCCCTTGTTGTTCTGATACTGGGGGTTTCTGTCCAATATTCCTTAAAAATTCCAAACCAAGTGAGGAAAAGAGATGGTGAGGGGAGAAAAGGAAGAATGGAAGAGGGAGAAAGAAAGTGATTTAGTTATGGGCAGAAGCTGTTGGAGAGGCAGAAGTAAGAGAAATTTCTAGGGGGGAGGGGAGATCTTTTATATAAACATCATTTTCAAATAATCATGATAACTGAAAATAAAACTACAACTAACTATAACTGTGAAATATCAAATGACTGATCGAAAATAACAAATGTGTGCGCCAAGGGAAGCGATGCCGCCCAAGTGTTGACACAGGCAGACAGGCTTGCACAGGAGGGAAAGACGGGCATCCGACAGGTAGACGTAGCGTCACATTTTTCCATAGCTCCCTTTTCTGTTTTGATGAACATTTTGTTATTTTTACAGATAGCCACAAACTTAGAAGCTACGGCAACACACATTTATTATCTCATAGTTATTGTGGGTCAGGACTTCAAGCACAGCTTAATTGGACCCTCTGCTTAGGCTTCTCACAAGGTCATGATCAAAATGCAAACCCAGCGGCAGTCTTACATGGAGGCTAGCCTGGGAAGAATCTGCTTCCAAGCTCGCTCAGGTGTTCATTCCCTTGAGGTTGTAGGACTGAGGGCCTTGGCTTACTTCCGGCTATTAGTTGGTGCCTGCTCTTGGCCCCTAGGGCTGCTCTCAGCTCCTTGCCAGGTGGGACTCCCCAAATGGCCACTTACACCTTCAAAGCCAGCTAGGAAGAGAGAGCTCTTAAGCTTGTCTGCTAGCAATATGGAGTCTTACTGAACGTAACATAATCACAAAAATGATGTCCCATCACCTTTCCCATATTCTACTGGTTGGAAGCAAGTCAAGGGGAGGGGATTATATAAGAGCAGGGACAGTAGGTATTGGGACAATGGCTGGCCACCTTAGTCTCCGTCCTCCACAGTTCTCAAGTCCCCTTTATCTCCTGTAATCTCTAATAGTTACTCAGTCTTTATTGTCTTTCCTGACACTGACACTTTTGAAGAGTGCTGATCAGTTATTTTGTTGATTTGTGCATCTTTATTTTGTTTTTAACAGTTATTAAAACATTTCTCTCAGAAAATTGAGAGCCCATATATATCATTTACCCCTACCCCAAACATTACACTATGGAATAGCGATGTGTATCTGTCTTTTTGTTTTTATTTTCCTAGGTGTTGGAGAAGAGACCATATTGAGCACAAGAGACAAGGTAACAGTATTACATATAAAGGGGCAGCAGATTACATATAAAGTGTTGTGAACCTAGAAGTATGCTCATATCCTTGATAGAAATCAGAAAACTGGGGGAAAATCTGGCTTGAGAAGCATAGTAAATATTGTTTCCTCTCTGGGAATCCCCCTGATCCCAACTCTCTGTGTGCAATTCAGGTGGAGAGAAACTGCACTCAGTTCCATCAGTCGACATATCTCAGTTACACCTGTCGGAACCCCAGGCCACAGTGATTGGTTCAGGGAATGACCTCATGACCCAATCAGAGCCACAGATTTTCCAGTGAAACTCTAGGGCTACTGAGAAAGAGGCGTGGTTTACTGCAGAACTTTAACCCCCTAGGATAAAAGGCTGGAGCTGTAGTAAGCATTTTGCTACATGTATCAATTAAGATTAGATTTTTTTATGAGACAGAAAACCCAAAATTACAATAATCTGAATAAAATAGAAATGTATTTTCTCTCACATAAATGAAACCTGGAGGTAAGCAATCGGGGGCTGTGCAGTGGCTCCATGGTCATCAGGGAGTGTTTCCTTCTCTCTTGCTCTGGCGTCTACCTGATGGTCCAGGTTGGCTGCATGGGCTTCCAGGCAGCAGGGAGGGGGAAGGGCTGGGAAGGTCTTTCAAGGACACTTTCTGGACATTGCTTTTGACACTGCACTTGTATCCCACTGGCCAGAAATTCATCACACAGCTATGCTTAACTGCAACAGAGACATGAAGACATAGTCTTTATCTCAGGATACTGTATGCCCGGCCACGGTTAGGTGTTTTATTATAAAGGAATAGGGAAAATAGCTAGTGGAGGACAATGAGCTTTCTCTGCTATACCTCTGCAAAAGGAGGCCTGACTGAGAATAGAGCCTGTCCTGAATAAACAGAGTTGAAAGATGAAAAGAAATAAATCTTTTCCCAATGATCTCTTTGAGCCTCTGCATCAAGGGGCACCTGAAGGCAAACTACCCCTGCTACTTAAGCTAATTTCTTTCTTTTTCTTTCCTTCCTTCTTTCCTTCTTTCTCTCTCTTTCTCTTTTTCCTTCTTCCTCCTTTCCTTCCTTCCTTCTCTTTCTTTTTTTACAGCTGAAAAAATACTGACCAGTACAGAAAGGAGGATTCTCCCAACAGAGCATATAAGACCATCTTTATTTCTTTGTCCTCTCAAGCTCTCTATTTCCCTCACAGTTGCTCAGAATGGAAACGAGTCTTCCCTTAGATCTCCTCAGGGCCAAATTATGCACTTTTATGCTTCATTTCCTTTCAGCCAAGAGGAGAGGGGACTTCTTATATTTCTAAGAACTTGACTTCTTGGATTTGAAAATTTAAAAAGTGTATTTTGTAAATCTCTACTAAGACCCATAAGCTGGAATTCTCAGCCTTACTTTTTCTAGGTATACTTACTGAAACGCTTCTTGGAATTCTTATGCTATTCAGTAAAAACTCCTCTGTCAAAATAGCTTGGCTGCCTACCCACCTCCTCATTCTCAATTATGACTTTTACTAACATTAACAGTATCTGTGAAAATTAGAGCTTAATGGATTTCTTTCTGTTGATCTGAGAATTCCTGCCATAATAAGTCTCACTTTAAAGGGTTCCAAATAGTTGGTCAGCAGTACAGTACAGCTTTTTCTTAGGGTAACTTTGTGTAGCCTGTTCCTAAGCATCAATTTACCTAGCCTGTTTCCTTGACATCTTTTTTTTTTTTTCCTGGCTCTTTCCTTTGAAGAAGAAGATACAAAACATTAGATTTGGAGGGTTTCCTATCAGATTCTGAAAGTGTGGTTTTCACTTAAATTATTATGCTTCTCTGTACCTACTTACATCAGTAAAGTGATTAGGAGTGTCTACCAACTGCAATTCTCAGGCTATGAAATTTGGCTTTTTGAATTTAAATTATACCGCAGCACCATATGGCACAGGAGAAAGGAGTGCTCAATTTCTTATCTAAGAGAGAGTTCCTTTCAAGCAAAGGAAGTTGCTGTCACAGTTTTAAGTGTCACTGGCTCTCTGAGGCTTAGCATCACCTGCTGCCTCCCAAAGCACATACAGACAGGATTTTCTTATGCCACTGTGAGAAAAGGTGCTGCAAACTATCACAGATGAGGAGAACCCATCTGAATCAACTACTGCCCATCTTCCCACAACTGGGTATTGCGGAAGCCATGAGTACAAAGTTCCTGGAATGGGAGAACTCTGGGTGTCTTTCACTTAATATGTTTTTTTAAAAAAATTATTTAACTTGAGGCAGAGCCATGTTATAGAACATCACTCATACCCCCCAGAGCATTATAAGCAGTTGTTATCAGCCTAATGCAATTATGCTTGGGAGCACCACGGAGACTCCTAAAGCTTCTGAAACACAAGGTCAAATTCCACAAACGTCCAGGTATGCAGGGAAGAATCTACTAATTTATGATTATGGTGATTCTTTTTTCTGAGTCTGTCGCAAATTAATAGAATTTAGGGAGCTACATATCCTCTTTAGGATTATAAATGGGGTCCTGACATTTCAGACATTCTGCCATTGTAGTGACTGAGTATCATGTCTCTCGTACCTGATGTTAGGAGGCACCTTACTGCCTAGTGAGAGGGCGGACTTCTACTTGCCTTCTCTTAAGTAGGCATAAGGACAACTTGGAAAGAGCAGGAATACCAGGGAGTGGTGGTCTCTCTTGCCTAACCATTAGGCAAGGTCCTCCCCTGTGTAAGTGGTACTGGGTATACTCTTTTGTCCTCCAGAGACACTCTGTACCGTGCCCTCTACCCCGGTGGCTGACTTGCATGGGTTACGTGGTCAACATGGTCCCTTGCCCTCTGGCTTCTGGTTGGGTCTGTCCAGTGGCAAGTCCCGGCAGGCGAGGTTAGGGTACTTAACCCTGGTGTCCCCAGTGCTGACACACTGGTCCAGCTCCTGTTAAGTGGCTCTCTCTTCACAGCTCTCTCTCTCTCTGATTGTAAGCTCTGAAACCCCTCCCTGCTGTTACTAGCCCTAACATTACACTATCCATTGTGGTTTCCCTAATCCTGCCCACACTTGTATAAATTACCCATTTATTAAACTCTCTTCAAATTACTCAGTTTGAGTGTTTCTTGCCAGAACGCTAAGTGATGAAATGGCATTGTTCTGACTTACCCGTTTTCTCTTCTGCCTCTTTCACACGCTCTAACTCGAATAGTCCTGTCTTTATACACGTCTATAAAAGACCTCCATGTTTATTTCTGTTTGTATTTATTACCTTTATGTATTTATTCCCTGCCCCATTTCCAGAGGATGTGATGCTGCTGCCTGTTTGCTGGGTCTGTGCCAGGCCTAGCTTACCTCTGTTCGCTTAAAATGTGCTGTGTCTTTGGGTTACCCACACAGCCTTTTAAGAAATTGGCGAAAACCCTCAAACTGGCTATTCCCTGTCATGGAAACAATCATTAAAAATAGATTTTATTGAGTTTAGTCTTCTTAAATTGAACTTGATTGAACCTGTTTGGCATGGACAGAACCTCAGAAATATAATAGGCAATTGCTTGGTGCCACTAAAGTACATATTTAATAATATTTTGGTTAGCATATGTTTCCCTTTGGTTCTTTTGAGACAATTGTCTTCTTATATAAGATGGCTAATTTCTTTTCTTAGGTACCTATTGCTCTTCTTACAGCGGGTGGTCCCAAGGACAAACTGAGCGGCACACGGAGAGTCGGAGAATCAAGGTTTATTCACCGGTGGGCTCAGAGGGGTTTTGCCACCAAATTCTGAGCCCCGTCTACCTGATTTTTCCCACTTTTATTAAGTTGGGGTGGTCCGAGGGGTGGGGTCTCAGGTGACTAATGCCCAACAGGTAATAGGTTAGTTGATGTGTCAGGTACTAGGTTAGTATTATGTTGATGGACCAGGTAATAGGTTGGTGTTATGCTGATGCGGGTCTTCTGTGAGGGGTGGGGGTCTCAGGTGGCTGCTGTGCCAAGTAATAGATGGAGGTTTTCCTTATCACCCTTAAGAAACAAAATGACAAGAAAAAAATACCTATGTACTGTAATCACACTGTGATTTAAAAATGCTCCAGACGTGGGTGCTAATCAAGATGGGTCAGTGAAGATTAAACACTACATAATTTTTTTTTTTTTTTTTGAGACAGAGTCTCACTCTGTTGCCCGGGCTAGAGTGAGTGCTGTGGCATCAGCCTAGCTCACAGCAACCTCAAACTCCTGGACTTAAGCGATCCTCCTGCCTCAGCCTCCCGAGTAGCTGGGACTACAGGCATGCACCACCATGCCCAGCTCATTTTTTTTTCCTATATATATTTTTAGTTGGCCAGATAATTTCTTTCTATTTTTAGTAGAGACGGGGTCTCGCTCTTGCTCAGGCTGGTCTCGAACTCCTGACCTCGAGCGATCCGGCCGCCTCAGCCTCCCCAGAATGCTAGGATTACAGGCGTGAGCCACCGCGCCCAGCCTACATAATTTTTAATACAAGCAAAGTATATGGTATCTTAAAACGGTGGTAAAAATCGTTTGAATCCTAGGTATTCTGATGATGGCTTTGGGTCAGGATGAACTTCTGCCCAAATGGAAAAGGAGATGCAGCAGAGATTGTAAATGCCCCTTTCACCTCTGCTTGCCCCTCCTATCCCCCAGGTCACCTACAGCTTCAGTGAGGGTTCCACTTAAAGTAAAGACTCTAGCCAGAGTTCCCTGGCTAGAGACCTTTATAGATCTTATTGGAAAAGAGCCCAGCCCAAACAAACAGCATAGAGTTCAATGGAGAAAACAATAATGAAACAGGAATTATATGCATTATTTTAGTCTAAGTGCAAACAGTTTCCTCCCTCCTGCAAAACAACTTCCTTTTTCCTGCATCTCTCTGCCAGAAGACCTTTCCTGGCTGTGGAATTGTGCTGGGCCTGTGTGAGGAGGAGGCCTGCAGTGCCTGGGATTTAAAGCCCCAATAGCAACCCTCAACCATGTAGGGACATAAATATCCACATTTCCTGACAATTCTGAAATGTGTTTTACGCAGTCGCGCAGCAGGTCTGCAGCAGGACTGAGCCCCTGTCGCCCACAGCAGTAACATGCTAATTAACACCCCCTTTGTTTGTTTTCTTTCCTTTCCTGTTTCACTCACTGCCCTGCTCTCACACTTGCTTCCCGTGATCACCTCCCACATAAACTACGTGAACCCAAATTCTTCTCAGGAACTGGTTCTTGAGAGAACATATTTAGGATAGGAGACATTAGAAGGACAATGAGAGGTGAGAAATATGGAATAAGTAGATCATGCCATTGTAAGCTTCCAGATAATAGTATCTTTTATGTTCTTCTGAATTATCTCTGTCTTTAGATTATAAACTATTGAGAACTCTGGCTGTTTCTAATCAACTCTATAAATTTTCACAATCTATGAGTACTATGAAGAAGGATGTCATAAATATTTGATAATAATGACAATTCTAAGATTATGCTATTTATGGTAGCCATTACCATATTGAAGGGGTATAATTATTGCAAATGAGCAAATAAAGTTCTGCATTTTTTTTTTAAAAAGTTAAGTGATGTTACTTCCTTTTTAGTCATCTCTAAAAGCTAAAAAAATTAAAATGTTTTACTCAGATGAGCACTGTTAGAGGATGATAAGTTTATACAATTGTGTTCAATGCAAACTGAATTTCTTATCAGGCAGGTGTCTTGTCAATTTTTCCTATTCCTCTACTTATGTCAGGAGTCTAAGTGAGTAATCACAATACCTCTGTACAGTTCCATGAGCCAGCAACATAGTGTGGCACATCAGGGGAGGATATGTTTGCATGCACAGCTCAGTCTCACCATTTAGAACTGGCTAGAGACCTTTATAGCCCTTATTGGAAAGAGCCCAACCCAAACATAAACAGCACGGATTTAAATGGCGAAAACAATCATGAAACAGAAATTATGTGAATATTTTACGTTAAGCAACTCCCCAAACTTTGGCCTTTATTCTTTGACTTATTATCCATCCACTATTCAGTGAAATGAATAATGTTTTCATTATATTGTTTTAGGAATTTTTTTCCCATAAATAACTCACTAGCATTCATCATATAGTAGAATAGTGAAAAGTCACACTCAGGATAATACCAGACAATTTCTTCATCTAGCTAATGTTAATAAAATTGAATAGGCTTGCTCCAAAATTCATTGGGAATCATTATTCACTGTCCTAGAATGCATTTAATCACATTCAGTTGTCCAAAGATCACATTACCCACATCTCTGAGGAAGAAAAGTTACAGTATAAAAAGTTAGAATCTCCAAGGCTGTACATAGTAGGGCAAAATATGTGATGATCACTCATGGAAACCAAAGCAAGTCAGCTTAATTTAAAAACATCAAGCTTAATTTTAAAACATCAAGCAAAAATGTAGCGTATCTTAGCAAAAAGGCAAAGTACTCTTTCAAATTATCACATATTTTATCCTTCAAAATGTATTCTGTATTCATTTTCAAAGCCGTCATCCTCACCACATTTAAGCATCTCTTGCAAATAAGCTAATGGTATAGCAGCACAAAATGCCTAGACCACTACAATTATCTCTTAATTACACGCAGCAGGCTTCCAACACGTGTCCCTTCTGAGGACACTTAACAAGAAACAACAAAAGACAAACCAGTGAGACATCCCACACACACTTCTCGACAACAGGTTTACTCCCAAATGCTGTGGGGTAAGATACAGTAGCAGCAACTGTACCAGAGAGAGCTTGCCCAGCTCAAGAAAATAATCGGGCGGAATCTGATTTTTCTGTCCACATTAAGGGACTTAAGGAACTAGGAAAAAAACAATGAGGATAATCCAATCCACAAATCAATGGTTTACAAGGCGCTTGGCCCCCACTATGTATGAAATAAGGAAATTTCAGGTAACTCATCTCAGATTGTGTTGCTCGGGGCAGTTTTATATCTTCTCTGAGAAAGAATCAATATTTCCTTGTTATTGTGAGATCATATATTTAGTAGGGGAAATGGTCTAAGACCAGAAATATGTCAAACAACTTGATTTCATCTTCGGAGAGATTCATGTAATTGGAAAAAGCCTATCAGTTAATTAGCCAATAAAAGTTTATTGCATGACTATTAGTTGCCAGCATCATCCAAAGCGAGGTTAATAAAAACGTTGCATGTGCTCTGTGCCGTTTCACACATTCTAGGACAAAGCTGCTGGGGGAAGTCGCTCCCAGACACATGTGGATGGTGGGAGTGTGAAAACGGACCCACTGACTGAGGGTGACGATAATTATTCTATGTGTATAAATCACTTGCCAGACAACAAAGGATGTTCACAAGCTTTCTTTTCTTTGATTCATACCACAAACCTGTGAAAGGGTTAGGGAAAAATATTAACCCCTTTCTATACATGAGGAGGTTTCTTGATCAATTGTCTAGACATTTCCCGGAGCTATGGGAGGTTGAGTTCCCAGTGCACATCCATTATTACATTTACTTGCAAGGGGAGGGTAGTAGACTGCATAAATGGAGGTTTCTGGAATCACACCTCAGAATAGCTGCCACACCCTGTATCCAGCTCCATTTGAGAAATTTTGATTAGCCTCACATGAACCTTCTAATTGCACTATTTCTACAGAACATTTTCATATCTTTATTTCAGCCTGTCATATTGCTCCTCTTTCTTTGTTCTCTCTTCTACTAGACCAGCAATCTCAAACCTGGCTTTATAGCAGAGTCACTAGCTGAGTTTATTAGCAATTCAATTCCCTGGGCTCCACTGTAGTCACACTGAATCAGAGATCCTTGATGCAATCTGCTACCAGATCTCCTTTTGTTTTTTTGAAACCCCTGGAGAAGACCTTGAGATCCTCTAGTGCATTTGTTTTGTCTTGTTCATCTTCATGACCTCAACCTGATACAGTGTAAATAATATTCCAATCAATAAAAGTTCATCAGTGAATCTAAATTAAGAGGATACAGTTGTTCATTTTATGATTCTTGCAACTTTTCTGTGAGTTTGGCCTTTTGCATTATAAAAAGTTAGAGGGAAAAATATATGATTGGTTAAATCATCATTAACAAATTTGGAAATAGTTAAAAACCAATGTGAATTGTGCTTCACTAATGCATACATAAATAAATAAAGATTTGTGGAATAAATGAATGAATGATCTGATCTCCAACGTTTTATTTGGGAGAAGATATTAAAAGTGAATACTATCAGATGAGAATTTATATCAGAGAGAAGTAATTGGTACCAAGAAGATCTTAGAAACATGGAAGAATGGGAGCTAGAAAGAACCTCCTTCTTAGTTGCATTGTTGGAACTCACAGACCAATTATTTTCAAAAAAATTTTCCCTTTCTGTATTATCCTCCAAAGAGAAACCTGTGTCTGCTTTCTTTTCCAGCCAGCTCTCTATTGTCTGTACAAAGGGACAGAGTAATAATGTGGATCAACAAAAGCAGCAATTTGAAGAGGACAGGCCAAGAAAGAACAGTCTAGTTATACTGTTCCTTTCTGAGAAGCCCTAGAGTGTCTGCCAGGATCATAATCTTTCTGCAGAGTCCTTTACCCATGACGTCATGATTTCTACCTCACTGCCTCCACCATCCAGACCACATATGACTGGAGTAGGGTTGGGTTCTAGGTTTGAAGATAGCCAACAGTCAGCAGTCTTTGAGGTGGTCTGGATCTATCCAGGTTCATGACTGGCTCCTCTCAGGATGCTGGAGTATGAGGCATACATAGAAAGCAAGAGGAGGGAAGCATGAAAGCAGAGAGGAAACAAAGACATGGCTCTATATGTGGAAACTGTGATGGAAGATGAAGAGAAGAGAGTGGACAATGTCTGCAGCAACAGAAGCAAAAGCAGAAAATATTTGTCAAGATTCTTGGTTTTAAGGAACAGAAACCCAGCTTGAACTTCCTTAGACAAAAAGGAGAATTTACATTGGCTAATATTAGATATTAGGTAGGTGTGTGGTAGGAAGATCAGGTATGTGCTTAGGTAGGATAAGAAACAAGAATGGAACCCACCCGGAAATTACTGTTTTTTTTCAACCTTTGTTTCCTTCTGAGTGTTTGCTTCATTCTCTCTTATTGTCAACAGGCCTTGTCCATGCAGAGAGAGGGGACATGGCTCCCTGTAGCTTCAACACTAAAAAAATACTGGGAAAGCCTCTAACTGGTCTTGCTTAGGTCACATAACCATCACTAGACTAGTCAGTGTGGTCACTGTGTACTATTGCTGTTGGTCTTAAGTGGAACTATTAATACATGGTTTGCAAGGGAGACAAAGAACAGATCTCCAAGAGAAGGAGAGTACATTCCCCCAAAGAAGGGAGAGAAACTCTGGGTGGAGTACACCACTGATATCCACTCTAGAGAAGGAATGAGTAGATACCTACTTCTGAGCACATAGGCACCTAAGATTTGGTTGCATCAACAGAGCAGCTGTTGATCTTCTAGGGCCACTGTTTTTCATGTGTATTAGTCAGTTATTATTGTAATAAGCTGTATAACAAAGAATCCAAAGATCTCAGTGGCTTACAATAACAAATACTTATTTCTTATTCATGAGTTGAGGGTCAGCAGGGATAATTCTGCTTTGGGCTATGGGTTGAATTCTGGTCTGCTCTGTGCCTATCTCCTTATTCTGGGACAAGTGCTATCTATGGCATGCTCTTTTCATAATAAAGGCCAAAATCACAAGAGATCAATCCAAACTGTGCGAGAATATTTTTAAATGTCTCTGCCTCTACTTGCATCATTTCTACCAACATCCCATTATCCATAACTTGTATCAATGGAGCAAGAGAAATATACTAGTTCCACAGACGTGAGGAAGAGAAAGTGAATACTTGATGGAAAATAAAAAAAAATCTACCATAATATTAAATGTATTGAATGATCTTTTAGGAGGATCTGCTGAAATTGTTTCTTATATTTTCTTGTTTTCCTATATATTCACTTAGTGGATGTATATTTCAGTTCAGAAATTGAAGTGTGCATGAAATATAACTTCATTTTCCTGTAATGCAACTTAATTCTATTTTGAGCCTCCAATCAGCTGAGTGGCTGCAACTTTACCTCATTTAATTCAGAATTATCTGTCTCTATTTCTTTCAAGATTGTATCTAAATCCTGGAGCTTATGCATTATCAAAACACTTCTGGGGAGCATCTGATCTTTGAGTCATCTGTCTGTACAGATATCCACTGAAATATTCATTGTCCTTTTGTTTCAGATGTCAATCCATGTGAATGACCTCTGAGATGTCACTTTTATGGCTGGCTTTACTATACGTATACACTATGTTTTGGAGCATGAGAATCATTCAACAGCTTCTGTGCTATGCTGGGCTCACTGAGGCTAGGGATGACCAAAGTTCCACCTGCCTAGATACCTATGACTCTCCCTAGGTCTCTGTCTGGGGCACAGTCACCTAGATTATTATGTAGATTATTGTGTATCCAGACAGTTCCATTCACATGGGAAGCAGAGATCAGGTGCCCATTCCCTGGTCCAACAAATCTGTCTGAGGTTTTGCTGCCTCCTGGGGGATCTGGCCAGGAAAAAATGTTCAGGGCCACAATCTATAGGACTTGCTGTTTTCCAAATACTTAATTTGTCCTCTGGATTTCTCCCTGTCTTCCAGCCAAGAAGAATTTTCCAACTCTGAGGGAAACCCCAGTTTATTCAACAGCCTCCTCCCACCCCTCCTTTATTCTCAGCCAGGGAATTTTTCCACCATATTTCTGTCTATGCTGAAGATGATCTCCATCTGTCAGCACCTCATCCTTCAACACAGCCTGGGATTTTGGAAACCCAAGCCAGAAATCTTCATTGTTTCAGCTTTCTATCAGAGCTTGTCCCTTTCCTGAGGCAATGAGCTTAGAACTGTCTAACAGCTTGGAGAGAGAAGGGTGTAGGAAAGAAATGAACCAATGGGGAAAAATCATCTCAAAAATATTATCTTCATTACATTTACAATTTGAGGTACACTGATGATACTTTAGTTCTTTGAAATTTGAAGAAAATAAAAATCCAACAACACACTTTAATAAGTATTATCTATTAGGCTTTAAATAGATTTTGGGACTTCTATTAAAACATGGGTTTGTTTGACACTGTGGAAAATCACAATATTCCAAACTAAATAGCAAATCCATTTACATTATGAAAATAAGGTTCAAGAGGAACTAGAAAGCCATCTAAAGTCCTTATTATTTTCCCTATGACAAGCTGAAAAGGGCGGCCATTCCTTTTCAGAATGATGGGGAAAACTTGCTTAAAGCATTCCTCATTTTTCATCCCAACCACCAAACTTGCTATTTTTCACCTTCTATGAGATCACAGAATGTTTAGATATTTTGGTATATTTTTTAAAAAGATAGTATTCTTTGTTGGATTCTTTTGGAGATGTCTGATCAGCCAATGAGACCATGACTCTCCATTTTCCTAGGAATGACTTCTACCCTAAAACCTGGTCCTCTAGCCACCATGGTTATTTTGTGTGATACCATTGCTGGCTCTGGCCACCAGGACCAAAGATGAGTATCAGATCCAAATTAGCCAATCTCCTGGGCATTTGGGATTAGGATAGGAGAAGTCTGTCTCTTGGCTGAGCCTACATGGACCTGAGAGGCAGACAAAGCTGCTTTGTGGAGGGAGAATGTAGAAGGCACCTTGGCTGAATGCTTCCTCTTAGTTTTGTAATTCCCAGGCTCTATCTCTTCCTAAAGTCATGTGGCTTTCTACCTTGAGGTCCTCCAGGCCTTTGAGACTGCACAGTGCCACGATAAAGTCTTCTCTTTTGTGAGTTTGAGTTTTTCTATTTGTATTTCTATTGTTTGCAACTAAAGAACTTTAGCGAACACACTTTCCCTTTTGCTGAGCTCAGTTAAACAAAAACCTTATTTATATCAACAAAGGACTTAATTAAGCTGAGTGGGTAACAGCATCAAGAAGAACTTGGATAATCACGAGTAGCTGATAGTGGTTACTTTAAAGGAAAAGAGAACAGTGGTGACTACACATTGAGTCGCAAAGCCCCAATCTATAATCTGCACACATCAAACTGCCAGTGCAAAGTGCTGGTTGTTTATATCAGAGCAGAATCAGAAACAGTTATGCCCTCAGTTAATGAACAGTGTGAGCAAAGGAAGGGGAACTTTTAACAGCCTGCGTGGAGCAGCTGAGCATTTAGAGGTGGAGGGAGTACACGAGAGAAAAGTTTTCACTTCAAACATAGGAGGTTTGTGTAGTGCTTATTATTTTAGGGTACCAGACTGCCTGCTTTCGTGTATTGATATATTGGCTTTGTAAAAAAAAAATCATTAAAAAAATAAGTTTGATCACATGTTCATAGCCATCTGCTTCTGGTGACTAAGTTGGGGGTGCAGGATGCCAAGAAAGGATGTACTATCTTTTATCAACTGAGGCAAAAATAAAAATCACAGATCAAAAATCGGAACTTGGGGGAAGAAGCATCCGGATTTCTCAAATAAAACAAGAAATATGCAAACTGCAGACCTCCTTTGAACTCAGGAAAAATCTAACTTTTGGGGGAGAGTTTTGGCTGCCTGGTAAAGATGTATTCAGATTCATGGATGTGAGTGCTACAGGAAGTGACTGTGGTTTGAGGGCTCAGATCCAAGCTCTTGCTCATGTCACTTGAATATGATTTTCCCTTTCCCTGCATCCCCTCTGCTGGCTAAAATAAAACCTGAAAGTGAGTCTATTTGAGTAGTCCTGAAGTTTTGCCTAATTTAATTTGTTAGCTACTACATTTGATGTAGGCCCCAAGAAAACACTTGCCCAGAAAAGAACTGTGATCACATCACACATTGTTGGCCAATGAGGGTGTTTAGCAATTAGCATTTTATAGAATGGGGAGACAATATCTCCTTTGAACCATGTTTCTGGTTCTTGGATATTCAAGTTAATGGATATTATTTTTCTTGGAGATGTTCTTAGAGTGTAGCAGTAGAGTATTTATTCTTTGTTTTCAAGTTCAGAATTTATTTAGTTTCTAATTCAACCAAGTCTATCCCTGGCCCTTGACCTTACTTCCAGCTTTTAAATTGAGCTCTCTGTGATTGCTGTGGACAAGATGAGCTTTAGACAAAGTTGGAAGAAGGTAACATTTGCCGTTGGATCCTTTTCATCTTCTCCATTAGCATCTTTCCTTTCCTCCCCACCCCTCCAAGCCACTTGTGTTGCCGGGGTGATACATCTTAAACAGACTCAGTGTTCTCTATAGCGCCGAGAAATCCCACTTCTGTACTTACCTATCAGTAAAACCATATTTATTTATTTTTGCTAACTTAAAATCATTAAACATATACTGCACGCCAGCCTATGTCTCAGGCATATGGATACAAAAGCAAATGTAATAGGTCCTTGGTTTCAAAGAGTTAACAGCCTAGGCATGGATACAGATGCATACAAATGCATATATGAACAAAAGCAAAACGAGCAACTGTAATAATAACTGTAATAATAATGCTTAGGTAAATAATAGAAATGTGACATAAGGAAATTGATTGGGGTCCCTGGGCATAAGAGGAAAAGGCAGAATTGGGAGCAAGGGGAGTTTGGGGAAGGGTTCAGGTTGTTGGAATCAAGTCAACTCCAGAAATGGGGTGAGATAGGTAATTTTTAGATTGGGGGAGTTGGTATTTCATTATTTTAAATTGAAAAATTAAGAATGTGCTATCAGTCACAGGGATGAATCATAGAACAGGACTTACAGATGACAATAGAAAAACATCTGAAATTGGGTTGGCTCTGGAATATCTGGGGTATGTCATCAGTGTATCCATATTTCTTAAGGGATTAGAAGATTGGATCATAACCTAAAAGGTAAAATGTTGACAGTTTCTTCTTATAACAGCAGTATGCAATAAGATGGATATCTATTTTGAAGTTAGAACTGGAGAAAACTGGAATTGAGATGAACCACACTGGCATATTTATTGATCTGCTTTGGTTTAGTAGCTCATCTTTTGCGATATAAGTTTTCATAAAGAAGGATAGTAATATGATAGGTTTCCTCAAAAGTCTATTATGAAAATTGAAAATGACATTTTCTTCCTGGATAGATTTAGCTTGGTCCTGCCAAATCTGTGAGAACACTTCTCCATACACTGTACTTATGGAAGAGCTTGAAAGACACCATTATTGGCATTAGTGGGTAATGGGGGAATGGAGGCATTTAGAGAAGCACGGAGGTCAGAGCAGTGCACACACCTTTGTATTCATGTGCAACAACACCAGCAAGGAAAAGCACTCCTGGAAAAGTGGTATGAAACCTCCTAAATGACAGCACTTAAATGCTATATTTGCCCTAACAATTCTGGGTACAGAATCTGGTTATAGGTTTCAGGTACTGTCATAGAAAGATCCAAAATAACAGGGGCTTAAATGGGATAGATATTTCAGGGTAAGCAGCACAGGGCTGCTAGGGTGGCTCCCTTGGATCAGGAGCCCAGATTTCTTTTCCCCTGCATTAAAATTCTTTGAACTCTATGTCTTCATCACAGAAGTGGAGGTAATGACATCTCATTATCCTTGTGAGGATGACAAAAGGCAATGCATGCAGGACACTTGTTACATAGTAGAATCTCAGTATTTGTTTCTTACATTCATCCCAGTCATGCTGACTTCTATTGTAAATCCTGGAGGTTCCTTTTCAATAAGTGTATCATAAAACTGCTCCACTCTCTGTCTTGAATCTAGGAGACTCTTTCTCTTCTGCTGGAACTATTCTGTTTTTCACTTGTTGTCTTGTGACTGTTTTGAGAAAGTTACTGTTGGGAAAATGTGAACCCTGTCAGGAAGTGGGTACTGACAGGAAATTCTGTTGATGAATACCAAAGAGGGAGGCCTCTATGGATATTAACCTAGGAATGTTCTGTCCAAACTTTCTTTCTTGCCCCAAATACTCAAAAGATGTATCCTACCTTGAAACTGCAAAACATCAGAAAGGGTTGCAGGCAGTAGATCTCCTGTGTCTGCGGGAATTGCTCACCTAAAAAGACCGTAAGGACAGGCAGAGTTCAGGCCTAAGGTCCACACGGCATACGACTTTCTGACTCTACATTTCCAGAAAGATGCGTGTACTTTCTGTGAAGGTTGACAATTGTGCCTTTGACTTAAAAGGCTCTCCCTGTACCCTAGCCTGAAAGGAGATACTAACTTTCTTCTAGTCTGCTGGGGCCCAGCAGGCATCTAACCTGGGTTAGCTTCTGGAGGCTTGGACTTATTTGGTTGTACTTGATGACTTATAGGTGCCACCAGACAGGTATATATATGCATGAGGTGATTTGCCTATAGGGAGAGAGCTTTCAAGCTCAAAAAGAGGACACTCGTGTGGAATTAGCTTCATAGCTTCATGGATTGGATCTAACCCCAGGAACATGTTGCTCAGTCTTATAAAGATAAGGGCTATAGTAATCCTGTGTTTTTCCAAGTGTGGACTCTGAACTACATGGGGAAAGTTGTTGGAAACATAGATGACTGGGTCTCACTTAGACCCTCTGAATCAACCTCTCTAGTGGAAGGTACTTAGGAGTCTATATCCCAGGTGATTCTTATGTCTACTAACACCTTGCTGCTTAAAGTGTAGTTACTCAGCCAGCCTCACTTGGGAGCCTGTAAGAAATGTAGAATCTCAGGCCCCACCTCAAGCCTACTGAGTCAGAAAATGCATTTTCCTAAGATCTCCCAAGTGACTGTTCTGCGCATTAAATTTGAGAAGAACTGGCCTAATGAGTTGAGAACCATTGAGCCCAAAGGATTCTTTTTCTGACAGATTGTGTGAGGTGGGGGTTGCCAGGGTACAAATAGTATTCTTTTGATGCCCAGGTGATGAAGCATAGCACAAAGAGGTCCTCTACATGGAGCCCAGAATGATTCTGGTGCAGTGAGGACCCCAGGGAAGGTGGTATCAGTCTGCCACCTCCAAGGCTGGCATCTTCGAACACTTCTGGAGGCAGCACAGACATCCTGATGGACACTGGCAGCGCTAATGTGGGGAGGTATCCTCAGATGGCTTCCTAGGAGGCAGACACCACAGAGGGAGGCTGGAAAGTGCCACGTGTTCACAGTTGCTGAAGACTTCTTCAAGAATGCATGTGGGACAACCCCTGCTGGTTCCCAGAAGGAGCAGAGTGAAACTTTGCAGCTCTGAGGAGGGCTGACAGTCTGTCTATGAAATATCATGGAGGCAAGCACTGGTGAATACGTACTCATAGGATGGTAAGCCTGAAAAAAAAGCAGGTTTCATTATATTTGGCATACTAAATAATTATAATTAGAGGAAATGTTTAGGCACTCCAGTGGTTCTTAACGGGCACAATTTTGACCCTCATAAGGCATTTGGCAATGTCTGGACACATTGGAGTCTAGTGAGGAGAGGCCAAAGTATACTGCTAAGCAGCCTACAATGCATAGGACAGCTCCTATAACAAAGGATATCCAGGCCCAAACACCAAGAGTGCCCAGGTTCAGAATCTGAATTGTGTCCCAAAGATGGATTTACAAAAAAAGCAGTATTCCTTATCAATCTTACAACCACCGCTGATGATATTTAAAGATCTACCATGGAGGGCTAAACTAGCAAAGTGGATACCCTTTTGGCTGGCCATTGAGTTAACTAGGGCATCATTTCAAATTGACTACCTGTTCCAGTACCTGTGCAGATTTTGAAGTTAAGTGGATCAATCTCTAATAACTAGGGAGACTTCTGGCCTTTTGGAAATAATGGACACTGTATTTGTCATTTTTTCTGGTATTTCTCTTTAGTATTATCAGTTCCAAAAAATAATGACAAGTGAGTCAGCAGTAACACCACCAATTCCTGCTGAGCTCCGAGAACTGAATTATCAGGGTCCACTACTCATAACACTCCAGTTTTATCACCCATTCTGCCTCTAGGCTGGAGTAGGGGAGGAAACAATTATCCATAACTTACTTGTACCCAGTACTTGCTCTTCATATCTGATCAGTTCTGAGCTTAAAAAACAAATTACACATATATAAGAACTGCAGTTTTGGAATAACCAGTTATTAGTTTTTTAATCCTATTATCAGTGGGCCACATTGAGGACTCACAGAATAAAGTAAAGACATAATTCTAGGAAGTCAAATTTCTGGCTGGGGAAAGAATACACTTTCTTGGAACAGCTCCTGACCTCAACAAAAACCAACCAAAAGACAAAGGAGAGTAAAAATCATATTTATTTTGTTGGTTTTATGGAAAGGGAAATATAAAGTTTAAAGAGGAAACTCATTGTAGGTAAGAGAGCCTTGGATTTTATTTTATTATTATTATTTTTTTAAAAGCCTATAGCACCTGATATTCCAAGGGGTCTCCCATCCAAGTACTAACCAGGCCCAACCCTGCTTAGCTTCTGAGATCAGATGAGGTCAGGCACCTTCAGGGTGGCATGGCCATAGATAACCCTGGATTTTAGATCAGACTTCAGTGTGGATCCTGGTTTCACAGATTCTCAGTGACTGTGGGCTTGTTTCTTATTCTCAGTTTCCATTTTGTGTTAAAAAGGATACTACTATTTACTTTATAAGATTGTGTGTCAGTTAGCTATTGCTGTGTAAAAAAAAGCCACAAAATCTCAGTGGCATAGAAAATAAGCCTTTATTTAGGGTATGCACCTGAGGAGAGCTGGGGCCAGCTGGGATTTGGCTAATCTGGGCTGGAGTGGCTTTGTTTTCTGAGAGCCTCAGCCTCACTCCTGGAATCAGAGGGCAAGACTGAGAATGTTTTTCATATGGCATGGCAGAAGTGCAAGAAGGCAAGCTCAGTTGTGAAAGTATAATTCAAGTTTGTGCTTGTATCACATCTATCCTAACATCCCATTGGCCGAACCTGGCACATGACAGAGACCAAAGTCAACGCCAGGGGAAGTGCGACCTGCCCAAGGTGAAGCCAAAGCCAGTCATATAGACACACCCAACATCACCAGAGCAAGAAGTATCCTTTTCCCGTGAAAGTGAGAGGGATGGAGCAAATATTTCTGAACAATATATAATCAACCACCGGCTGTTAAAAAGATTTAATGAATTTATATCTGCAAAGCACCTTGCCTAATAATATCTGGCACTGAAGTGTTTACTAAATGTTAGTTCCTTTCCCCTCCTCTAAACTAGTCCTCAGACAGATGGCAGACTGGTTTGCAATGAAGAACGGGGACTGTAAACTTAATTTCAGAGATAAAATAACTATTTTAAAATAAACTTGAATTCTATATTATGATCAGTTGTGAGAGAAGGAATAATAGGAGACAGAAGAGATGTTTAGGAAAATAATAAAACAGAAGAATTAGGGGAGAAAAAAACAATACCTCTTCAAATTTTGAAGGGCTAAGGAAAGGGATAAATAACAAATATATCTATAAATTAAAAAAAGAGAAGATAAATAGAAACATAACCACAGAACATTGGAACAATAAAAAGAAGGAAGGGGGAAAATGACTCATCATGAGAATCACCAGGATATTAGGGGAGCTTTTTCAAAATATATGTAACTTTCTTCTCTCTCCTACCTCTCAATTACACATGAAATTCCATTATTCACACGGAACAGACTGGGAAAGAGAGAAGAGTGTTCATAGTTTTATCACCTCTTGTCAAGGTTCTACAAAAGACTAATTAGTGTTTTAATCATTGTTTACAAGGTCATTGAGTGCACTTTATCCTTGATATTCCAGAGGGTCTACTCTGTGTGGGATTATTATTGCAACGTACCAGACGAGCAATCATTTTCTGGGACTGTGGCATAAGGGACAGAGAAATAATACCATAGGGATCAAATGAAATTGAGTTGGGTTTTCCCGTTCTTATGACTCGGTCTATACAGAGAAAGAATATTCTCAGCATAACCCACTTGATCATAAAGTATTTCATATTACCAGACTGTTCAGTATTCCATGGTAGGAAAAAAATTGTGCAGAAATTATTTTCTAGAGGACAATAGAGCCTTCAATATAATAAGGCGCTGCCCACAAATACCTTCTAGAAAAAGAGAAGAAATGCTTAGGTCAAACTTGACTTGGTTAACAACAAAGAAAAGGACCTCTATTAAGATGGAAGTATTAGTATTCAACCAGGCTCTCCTTATGAAAACAATGGTAAGTTGTCTTTGTGTTACTACATGCTTAGAGAAGCAAAAACATCAAAATTTAACCCTCCTTATTTTTCATGTTGAAACTCTTGCTTGCTTCTTGCCTATGCCCATCTTGTTTTTTATCATACTGTCAATAATCGACACATAGTAGTTGCTCAGAAATAGGGACGAGGTCAGGAAAAGACCGTAGTATCTGAAATTATAATTGGCAAAAATCTGACTGTCCCACAGACAGGAGTGGGCATATGGAGAAGCATCTCCTTCATACTCACATTCCTTTAAAAAAAAGTTTGTACTGCTGGGAGAAATGAGAGTGTTTTCTAAATATACAGAGTTTTATATCAAAAAGATAGTCCTAGAATATAAATATGTCAAAAACAAAAAAAGTAATATCTTCAATGGTGTTGTAAACTGGTAGCCTGAGGTAAGGAGTGACTTTTTTTTTTTAAAAAAATAAAGATGATTATTAACAGAAGATCTTCATGGTATCCATGGAACCTAGAAAGAGAAGTCCAGAATGCAGTTTTTGATATTTTTCTTCTAACACTCCCTACTCACGCCTGCTGGCCTCTCTGTGCTTTCTCGGGCATACCAAGGTCATTCTCGCCTCTGAGCCTTTCCGTTTGCTCTGCCCTTGGCCTGGTCAGCTCTTTCCTAACCTAGAACACATCTCACTTCATTTATTGAGGGATGCTTCATTATCACTTGCTCACAGAAGACGGCCCTAAATATTTGCCTTAGTCTGTTCAGGCTGCTATAACAAAAATACCTTAGATTGGGTAATTTGTAAACACCAGAATTTATTGCTCATACTTCTGGGGTTGGGAAGTCCCAGATCAAGGTGCCAGCAGATTCGATGTCTGGTGAGGGCCTTGTCCTCACAGATGGTGCCTTCCAGCTGTCTGCACGTGGCAGACAGTGCAAATAGGCTCCACCAAGCCTCTTTTATGGGGCAGAGCCCTCATGACCTAACCTTCCAACACTGTCTTGAGAGATAGGGGAGATTCGAGCAAGTTTTCTTGAAGGGGATGCTCTGTAGGCAGAGTCTGCAGGGAAGCCTATCGACCACGTACACCTCTGTAATGGTAGTGGTCATTGCATTTATTGTCAGGCAGTCTTCGTTTCAGGACTTTGCTTCCCAGCTGTGGAAGGAGTAGGAGTCCTCCAGATGTGGAAAAGAAAGGGTCTGGTGGGCGGGGGAGCAGCTAGAGCAAAAGCCCAAGGCCCAGGAGTGCAAGGGACCGAGTTCTATCTGGTAGTAGCAGAAGATCTGGGGACAGATAGGGCCCAGGCCACAAAGGCTCCTGTGAGGAGTCTGGGCTGTATCCAGTAACCCTTGTGGTGACCACACTGGAGTTCCTGAGAGCCGCCTGGAGGGAGTGTGGAGAACGGACCAGAGTGGGTGGTGGAGAGCCTGGGAAGCAACCCCTCTGATCTGGGAGCAGAGAGAGAGGATGGCAGGCAGAGGAGGGGGAGAGGAAACAGGCGAGGCCATTCCTGGTCTCCAGCCTGGGCCCTGTTTAAATGGTCGCATTGTTTACCGAAGCAGGGCTTCCAATGGGATGGTGGGATAAGTAGGCGAGGGCATCATGTTGCCAACTCTGGAAGGCTTGAAACTGCCCCTCAATAACGGGGTGCAAGGTGAGAACTGTGGTAAGGGCCTAGCTAAAAATAACGATAATAATTAGTAACTGTCCCCCTGTAATTGCCACTCTGGAGCCACACAGCTGTTGGTCATAAGGATTTTTAACTTCTCCCCATAGCTGGTGTCAATAAAGATTCCTAACTTTCTCTGCAGATAACATCACCTTTTTGAAACCTAAAGGTAGTTTTTACGATATCTTCCACACCCCGCATTCCAGTGGATTGACTCACCCACCCAGACCAGCAGCCCAGACCAAGAAAAAGGCTCACCTGGAATTGTGACCCCAGGGCCTGATTTCTACATCCCTATAATTTTGCCCCAGTTAACGAACCTAATTGCCTAATCCCTTGCCTGCCAAACTAGCCTTAAAAACCCTGTCTCTGAAGTTCTCCGGAAGGCAGATTTGAGAAATTTCTCCCGTCCCCGCTTAGCGCTATGCGGAATAAAGATTCATCCCCTGCATAAAACTTGCTGACTCAGCACATTGGCTTATCCTTGGGCAGCGGGCAAGTGAACCCAGCTGGGCGGCAACAGGCTCGTTTTGCGGCTCTTCCCACAGGTCCTCTTTGCTGATTGTTTGCTTCCCTTCTTCCTCTCATCCCAACGTACACACCCCTTCACACAGTGCTGCGCCACATGGAGCCTGAGACAAAATGAAAAGGACTTGTCCTTGGTTTAACATTTTGATGTTTTGATCATCATGGATTTTTTGCATTAATTCTGACTTAAAAAATATTGCATTAAAATATTATTTACCTTAATTACTGAGTTTTTTTGGCGCCCCGCCCCCCCCTCCTCCCGCAGTAAAATTTGTGTCACTCTAGTCCGGCCCTAGAAACTTCCCCCTTCAGCCCCCCATCTGCGAGCTTCTTGAAGACAGAGACTGGGCCTCATTATTTTATATCATCTTAGCACTTACCCTAGTATCTGACACATTTAAGTGTACAGTAACTTCATAGAATTAATATAAATAACTAATTATAGAACAAGGCACTTATTTCTTCTGCAAATGAGCTAGGCATCATTCCAGGAGCGAGAACATATGGTTTAATACTAGAGTGTATGCTTTGAGAGGCTCATAGACTGGTAGAGTGGGCCTGGGCAGGGCACATTGGAGAAGCGCAACAAGAGAGATTTAGGCAGGGGCCAGGGAAGTATAAGAAATCCATAGTATAAGGAATGCCATCCATTCCTGCAGGGCCTTGGAGGAGGAGAGGCAGGGTTTCAATGGTCAGTGACAGAGAAGAACATTCCAGGTGGAGGAAACAGTTTGAATAAAGACGCGAAGGAATGGTGATGATTGACTTTCTAGGGCAATGGGACATGTTTGGGATGCTCAGTGGGTGACATGGCCACAGGGCTGGGGAAGCAGTGATCTTTCTGGCTCTGTTGGGGGTAGGAGGGGAGTGTGCTTGTGGGAGAACATGCCAGGTCAGGAAGCACCTGCCCTGCCTGGTGGTGGGGGGGCAGCAGCTGCAGCTGTGGAGGGAGGTGATGGAACAGTTACGGAAAGAACACAGCAGGTAATGGGAGTTGGGGTGCCGGGGTCCTGGCATGGAGATGAATAGGAGGAAGTCTGTACAGTACTTTAGAGAGTGCACAGGAACAAAACACAGCGGAATGCCATTTCTCTATTTTGATATGCTACATATAAATAAATCCCCCTAATTATTTATAAGGTTCTGCAAATAATTCATGGTGACAGTAATAGAATTCAAAACACATGCAGAAAGTTCACCTACATTTTTACCACTCCAACAAATGAGGACTTTCACTTTTGTGTCTTTCCAGGCCTTGCAGGAAAGCCTATGTAATGCTCCTATACCTGTCATCAGAGGACTGATACGGTTTTACCGTCAGGCAATGGTGGACTCAAGGCTTTGCTCAGATCCTAGGATTCAAGGTTTTACTTGTCACCTCTGGGCCCAGGGGATGTTATGCAATGAACACCTGTACTTCTCTTTTGCGATGTCTTTAGCAGATGCATGCTGGCTTTTACAACAGGACCTGGGTGCGGCGTCTTAAAGGGAAGTGTGGAAGTGAGTGCAGCCAGCGGTATTAAAGCAAGCATGTTATGTGAAAGCACCTTGTCAGCTCTAAAGCACTAGGCCAAAAATATGCACAGGGCAGAAATAAAGGAGAAGTAAATATTAATAGATTAGACTGAAGTTGTTGCAATCTTGCTCCTTCTTTAAAGAGGCAGGATTCTTGCTTATTTGTTCAGTCCAGAGTCTTCTTTCCTTACACAGAATTTTGGTATTGGGAAAAATGAACAAATAAAAGAAAAACAAACAAAAACAACAAAGATCCTCAACTGGAGAGCTACACAATAAAGACCTAAGGTGAAGAAAATGCAGGGGACACCAGGAAATGGAATGGTTATCCAGCAAACAACATCGAGTGACATTAATAGGGACAGTGCTGGTAAATGTTTCATAACTGATTTTCTAAAAACAATAACAACAAAATTGTGTGTGTGTACACACATATGTAAGTTTATTATAAATTTTATTGTGAAGCACATAATTTACAAATAATAATAGAACATGTAATATTCTTTATCATAAATTCTGTATAACCAGTTGATTCTTACAGAATGCTTTCCCTGATTTTTGCTGAACTCTTGTATCCACAGCCAACCTATGGCTGCAAGTCACAAATAAATATATTTCTAACATAAGCATTAGTTAACATTTTCATTTATGTTAACGGACTAGACAGAAGAAAGTGAAACAACAAAAAATATGCTGGAACTTTACACATTTACCAATGATGTGAGCAAGTGACTTCTTTGCTGAATCAGATAATACGTTTTCAATACTGAAAGAATATTTTCTTTTTCTTTTTTTCTTCTTTTTAGAGATGGGGGGGTCTCACGGTGTTGCCCAGGCTGGCCTCAAACTCCTGACTTCAAGCGATTCTCCCCCTTCAACCTCCCAAAGCACTGGGATTACAGGCATGAACCACCACACCTGACATTTTTTTTTCTTTTTTAGAGCAATTTTTTTCTTAATATTTTGTGCTGTTCACAGTGTAATGGCTCTAGGCATGACATGCTTTAAAGTTTAATCTGCATTATTAGCATTTTCCCATGAGTTTCTTAAGTCTAGACGATCAACAGAACAATAAATCAAGTCCTCATTTGTAGGGTTTGCTGATTTCCACAGTGTAAATACTCCCACCATGGCCAGGTTGCTGGACACGGAGCTGGGGAGCAATGCCAGGAGCACCATCCCATAGCATTCCCACCACACAGATACAGCAGGTGTAGAGAAACCTTGAGTATAGCTACAATGTAGCGTGAAATAGTAAAACACTTAGAAAGTGAGGGAGTTTGAGTCTTTAAGGTGTTACTGAGGTATACTTCACATACAGTAAGTTGTACATGTTTGAAGCATACCGTTTGATAAGTTTTGACAAATGTGCACACCTCTGACACTATCCCTACAATCATGATGGTGAACATATTCACGGCTCCCCCAAATTCCCTTATGCCCCTTGGTAATCTCTCACTTTCACCCCTCCTTACACCCCTCAGGAAACCAGTGATCTACTTTTTATCACTATAGGTTAGTTTTCTATAATTTTATATAAACAGAATTATGTAGGATATATTCTGCTTTTGTCTGGCTTTGGTGTAATTATTTTGAGATTCATCCATATTGTTGCATGTTCATTCCTTCCCCCCTCCACTGCCGAGTATCATATATTTATTACCTTTGTTTATAACTGATTTCATAGCAAGTCTATATAATTCAATTTTTAATAATGGCTGTATTTAACAACCTGCTGTTAAAATTCCTAAAAATTTAACAGTTGGCTTTTTCAAGCTGGTACAAGCAGCTCCGGCACACACCTCTGGTGGGCTGTGTGTACATGTGTGTGTGCGTGCATGTGTCTGGCTTTAGACAAAGGGCTGAGGGACTCTGGGGCAGCTGCAGGGCTTGGGAGTAATTGAAAATGAATGAAAAGGAAAAGAATTTCTAAGAAGTTCTTCTGTGTTCCCTCTTTGGTGCTTTTTTCCCCGAGAAACTGCAGTAAAAATGCTAATTAAAAAGATTGCCTT
>CM052436.1:117857018-117881878 GCA_028533085.1 Varecia variegata | reverse complement strand
AAAAAGATTGCCTTTTGGTTGCTGGCTTGTTGTTTTAGTTAATGCATGACTGGACCACAATGCAGTTGGGCTTTGGGTGTTTTACATGAAGGAATTTTATTACATAAGTTTCCAAGAGAGAACTCAGAAAGCCAAGGTCAACTTGCAAATTGATAGTGAGGGATTTGAAATTGATGGTTGGCACAAGGATGCTGCAGTTTGGCTGCTCATATAGCAGGAAGTCATGGCCACCCCTGAACCTCTCCCCAGAATTCCTTGGACAGACAGGATCATAGGAGAGGCTAGGGCTGCCGAGTCACTGGTAGATTGTCACTAGAGAGATGTAATTTGGGATGGAAAGTTCATGTGTACTGCCCTTGATACATCTTCTGGTAGAGCCCAAAGCTTGGGGGGTGTTATTCCATTGCTTCTTCTACGCTGTAACAAGGTAAAAAAGCTAGTAAGGACAGCTGTGATAATGATAATAACTACTTACTGAATGCTGAATGTTTACCACATGCAACAAATTCAACTGAAGGCTTTTTGCATATTATTTAATTTAACACTCAAAACAATCCTGAGGTCATTGCATTATACCCATTTTACAGGGAAGTTAAGTCTTTTGTCAGAGGTCTCACTAGGGAATGGTGGAGACAGTGTGTGAAACCAATTCTGTCTGATACTCTCGTCTTAACCCCCTATACTGTATAGACTTCTGCTTTGCAGAAGCTGTAGGAAACTCAGAGTATAAGGCCCTAAAATAGGAATGACAGTCCTGGTTGGGAGTTAGGGCTTTGCTCTAGCTCAGTGACAACATCCCTGGCTGCCTGTAGCATGTCTCCAGAGATGACATTGGAGTCCAGCCATTTGGAGCCTTTTAAACCTTTGTATAGAAGCTTGGATTCTCTCTAAGGACAAATGGGGTGCCATTGACAGATTTTAGTGTGGAGTAATAAGATCAAGTATGTGTTTGAAAAAAATAGGTTGGAGAGTGTTTGTACAAGTTAAGATAAAGTTACCCCAAAATACAAGATAGAGGTCACTGCTCCCTTGTGTAGCATTCCAGTTGGAGGTAGAAGTCAGGCTGAGATACCATCCCAGTGAAGGCCTTGGCTGATCCTAAAAATGTGCTAAAAATGTAATGGCTCTTCAGATTTGTTTTGAGTTAGGGGCAGGGGAAATGGGCTTTTATATTGCTACTTTAACCAGTAATTTGATATGGGAAGGGGGTGTGTCCTAGGGTGAGGTGGCTGTCTTCCTGGAGGAAGGCTGAGTGCCAAGTGTTTCTGCTAACAGTGCTCCCAGCAGTCAAGATAAGTCCTTTATTCTTGTAGAGGGATCTGGATAGTGTATCACTGTGTCTACTTCAAGCAACTGGTGGGTTGTAGCTCTGAAAATGCAACCTGAAGAATACCAGCAATTAAGAAGTAGGAAGAAGTAAGGGACCAGAGTGGGGATTGAGAAGGAACTGCCAGTGAGGTCAAGCCTAGGGACGGTTAAATCATGGGAGTCAAGAGAAAAGTGAATGTTGAGAGGGAGCTTGTGTCAGCAGTGTCTGATGCTTCTCGGAGGTTGACAAAGATAAGAACTTTGCAATCAGAAAGGTGCTAGTAACTTTACTTGGCTATGCCAGTGGAGTGGTGGGTGCTAAAGCCAGACTGAAGGAGGGAGAAGACTGAGGAATGAGTGGGAAGTGAGGAAGTGGGCAACCCTTGGTGGACTTTTGGTTGTGAAGGGGAAAAAGTCAGGGTTGTTATTTTCTTAATTTTTAGGGTGGGAGAGATTTTAATCTGCTTCTGTGTCAATGGGAAAGGACAATAGAGATGGAAAGGTTAGGGATGCAGGTGGGTAATTGATGGCCACAGGGAGCTTGGAGAACATTGGCAGGATGATTAGATTTGAACCAGAAAAGAGAAAGACTGACACTGACATTTATTTAGTGTTTTGAAAATGCCAGGAACTGCTGGGCAGTTTGGCTTTATTTGATCCTTCTGAGAAATTAGTCCAACTATTATTTTGCAGATCAGATTTAGAGAAGGTAAATAACTTTCCCAAGTGCACACTGCTCCATGAAGCTCTGTCAGGAGTTAAGGCTATACTTTATGTGGTGAAGGAAGGACACCTCATCCTCTGAAATTCGAGGAAGGACAAAGGATAACTGAGAATGGGCAGAGGTAGGGATGGATAAGGGGAAGAAGGCTGCTGTAACAAAGATATATAAAACTATAGTGGCTTAGGTAAATAACAATTTACTTCTCTCCCAAGAAACAGTCCAGAATGAGCTATCTTGGGTTGGTAGGGTAGCTCTCCTTTATAAAAATAGTCAGAGACCCTGATTCCTTCCATCTTATTGCTCTGTAATCTCCTCGAACATCCACACGGCTGTTGCTGGCTCACGTCTCTTTGGGTGACATAGCTTGGGGTGAGAGAAAAAGAGAGTATCCAGGCAGGTCTTTTAGAAGAGGACCTAGAAGATGCACACATCATGTTTGTCCATGTCCCATTGATCTGAAGTAAGTCACATGGCCACAATGATCTGCAAGGGAGGCAGAGAAATGTGTTTTTTTCCTCAGAAGGCTATATGCTTAGCTCAAACTCAAGGTTTCTACTACTCAAAGGAAGGGGGAAACAGATATTTGTGATCTTTCTAAGTCTTTTATTAAAACTGCTCCTAGGGAAGTCATGTGGCAAAACCACAAAGGCTGCTCACGTAGTGAATGCATAAAGAAACAATTAATGAAAACAATATTCTGCAACAATTTTTAAAATGTGTCCCATGGCAAAAAGTGTTTCCAACAGACTGAGGGGATACATTCAGTGTCCTTGTTCCTGCATCATTCCTCTGTGACTCTGCTGGCATGTTAGTAGCATCTTTTGAAGATGGTGGCAGTGTCAGAGTGGAAACATGGCCAGAGCCTTTTGAAAACTGGCTCACAATTGGCCATAATAGTCCCCCCGTTCTCATGAGAGGTGGAAACCAGTACAAACCCACATTAAAATGAAACGAAGCTGGGGGTAGTGGCTCACGCTTGTAATCTCAACACTTTTGGGAGGCTGAGGCAGGAGAATTGCTTGAGGCCAGGAAGTCAACACCAGCCTGGGTGATAAAGGAAGACCTCATCTCTGCAAAAATTTTAAAAATTAACTGAGTGTGGTGGCACATGCCTGTAGTCCAGCTAATTGGAAGGCTGACATGGGAGGATCACTCGAGCTCAGGAATTTGGGACTGCGGTAAACTATGATGATGCCACTGCACAGAACGAGATTTTGTCTTTAAAATAAAGAAAAGAAAACAAAATGAAATAAAATGAGTGATGCTGTCTGATGGGAACAGTAATGACCAGAGAGAATGGGCCCTTGGCAAGTAGTCCTCAGCTCTAGCTGTTGATTGCCATGAAGGAGTGTGGCCAGTGTTTACAACAATTCGAAATTTTCAACAGGATCCGGGAATCCAGATTTTTAGCATATAATTGGGTTTTTAGTATGTAATCTAATTTTTAAACGTTGGCTCAAGTATTTTAATATCGCTATGTGGGCCAAAAAGAACATCCCTGTGAACAAAAACAGCTCTGATCCTTGACTTAATCTCTCAGAATCTTATTTCCTTATTTGTAATATGGGAGCGATACCCATCTCAAAGGATTCTAGGAAGAGTGGAAGGAAACAGTGTATGTCCTGGTTAGATAACCATTACTGCATCTGGTTTGTTCCATGATGAATCTGTCTTACACTTAGGTTATTCTCAGATCCCATCACAGTGGATGGGAAGTTCAGAAGAATGCTAAGAGGATTGAGCTACAAGGTCTGTTGAGATGGGCTGTTCTGACTCAGGTCTTCAAAACTATCCTAATTTATATTCCCCAACATTCCCTTTTGGAGGTGTCATGGTCAAAATTTTGGATCTAGCTAGTCTGATCAGCTAGCTTGGATTACAGAGGTGGATAGATTGTCCTCTTCCCTGGTTAGTTGTGTGGCTTTGGTCCAATTACTTAACATCTTTAAGCCTTAGTTTCTTGTTTTAAAAATGAAAATGATAATAAATAATAAAATAATTGTCAGAACTCTATGAGATGGCTCATATAAAACCATTAGTTATATTGCCAGGCATAATATTTAATAGTAAGCATTCAATAACATTAGTTGTAACAAACTATTATTTCTTACCCAGATGGAATATATATATAAATATAAAATATAGGATTTTTGTTTTGATTTTTGACTATACTTATATTTTCAGGCAAATCACCTTACTTAGTCAATGGATTAAGTAGTGGATAAACTCTTAGGAAACATTGCTTAAAATGTTCTTTGTGCAACTTCCTACAGTAAGAGGATAGTGTCAAGTGTAAAGTGCTCTAAAACAACAAAGTGACCTTTAAAGAAAAGCAATTTATTCATAAAGTAAATCACCAAAGAAAAAGTGGAAAAGGTCTTCTTTTATATTGCCAGTAATATAGAAGAAATACACAATCCGTTCTACAGAAAGCCCCACAGGCAAAAACAGTGGATGCAAAATACAAATTGTGAATGAGTAATTCCCCCAAGTTGTTAACTGACAATTAAGTTCCTTTTCAAAAATAGACAAATTTCCACAGGGTGGGTAAACTTATTGATCTCCCTTATCTTTGTTGCTATTATTATTAGTAGTAGCAATAATAATAATTACTCATGTTATCGGGCTTTTCCTATGGGCCATCCATTGGGTAAACTCCGTTACACGTGTTATCTCACTGAATTCTCTCAATAGGTCTATGAGTGAAGGGCTATTAATAGTCCCATTTTTTTCCAATGAGGAAACTGATGTTTAGGAATGTTATCTTATTTGCCCAGTTTCATTAGCTTATAAGCGGCATGGCTCCAATGCTCATGATCCTGTGAGGAAATGGAAATTTTGTTAAGTAAAACGGGGAGAAAGAAAGACTTAATTTTGGAGCTTTAAGCTCTTCCCTGGAGGCTGTGTCTGAACTGGATGCCTCACTGTGGGGCTTTGACAGACAAGGAATTGGGCTGCTGGGCCTGAGAGGTGAAGAAAGGAGGCCAGAAGTGCAGGACAAGAAGCAGACAAGCCGTGAAGACTTTGAAGACTTTGAATGCTTTGCAATTTTGGCAACAGTGTTGACATCTCATGCTCATCCTTTGATATCCTGACCTAATAATGCTTGTTCTGACTGAAAATGGCTTTTATTATCTATGTCGGTGATCACCATTCTGGAATTCCTGGGAAGTCCTGCTTTCAAATACCCTGTCCCGTTGTCCTCATAAGTACATCCACACTTGTCAGACTGTCTTTGAGAATCATGATCTTGCCATTAAAGGCACAGTTTCCAGAGCCCTTCAGTTCCAGTTCATTGACTCCAGCTGGCGAGGTGGCTACTGTCTGAGTGCAGTCAGCCTCTGTCAGAAGACAAGAACGTCTTGGTGACAGCTCTGACAATCTCCCACTCTCCAGTGGGGAGGGAATGTTGTTTAGGGCTTTGTGTTGTTATTTTATTTGCAGTGTCACCATACTTTATTCATGTTGTTTAATCGAATAGTTTAAATCCCTTTAATGGTAATAATTTAACATATATCCTTGCCTTGATAGCCTTGAAACACAATTGGTAGTTTGGAAGAATTTATCTATAACCACAGAATGTTGTCCTTGACCATCATAAGGGGAGTTTTTGACAAGGAAATTACTTTGGGTATGAAGTTTTGACCTTGAATCCAGTAAGACATAAATTAGACATGCATTTGTAAGAATAACAGAAATATTTTTTCTGTATAATAGATGGGGGTGGGGGGAACCCTGAAGATTCTTGTCATAATTGAAGGAAAATACAGTGTCTATTTTTTCGTGTTGTTTTTGGAGCCCACCAGCCACATCTTGCTAGGTAGTGCTGTGGACAGAGAAGTGGGCATTGGGACTCCTGAGCTCCAGTTTTGACTTTGTCAGTGTATTGTCCAGAATTTCTTGGGCTGTAAGTCACACAAAGGGAAACTCGAAACCACGTAAGCAAAAAGGGAGTCTATTGCTTAAGTAATCTGGATGTTTGGGGGTAGAGCTGGCCTTACAGACCTCAGAGCTATAAATTATGCCATCAAGACTTAGATTCTTTCCATCTCTCAATGCCACTTTCTGCTTTGTCAGCTTCATTCTCAGACTGTACTCAGTTTCGTCTCCTCCCAGGCTCTAGACCCGCAGGAAAGAGCAAGAGTTTCCCAGTAGTCCTGTGCTCATTCCGATTAGACAGGCCTGAGTCTCACGTTATCTCTGAGCCAATAGTGGTGGGGCTTTGATTGACCGTGTCTGGACATTGCCTCAACAGAGCCATAAGAGTGGGGAGGGTAGATCCCCAGGCAAAAGTTGGGGCCATTACCAGGAGAAAGGGGAATTAACACTGAGGGGTGTCAGTGCCCCTCACCAATTATGTGACCTTGAGAGGATAACCAAACCTCTGTGAAAAGTAGTTAAAAATGCCTACTGAAAAAAATGAGTTAAAATAATAGTTTGTACACTACATATACCAATACTAGTGCTTCATAAACTATAAAGTGCTATACAGTTTTGTGTTATTATTTTTAGATATTTCTCTAGGATCAATACCCAGGAGTGAAACTGATGAGTTATACAAAAAATATGTACATCTTCAACCAGATAATGCCAAATTTTTTTCTACCATCAGCAGTGTTCTTCTACATGGCTTCAAACACTTGGTGTTAGACATTTTAGTTATTTTCCAATCCTGTGGGGATGACATGGTATCTCATTGTTATAATTTGCATTTTCCTGATAACTAACAAGGAGCATTTAAAAAAATATTTATTGACTATGTCATATTTATTGGCTATAGTCTGAGATGTATTTGTTCATATATTTTGCCCTTGTAACTATTGTGCTGTTTGCTTGCTTTCACAATCATTCAGAGAGACTCTTCATATTTTCAGGATGCTAATACTTTTTTGGTTATCTTGTAAATACTCATTCCAAGTCTGTGGCATCCCTGTTCACTTTTTATGGTGTCATTGGATGAATATTAGCCCATAATCTTAACAGTCCAAATACCAATAAATCTCATCCTATATGATTTGTACTTTTTATGCTTTGTTTAGGAAATCTTTCTCCCCCCAATTCCTCAGGTCATAACGATGTTCTCTTCTGTTTTCTTCTAAAAGTTTGAATGTTCTACCGTTCATATTTGAATTCTTAATCAATTGGGAATTTATTGTGTATGTTGTAAGGTAGGTATTCAGTTTAAAATTTCCCATATAGACAACCAGCTGTCCAGCATCGTTTGTTCTGTGAAGTGCCACCTCTATTACACATCAAGTGTCCTTATAGGTATGCATCTGTTTTTAGCTGTCGGTTCTGTTCCCTTGGCCTAATTGTCCATCCCTGCATCGATAACATCTTTTTTCACACCTAAGATTTACACACTGCTTGTGATGGGATGTGACAGGCTATGCCCCTGTGGAGGCTCTTTCCATGTCCTATCATACACCCCAACAATGCTTTGCTGATCTGGGCTCAAGAAGTTTTATTAAATTCTGCGTAACAGCTACCATTGCTAGTCCCTGTTCTTACCCATCCATTTTGGAACAAAGGCATTGTTTGGGGTTTTTATCACTGTGGTATTTGAATTAAATGAAATCTAATTTAAAAATCTGGGAGATTTGGGAAAGGTTATATGTTTGTCTTTTTACCTGTAGAAAACCTGGAGAGGAAAAAATCCTTTGGGTGGGGTTGGGGGGGCAAAAGGATAACACTCTCTTTAGGATTTATACCCAGAGGAAGGAAGATTCAGTGATTAGTAAAGCTGGGAGAAGTGAGAAAGCAGTTATTCATAAGCTAGCATTCGGGGCATAAACAGATCCTCCATATAAGAAAAGCCCAGAAGGAAAGGAGCCTTATGGCTCTCTTGGCCTATGGCAAACTATTAAAATTCGATTAAATATAATAGGAATAAAATAAAAGGCAGACAAAAGCCAGTTAGGATGTAGATTTAAAAAATATATAATTTTTGTGAATGAGCTTTTTTAGCCTACAAAATTTTTTCTCTCTTTCTGTGAATAGGTTTAACTATCATCGTATGTTCTATCTTAATGTGATTTTATATGAACAATACACAGCAACGTGATTCTTATCTCCATATTTTAATTTTCTGGCCCTTCCCTGGTGGAAATGACCACCTTTGTTGTTCTTCAAAGAAATTTCTCTGCCTGCAGCACTCCCAAGGAAGGCTTGAGCAAAACTTAGTGGAGAAGCAAATTGGAAAGCCTACCTTCTTTAAGTAAGTTAACCTAATTAGAAAAAGGTAGGGGAGTAAGATCCTAAGACTGCATGGTTCATACAGTCAGAAACCAAACTGTTTGGAGATCTCGTCTAGGCTTTACTGTCTGCACACTGTGTATGTATGTGGTGGTTATTGATAATAATTATAAGTATGAATTGAAGAATGCATAGGGAAGCAGCTGCCCTGAGATGAGTTGGACTAGTGCCACAGTGAACAGTGTCTGATTAATTAAAAACCCTGGTCCTTGTTAAAATCACCATTCTATTCAGCAGAAGCCAGCCAAGGAAATACACAGCGAGGTTAAAGACTGCATGTGCAATTCAGATATCAGCTGTGCTCTTGGCCTCTGACTTCTGCATCTGAACATGCTGACTCTCTGCCAGCTTGGAAGCAAAAGTCAATCCTCTTGCACTTTCCCAACAAGAATCCACTCACCCATAAGCATTAACAAGCAAGGAAGATTTGGTGAAAACATTTTGTCAAGAAGATGGAGGATTGGGATTTTTATTATACATGCGACAGCAAGCTAATTTAAAAGTCACCTTAAACATCTCCAATTTCCCCAATCTTTTAAGTCCAACCACAAGAGAAGAACTTTCTCTGGCTCCTCCTCAGCAGCCTCCAGCGGGGCTGGGCCCTCCTCTCTACACCCTGCCTTTATTTTTCCTTTTTTCATTCCTTAGAGCATCTCAAGTTCTTCTCATTATCTCACGCATAGCAGGTGGGCTGCCATCTTTTGTAATTTTGTAATGTGCTGGAGGCTCTTACATACACTCTAAGGGGCTTATTAATTAATTCCACAAGAGTGTATTGGGTGCATACCATGTGCACTGTTCTAGGACCTAAGGAGACAAAATAGAAAATCCTTACCTTCATGGAGCTTATTGTCTAGTGGAAGGAGGCAGACAAAATAAATAAAACAAGTAAATTATAATTAAAATGTGTAATATGTCAGATAATGATAAGAGCTATCTACAAAAATAAAGTGAGGAAGGGGTAGGGGATTCTGGGGAGGGGACAGCAATTTTTACAGGGTGGTCAGGGAAGATTTTACTGGCAAGATAATATTTGAGCAAATGCCTAAAGGAGGTAAGGGAGTGAGTCTTGGCTGCATCTGAGGAAAGAGTGCTTCAGACAAAAGGAACAGCAAGAGGTCTGAAACAGAAGTGTGCTGGCTTGTGTCTGGGACAGCAAGAAGGCCACTGTGTCTGAAGCTGGGTAAGCAAGGGCTGGAGTAAATGGAGATGAGGTTGGAAAGGTAATTGGGCAAGATCCTGAGCTGCCTGATCCTATGAAGGTTTGAGTTTGTACATTGAGCAAAATGGGGACACATTGGGGGGTTTGGGACAGAGAAATGGCATGCTCTGATACCTGTGGTCAAATTTCCTTATGGCTACCGAGCTGAGAATAGACTGTAGAAGGTAAAGTGTGGAAGCAAGGAAACTGGGTAGAAGGCTTTTAATATAATCCAGACTAGAAACAAGTAACAGCGGCTTCGAGAAGGGTAATTGAGGTGGGGGTGGTAAGAAGTGTTGGGTTCCAGATACATTTTAATAGGAATGTTAGACTTTGCTGATTATTTGGATGGGCATATACGGGAGAAAAAGAGGAGAGTAGAGGATGACTTTATGGTTTTTGACTTTAGTACCTGAATGAATGAGGTTTTCACTTCCAAAGATGGGCAAGACTACAGGGCGAGGTAGGTAAAGTCCTGGAATCTGATTTTGGACACAGCAAATTTGAGGTACCCATTAGATATTCTAGGAGCGTTGTTAACTAGGCCCTTGGGTACAAGACACCAAAGTTCAGAAGAGAGGTCTACACTGGAAAGATGAATTTGGGAGTTGTAAACACATAAATAATAGTTAAAAGTGTGAGAGTTGTTGAGATCACCAAGGTGGTGACATAATAATCCAGTGGCATGGATCCAAAGCTTATGAGAATATTTCATCTAAATAAATAAGATACTCTTCCTAAGTATCGTTCTGGATGGGTTGCAGACAGATAAGATCCTACATGCCCTGACCCTGTATTTCCTCTCTGACCAATTGCCGACTCTTCTTGCCCTGGCTCATTCTGTTTCTGGCATGCTATATTCCTTGCTGTTCCTTCAACATGCCACATGTGCTCTAATTTTTACAGCTTTGGCACTTTCTGCTCCTTCTACCTGAAAGGCTTCATCCCCAGATATGTGCACCATGTACTTGCTTATTTCTTTTGGGTCCACAATGTCACTTTATGCATTACTTATCTTTTGCTGCATAATAAATTACTCCAAAACAATAACAAACATTTATCATCTCACCTTTTCTGTGGGCCAGAAATTTGGAAGCAGCTTAGGTGGGTGGTTCTGGCTAAGGGCTTCATGTAAGGTTGGAATTCAGACTTCAGCTGGAGCTATGGTCAGCTGAAGGCTTTACTGGTGCTGGGGGTTCCATTTCCAAGTTTGCTCATTCACATGTCTGACGAATTACTGCTGTTGGTGGGAGGTCGGCCCCAGGTTCTGCTAACAGAAAGGACTTCACACAGCAAGGTTGTATCCTGTTGCCTCTTGCAAGAGCCAGCTTGGACTAAACATTGTCCCTTGTAGTTCTTTCCCAAGACTGTTTGAGTGTCCTCATGCCATATTGGCTGGCTTGTCCCAGAGAGAGATATCCAAAAAAGCAAAGCGGAAGCTTTGGTACCTTTTATGACCCAGCTTCAGAAGTTAAATACCTTAATCTCTGCTGAACTCTATTGTACTGAGACCAGCCCTAATTTATTTCAGAGGGGACTGCCTAAGAGTGTGAATACCAAAGATGAGGCCCGTCGAGAGCCATCCTGAAAGCTACCTATCACATCTTATCAGAGAGGTCTTCTCTGAATGACCTGTGTGTTGGGAACTGAATGTGTGGCCCTGCAAAATTCTAGCTTTAACACCACTGTGGCTATATTTGGGGTAAAGAAGTAACTAATGTTAAATGAAGTCATAAGGTTGGAGCCCTGATCCAAAAGTCTTAGGTTTTACAAGAAGAGACTCCAGAGAGCTCATGCTATCTCTCTCCTGGAGCACACACTGAGGAAAGGCCATGTGAGGATGTAGCAAGAAATTGGCCATCTGCAAGCTAGAAGAGAGCCCTCACTAGTAACTGAATCAGCTGGAACCTTGATCTTGGACTGCTAGCCTCCAGAGTTGGGAGAAAATAAATGTCTGTTGTTTAAGATACCTAGTCTATGATATTTTGTTATGGCTGCCTCAGCTAATAGATTGCACAAAAGAACAACCTTCCTCAGCACTTACCTTCATCCTGATTTACTTTTCTCCATAGTACTTATCACAACCTGAGATTTTCTCAATTTATTTATTGTCAGTCTCTCCTTAGTAGGGTGTAAGCTCCCTAAGGGCAGAGAATTTGTCTATTTGGTTTACTAGTGTATTCTCATGTCTAAAAACAATGTCTGGCCCATGAGACGTACTCAGAATTATTTGTTGAATGATAAATGAATGGATGAATATTGGACTATATTTGTATTCATTGTCCCCTTGGTGTCCGGGATTGTTCTTACTTTAGGTAAACTTTGCATTCATGATACCCAAGCACTAATTCTGAAATCAGGCACAAAACAGAATTACTTTTAGAATATCAGTTAATCTCTTGTGTGTATTATTAAATTATAATGAGTTATCTAAAAGTTAACACACTGAAATATAAGCCCACCTGAGATCATTTCGAGGTTGCACTTCCACTTAAGTAATAAACTGTTAAGGACCTGCAATTCTTGGGGATGTTTTTCCTGCCTGAGGAGGAGAATTCTGTACCTTTGCAGAGAAGTGAAAAGAACATGTTATGAGCAATCTTGAAATACTACATGTGTTTTTGTGTGTTCTAAAAGAGGGAGAATGAGAGTGAAAAGAATACAAAATATGTTTCTGTATATTCCGGTTTTTCCATTATGCTTATATACTTACTTCTATAGTTAGAAGTGAAAATAATAAAAGATGAAATTAAAAAAATAAAATTGAAGTAAGATAAACTCATTCATGTCTGCTCTGCTTCTTATTGATTGGGTTAGTTATTTAATTTCTCTGAGTCTTAGCTTTCTGCTCTGTAGATAGGAGACAATAATATGGAAGTTCAGCCTTGACTTACATAGAAAAAGTCAGTCTTGGAGTGTGTTGGCACATTCAACCTTCAGTAAAGTCCTGAAAGAGAGGGGCAATGTTTAGTCCAAGCTGGCTCTTACAAGAGGCAACAGGATACAACCTTGCTATGTGAAGTCCTTTCTGTTAGCAGAACCAGGGGCAGCCAGATTGGCTGACCAAGGACATCCCTTCATTGCCAAAGATGGGAATTCCTGCCAATCTTCTCTGGCTGGATACAGCATATGCTAAGGACCAGTTATTCTGAGCCATTCTCCCTATTTGCTTTTGTCCAAAAAGGATTCTACTGTAGTTATCTTATTTTCTTTTTACAATTATTCTGTTGAGTATGATGTATTGGAAATATTTGAATTCAGCATTTAGCCTTATGTTGCTGGACTCTGTGAAGCTTATCCATGGGCCTGACTTAGAGGAATATATAGATGCTGGGCTTGGACCTAAATATAGTAAAAGGGCAAGACTTCTGGCTGTCTTTCAAAGCACCTTGGCCTATAATAAATGCTGAGGAGGGCAGCTACTACCATCATCATCATTATTAATGCCACTACTTTCTCCCCCTCTACAGTAACACAGACACAACCATTCATTTCCCCTCTATCTGGGCCTGCTTAACACTTGCAGGCCTGAGCTTCCATAGAAACAAGGTCATGTTTACAGCTGAGATTCTAAAAAAGCAAGAGCACCAATAAATCAGCACACTTTTGGCCAACAGGTGCTGGGAGAATCACAGCCAGGAGGGGTAAATTAGTCACAATGCTGATATTGATGGACTCAGACAAGTCTAATCAAGCTAGAATGGAAACACAGCGGATTCAGAAAGGCAGATCAATAAACAGGAAAACCCATTGAAAAAAATCACCTGTATAAAGACGAGACTTCCCACTGTTAGCCACTTTTCCACCTTCCCAAGGTGGACAGTGCTGCATCCCCTCCTCTCCTTGCCCCCTCCAGGCTCCCCTCTCTGTCCCATGTCTGCCTTAGTGCCACTTACCTCTTTCTTCACACTTTCCCACCCCTCATTTTGTATGATCTGGACAGACTTTTCATAGCTTTAAAGGAACAGGTTTGCAGACTTAATTGACCTTGTAAATACTATCCTTCCATTTAGTTGTCTTGAACTTGGGGAAGGAAAATCATAAAATCTCTTTCTTTAGAATGTCAAATCCATGTACTTGCTGTTCATCTAAACTTAGCTTAAAGCAAGTTCTTGTATTTCATTGATGGAACTCTAAAATTATAAAGTTGTAATGGGTTTTCTCTGGCCTACAATATGTTGTTGAAAGATTTGTATTAGTTGCTTACTTAAAAAAGGTGAAGAGGAGGCCACGTGCAGTTACTCACACCTGTAGTCCTAGCACTCTGGGAAGCCAAGGTGGGGGGAATGGGGGGTATCACTTGAGGCTAGGAGTTTGAGCCCAGCCTGAGTGAGATCCCATCTCTACAAAAAATAGAAAAATTAGCTGGGCGTGGTGGTGCACACCTGTAGTCCCAGCTACTTGGGAGGCTGAGGCAGGAGGATCACTTGAGCCCAGGAGTTTGAGGTTGCAGTGAGCTGGGATGATACCACAGCACTCTAGCCCAGGCAACAGAGCGAGACTCTGTCTCAAAAAAAAAAAAAAAAAAAAAAAGTAAAGAAATTTCACATACTATTTTGTATTTCTGAATTCTTTTGAAAAGTCAAAAAATCTGGCAACACTGGACCTGCATTTCTGCAGACCAATGGCTACTGTAACTGAGTCATGGCTTCCTTCTATTTGTGGCAGCAAAGCCCCCCACAGGCAACTTCATGCATTCATGGTGCCTCCTTGGCTTCTCAAGCTTTCCAGTGTTTGACCTCATTGTGAGATAAAGTGCCCTGTGTTTCTCTTTGAACTCTGTTATCCTTTCCCTGAAGCAGATCTTAGCACAGAGTTGTGTATAGAGGTTGATGGGAAGTGCATTAACTATTTAAAGAGCTAAGGTCATTTTGTTCAGAGGTACTCATTCATTTATTTTTTCAGTCATTCATTCCTGTTATCCTACTTTCCCTCCATTACTGGCTATTACTTTATTTCTTTAAATAGATTCCATGAAAAATTCAAACAGTACAAAACGGTAAATGTAAATAGTAGTGTCCTTCTCACTCAAGTCTCCTAATCCTGCTTCCCAGAAGCCACCTCTGTCACTAGGTTTTTGTGTATTCCTTCCCAAGGTAATCTATATATGTATACAGGTTAATACATAGCCCACTTTATGTTATACCAAATGGTGGCAGACTACAGACTATTCTGCATCTTCCTTTTTTCGCTTGATGATATATCCTGCAAATTACTCCATATCAGTACAGATTTGCCTCACGCTTTCTAAAGCCTGCATAGCACTTCATTTTATTGATGCACTATGATTTTTTTAAGCTTATAGATGGGCCTGTTGCTTGTTTTTAATCTTTAATCTTTTCCAAATACAAACAATGCTGCAGTGAACATCCTTGTACACATTTGGGAAGTAGAAATTGTGCCAGCATATCTATTGGGTAAATTTTGAGAAGCAGAAGTGCTTGGACAAAAGGTATAAGCAGTGGTGTGCTGGAGTTAATTCGCACAGGATTACAAGGAGCTGATCTTTCTTCATCTCTTCCCAACTCCATGATCAATGACATTACATTGGTAACTTGACATTGAATTTATGTAATGGAAATCTGCAAACACCACAAACTAGGGCTTCCCCCTCCCTTCTGGAGAGCTGGTTGTTAAACATTGCAATATTGTACTTTAATTTTGATGCTAACTACCCAGTTAGCATAGACTCCACAGGTTAAGGGCACAGTCCCTGCCTAGATTTCCGTCACTTCAGATGCCAGCTCCAAGGTCAGGGATCCATAGGTAACACACACTTCTGACCAACTAGCTACAAATTTAGGGGTTCCCACAACTCTCTCAGGTTTGATGATTCACTTGTTAAAATGATTCATAGAACTCAAGAAATCTGCATTTATGATTAAAGCTTTGTTATGAAAGATACAAATTAGGACCAGCCAATGAAGAGACCCGTAGGTGAGGTCTGGGAGGGTACTGAATGTGGATCATCTGTGTCCTCTCCTGTGGCTTCAGTATGTCACCCTCCTGGCACATCAATGTGTTCACCCACCAGGAAGCTCCCTGGAACTTCAGGTGTCCAGAGTTTTTATTTGTGTTTCATAATGTAGGCATGATTGATTGAATCACTGGCCATATGATTCAACTCAATAATCAGCTCCCTCCCCTTCCCCAGAGGTCAGAAGATCAAGCTGGTATCAGGTGGCCCAAAGCACAACCCTCTAATCATATGGTTGGTTTTTATGGCATGGCCAGTTTTCATCCTGAAACTATCTAGGAGCCCACCTTGAGTCATCTCATTAACAAACTCAGGTGTGGTCCCATGTGATCTTCTTCATGGCCCACCATGAATAAGAAAGACACTCTTACCATTCAGTATATTCCAAGGATTTAGAAGCTCTTTCCCAGGAACCTGGGCCAAAGACCAGTCAAATTCTTTATTTATACCACAGTCACTGGGTATAAATATTTAAAGTGTCAATGGATATTTCCAAATTGTCTTCCAAAAAAGGTTGTACCAAATATACATTCCCACCAGCAATATATAAGAGTGTTTTTGGAGGGACAATTCTGACCATGACGATTTGTCATACCAGATCACTAAAATTGAGTGTTTCTGTTATTTCTTTGAGACTGAGCATAAGGAACTCTGGGTTATTTATATGTCTCTAGGAGGATACATTTATATTCTTGCTGTGATCTTCAAATGCAACCCAAGGCTTATAAACTTTTCTCATGGTTCTATGCTTCCATTACTTGAGCAAATAGTTGTTGTTGAAATTTACCAGCTATTAATAGAAATGAGAGGAATTCAAACACCCCATACTTGGTTTTAGCTTTTCTGTGATCACTCTTCTTTATTAGAAATTTTCTCTGAAGACTGCTTTGTAAGAGTAGGTTCCATGCAAGATAAAACCTCACAAATTTGAGGAAAGCCATTCTGAAATAGTGACGAGTAGGAATATGAATGTTTTGAAAATATCATTGTGTACTTTTACTGTTTTCCTTCACATGACTGCTGTTCCTTCCAAAGCACCACCAAATCTTATTGAGTATGGCCTTAGTATAATAGAATACATTTAAAAAAACTATGATTATTAAATAAAGATGATTTATAATCATTGAAGTTTAATGTATATGTTATTCATATACATTAGTTCAAGTCCTTAAAAACAGCTTGGGTAGTCAATAGGTTAAATAGTTCTCTTGAAATTCTAGACCAGTGTGTCTAATAAACTTTCTGTGATATTGGATAGTTTCTAAATCTGAGCTGTCCAATATAGCAGCCAGTAGCTACATGTGGCTGATGCGATTGAGTAACGAAAATTTTAATGTAATTCTAACTAATTTAAATTTAAATATAAGTAGGCACATGTGTCTATTGGCTACCTTATTAGACCAATTCTAGACTATAGAGATTTAATCTTTATTCTCTTATTTTTCTGATTTCTGACCCCTCCCCTAGTCAGTCATGGCATTCCTGTTGCCTCAAAGAAAATTAAGACAATAAGAGAACCTAAACAGGCTCTAGTTCCCAGTGCTTGGCACGTTAACTCCTTTAATCCTCTCAACAACTATATAAAATAGGTACTAACACTATTCCTACTTTACAAATGAGGGAATTGAGGCAGAGAGGTTAAGTAACTTGGTCAAGATCACACAGCTGGTAAGTGGTGGGCCTAAATCCAGAAAATCTAGCTTTAGAGACCATGCTCTTAGCTGCAACACCACACGGCCTCTAACTCTACATGCAAAGAAAATAAAAATCACCAGTGAGCAGTATTTTTGATTTCCCAAATAAGCACCTGAGAATTGACGTCAAAGGCTCAAGAAAGTGGGAGATAGAGGGTGCTAAGGTGAGAGGACCAGAACAGGTGACTGCATGAAGAGGTGTGGAGTCAGCCTAGTAGCCTTCAGGACCAGGGCCAGACTGTTGCGTGGACATTTATCCTCCACCTGTAGACTGCCCACTGCCATTTGATTTAACACATCGTGGAGGCCCACACAGAGAAGTTGTATCAACAGTTCTTCCTGCTGTTCCTGGGCCATTTGTTGCCCATTGTTGTGGATCTTCTAGCAAAAGGAGGCCCACTTGTATCCGGGGGCTTGGTGGGGCTTTATTTAAAAACATGACTAAGTGTGCTGGATTGTTCTATTATCAACTTGGTTAAGCTGGGAACTACATTTCCCAGAATCCCTTTCCCTCTATGGTTAGAGTTGGCCAAGAGAAAACCTTGCATAAAATTTGGGAGGCAGAAGGGAAGCATTAACCATCCCTTTCTGAAGGTATTTTACAGTGAAATACAGTGTGCCAGCTTGTCCTCACTCTTGTCCACTGTGCAGCTAGTTCGTCTTCCCATCTGCTGGCCCTTCTGACCAACAGGTTCACTTCCGCCTCCAGGCTCACCCCCAGCTGCCTGGCAACAGAACCGCAGGTGGCAGCTCCACAGGGGAACAGCTGCTTATAGGCTTCTCTGCCAGTTCCTCTCCCCAGCCCTGCCTCAGTGGTTGGAGACTCCCCTGCAAGCTTTAGTGTGGTCACTGGTGCCAGTGCTTCAGGAAGGCTGATTGGTGACTTTTTCTCTGATCTTTCAACTCTCTTTGGGACATCCACTCCCAGCAATGCCGACAATTGTGTAAGGTCTATTTCTTCTAATACATTCTTATCTTAGTCTGTTTTATGTTGCTATAATAGAATACCTCAGATTAAGTAATTTATAAAGAAAAGGGATTTATTTTGGCTCACAGTTCTGGAGTCTGGGTAGTCCAAGAGCATGGTGGTGGCATCTGGTAAGAGCCTTCTTGCTGTTATCCCCTGGCTGAAGAGTTGAAAGGGGAAGCAAGTGCACCAGACAAAGAACAAGGGGGCCAAACTTCCATGATAACTAACCCACTCCTGCAATAATGGCATTAATCCATTCATGAAGGTAGAGCCCTCGTGGCCTAATCACCTCTCAAAGGCTCCACCTCCCAACACTGTTATAATACATTGGGAATTAAGTTTCAACATGCATTTTGGTGCAAACATTCAAATCATAGCAATTCCTTATCCCGTAACACCCATAGTGGCTCTGCTTCCCTGACTAAAACTCTGACATACTGTACTGTACTATCAATGAGTTGCTCAAAACAGAAGTTGGCCTCCTTGATACATAGAGGAACCATGTGGGAAGATAAGTCTTAGCCCTGGTACTTGGACAGGTCCAGAGTGGTGAGATCCTCTCTTTTGAAACACCTTATAATATTTGTTTTCTTAGCAGTTTCTCTCTGCCCCTACCCACTGTAAAGACAAACTCCAGCCTTCATTAGCCAAATTCGGATTAAGGTGTTTCTGCTAAGTGTTCCTGGGGCATCGTGGACTGCCCTGTGCTCCCCACCACAGAGCTTGTCCGGGTGTTGTAACACTCCATTCACTGGTCTGCATTCTGTGTCTTGCTGCCAGATCTGGGAGACTGGGCTCCATCCTTTTGGCTCACGGCTCTGTCCCCAGGGCACTGTGCCTGACAGTAGGGGCTCATCCTGAATGAAGGATGAAAAAGTGAGCTTTGAATAACGTGACTGCACTGTGGTGGGAAATATGGATGTAGAAGACCCTGTGAGTGCCCTGGCCAGATCCCGTCATGTTCCTTTTTCATTTTTTGTGTGCTGCTTCCTGGCTTCCTTATATTTTTTTTTCTAAAGACCCACACCTGTAACTCTTCTTCAGAAGGCTGTTCTTGGGCTACTTGGGCCAGTAAAAATGGCCTGGGAGTTCATGTGCCCTCAAGGCAGCCCTTAGACAATGACTGACTGTGCGGTCATCAGGAAAGCTGAGCATAGTTTATACTCCAGAGCTCCCCTGGGGATCAGGCTAGAGCTGCCCGCCATGAGACCTTACTTGCATCTCACCTCTGCTTGGCTCCACCCTGCCAGCTTACCCTCTTCATTTATAGGCCGCTCTAAATAGCACTCCCATAAGAAGTCACTAACTCAGGAATTCTCACCTCAGGGAGTATTTCCAGAGTAAATTAACTAAGACCATGAGTATCTAAGAAAGAACATTGGCCTCCAACCTGGTTTGCCATGAGTTTGCCAAATTCAAATTGCCTCCCCTTCCTGGGAAGGACCCTACTTTGATTCTCTTGATCCCAGTGAAATGGCAATTCCAAAAAACTCAGATGTTAAAAGTAGAAAAAGAGTTTCACTCGCTATTTGTCTCTTGCTAATGTAAGTGAAAGATGCAGCCTTACCAGAGTGCATCTAATCAGGAAAACAGAAACTACTCTAGGTTTTGAAATATGTAGTTGGTTACAAAGGTGTTAGAAGAGTTGAGGAGAGAAAAGGGAAGGTGAGATTTCCCAAAGACCAGTAACTGCAGGAAGCTGCTACCACCTCTAGGTCTGAAAGAGCAAAGAGAAAAAGGTGTTACTCAGAGGGCATAACATGGTGTTGTCAGAACCACGTTGGCAGAAACCCAGAGCCTGCTTTTACCCGCAGCTCCCACTGCCTCCACTACAGAAGGTGCTGCCATGCTGTTGCTCCTGCCTCATTCGTTGCTGTGGCCTCTGCAAGAAGCACAACCAAGTCTACGGGACAAAGATGTCCTTCCACCTTCCACACCCTGCCAGTGCCTCCCATTGGTAGCATCTGTCAGGAAGCCAGGTGGAAAGCCAGCCTGGCAAGTGCGGTTTGCAGGCTTTCTGTGCTGGTGATGAGCAAAGGGCAGGGAAGGAGAAGTGTAGGGCTGAGAGAAAACAGACACCACGTAGCACGTCACCTCAAAGTTTCCATCCTTTTCCTTTGGGTGATAGTAAAAATTCACCCAAAGACTCCCAAAGCTCCAGAATTGGTGTAGGAAAACCTTATAGGGTGGACAAGTAAGGGAGGTGGAAAGGGCAAGAGATAGGACAATGAATGGAACAGTAGAAGAAATTGCCTATAGTCTAGAAAATATCCCTTTAAGAACACTTAGGAGACTTCCAGGCATGGGAATGTTTAGTTCTCTCATTGTTTCATGTGGGGCAGAAATTAAGGGGCCACATTTTCTTCTATCATCTGTGGGACACTGATGGATACACTTTCCTCTAAACTCTAGTAAGTTTCAACTAGAACTTCAACTAAACTTATACATAAGCCAAGAGGAAGCAAGCATGCTTTTAAACACAAGAGAGTTTTAACAATAGACTTCCAGAACCTATTATGTTCCCCTGCTTGGTTGTAAGATGCAGCTCATCTCCTGAAATCGTCCCAGAGACCTTGGCATTTGCTGTTTAAGAATCAAAGTCATAGTCAGTTAATTCCATTTGCTTCAAAAAATAGGAAAAATCAATGCCAGTGTGTCTCAGACTCCATGCAAATTATGCTGCCTGGGGTCTTTCATAGGTCTCTATTTGCTCAGAGAATTTTAAACTATGTCATAAGAAAGATAATTTGAAACTCCACTGTATCAGTTTCCCAATTGCTGCTGTAACAACTTATCATAAATCTAGGTGTTTAAAATAACATGAATTTATTACCTTACAGTTCTGGATGGCTTCTGCTGGCCTAAATATAAAGTATTAGCAGGCTTGTGTTTCTTCTGGAGGCAGACCCCTTTCTTCGCCTTTTCTAACTTTTTATGGCTGCCTATATTCCTGGACGAATGGCTCCTTCTTCCATCTTCAAAGCCAGTGGCTTAGCATTTCTCTCCTCTCTGACCTCAGCTTCCATCCTTACCTCTCTTTCCCTCCTAAAGTCCTCAAGACCCTTAATTAATCACATCTGTGAAGTCTATATATATATATATAGAGAGAGAGAGAGAGAGAGAGAGAGAGAGAAACATATTTACAAGTTCCAGGGATTAGAACATGGACATCTTCTACAGATAGAATGTTTGTGTCCTTCAAAATTTATGTTGAAATCTGATCCCAAATGTGATGGTATTGTGATGGGGTCTTTGGGAGGAGATTAGGTTATGAGGGTAGGGCCCTCATGAATGGGATTAGTGGCCCTTATAAAAGTGGCCCCAGAGAGCTCCTTTTCCTTTCTGCCATGTGGAGAACACAGTGAAATGAACCAGGAAGTGGGCCCTTACTAAGCACTGAATCTGCAGGCACCTTGACTTTAAACTTCCCTGTCTCCAGAACTGTTAGAAATAAATTTCTGTTGTCAGTAAGGTACCCAGTCTATGGCATTTGTTATAGCAGTCTGAATAGACTAAGATTACATCTTCGGGGGCCATTGTTCAGCCCATCACACCTACTGTGCATAATGTATGTGAAATGGAATTGGGGCAGGGACAGGCATTGAGCATAGGGCTTGGTTATAATTCCACATCTCGTGAAAAAGGCAGCTTTTGTGTGGCTGTTGAAAATGAAAATTATTTGGCAAGTAAGTCAATGTTAACCCAGATTTTCTTGACCCTTTACTATTTTAAGTAAATCACTTTAGGCCTCAGTTCTTTTTATTCATTCAATGAGCATGTTTAGGGCATTTGTCACAGGTGTCCCGGGTTCTGGGACACAAGGAAGTCACATGGAGGGGAGAAAACAGATCTCTAGAAAAACAGAGTTGGTGTGGAAACATATGGGCTTGAGATACGCCCACTCATCAGTGTGAACACACAGTCAGGTGACGCTGGAGATTTCGGGATAAGCTCTGCGCTGATGCTGGGCTGAGGAAATCTCACCACCAATGCGCCAATGTGCATGCCATGCTGTGCCGGGGCTCTAAAACCACCACTGCAGTCTTGTTCCATGTTAGTATTAGAATTACCTGCAGAGCTTGCAGAGTTTCTGAATCAGAAGGTTTAGGGTAAGGCCCTGGGATTAATATGTGTAACAAACACCAAAGATTATTCTCACTAAAATTTCATAATTATTGCATTCCTGTCTTAGAGCCCTTAGTGGCATTGAAAGCCCAAAGGCAGTTCTTGTGAAACAGAGAAGAGTGTTGTAGGAACCCAGTCAAATGCCAGCTGGGTAATTGCAATATTTATGACCATGAACCTACACTTTCAATGTAGTCTCTTTCAGAGCTCATCCTAAATGCAGGCGATATGCCTGAAATTGCAATGGGTGAGAGAGACCATATATAATGGCCTGCAAATAGGACTCCAAGCTATATTCCAAATAGCTATACCCTTGGTAGGGTCCAAAAGGGACTACATCAGAAAGGAAATTCAGTTTTTTCTCTTTGCTTTTCACATATCTGCATTTTAATTGGAAATCTATTTTATTCTCTCTTTGGCTGGGTTAGTATGGATTGCCATATTTCATCTAAACTAAGACATTATCAGTTTTAAGGTATACCATTATTTTAATTGCCACTATGAAAGAAGAAACATGGAGAATTAAACTATGACAATTATAAGACATATCATCTTTTCAGAGATGTTACAATTCCTGGGGGGAAGGAGAAGTGCAATGTTGAAATGCAGCATTTCAAGATTGCTGCTCCCCATGAAAAAGGAGGCTGTTATTTCTGGGATGAGATCAAGTTTCCCTTGAACAGTTTTTGCAGGTTACCTTCTCTACACTTGGCATTTATGCATGGGGAGCAGGAGAATCTGGTTCTGTGTTGGCACATATTTTGTGTTACATTGATCTCTATCTTGCTAATTACAAAACAAAGTTTTATAGAATAAAAGCAAGTGCTTATAGGAACCAAGTTGAGAATTAGAACGAAAGATAAAGTTCAACAAGAAAATATAATAACAGGAAGTTAAAACACGGTCTCCTCTGTATCATTTAAAGATGAATGGGCTTAGCAAGAAGAAAAAGGGAAAATATTGTCCTATTGATTGTGGAATTAGCTAGAAAAAGTGTTTGCTAATTTTTTATGCTCTGAAATATTCTTCTAGATTACGGAACTTTGAGAGACAGATTTCACCCTCAAAATTTAACAAATGGCACTGTAAGACATGTTTTTTTTTTTTTTCCAGTTCAGGTGCTGATATAATCAAGATTGTTCTTTGTCCCTTGTGAAGATAAAGCTGGGTATTACCATGTCTATAAAACACTAGTGAGGTTTAGAAATCACGTTCAATTTGCTATATGCCATAGGCAAAGGGTACATGGTGACTGGAATTTGTTTTTCTGGAATAGGAGAGTATATATATTAATACTTGACTTTTATTCAGGCAAGACATGTACAAGAAGCACTCCACTCTTAGGCTTGAAGATAGAACAAACAGATTTGAAAACCAGATCTGCAACCCATGTATTTGATGGCAGTGATAAGATATTGTCCCCAGGGTAAGAGGTGGTTTGGTTAAGGGTTATTTATTGTTCCTCTTCACAGGACATCTTGTGGCATTTTCCTCCTCCTCTTCCCACACACAGTCTTCTAATACTTAGAACAATGGTTCTCAACCTGGGCTGCACATTAGAATTACTGGGGGAACTTTAAAAAAAAATACTAAAAATACCCACGCATAGATTTCATTCCAGCTGAATTAATTCAGAATCTCTGGAGTAGGACCCAAACGTGAAGGTTTTCTGAAACTCCCAAGTGTTTGTAATGAGCAGACCAAATTGAGATCCCCTGATTTAGAGCTGTAATGCTCGCTCCCGGGCGTTGCAGGTGTCAGGATAGAGGCTTCGATTTGGCCTGTGTAGTAACAAACCTTCCCGGAAGAAGAGACTGAAACCTTTGGACTGGAACAGCCCCTGCCTTAGGGTCAGGTTCCCCAGGGGCAGACCCTGAGATGCAGGTTCTTGCGCAAGTGATTTCACTTAGGAAGTGCTCCCAGGAGAAACCCGTCAGGGCGTTGACAGCACAGGGAGGGGAGTGTGGTTGCTGGTGTCCAAAGGTGGCTGCCTCCTGTTCCTTGTTCCCTCCCTCCTTGTTTGCTCACACTGCTCCACTCACCAGGGTGGGGTCTGTTTCCCCTCCCCTCAGAGTGGGCCTTGTAACTTGCCTCCACCAACAGACATGGCAGAAGTGATGCAGAGCCAATTCCAGCCCTATCTTCCTTAAAATTTGTTTTCATTTTTAATTATTCTGAGCACATATATGTTGTATATATTTATAGGGTACCTGTGATGTTTTGATACAGGCATACAATGTGAGTTAATCAAATCACGGTAATTTGGGATATCCATCACCTCAGGCATTGAACATTTCTTTGTGTTAGGAACATTCCAATTCCACTCTTTTAGTTATTTTAAAGTATACCCTAACTAAGTAAACCAAAGGTATAAAAAAAAAATTAAAGAAAAAAAGTGTACCCTAACTTATTGATGGTAGTCACTTTGCTGTGCTGTCAAATACTGTTCGTTCAATCTACCTGTATTTTGCACCCATTAACCATCCCCACTTTATCCCCACTCCCTGCTATACTTTCCAGCCTCTGGTAATCATCATTCTACTCTGTCTCCATGAGATCAATTGTTTTTAATATTTAGCTCCCACATATGAGTGAGAACATGTGCG
>CM052436.1:117846181-117856918 GCA_028533085.1 Varecia variegata | reverse complement strand
GTGATAGATGACTGATGTTTGGGTAGCTTGTTGTGCAGCACTAGTGTAAACAGGAAGAAACCCAGCAGGGGTAAGATTTCAAGCAAAATCCTATGGAGGGTGTCTCCAGCCTGATCCCACTGGGAAAATCTAAATTATGTCTTAGAGTTATCCTGCTCTAAGGCTCTTATTAATATATTCCTAGCTATTGTGTAAGGGCCACCCTGGGGTCAGAAACAGTGGCAGAAACTCCCAGGCTCTTCTTGCTTTCACCAGTGAAGTCAGTCTCCCCTTAGTGTACACCTAGCCCACGGCAGGCAATGCATCATCAGACCAGAGCATGTGGTAGTAACTCTTGCCTGATACTATTTCTCAATGTTCAATAGAACACATAATGAAAGCAAAATAAAAGAAAATGCAAGTATATTAGGCATAAACTTAAGTTTGATCCAGTAAAGGGAACCAGGACTTTATTTAACAGTAACAAATTATGGGAGGAATCTTTGTAGATAGGAGAACAGGTAGGTGCTGTTTCTTTTTTGCAAGAGAGGAAAAATAAGCCCTGAAAAAATAATGCAGGTGGAAGGTGCTTGCGTAGCAAAGCAGAGGAAAACAGCTTTGTGACAACGCTGAACATTTCCTGCTGTTCAGAGAAGCATGAAGCGGGAAGACGCGAAATCATTGACAGGTGTATTTGACAGCATTGTGAGCATACCTAACTTCCTAATTTCTGACCTAATTGAAGACATGCCTGTGGTTTTTATTGGGTTTAATTATAGTATAAGCATGATCTATTTCTTTAAAAAGAAGAAATTGGTTAGAATTCCATTATTATTTCTGTGGAGAGAATTAATTTTCGCTCACAGAGAATCTGTGCTGGCAGTTTTGGGAGGAAGATCTCATTTTCTAAATGCAAATTTTGGCTACACCTGTCTTCTCCTTTCTACATCAACACTTAAAAAAAACCCAAAACCAGAAACAGGTTTTTTTTACCCATAATATAAGGCGGTAAGTTTTGTGATATTCTTTCCTAGGTACAGCTTACATCGGAAAACAATTCTTCACCTGGTATGTGGTTTTTCGCTTGCAGATGTTCAGACTGAATGAGCTTTCCATGCTCATTCATTAGAGCTGATTTATTCCACTTGCTGTAGTGTACAATCTGGACCCTGCTGGGCACCGGAAGCACTGCTCTTGGGGTTTTTGCAGGGTGGGGTGACAAGTTTTGGCAGTGCCAAAAAAGCTTAACTGCTGGAGCTCTGGATAAATGTTGCCTCAAAATGGCTGCTGGCACCAAAGCCAAATTAGCCTAGGCCTCAACTACCCTCAGATGGCTGCCACAGAGCTATCATCACTGGCACTGCTGGGAGAAAAATCTCCTGTAAAGCCACGCCTCTGATGATGCAAAGCAGCAGAGTACACATCCATTTCCTGGGTAATTGTTTCCCCGTCCACAAGCTCTGGCCCTGCAGGATATAGGCAGTGTCAGCTGGCCCCAAGTTAGCAGCCCTTCCGGCACCTGGGCACCGTTTCCTCCATTCAGATACCTTATCTGGAAATAGTAAAATTTTAATGGGAGATAATTGGACCCCAGGGATTTCCAAATGAAAGCTGACGGAGAGAGGTCTTCTGGGGTCACAGACACAATCACTGCTTCCCTTGGACCTATGATTGCTCACTGCTGGGGGTGATTGGGGTTTGCCAGTTGATTAAAGCTGGAGATTTAGTGGCTGAAATTGAATTCCTCAGATAATTGCTGGAAACAGGCCAATGCCTTTGCTGGACTGGGCTCCATATGGCAGATTATATGCTCTTTGACTGAAACCAGACCCACAAAAAACAGAAGCACTTCTTAAAGAGGAAGCTTCAAAACAGGTACTTTGTTTTCTGAGGTGCAGAGCAAGAGAGGAGAGGATGAGATGCTTCCTTGGGATTGGGAGCTAAAGAAAACGAAATCAAAGCAAAGATCACTCTATTTCCCTCTGGAAACAATTTCAAAGAGCATCCTACTTCTTTCTTCACCTGAATCTTTCCTTCGGTAATTTCATAGTTTTCTTATAAGTGTTCATGTCTTTCCTGATTTTTCCTGCACAAGAACATGACTGCCCCTCACAGTAGCCCAGGATCTGCTTAGAACAGCATCCCAGAAAAGCTATTAGAGGATGTGCTCCCAAACCAAGACCCCAAACAGCTTGGTGCAATGCCAAAGTTGAAAATGTTTTAAAATATGCTTGAAAGACTTTTAACAAAATTATACCACCCCAGATTGGTAAGAGGGCCTGGAAAAATATACTTCAGTACCCTGTAAACCTGTGAACCCTCTCAGAAAGCAATTTAGCAATATTGACCAATGGCCTTGAAAAAATATGCGTCTTTTGACCCAGCACTTTTCCTGGGACTTAGTCTTTAAGAAATAATCAAGGGTGTGAACGAAGGTTTAGCTTCTGTCCTGTTTGCTGCTGCCTGTCTAGCAAAAGCATGTCTAGCAAAAGCTTGGCAACAGCATTCAACTTTGGAGGTCTAGAATAGCGTGTATCTTGTAACAACAAAGATGGAAATGTTAGCAGTGATTGCCTTCACATGGTGAAATTACTATTTTATTTTGCTTCTCTGTATTTTCTAATTTTTCTTCAATGAATATGTGTTACTCATGTTAAGATATTTTCAAAAACCCCATTTTTTTGTTGCAGAAATTTGTCTACTGACATGAAAAAAAGTTCACAAAAATAACCAATGTAAATAAAATGGTATTATATGTGGTATAATTCCACGTTTTGAGAGAGAAATCAATTCATTCTCTTTGTGCCTCTCTTTCTCTCTCTCTCTCTCTCTCTCACACACACACACACACACACACACACACACACACATATACACCTGCATGCCAATATATTGCAATGACTCTCTGTTGGTAGAGAGATAATGGTAACTTAATTTCTTCCTTCTGCTTATTTGTATAATTTATAATTTTTCTTTAATGAACTGGTAATATTTGTATAACTAAAAAAATAGAGCTTAATTTTACATGCAATAGACAGGAGGCCTGAAGTGTGGACAGATGTTCCCAATTTAGGATGATTTGAAGATTTTTCAGCTTTACTATGGTGCAAAAGCTATAAGCATTCAGTAGAAACCTTACTTTGAGTACCCATATAACCATTCTGTTTTCCCTTTCAGGACAGTATTTAATAAATTACATGAGATATTCAACACTTTATTATAAAATAGGCTTTGTATTAGATGATTTTCCCTAACTGTAGGCTAATGTAAGTATTCTAAGCATGTTAATGTAGGCTTGACTAACCTGTGATGTTCGGTAGGTTAGGTGAACAGTTTTAAATATGTTTTTGATTTAATATTTTCAACTTATGGGGTTTATCAGGATGTAACCCCATTGTAAGTCAGGGAGAATCTGTACTGAAAGCAAAATACAGAATGGTTGTATGGGTACCGGACATACATCCTACTTTATGCATATTGCTTTTCCACCATCGTAAAGTCAAAAAATTGTAGGGGACCTTCTGCACCTTCTGTATATAAAGGAGTGTCAGGTGGCTCTGTTCCCCTACCCCCATTCTGCTTACCATATGCTGATGTAGGCTTGGGACTCCCTTCTTGTCTTAGGTAAAAATGGAACCTCCCATTAGCTGAGAGGTGGTCTGGGGGAGAAAGCCTCAGAGAGCCACTAGGCAGACAGCTGCTCTGGTTTTGCAGGTAATAGGTGCATCTGATACTTAGAAGCAGGTATGGGAAGAGGGTGCCTTTAAAGATCTGCTATCTTTAAAAATTGCACTGAGGGTCTCATTCTCACTAGCCTTTACCTAGCCCAGGCCACTGATCCTAGGGGTGGCTGCCAGCTCTTTCCCACCTGGGATGGGCAGGAGGGAAATGGCATGTACAGGGCACTGATCCATTAGAACCAGAAAGCTTTCCCCAGACTCCCAGAAAACATATGGCACTTAAAGTTGCCTCCCTCAGCCATTGATTCCCCTAGAGAAATCTGTGTAAGAGGGAGAGATGAAGGGGGAATTACAGCAGAGGTCCCCACAAACTGGGGATTTGCCAGGCAGTGCTGCGGAGTGTTTAGAAGGTGGCTCTGGTGACTCTACCACACACTAGCTATGTGACCTGGACAAGCATTTAACCCCTTTGGGCCTTGGTTTCCTCATTTGTAAATTTTAGATGATAATCTTATGGTGATTCAATTAGGTAACACATACATAGCTCTTTGAACAGTACCTGGTGCGTGGTTAGTGCTCAGCAAATAAGCTGCAACTTCCATAAATGTTCCATATGTGCTTTTCTATTGTTTTAATTAATTTTTGAATAGATAATATATGTACATGGTACAAATTCAAGATATAAAGAACAATATACAATGATGTGAAAGGTCAAACAATGCTCCCCCTCCCTGCAAAGATGTCCACATCCTAAACCCTGGATCCTGTGACTATGTTACAAGACAAAATGGACTTGCAGATATAATTAAGGTTAGGAACTTTAAGATAGGGAGATTATCTGAGATTATCTAGCTGGGCCCGATCTAAACAAATGAGCCCTTAAAAGAAGAGGAAGTTTTCAGGCTGAAGTCCAAGAGATGCAGCAGCAGAGGAAGGCAGAGAGATTCCAAGTGTGAGTGAGATTCAACAAGTTATTGCTGGGGCACAGGCAACCTCAAAGACCAGCCCTGGCTGACAGCCAACAAGGAAACGGGACTTTAGTCCTACAACCACAAGGAATTGGATTCTGCCAACAACCCAAATGAGCTTAAAGTGGATCCTTTCTCAGAGCCTGTAGCGAGGAATGCAGCCCTGCTGATACCTTGATTTCAGCCCTACGAAAACCAGTCAAGCCAACTGAGACTTCTGATTGTGAGATAATCAATTTGTGGTGTTTTAAGCTGTGAAGTTTCTCATAATCAATAGAAAACTAACAAGTGAAAAGTAAGTGTCATTCTCATCCTTGTACTCCAACCCCCAATTTCCCTTTTCTGAAAACAATTTCCCCCCAAGTTTAGAAGGGGAAATCAGAAAAAAGAAGGAAATAGGTTTATTGTTCAGGATATTTTAGCTGAGATTTTGCTTGGGAAGAAACAAGAGTGGGAAGAAACAAGAGTGGGAAGAATGATATTTCTTGGATGTTTTCTTAGGGAAATCTTTCATACTGCATTGTGCCAAGTGTAATATTGTCCATATGAAAATGATTAATAAAACAGTACGAACATTTAGGATGTTCTTAAAGAACAGGAAAGAAAATCACAACTACTTAGAAAGTGTAGATAATTAAGAACATAATGATGAACTTAAAAGATTTAGCTATATCATAAAGGAAAATTCTCTATGTGAAAATGCAAAAGGTTTTCTTTTTGGAGCCATGAAAAAGCTTCTGAGTAGTTCAGTCATGCCCCTCCTAGAAGCCAAAACCTCTAAGATTGTGAGAGGAGAGAGTAGAAGGGAGAAAAGAAAGACCATTAGTCAATTTGAAGAAGGGAATTACATGAACAGAAAATACTTGTAAATGTTCCAAATAGAAACTGAGCTTGAATAATTTCAAACAGGTCTGGGACAAGGTAGACAAAAGACAGTTTTTTAGATAGATTGGAGTCATTTTGTATGTCCTTGTTTCTACTGACAGTTTCACCAATAATCAGTCTGTGGTCTTTTATTTCTCCTACCAACATTTGGAAAGTTGACAATCTATGAGCTCATATTTATATCTTAAACCTGTTTTGGGGGGATCTTTTTTGGTGTTGGGGGTTGGGGAGGTGCAGGAATGCAATAAATTGTCCAGTGGACATGCTGGCTATTCTTTGGAAGGATTGAACCTACCACAAACCACAGAATACTGGAAACTGACTCGCATGTTGAAAACTCCCTGTGTTTTACTCCATCCAACTAACATAACTGAGAAATCAGTTTTAAAAATGCTTCATGAATATTGGAGGAAATGAAGTATATTGACTAATTTGATGGACATTTGCCCTACTAGGAACATTGTAACCATTCTTATAACATATGGATGGTGGAAATAATAATTGTTAAAGTCACATTGCAAATAATGCAAAATGCAACTTTCTCATGACAAAAATATCAGAATAGAAAATGGTATTGTCAGTTGTTTTTATTTTTAAACAAACAAAAAAAAACCAAAATGAAAAATCCTATTGCTTTGCTATAATTTTCTCAAGAATTTTCTTCCTGAGAAGAATAAGATGTAACTTATAGACTTTTATTCCCATCCAATGAATGTATCACAACGTATGAGATTACCCAGGAGTTCACTTAGAGACTTGTACATCCCCTAACTCAAAGTTATAGTTATAGTTATTTCAAAGAAAGGCCAGAAACAATTTTCTCTGAAGTCTTTCTGCCTGTTAATATACACCTCAGAGCACCAGGAAGATGCACCCCAGTGGCCCCTTTCCCTTAACAAAAGAATCTCTGGTAGTTGAATGAGTGTTTTCTATAAGCCAGGGCTCCTTGAGTCTCTCTGTTGACTGAAAAGAAGGTATCTCAGCTAAGGTGGGTTTGATCAATAGAATGCCTTCGAGGTTTACAAAGGGAACTTGGTTTAATTTGCTTTGGCAGAGGAATAAGCACAAGTGAAACCTATCATAGGTTAAAGGAAAAGGCAGCCAGAGGGTATCCTTGTGCTACCAATGCTGAGGGTGATACACTTTGGGCATGGAGTTGGGGTTTCCCACAGCCTTCTTTGGTCTAACCCAAATTCTCTTTGTGTAGATAATGAAGAAGATATCACATGTGGTTAAAATAACCCCCAGAAGAAACTGGCATCCTAAATTTGGGAATTATATCAAAGAACATTTTTATTATAACAACAATTTTATTACAACAGGTGATTGCACATCTTCAAAAGACAAAACATTAGTGCTCATGCACTTGTTCTGCTTGTAATCAATTTGTTAAGAGGTTTCTGCATCCAGCTTTGTCAGCTGGATCAAACTGCATGCATCTTGGTTGCCAGCTGGATTACTGCTGGTTAAACTGGGTAGTTGCTCATTGCCGTTATGAGAAATATGGGATCAAAGATTATGGTTCTGACTGAAGCGTGACACTTTAGAAAAGCAATGTACATTTTATCTTTAAATTTAAGAGTGATATTGACTGTTGATAACAACCACTGTTATTTTTGTTTTTGCACCAATCTGGAACGAAAGTTTTCAAATACATTTGTTAAAAGATTGACAAGGAATTCCTCCTTCTTGTTTCATTTATAGAGCTGCAGTTTTGTATCTCATTATCTTTTAAAGACCGTATCAAAAAAAGTAGAGCACTATTCTTGACTGTGGAAAGGTATAGTTATCGTGATTTTTGGCAAGAGTGACGACTTTACAGAATCCAAATTAGCTCATTTGTGTGATGACCCATCTAATACACTTTGGTTTTTCCATTTAAACTTTCTGGGACTGAAAATAGTTCCCAACTTATTTCTCCATTTATCTGCCTTATTGTCTTCCTAATGGAATAAGGTGGGTGGTTTGCATCTGAGCTTTGACGACAGTGATGCACTGCGCCTGGTGGGAGCTGATAACAGTGACAATCTCTGTGGGCAGCAACATGAGCTGCCGTGTGTCCTAATTAATAGACCACAAACCGGTTACGACTCAGCCTCCAAGCCACTTCCTCAAGGAAGCCTTTTCATTCTTTCTTTTTAAATGTATTTATTTTATTTTTCATTGATATATAATAGTTGTACATATTTTGGGGGTACATGTGGTATTTGGATAACTGTAAACAATATGTTATGATCAAATCAGCATAACTGGGATATCTGTCACCTCACACATTTATCTTTTTTTTTTTGTAAATGTATCTTTATTGTATCAATGTCAATATCCTGGCTGTGATATTGTACACATCTTGTTTTGCAAGAAGCTGATTCAGTTGGTTTGGGATGGGCTTTGCCCTGTTTTTTTTTTTTAATTAATCTTTTGTTTTGAGATAATTATAGATTCATATGCATTTGTAGTAAATAATACAGAAATACTCAAACATTTATCTTTTGTGTTGGGAACATTATAATTCTTCTAGTTATTTTGAAGTGTACATTATTAACTGTAATTTCCATACTGCACTATCAAATGCTAGAACTCGTTCCATCTACCTAATTGCATTTTTGTGCCCTTTACCTAACTTCTTTTCATTCCCCTTCTCCACCCTACGCTTCCCAGCCTCTGGTAACTACCAGTCTACTCTTTAACTCTATGAGATTCACTTCTTTAGCTCCCACATATGAATGGGAACATGTGATATTTGTCTTTCTGTGCCTGGCTTGTTTCACGTAACATAATAATCTCCAGTTCCATCCATGTTGCTGCAAATGACAGGATTTCACTTGTTTTTATGGCTGAATAATATTCCATTGTGTATATGTATCACGTTTTCTTTGTCCATTCATCTGTTAGTGGACACTTAGGTTGATTCCACATCCTGGCAATTGTGAATAGTGCTGCAGTAAACGTGGGGGTGCAGATATCACTTCAATATACTGATTAAAGAAGACTTTTCTGGTTCCCCCAAGTTAAATGTCTCTGTTCTATAGCCCACAGCTTCCTGTACCTCCCCTTTCACAATGTGCATCAAATTTACAAATATTTGTCTGTCTTTCCCCATAAACTGCAAGCTCCATGAGGGGCAAGAGTTGTGTGCATCTTGTTCATGTCTGTATATTTAGCGCCGAACTCAGTACCTTACCAATCAGTCATGTGTAGACTGACTGATAAGCCCATCATTCTTTCTTGTCTGATTGTAGCACTTGCCTCTTAGAAGGTAACGATTTTTGCATCATATAAGGCCGTATTGTAGCCTGGCTTTGAGAAAATTTCCCACTTTACCCCTAGGCTTTTCCATCAGAATTTTTCCAGGTTTCCTTGTTAATAAACTCAGGCTACTGAACATGCAAATCTCATGATTTAGGGGAGGGATTTATCTGAGTCTACATGGGTGCTTGTTTATTTGGCCAGTCTGTCCTGTGGGCACACCTGCTTGCTAATACTTGCTGAGGTTCGAAAGCAGTGGTAGAGGGAGTGGCATTAATAATACGGGCTCAGGAGCTTCAGTCTGGGAAAGCACACCTGGCCTCTCACATTTGGATCTTTACGAAAGGGTTTGAGGTCTGTAATAACAGTATTTCTATTTTAAATCATGTTTTCCCATGGAATCAACATTTAGTGGTCTGTAGAATAATTTTGCGAACTTTATGTCCGTTAGGGGGAGAAAGCAAACTAATGAAAACAAAATGTGACTCCAATGGTCTGCAGATATGGCTAACTGCTTTAAAATCCTCAGGATTCCTTCATCCCCCATTCCCCTACTGAGGTTAAAAGCCTTTCTCTGTGGGGACAAGGAGGATTCCTTCCCTGCCTGTAAGTCCTCTGACCCTGTCCCAGATCTTTATGAATGACACAGCTGCCTTCTGCTGTCTATACTTTATAATTTTCACTTGTGAATTGTTGGGAGAAAAAGGTAAGAGTTAGCTTGGGTGGGAAGTAATTAGAGTTGTCAATGCCTAATCTTCCTTACCCCCTAAGGCCTTTTGGATAGCTAAGATTGTGGATGCTGTTAGAGAGAAAGAGAGGGGATACAAATGGAAATGAGTTGCCTTCCCCACGTGTAAGGACCCAAGGAAACTGGGGAGCAAAACAACTTCAGGAGCTTAAAGGGAGTTTGTTTATCATTTGTACTGCTCAAGATTTTAGGTAAGCTGGGTAGATTTCATTTCAGACATTATGTATTGAAATGCAGAACTAATTTTAGAAGTTATTATTCATCAATCAATTAAATCAGGAAGTTATGTAATATCCCCCACAAACAATTTTCTAGGTTTCCTGTTTCAGTCACTGTGCTCTGGTGAGAAGGCAGGGGAGAAGCTTCAACCTTGGAATTGGGTTGTGATGCGCAGTGTGAGTGCTCATCTGCTTTGTGAGAAAACAGGTGGCTGGGGCTGTTTCCGTTAGGCACGAGAGAACACAAGCCATGCTGGGATTCCTGTTTTCCTCCTCTACTATGTTATTTGTTTTTTTCATTAGAAAGTATCAATTTCTTGCAGATATTTCTATACCCCAAATCTGTTTTTATTTTGATATCTAGGGACTAGATAACCTTCCACATCCAATGACTTTGATTGTATTGCTATTTGTGGTAGATTATGCTATTGTTCAAAATATTAAATGTCTTTCCCTGAAATGCTGTGAAATTTCCCTGTGGTGCCTGTTCTGTTAGGGGGTTATATATCCCTGCCCCTTGAACTCACATGTGGCCGTATTGTTAGGGACAGAAAAACAAGAGATAATGGAATGATAGGAGCAGAAAAACAAGGAGGAGGAAACAGTTAAAGAAAAACGATAAGAAGGAAATAGTTACAGAAAAATAACCAAAGAAAACAGTTATTTCAGTCTTAAAGAATGGGGTAATTAGACCATGGGACAGTGACCACCAATCAGAAAATAGAAAAACACCATAGGTGGTGACTTTCCCCATCACATGTACAGGAGACAGGAATGTCTGGAACATGACTTTTAAGTTACGTTCATACCTGGAAAAATCCGGACCCCAAAACCTGTGACATATAGTCATAAGTAATTATACCTGACCTTTACATCAACATATGCTACTAGCATATACAAGGAGAAGCATAGAAGAGGACAGTGTCTTCTCCACTCATGGAGAAGTGTACTTTCCCCTTATGAAGTGTACTTTCGCTTTGCACCTTTAAACTCTCCTTACCATAAATTCTTCA
>CM052436.1:117821699-117845681 GCA_028533085.1 Varecia variegata | reverse complement strand
ATCCCAAGAATGGAAAAATAAGCACCACATGTACTCACCAGCAAATTGGTTTCCCTGATCAACACCTAAGTGCACATTTGGGAATAACACCAATTGGGTGTCAGACAGATGTGGGGGATGGGGGGAGGGGATGGGTGTATACCTACACAATGAGTGTGATGCGCACTGTCTGGGGAATGGACACGCTTGAAGCTCTGACTCCGGGGGATGGGGGAGCATGGGCAATATACATAACCTGAACTTTTGTATCCCCATAATAAGCTGAAATAAAAAAAAAAAAGAACATAGATTAAGAAACATAGTGTGCTCAGATCCTGTTTCTGTGAGATTTGTTCTGGATCAACATTAAGTGATTCCACCAAGTGATTATCCAACCTAAAAACTCAGCCACTGGCAGTTAGAGCGGTATGGTAGCTCCATAATGTTAGGCACCTCGTCTCCTTCTATCTTCTTACTCTAGCATGTCTGGTTGGCTTTTCCTCTTAGTCTAAGAAGCTACCCACCACATCCACATCCAAGGCAGTAAAACAGCGACAGGAAAAGGAAGATATTCTTTCCCTTAAAATGCATGACCCAGGAATTGCCCACATCACTTATGCCATCTAATTGACTAGAACTTAGTCACATCAACACATCTAGGCAAAAGAAAGGCCAGAAAATATAGTCACTCTTGTGGGAAACCATGCACCCATAAAGATCAGGGCTTTTACTACTATAGAACAAAGGGAGAAGAGATTTTGAGGGACAACTTACAGTCTCTATCAGAACCCACTCCCTAAAGAAATTTTATTTTCTAAGCTAAAGTTGCAATGACAAACAATAATGTAACAATCTAAATGAAACCAAGCCAAAAGCCAAAACTGGCTCATAGGCTAGACAGAGGTCTCCCATTTGGTGAGCAAGGCCTAGTATTTTCCTAGAAGATTCTGCATAATAGTGGTTCTCAAAGTGTGGTTGGGACCAGCAACATCAGCCATCAGCATCACCTGATAATTATAAGAGATGCACATTCTTGAGCTCCACCTAGACTTGCTAAATCAGAAACTCTGGAGAGGGAACCAAGTAAGCTGTGTTTTAACAAGCCCTCCGGGTGATGCTGGTACATGTCATGTTTTGAGAACCACCATACTGCAGAGTATAACACTTCATGGGCTCATAATGAGCATTTATTTATTCCTACAAGAAGACACCAGGTACCTGAGTAATGCTTGTGCTCAGGTGAGCAATGAATTAATTGTTCAGTTAAGGAAATGTTCTCATCATAAAATGGATTCCAAATAAAATACATATCTTTATATCAAGGAGTCTTTAATTCTTCTTAAGAAAGATTCTATCAGGTTTGCCTTTAACCTTTTCAAAAACAGCAGGTATGCCCAGTGGATTTTAAATCACACAAAGGGCAAATCCTTCTCTTACTGTATTGTCATCATAAAGACATGGGCCAGCACCGGCTCTCGCCTGCGCAGGCTCTCCCTTTCTTTCTCTCTCGGTTGCAGTGGGCATTATGAACAGCAAGCCACATGGGGACATTCCTCCCCAGGGGAAGGAAGCCAAGGGAAAACAATAGGTGCAGGAGGCAGGGGTCCCTGGGGCATCCCGACACACAATACTTTCCTTTTCTGGCTCATAAATCTGAACAATTACTTATTTACACACTCTTTCCTTTCTCTTCAGGTTTTATTACTTACAAGGGATAATACACTGCCTTCATAATGATTCACAGTGGGGCCTCTTAAACTATCCTGTGGGTATGCAGTGCCTGGGGATCTTGACAAAATGCAGATCCAGATTCAGTAGGTCTGGGACCAGGCCTGAGAGTCTGCATTTCTGACAAGCTCTAGGTGAGGCTGACCCTGCTGGCCCACAGACCATCACGTGAGTCAGAAGGATTTGTAGTATTACAGGATAGAGATTAGAGGGGCTGTCTCAGAAGGCCTCCCAAATCCCAAATTTAGCTGAAGAAGTTGCCACCGATGAGGACCATACAAACCAAGTTTTCAACACCAGGCATGTTAAAGAAAAAAAAAAAAAAAAAGACACCTATTCACTGGGAGCAGTGGACAAAGAAGGGAAAAAAGAAGGAAGCACAGGCTGCCCATTCCCTCAAATATTGCCCCACCCTTGCTCACAGGGCAGGACATCTTCCCAGGCTAGGTGTTTTCCTGGGAATCATTATGGCTGATGGCAGGTATTCCCTCACGCATGCATTTATTTAGTAAACATTTAGTAAGGGGTGACTACCTGGTGAGGGGCCAACTGAAGCCAAAGCACCAATGAGCAAGCAGCAGGGCACCGTCGAGGTTCCACACGCTGGCTGGACTTACCCTCTTGAGGGGCCCTCGCCGCCCCTTCTGTCCATCAGAGCACCGCCTCATCTCCAGAACATTCCCTTGGAAGTGGGGTCTGACTTCCCACTGGGCTGTTTAACAGCTTTAAGTTGCAGGGGCTCGTTTACATTTGGCTCAATCGCTTTATCTTGCAAAAGACAATGTTTTCCAGTTGGGGAAGAAAGTCGTCCATGGGTATCCTGTGGACACGTCCCTCCTCTGTCTACTTACAGAGCTAGTGTTCAGCATTTCTTCCCCCAACTCAAAATTATTCTTTTAGCCAGTTCTCAATGACAAAAAAGCTCTCTCTCTCCTGCACACTCTCAGCCCAAACATTCTCAAGGTCTTAACCAAAAATTAAATGTACTTCTTTCTTTACTCTTCCTCAAGGCAAGATGAACTTCTGGAAATTCCCCATACACAGCATGACCCTCCTTTCCTCATCCTCCACAGAAAAAAAAACATTAAGGAAACTTTAAGAACCCTTCTATTCAAGAGAAATCAAGAGACCATGAAGGCCCTGGGCAAACTGAACATATTTTTCCAAGCCAAAAGTCAAAAACACACCTGGAAAATTAGAAAGTACATGTAAGAACAAAGGAACAAAAATTTAAAAATAGGCTTGTCCTAAAATGTTACACACACACATTCATCTTGGCACTGGGTAGATTAAAGTGTTTTGGAGGTGACACAGAAGAGGAAAAAAGGATATAGAAATCAACCGAGGGAAAACACAAAGACTGGGTGCTTCATAGTTATATCATTCAGGGTGAGCTAGATTACTGTTTCTCCACTTATTTTTCTTTGTCGCCTCCCTAAGGAGGCTTTTTTAAGACTTTTTTTCTTAATCCCTCACCTTATGAAACCCAGTTTTTAAAATTTATGTTTTAATTGACAAATAAAAATTATTTCTCTTTATGGGTTGCAATGTAGTGTTTTAAAATACACATTGTAAGATAATTAAATAAAGTTAATTAACATATCCATCACCTCACATACTTATCATTTTTTGTGATGAGGTTTAAAATCTACAAATCTACTCTCTTAACAATTTTCAGATATACATTATTATTATTAATTATAGTCTCCATAATGTAAAATAGATTTCCAGAACTTATTTCTCCTATCTAAATGAAAATTTGTACTCTTTGACAACATCTCCCCATTCACTCCCCCCATGCAGTTTGAATATCACAGATATGCTAAATACCTGTTTATTTACAGTGCGTATCTAATGTATTTTTTCCTCCTACACCAAGAGTTAGTTTTTGTCCTCTTGGAAATGTTTTCACCCCTGTTAAGAATGCAAGAGTTAGGGCCAGGCTCGGTGTTCACACCTGTAATCCTAGCACTCTGGGAGGCCGAGATGGGAGGATCACTTGAGCTCAGGAGTCTGAGACCAGCCTGAGCAAGAGCAAGACCCCATCTCTACTAAAAATATAAAAATTAGCTGGGCGTGGTGGGCGTGCACCTGTAGTCCCAGCTACTTGGGAGGCTGAAACAGGTGAATCACTTGAGCCCAAGAGTTTGAGGTTGCAGTGAGCTATGATGATGTCACTGCACTTTACCCTGGGTGACAAAGTGAGAGTCTGTCTCAAAAAAAAAAAAAAAAAAGAATGTCAGGTTTAGATGCTGCTTGGTAACAAACAACCCCCAAATCTTAGAAGCTAGTTACAGCAAAGCTGTTTACTCGCATTCCCTGTGTATCACAGGGCAGATGAGGGGGTGCTGCTCCCCAGACCTTCTCACCACAGGACCCAGACTGAAAGAGCAGCCACCAGTTCCAGTGCTGCCAGTTGCCAGGGTCAGAGAAAAGAGTGCTCTGAAAGGCCCTATACCTGCAATTAAATGCTTCATCTCAGAAAAGACACATCACTTTCCATCTTAAGAACTAGTCACATGGCACCCACAACCACAAGAGGACCAGAAAATACAATTCTATTGTATACCTAGAAGATGGAGAGCAGGAAGAAATAGTAAGCAAAAGGTCGGCCCTGCTAATCAAAGAAAATGTGCTGTTAACTGTGTACAGAGAGGCTCTCAGGACCGTAGGATATAAATTTTCCTTGTCCGAGGCTCACCTGAGTTCTTGTCAGAATTAATCAACAGAGACGCTTCCTCTTCTCCCACCATCCTGTCCAATGTCCAGTCCGTTCATACCCCAACTACATTGCAGCCATAAACTCCACATCTTGTCTTTTCCCACTGCCACTTCTACTTCAGCTCCCCCACGAGAGATCCAAAACCAGCAAAAGGAAGTTAGAAGGCTAAGAAGATTATCTTTTAGAGAAACTCTTTAGATTGCAAAATGGTTCAACTGCCAGTACCCTTTAAAGAAAGCAGATGGACTGGATACAAACTGTTTAACACACAAGCAAGTTCTTAATTCATTAGACCAGATGAAATAAGGTAGGGGCTCACTGAATACCTAATAGATGCATGAATGTATGGTTGGATAAATCAATGAATAAGAAGCACAATGTGCCGCCCATTGTTTCAGAGTCCTCAATATAGGTTCCCTTTTGTCGTTATTTTCTTTATATTGATCTGGACAAGTGGGGCTCTCCTTCCTCTCTTGTCATTTCCAGTCTTAGGTAAACACCAAGCTCTGTTTCCTTGTGGTCCCATCACTGGCTTGACAACTTGATTTGGATTACCTGTGTCTATTACTCTGTTTCCTCTTTCCTTCCTCTCTATTTGCAGGAAAGGTCTTGTAACTTGGCCCCTTCTCTAGATTGTCCTGTTCTACCCAGGCCTAGTGTCAACCCTCCCCAGAGTCTCCAGAAGAAAGGACCTCGTGACGTAAACACAACCACTATGAAACAATGACATCGATAAACAGAAAGAAACTGGCTATTGTGAAATGCCAGGTGCACGTGCACAGAGTCGTGCAGGTTCAGCCAAGAATTGTTACATTTGCTGTTCCTTATTTTAAAATACACTAATGAAGCAGGGAGTTAGCAGTCAATATTTTCCACCTTTCCACACACAGTTACGTGATCAAGCACTCCTGATTCAAGTGCCGTAATTTCTCCTGAAAACTATGAACTGTGAACAAGGACCAGTCAGTCAGTTGGTCCATTTCAGGCAGTTCAAGTGTCCAAGTGGATGCTTGTCACTTTTCTAACCAAAATATCTACTTGAAAATATAAAAACGTCATGGAAGCCCCTCTTGAGATGGGATCAGGGGTAGAGTGAGGATATATGGAATGGGAGTTAGTCTTTATGTTCTACAGAGCAATGGAGTAAATTTAAAAAATATTGCTGGGGAGGAGGAAGAAGAGGCTCCCAGGTCAGCAGAAGAGTTTTCAGTCAGAAATTATAGAACCAAGCCTCAGAAAGGGCAACAGAAACTTGCTTTGAACGCAAATCAAACATCATTAACACACCAGATGGCCATCTGGGTTGTCTGTATCCTGCAACGTGCTACTTCTTGCAAGGTATTTCAGATCAGATAGATCATAGATTTCTATTTCCGTCTCTATTAATCTGATATTCTTGACAAACCACATAACAGAAGAGGAAAAGCACAGACAGCATAGAAGGAGAAGGACCTACTTTGCCCTTTCTGTGCAAGCAAGATGCTCACCATAATACACGTATTTGTCGAGCACAGTATGAGGCAGGCCCTGGACTAAGCACCAGGGATATCGCAGTGAACAACACAGACCCCGTCTCTGATCTCATGCAAGTAATATTTTAATGGAGGAGAAGAGACAATAAGGAAGTAAACAAATGAATGAGGTAATTTCACATGACAATAAATTCTAGAAAGAAAATAAAACAGAACAAGGTCATTGTTTTTAATGATATGAGAGTTAGATGTTACTTCAGATAGAGCAGTCAGATGAGATAATGTTATTGAACTGAGACCTAAATGATGAGAAAGGGAACAATAAGTACAAAGACCCTGGGGCGGTCATGAGTTTGGGGTTTTTAAGGAACTAAAAGGTCATGTTGTGATCAGAGAAGTGAGAAGGGGAAGGATGGGAGATGAATTTGGAGTAATACGCTGAATCTAGATCATGTGTGGTCTAGATTTCTAAGGATATGTGTAGTGTGGCTGTCACAGTCAGACAGAGTTAGGACAGTGGGCATTGAGGTTGTTCCCGCCCCCCCACATGTCTATCCTACCCCTGATTCATTGTGTAGCAGCAGGGTGAGTGGGGATCTCACACCTAGTTATGTTAAAAAAAGTTATTCTGTCCTATGTCAAGTTTCCTAGAAAAAGACCCCAAAACAAAGATTCATGTGCAAATAATTTATTAAGGAAGTGTGCCCAGAAGAAACCAGTAAGGGAGGGTGGGAAGTAAGATAGAGGAGGAGAAGGGAGCAATCTCAGGCAGAGTCCCACAGATAGGAGCCAGAGTCCGGGAGGAAACTCCAAAGTAAAGATACCTAACTTAGCACCTTCAAGGTATACCACTTTGAGGTAAGAAAGCTGAGCTTTCATCGTATCACAACTGACAGGTATTGGTTAAAGGCCATCCCAGAAAAAGTGAGTTCCAGTCTCCTGAGTACAATCCTCCAAAAAAGATCTATAGGTGGTAACTGTTGGAAGCAAGAGCACACCAAAGCGTGCGCACAGAGTAAAATCAGACCCCAGAGATCTTATCTACACATCCTAACTGAAATACCTGGTTTCAAAATATGGTTCCACTACTTACTCTCTGCATGAACACAGAGAGTATATATATATATTATCAGAGTATCTACCTTATGCAGTTATTCCAAATATTTAAATAATAATAATGCATTTAAAATTATTAACACAATGCCTGGCATTATAATAGGCACTCAATAAACATTATTTTTGTCACCTAATCAGGCATTCCAAAATTACTGCACAAAACTAATGGAATATTTTCCCACTTATTGCTTTTTTCATACTCATAGGAGATCATAAAGGCTCCACTGATTTCCATGAGTATAATAGTTTTAAAATAAGGTCAGTTAGCCAGCTAGAGGATTATCCTCCGAACCTTCAAAGAGAAATACAACTAAATCTCTCTTCCCCCTGGGAAGGACTAGGAATATTCTCCATAATAACCAAGGAATGTTATTAGCTATCATAAATAGACTTAGAAATTACAGATATCAAAAAAAAAACTTCGATCAAATTATTTATATTCGAGTCCATTATGGGTGATAAAAGACTTATGGCTGCTCCATGGATTCTTGGATGTATTTCGCTGCTTCCACAATTGTACTTCAAATGCTGTCCTACTGCCTAATAACTAGGCTACATGTTCACTTCAGCAGAATTTTTTTAAAATCTTGATTAAAGGACCCAATGTCAAAGAATCTCTATTTAGCACTCAACAGGAATTTGAACACTTCATCGTGTTCACATATCTTTCATCATCCCACTTCCCAGCACCTACATTTTGAGCTGTTTCCAGGTTACCTATTTCTTCCCATCCATTAAAATGAGCCTACAACGAGCAAGGGATGACCTGAAGCACAGGAATTAGAAACCAACTCAAAAGGCCAAGGTCCTATATAGAGCAACATACCACTGGGCTCAGAGTCTGGCTGGAAGGGAGAGTAATAACGTTCCACTCCATAAAGTCAATACAGTCTATTCAGATGGAAATGAAAGGGACTTGACTGATAAAGATTGTGAAAAGTAGTTGGCATAGACCTCTAGATAAAAATGGATTGTCCTCCATGGTTTTCCCCCTTTCCTTGCCAAATCCCCCTGAAATTCCAGTAAAGGAACTTTTTTACAGTGTGCTAACCCAGAAGGACAGACAGAATGGGAAAGGAGATAGCAAAGGGATGGAGTGAGAGGTGCAACTAACTGAGAACGGTCATTAAGTAAAAATCTACATTCTGAACTGCAGAGACTTCAGCCTCCGTCTTCCACCTGCCCCCAAATGACAGTAGCCGAGCAACTTACTGCCCCTCCAGCCCACCCAGCCCGACAGCTGGATTCTTCTCTGGAAAAGTTGAACAGCACACATACAAGACTTTGTGAGACATGTCGCACACTCCAAGAAAAATACCTCCCTCGTGAAACAAATGCAACTATTAACTCCAAGGAAAACAAAAAACGTATAAAAAGACAATTGTACTACTTCTCTCAGCAGTGGGTGGCATTTGTAGGTTGAAACCATGTAAACAACAACTCTTGACTGAATCTAAAATTGTGACAGATTGGGTAGATGGTAGAGAGGGGAAGTACGGAGAGAAGAATTGCAGAGAGCAGTGAAATTATCAACTAAAATCAAAAAATAATGTAAAGAAATAACATTAGAATATTATTTGAAATGTAGAGGTATATACCGAAATAATTTCTAATAGAATTGAAAGTGTTTGTTCTGGGGATTGGAGCTAGAGAATGAAGACATATGAAACTGAGGCCACATTTTCATCCTAAGTGTTCTAGCACTATTCATAATCTTTTCAAAGACTAGACCGGTTTGGAACTAAACATCAAAAACATAATCAGTTCACTAGAAAACAAAGATTCAAATCAAATAAATACAATATTAAGTTTACTTTAGGCTCAAGTCAAAAAATGTATATATTGGCCTTTCAGTTTTGATCCTCTTTGATCATTTTAGAATACACACAAACACACACAAACACACACACACACACACACACACACTTTTTATTCAAATCTCCCTAAAGGTGTATATTTTCTTATTTTACTTTTGATCATTTTGATTCAGTATAAACATTGTAACCCAGTTTTTTGGTCTTTCTTTCTTGAAAGATAAGGTTGCCAAACAAAATACAAGATGCCCAGTTACATTTGAATTTCAGATAAACAGCAAAATTTTTTAGTGTAAGTATATCCCAAATATTGCATGAGACATACTAAAAATTTTTCATTGCTTATCTGAAACTCAGATTTAACTGGGCATTCTGTATTTTTATTTGCTAAATCTATTTTAAGAGTTACCTCTATGCTAATCTCACATCTGCTTCGGAATTAGTTCAAGCTGCAGCTGCTTTTTTCTCATCACATGCTCTCGCTCCACTGTTCTCAGCTCCAACTTGAGCCATCATTTCTTTATGCCTGGTCGCTGGAACCGCAAGGCTTGTGTTCATCTGGAATACGGTGCAGCCACTGCCTTGCTGGCCTCGGCCAAGGGATGGTGCAGAGACGGTGGTGTTTCTCTTTGACACCTGTCAATAACCTACCGTCTGTGCCATTGAAAAAGATTTGGTGACACTTAACCCAGAATACTAAATATGACTTAGAACAAAACAGAAAAAAAGAAACACCTTCACTTGGGGTCCTCTCATGGAAAACTTCAGTTCTTGGCTCACTTCCTTCTCGTGCGGTCAACTACGGTCACATCCTCTTCTGGGTGATGAAATCTGTCCCCATTAGTCCTTCAGAATATGAGTCCCTCTCCCCCTTTGAATGAATTCAATTTCTACCCACACAAGTGAGTCTTCATCTTCCCCTCCCAGAGGACTTTATCAGAATTAAGAATCCCCCCCGGCAATGATGAAATAAATGTTCTATATCTCAGCTGTGGTGGTGATTACATGAGTACAGACATTTGTCAAGATGCATGAATTGTACATATAGAATGGGTACATTTAATGATATATTAATGATACCTCAATGAAATGGATTTTTTAAAAAAATATTTCCTAGCAGTACTTTTACTAAAGCATGAGTTAATCATTTTGGAATCTAAAATAATACCACAGGGATTTCAGCAGCACAGCCTAGGATTTTGCATTCCAAATTTGGATTCCCTCCAATTCTGGCCACCAATATGGAGCTATGCCTCCATTTGTTTCTTGTAGTGTTCTAGCCTCTTGTGGGTACTTTTGGATAAAACACACACTCACACACACACACACACACACACGTATACACATCTCAGAGGTGGTACGATATAGTTCACCCAAATATCTTATAGAAAGCAAAATTATTTAATAGTAAACTCTTTATGTGACTTAGAGACATGTGCAAGATATAGTTTGGTAAAACAATTCAATCAAGATAAAATCATTGGCCTCTCCATAAAAATTTGATTGCATGTGAGACAATATTAAAAATGGAATTATTAAACGAGACTATCCTCTAAACTGTTATAGGTAGGATGGTGGAGGAGATATTGGGGAGGTGTTTAATGATGTTTTACAGGAATAGTCTTGGCTTCCAGGATTTTCAATCCAATAAAGGGAAAATTCCATTTTCAGCTCAAACTCCAATCAGGAAATAATTCTTCCTAAAAAAAAAAAGTGGGGCAACAGCTCAAAAACTCCTCCCTACTCCACAGCCAAGAACACACAAACAGGACAGAGGGCTTAGCTCAGTCAGAGGGACCGGAAGAGCCTGAACTCCACCCTGAGAAAAGCCATTTCTGAATAAGCAATTATTTAGGGCCAGGCATTTTATGGACGACATAGAAGGGAAGCAAACCTCTTAAGCAAAGAATGGGTTCTTAAAGTGAGCCCTTTGAAAGCAGGTACACAAACTCTAACAACTTTCTGTCAATTTTGAAAAATAAATGCTTTCGTACCAAAGAGAGAGAGAAGAAATAAAATAATCTAATATTAAACCAAAACAGAGCAAAGGGTGCCCAGCAAGTAGAATATCAAATGAAACAAACAAAAAAAAGGATAGTGACCAGCATTAGAATAATAATAGAAATAGTAACAATTACCTTGAACACCTACTGTGTGCCCAGAACAATTCCTAAGCACTTTATCTGCATGTAATCCTTACAACAGCCATGTGAGCTAGTACTATTATTAGTTCCATTTGGCACATGATGAAACTAATGCATTGAGGCCTCCAGCAACTTGCATAAAATCATACTGCAAGTGAATAGCAGAGTCCAAATTTGAGTCCATCTCCACCTCATTGCAAAATCCTTAACCCTTGACCACTATAATCTAGTCCCTTGCTACTCAAAGTGTGTTCCACAGACCAACAGGAGCAGGCACATGATCCTGGAGCCTGCTAAAATGCAGAGTCTCCGGCAGCATCCCAGATCTACTGAATCAGAATCTGCATTTTAACAAGACCCCCGGGTGACTCTATGCATTTTAAAGTTTGAAAAACACTACTCTGGTCCCTTTCAGAAGGCAGATAATCCTCTTAATCTTACCTGGTTAAGATTTGTCACCAGTTCCTTTATGAGAATATACTGGAAAGTGATATCAAAATCTATTGTATAGAATTCATAATTATTTTAAATAAATTATGCTTTTTGTACACATATTGCTTAGTTAGGTTCTTTCAGGTTGTAGGGACTAGGCACCCCCAAGTTACTTTATAGCTCTGCTTTTAAAACTTTTCCACCAAGTACCCCAAAAGCTGAATCTACACACTTCCAGAGGCTCTGGGAGTCAAAACCTTTCTCTCTTTCTCTTCCTAATCTTCTCTCTCTCTCTCTGTTTTTTTTTTTTTTTCTGCAAACAACTTTACTGAGGTGTAATTTTCATACCATAAGATTCACCTGTTAAATTTACAACTCAATGACTTTTAATAAATTTACTGAGTTGTACAACCAGCAACATAATCCAGTTTTAGAACATTTACATCAACCCAATATGATCCCTCATGCCTCCTTACAGTTAATCTCCATTCCCACCACCAGCCCAAGCAACCACTAATCTGTTTCTGTCTCTATAGATTTGCCTACTTTGAACATTTTATATACTTGGAATCATACAATATGTGGCATTTTTTCACCGAGTATAATCTTTTTCAGGTTTATCCATATTGTAGCATATATCAGTACTCAGTTCTTTTTACTGCTGAATTATTTTTCACTGTATGGAACCATAGCCCTTTTCATTGTTTAGCAAATTTTTAAAAAATATTTGAAGGCTCAATATTTACCTTTAAAATGTATCCCAGTGTTGCATATGTCTGTATTGGCCTCAATGTAAAAATGTTTCAAATAACATATTTGTTTTCTCTAAATTTTTAAAAATTAAACTCTTGCTCCAGCTCACCTTAGACCCCATGAGTATAAAAGATATAGCCTTAGGTGATGGGAGTTAATTACTGGGAAGCACACAGAGAAGAGAAGAAGTTGAGGTCATTGACTCGTGACCCTTTGTCTCAGGCACCAATCACAGGTCCAAGCAGTTGTGACCACGTTAGCAGAGACATCTGGAACCAGGAAGGGCAACCCTAGGCACTAAGAACTGCCCATGGGAGCCTTCCTGAGAAGCAGGCAATGGAGTTTCAAGACCCCCTAGCCCATATAATTAGAATTCTCATCTCAAAGTCTTTAGTCATTCCCAAACTAATCCTTCTGTAATTTGCTTTAAGTTCCAAGATAAAGATGCCCACTAAGTACTGGTATAAAGAGATAGTACAATGAGGTAGATCATCATGACAATTGCAGTCAAGACCTTGAGGACTAGAACATTGAAACAAAATTAGCATCACTCCTTTAAAAATGTTGCTTTAAGAAAGGACTATTTCTATTATACAGAACATGTAGCTACCCTCTACCCTTACATCCCAAAAACTTACTCTTAAAGAAAAGTCCCTCTTTGCATGTTCTAAATCTCTCTTTGTTGATTTAGTAAACCTTGGAACAGCCCCATAGGACTGTTAATTAATTCCACAGATGATCAATTTGTTGTTTCTAGCTGAAGTCCTATTAAAAGCACCATGATTTTAATAGAAAAATCAGTGCAAAGATCTTGATTTCTCAAACCATTTTCCAATAAAAGACACCAGGGCTCCTTGGAGCAATAGTTGAATCTAGGACTGGTTCAGAAAATGTACAAGATGAGCCTGGAGCATTCCGTAGTGTCAGAAAGTAAGGAAGTGCTTAAAATAAAATGATGAAGGTATAAAAGGGACACAGGAGCCAAACTGAAAGATCTCTCAATGGCCAAAACTAAAATAATTTGAGACGCAAAATAAATAATGTAGTATTGGATGAAAATCTAAAGTGTAAAAGAAATATCCATGAGCCCATTCTGATACAAATAAATTATTGAATAAACAAATGGGGAGAAAATCTAATCTCCCATACAGAAGAATTTCAAATAATTTGTGTAGATATTCCTCCCTCAAGGAAGTATTGCTTAACTCCCCAGCCCTTGATGGTGGGCTGCATTTAGTAACTTGCTGTCAAAGAGTAGAGTAGGTAAAGGAAGAAAAAACTTCACAATGGAGAAACTTGGCAAATCTTGCCTTGGCCAGGTGATCAAGGTTTACATCATCAGGGATAAGTCATGTTGATAACATGTACCCTTTAATTAATGTGCTGAGAGAATGGCACTTTATGTCTGTGGTCTTCTCCCCAAAAAACCCATAACTGCAATCTAATCGTGAAAAAAAAAGTCATATAAACCCAAATTGAGGGGCATTCTACAAAATACCTGACCAGTATTCCTTAAAAGTGTTGAGGCCATCAAAAATGAGGAACATCTGAGAAACTGTCACAGACCAAAGAAGGCTAAGAAGACAGAACAACTAAATATAATATGGTATCCTCGATGGATTCCTGGCACAGAGAAAGGACATTAGAGAAAAACTGATGAAATCTGAGTAAAGTATAGAGTTTAGTTAACAGTAATGTGCCAATGTTGGTTCCTTACCTATGATAGCAGCACTATAAGTAACGGAAGTTGGCAATAGGGAAAGTGAGCGTGGAAGTATATGGGATCTCTCTCTACTATCTTTGTAACTTTTCTGTGAATCTATACTATTCTAAAACAAAAGGCTTATTTGCAAAAAAACAAGCAAACATCAAGCAACAACCAATGAGTTATTTCAGAAATATCTCTACAGAGAAATATGCAATAAATCAGCCTGACTACAGGCAATTGATGGTTATATAAATAGAGACTTTTTCATTGTTTTTAAGGAATCACTCACTGCCCAGGCGATGTCATCCATAGCTAAGGGACTTGAGCTACATATTGATGATTCAACCACCTTTCCCCATCCCTTTTTCAAATATCCAAAGCCTGATAGTGTTTTCACATAAGTGTCCTCCAGGCCCTCAAATGCATGTGACAATTTATGGACAGTGAAACTATGCATAGTGGCTGACTATTATTATAACAGTTTGAACATTCAACACAGAGTCATTTCCAGGAAGGCCCTGGTGATTTGTTCAACCTTCAAAATGGATGAATACATGTTACAAACCACACGTGGAACAAGTCCACTGGCAAATAACCCAGTCATTCCTAAATGGTCAGAGCAGTTCTTGAGATCATTCAAACTAAACCAAGGCTGAATTTATTTTTTGGTGTGGTGGGGAGGAGGTGGGAGTGGAGATAATAAATAATGTCAAACCCCTCACTAAGACTCCAAAATTAAGAAGTTGGGACCTGAGGCTGGACCAAGGGTTACTTTTCCTCCATCTTTTGTTCACTTTTTTCAATAATTATTTATTGAAAGATGAACCTGATAGCCCTGGCCTGCTGCCAGGTAGTTCCTAAATAATCAGAAAAGAAGAAAAGCAAATGAAACAAGAAATGAAATAAATCAAGCCTAGAACTACCTGGATGAAAATGTCTAAAGTCCTTCATATTACCCAACGGTACCTAGCACACAGTAGGTGCTTATTAGTAAGTATTAGTTGAATGAATAAGTCGACACATCAAGGCTTCTTCCCCTAGATACCAATCTGAATAACATGAGTAGGAGGTTAAGTCCAATGGCAAATTAAAGAATTATTCTGAGAGATCCACTTCCTATGGGTCAAAGGAAGAATCCATTGCTCTTTCCTATTTTCCTTTGTGACCAGTCACTTTGCCCCACACAAATCCAACCACCAAGTGAAACAAAAATAAAATTACTATCTCTAAGCTCACTGAGGGACTAGCCTTTGGAATGATAAACCCAAGAGTGAACTGCAGAACCTCATTACTAAACACACTCACCCTGGAATCCCTGTGATACAAGGAGATGTTGAGTGCAAGGTGCTTGTTCTCAAACCAGACACCAAATTCAGTTCTTATTACAACATAGTTCCTGTATTTCCCAGGTCTCCCTGATCCTAAAATTAGCTGAACAAGAGCAATATATCCTTAATATAAACTGAATGATAATTTGTGAATAAATCTTTAAAAGCAAAGTAATTAATATAATGTTTGGGGAAAAGTACTTAGTTAGAAGTTAAGAGAGGAATGTTCTTGTACCATGTGTGTCTTTTAGCTATTCATAGAACTTCAGGCAGGTTATCTCACTTCTCTGTGACTCTGTAAAAAAGACGGTGGAGTGAAGTAAGACTACATTATCTCTAAAGTTTCTTTAGGGTCTAAAATCTATAATTCTAAGTATTACTCTAATAAAAATAGCTATTCATATATTGTGCTTACTATGTGTCAGGCACTGTTCTATGTGTTTTCCAAGTATTGTTTTATTTAATCCGCACAACAGTTGTATTAAGAAGGTATTATTATTCCCATTTTCAGATGAGAAAGCTAAAGCACAGAGAGGTTAAAGGTCACAGAAAGTCCTCATTATACATGATACCATGTTAACCGAAACTCATGGATATCAAGACCAAGCAAAGCAAGGGCACAGGTCTGATATGCATACGTTTCTGTTAACACAGCATCTTGAAAATCAATCACTGTCTGTACATGAACTCAAGCAATTCAATTTTGGAGTCAGCTTGCTTACCTTCTACCTACACCAATGGTTCTCAAAGGATGGTCCCCAGATTGTAAATGTCAGCATCATGGGTAAACTTAGAAGAAATGCAATTTTCACACCCCAGTCCAGACCAACAGAAGCAGAAACTCTGGGACTGTAGCCCAGTTATCTGTTTGAACAAGCCCTCTGGTGATTCTGACACAAGCCAAAGTTTGAGAACCAGTGCCCCACAAGACTCCTGCTCTGTGACCCTTAGTAGAGGTGGTGGTGGAAGTCAGGAAGCATAGAGTGTGATGGTCAGGTCATGCTCAAAGGTCATCCACACCAGATGAACTAAGGGTTCCTTAAGCTGAGAGACAAAGGCCTTAAAAAGAAAATCTAAAAGAGTAGGTCAACTTTCCAGCCTGCTTACTTTTTATTTATTTATTGTTTTAAGAGATGGGATCTTGCTATGTTGCCTAGGCTAGTCTCAAACTCCTGAGCTCAAGTAATCCTCCGGTCTCAGCCTCCTCTTGAGTAGCTGGGAATACAGACACATACCACTATGCTCAGCTTTGGTTACCTTTAGAGATAGCATCTTTGCTTTTAACCATACCACTTCGATGAGAAGAGAATAAGAAAAAAATCCATTTTTTCCGTAAAAAATATTGCCCATGACCTTTTTTTCAGGTTGAAATGTCTTCAGGATGTATCCCTGAGTTTGCAAAGCACTAGGCAGGGATTTAGCTGCATGACTCCAATTAGATGCCATAGGAGAGACTCAGCTGCCGCCACTGACAGATGCTTTGAAGTCTTTACCTCCGGTGGACAGTCTCCCCTTCCTAGACTATTTTGCTATTCTGAAAGTTGTGGAAAGCGTCTGACAGCCCTCTTATTTCTCTTTAGGCCCAATGTTGTTGATTTGGTGGCCTTTTTCTAAGAAGGACACCAGATTGTCAGCTTGCTTTCTTAAAACAAAAAAACAAACAAAAAAAACTCCAGGCTAAGATATTCAAATTGCCAAACCAATGGTATCATGGGAGACCATTATAAAATCCCCTCCAAGTTAAGTCGGTATGCCTCAAAGAGCAAAAAATTAATATACTGTCGTTACGCAGTTGAGAGGGGAAATTAATTTATACAGAAACCTTTTCTAAGGCATGTTCAGACTGCCTGGATACTGCTCCAAATGGGAGCATTATCTGCCTTCCCAAAATAATGTACCATATGCCCTAATCTGGCAGACACAAAGATAATTACATGACTCTGGCAGAGCCAATATGCTTACTAATAAATGGAAAAATGAGAACAATGCAAATCAAAGTTAAGTTCAATGGTTTTCAGAATCATGGTAGAGAAGCTACCTGCTACAATTAAACATAGTGACAAGCAGAAAATGGCCTCTTGCATAGATTTGAAAAGCCAAAGCTACTGTGAGGAGACCCATTTATACCAAGGAATATTAACATGGGTAGTTGTTTGTGACTATGTGAGACAGTCTCATATAATTCTAAGCCATCGGGTAAGTCCCATTCTAATAACCCACTCTTACACAGATTCAATGGGGATCTTTTTTTTTTTTTTTTTTTTGAGACAGAGTCTCGCTCTGTCGCCTGGGCTAGAGTGAGTGCCGTGGCGTCAGCCTAGCTCACAGCAACCTCAAATTCCTGGGCTAAAGTGATCCTCCTGCCTCAGCCTCCCGAGTAGCTGGGACTACAGGCATGCACCACCATGCCCGGCTAATTTTTTCCATATATATTTTTAGTTGGCCAGATAATTTCTTTCTATTTTTTAGTAGAAACGGGGTCTCGCTCTTGCTCAGGCTGGTCTCGAACTCCTGACCTTGAGCTATCCACCAGCCTCAGCCTCCCAGAGTGCTGGAATTACAGGCGTGAGACACCGCGCCCAGCCTCAATGGGGATCTTAATAAAACGAAAACTCAAAATGCCAAATTCAACACAATTACCTTCAGTTTTAAGCAAAGAAAACTAAATGCAAAATGTGGTCTGGAAGTGGGATTTACATCAATACAAATCTACTTCTGATGTTGGGACCAAAATCATGAAACACTTTAGCCCATAGTAAAAAATCACCATCTGATATCAGTGTATTCTTCAGAGCTCTCCTTTTTAGGACAGTGATTTTTTTTTCCCCTAATCATTTTCTCACAAAACTACCAAGAATTCTTATTTCTAAGCTCCTTGGTCTTGACATGCATTAAAAAGTGCTAAGTAACTGAAATTTTCAAGGCTGACTCCACATGACTGTGGAAAACAGATGTAGAGACCAGAGAATTTTGTGTTTCTTTTACCTTAGAAAATATCCAATTTTTGATGGGAAATTTTTTCCTGCAATTTTTCTCTTTATCTCCCCCACCAATAAGCCCTGTGTCCCAGCCCAGCAAGCTTTCCTATCTTTAGAACAGAAGAAAGAACACTCACTGTCCTAGTGGTGAAAGAAACATCAGTGTGGGAGACCCAAATTTAAATCACCCAGGCTCTGATTGTGCTACTTTCAAGAACCGACCAGAATCCTCATACTCCACTGGGGTAAGATGTGGGGCATGGCAAGGCTTCAGCTTAGAAGCCCCTCTTGTTGTCAACCACAGGGAAAAATCAGTCATTGGGAACATGAACCATTAGAGAAAGAGTCCCTCCCAGAGTGCTAACAAATAAGGTCCCACAAGTCACTCTTACCAATTAAATTCCAGGAGAAAGATGGTGACAGTTGTGGGGTGCCAGCGGATTTGAGCTCTGTCAGTACAAATACCTTCACTAGGGAGTTTGCATTGTATAGAAGAAAGCAGCAGCAATGAAATATTTACATATTTGTAAACATCTAGACATTAACAACCTTTCCAGATTCATTTTATGCATTCTAAAGAGTAGTCCCAAGAAAGAAAAGAAAGACATGGTCCTTGATCAAGAGGTAGCCACAGATCTAGGAAACCAGGTAGAGTCCAACCAAGATCTCCATTGTTTGAAATGGAAATGAATCCAGGAGGGAACCCATCATTGTTTTGCTTCAGGGATAACCTTTGACAATCACAGAAGAGATTATTACAAGCCCAGACATTTATCTAATACAGTATCTCCTAGAACATTTTCCACGCTACTCCCAAGGGATGATCCTGGAAGGGCAAAAACAAACAAAAAAACAATCTATTTTCAACTAAACTTGAGAAATGCTTTATTATTAGACACTCAAAATGTCTACCGGTGGCCGGGTACCACGTCTCAAGCCTGTAATCCTAGCACTCTGGGAGGCTGAGGCAGGCGGATCATTTGAGCTCAGCAGTTCAAAACCAGCCTGAGCAAGAATGAGACCCCATCTCTACTAAAAATAGAAAGAAATTAGCTAGACAACTAAAAGTATATATAGAAAACATTAGCTGGGCATGGTGGCGCATGCCTGTAGTCCCAGCTACTCGGGAGGCTGAGGCAGAAGGATTGCTTAAGCCCAGGAGTTTGAGGTTGCTGTGAGCTAGGCTGATGCCACAGCACCCTAGACTGGGCAACAGAGTGATACTCTGTCTCAAAAAAAAAAAAAAATCCACTGGCTTGGCAAAGGTTCTGAAAAGTCCTGAAGTAAAGAAAGCTACTAAATGTTGTTTAACCCATTTCCCTGACTTCTTTGATCATAAGAATCCTCTTAGTCACTGATACTTACTTCTTATATAGTCTAAATTAACCTTCATGGCATTATATAACACAGTGGAATTTAATTAGGAAGAACTATGTTTGCTTATTGAATATTTTAGTGTTGGATTAAACAACAATGCGTTTCTTTTCCTGTGTGGAAGGAAGACAATTTCCTTTAAGAAGGATTAAATAAAAAAAACCAACTGGATTGGAGTACCTATGAGGTTCTATCTGATTTTGATCTTTTTTTATGTATTGTTCTTGTGCCTGGAGGCCAAGGTCAGACTTGCTTTTCTATAAATACAAACATAAAAAGCACAACTACACACTTTAGGTCAATCTCTGACACTGCAAAGTGACCGTGGAAAGACTGAGGACAGTTCTGAGGTGGGCAAGAATTGGGAGTATTTCTGAGAAGTGAATGATTTTGATTTGTTTCTGGTCCATCTTATCTGCTTGCTATGGTTTAGGAAAAGCTCTAACTCTTTTGTGAAGTGGAGCTGCTGAGTTGCTTACCTGGATTCATTTCTATTTAAAACAAATTCTAAATGCAAAACAGAATTATTGTTGACTCTCAAGCAACAATGAACTCCATGGGTCCACTTATGTGTGGATTTTTTCAGTAAATGCAGTCAGCCCTCCATATCCTTGGGTTCCGCTTTTGCACACAAACGCAGATCCAAAATACAGAATTTGCAAAATGCAAAACCCACAGATACAGAGGGCCAACTTTTTATATATGTGAGTTCCGCAGGCCCAACTTCAGGACTTGCATGTGCCAATTTTTGTATCCAAAGGAGTCCTGGAACCAGTCCCTCTCGATACCCAGGGACAACTGCAGCCCTCGCTTCTTCACCTCCCACCTCATCTTGGGCTAACTTACTTATTAGCTCATCTGCCTTGCTCTGCCAGTTCTAAGCTAGTTATACACTAGGATCAGCCTAAGTCCAGACTGAAATGCAAAAAGACTTCCTTGCTGAAACAAGAATAGTCTTTGAATCTTCCCTTAATTTCTTTCCATACTAGTCAGCTATTGCCACAACGATGCCACATGACAAAGTACCTCAAAACTCCAACAAGTGGGTGTTTTTCTCACAGGCCTCCGGATCCGCTGGGATGGTTCACTTTCAACTGCTGGTTGGCTGGCTTGGCTCCAGGCCATGGGTTGCATTCAGGTCTGCTCCTCATGTCTCTTTCATTCTGAGCCCCAGGCAGAAGAGGCAGCAGATATTTAGGCACTTTCCTTCTAGTGGATCACTGGAGCATAAGAGAGCTTGCCCAATAACCCAAGCACGTGTAAGTTCTCTGTTTCTGTCATATCTGCTAACATTCTACTGACCAAAGAAAGTCACAGCCAAGCCCAATGTCAATAGGGTAGGAAACAGAGGGAGAGGGGGCTGAATATTTGCTGAACAATAATTCAAACTATATCACTCATCTCCCCCATTGCTTCTCCTTGCACTGTACATTTTGCGGTCTCCTCAAACAACCTGGATGGTTTTGACTACTTATACACCGCCTGCTCTCTAACTTTCAGGGGGCCTTCTGGGATGTCAACCAAAAGGACAATGCTGGAGTGGAGACTGATTAGGTGGGATGAGTATCATACAGAACCCAAGGTGGAAAGAGTGTGGACATAAGCCCTGATGCGGGGAGTGGCAAGAGCAATATAAGGAAGCCCAACTCCATCTTCCAGGCCAAAGGAGCCCAGGAGAGATGATAACAAGAGAGGAACCTCAGTGGTAAGAAGCTGAATTCACCTGGAAGCAGGATGGAACTCAGAGAGGCAAAGGGATTCAGTGTATTTTCCTGGCTGGTTCCTACTTGGTCATCAGAGTCTTATTTTGTACTATTCCAGGCCCAGTTTTCTAGAGTAACCTACTGCCTCATCACAAGGCCCAGGTGCCCTGCCCCAGGGCAGCAGGCTAATGGTAGCCCTACCTAACTCCTCACTCACCTCCAGACTAGAGAGCAGATGCAAAAGGTGATTGTTAAGCCCCTTGTTCCAACATCAGCTGAGCATTCTCATTAATTAGGAGACATACTCCAGCATCCTTCCAAATGATTTCCCCTTTTCCCCAAAGCCAGAAGTTCCCAACTCTGCTTCACATTGGAATCACCTAGAGACCTTTGAAAAATGGCTGCCATGCCCCAGGCATTCTGATTTAATAGATATGGGGTAGACCTGGGTACCAGAATTTTTAAGAGCTCCTTGGGTAATTCTAATGAACAAAGTTTGGGACCCACTGGTCTGAAAACCTAATCCAGCTAGTTAGACTTTGACATGGGTTCATCTCAAATTTACAACATAGTGTTGGATAGGCAGAAAGGGACCCCAAGCTGAGTTTGTGTGTGAGAGCTGGAGAGACCCCATTGGCTCTGCATAAGAAAATACAGGTCCCTAATCCCATAGTCTGGAACCCAAAAGGCTCTGAAAATTGAAAAGTTTTCAAAAGTCAATGGCAGAAGACCCTGACCTGCCTTGAACTCACTTGGTGGCAAGACTCAACTATTTATAGTCTTTATTCATCACACTTAGTGTGAATATTCATCTGTTTTGCCAGGAAAATATTAATGTGTTTAATTACAGAGTGCCTTTCCAGACCTTGCTGGAGTTGTTACATAATATAAGGTATGTGTAGCTTTTTACATTCTGAAAATTTCTGAATTCAGAAAACAAATGTGTGGCCCCAAGGGTTTAGGCTAAGGAAATACGGACTTATAGAAGCAGTTTGCTTTACTGCTCCTTGGATATAAAGACCATAGAGAAGAAAGGGATAGAAGAGAGAGTAAAATAACCACACAACATGACTCTTGTGTGACTTAGATAAAAGTGCCCCAGCTGGGTGGATTAATTAGAGGAAAAGGACCATCTCTGGGTAAACAGCCCTTCTCTAGAGCTCACAGCTCGACAAGCAGATCACAGGCTGGATTTTCTCCTCACTCACCTTCCTTGGCCAGGTTCTTTTGTATAGTGCACAAACTATAAAACCATACAGAGGGCCTTACTAAGCAATTTTTATAACAGCTGGAACTTAAGATGCAGGAATAAGCAAAGCTGTAAGTACAGGGATGTCTAATATTCAATTTTTAGTTGTTTCTATTAATGAAATGAGCATGACCCTGCCTCTCAAACCTTTCGCATAGTCTGTACACAAAAGCTTTGGGTTGAAATGAATAGGATGACCTGCATGGGGTACATGTATGAGATGGCATGCAAAGGGCTGCATAGGTGGGGTTGCATGCATAGAATGGTATGTATGCAAAGATGGCAAGCGTGGAAGGGCCACAGTTCTTAAAATGGGGCATTGGACTTTCCACAAACTGTTGCATACAGTTCAAGCAAGTTTCATCCAACTGTTAATATTAAGGAACAATGTCTAGTGTAATCCCAACCAGTGTCTGAGCTACCATAGCAAGCTTCATAACAATTTTAGGAGAGAGGAAGAAGCTAAAATAGGTTAGGTCATTTGCCCAGTAAATGTAGCCAAAGAGTAGCAAAGCCAGTAATTCAATCCAGATATTTCTGATGTCAAAGCCAATGCTCATAACCACCACTCTCTTTCTATCTCATAACAGCTATAACAGCATTTAGTGCTCAAAGGCCACTCTAGCAAAAACAAAAATGGGGCCCACCTAGCCCTTTGCATATGCAAGGAGCTCGTTAAAACCAGGCCTTATAAAACTTAACCATAATAAACACTTTACCAGACTAATACAAGCCTGTGAAACACTTGACTAGCTCCTGTGTACTTGTCTGCCTCATTCACATTTATATAAACTCTACAGTACAAATGTACTCATAATTTCAGCTATATTTTGAGGAGAAATGTTTTACTTTGGGCATTTCATTTTCAGGATCCATTAAACTGAATTTCACCAGTATTACTTAGAACCAAAAAACACTCCTATGTACCAGGCAAAACTGAAAATAATCTCACAGCATTGTTTATTTGCAAGGGTGGTTTCCATTATCTGTACCTTTGTGAACATGCAAGAGACCACAAGAAATCCAACCAATCAGGATGCAGCAGTACCCTGACCTCTGGCCAGTCACACATGCAGTTTGCCTAAACTCCTATCAGACTCAGCCACTGAATTGCACTGGTGACTGATATGACACTTAATAAGCAACATAGATAAATTGAAAATATAAATTTCCTACCGTTAGTGACAGTGGCAAATACTGCTGATTGTCTACTGTGTCAATAGCTAACTATGCATCAAAAATTTATTCTTGCCAGGCATGAGGGCACGTGCCTGTAGTCCCAGATACTCTGGAGACTGAGGTGGGAGGATCCTTTGAGCACAGGAGTTTGGTACAGCCTGGGTACAATGCAAGAACTTGTCTCTTAAAAAATAAATTAATTGAAACTAAAATTAAAACAAAAATTTATTCCCCCCCCCAAAGGGCATTCTGGGCTGCTGGTTATGTTCTGTTTTTAGATACAGATGTTGGTCACACAGGTAT
>CM052436.1:117729909-117821199 GCA_028533085.1 Varecia variegata | reverse complement strand
AAAATCAGTGAGAAGAATAGTATTTTTTTATAGATTTGCAAATTTATTTTAAGTCTGGTTTAATTGAAGATAACTGGATCCTTTTACCTGCTTTTGTGTTCAACATGTTACACTATGTTGTTTTAGTTCAGGTAGATAAAGAAAATCCTGTCTTACACAAATATGTGGTTAGAAAAGGGTGGAGTATATTAACAGATTTTTTAGATAACTTTGAGTATTCTTTGTTACTACTAAAACTTGACAATTGTTTATTAAAGGGTAGTTGCAATGTGGAATCTGACATCATATCAATGAAATTTTCATGATTTATTACATTAAAATTCATTAGTCTCTCTTGCACTTTGACTGGATCTCTTGCACTTTGAATGGATCCTTCACCTATTCAATGGATCAATACATGATTTTGTAACATCATGTTTTGGCTATTTGAAAAATATTAGAACATTGAGTTATTCCAGTCTTCCAAATGTTGACATATTTTATTATAAAATATCAAAATATCATATCTGTTAGTAATACCACTGATTTAATCAGAAAAATTTTTAAGTATTGGGAAGCTGTCAAGGTCATGGTGACAGATATAAGTTTTTCCCAAACTCTAATAATATTCATTTGAAGAGTTGAATTTTATCATTGGCAAAAAATACTGTGCGTTTTCCTTCAAGTGACAGGCTTACTTTATTTTCATGAAAATGTCCACCAATACCTAACTCTATGTAGTTTGTCATTTTTTCTTTAAAGTGAAAATAGTTTTTTATGAAAAAAATGGCTAGTTTAGCTTGCAACTCAATTAACTGCACACATGCTTTCCCTCTAGACAATCATCACACCTCAGCTGAAGCAGAAGTATTTTATGTGTACTTCCCATTTTGTTGGTCAAGATACTAGAACAACTACTATCAAGGGGTCAAGCTTGAATAAAATTAGTTTTCTGCTGCTTCATTGAGCACATTCTTAAGTGAAGCTGGGTTTTTTTTTTTTTTTTTTTAATTGAGACTGCAAGGTAAAGAAGAATATAATGAGTACTAGTACCATTTGGTGCCTCTGCCTTGATTCATACTGAAGTGTCACCAGTTCTACCCAGCATTGTTTAAGTACTACCAGTGCAAATATCAACAGTGAAAAAAAGGAAATACTGTCTTAGTATTGTTAATATTATGGAAATAGTTTCAGGGGATCTCACAGTCCTCTAAAAGAGTCTTGGAATGCCCCAGGGTGCATGGACTACACTTTGAGAACCACTGCACTAAAGCATGGGTGAAAACGGTTCTACAAGAGAGGAAGTATCAGAGCAAGACTCTGACTAATCTACCTGTTAAAGATGACAGATTTGGCTGCTGTCCTTGGAAAAGATGATATAGATGAAGGTCACCAGGAAATGGAGAGGATGAGAGTCAGGAATTAGACACCACTTAGATGACCAGTCAACATGAGCTTTGAGGAAACTGATTGATGCCACTGAGCTAAATTCTTTTTTGTAAACTCTTAAAAGATTAAGTGACTAAATTTATATTCAACTAGCTAGAGAAGATAGAACAATCACTAACAAATTATACCACAACTCTAAAAACAACAAAATAAATGCATTGTTATAATAGAATCAGAAAGTGCAAATAGGAAAATGAGATCAAAAGCTTCAGTATAAACTTAAAGACTAAGCTGTGTCAGGACAATGATAAGAAACATGCCAGGAAATTATTCTGTAGGAGGGAATAATGATTTGAGATTGATGAGAACGGTTACACAGCAGATTAAAAACATGAGCCATGTCCTGAAGAGCTGAATGCCAAAAAACAAAAACAAAAACAAAAAACAAGCCAGAGCTCCAGGGGAAGAAATGGAAGGACTTACTTGGGCTTTGAATAGCCAGATCATGGCTCTTGATAACAGGTCTTGAGCTGCAGATGACAGTTTAGGCTGGCCAAGGAAACCTCTCTGACTTAGGAGAAGAGAATGCACACAGAAGACTGATGGTAAATTTGAGATTTTAGAGGAGGGTCCTCAAGGTCTCAGTGCTCCAAGTGCAGCTTGGCAGAGGCCCAGGAGATCTAGGCAATTTGCTGGACTATCAGCTCCTCCAGACAGGAGGGATGTCCAGCTGGGACGCTTTGGGGATTCAGGATTCAGTGTTGCCCTGCATCACCTCCATGAGTGATGGCACCTCCATGGGATCTAGACCCCAGTATGCTATGGTGCCCACCAGGCCAACTGTATTCTGATCCAGCTCTTCCTTCTACAGGTACAAGATAGAGTTTACCTTTCTGCCTCAGACACTAGTCATCTTTCTGCATCAGCAAGATTCACAAGTTTTGATGGGTCTTGTTTTGGGGGAATAATTGGTCCACATATGAAAAGATGGAGTCTGGTGGGAGGTATTGTGAAGGTGCTTTTGGTCATTTAGGTCCCCCTGATCCATCTCTACAACCTGAAAGTGAAGCTGGTGCAGGCTTCAGTCCTCAACCACATCATTCAGCAAAGTTTCCATGCTGGGAATGGATCCATGGGAGTATTTTAAGAGAGAAAGACCTCTTCTATCTCTCCCTCCTTCAAAATCTGTATGAAGTCCTGAGATTACTGTCTGTCAGGGATTTTCCTGGTCCTTTCATCTGAGACCAGGTGCTGAGGAACATCTGTCCATTGAGGGAGTTTTCTGGTGACTCTTGCCCAACAGCTGAATTTTACCCCTACTACCGAGGAGTGAGTTCCCTGGGGCTGAGTCAGCCTTCAAGAGAGGCTTCTTCTGAAGGTCTGAATCAGAGAAATAATGTCTCTGTCATTCTTCTACATTCATTTTGAATTATTTTTTTAGTTTAACAGCTGTTGTTTAAGTGATTGTACATTTGTTCAAATTGAAACTTGATAGAATTATAATTCTTAGGGTAGTACTTTGTAAGTGAAGTTGATTTATAAACTAGACTCTTATAAATGAATTATTTCCATTTTATTATACTCTCTAGGTGGTAGAAGACTTGTATTTTGATTTGATTGACCAATCCACCATAACATAAGGTATAATAGGCATTTTGCAAAAGCAACTACACCCATTTAAAACTTTAAAGGTCATTTTTCTTTGCTAAGAACTATGTTTTCTATTATAATATTGAGGGAAATTGTGAAAATTGTTTGAAGTTTATTGAAATAAATTTGCATTGGTTTTAAAAAATAGTAAATAAATGAGTAACGTGGTGTCACAGAAAGTCTTTCTGTTTCAGAGCTGCAGCTGGGATGAAAGAATAAGCGCCAGCTGGGTGCGGCGCCTCACGCCTGTAATCCTAGCACTTTGGGAAGCTGAGGGGAGAGGATCGCTTGAGGCCAGGCATTTAAGACCAGTCTGAACAGCATAGCAAGACTACCCACTCCTAAAAATAGAAAAAAATTAGCTGGGCGTGGTAGTACACACCTATAGTCCCAGTTACTTGAGAGGCTGATTCAGGAGGACCCCTTGAGCCCAGGACTTGGAGGTTGCAGTGAGCTATGATCACGCCCCTGCACTCCAGCCTGGGCAACAGAGTGAGACCCTGTCTCAAAAAAAACCCCAAACAAAACAAACAAACAAAAATGAGTAAGTGCCCATGCATCTAAAGAGAGGTACCCGGTCATCCATGTGGTTCTTGCTAAAGAGACCTTCAAAAAGCTAATTCTGCCTCACTTTCACAGCCCATTGGCTGCCTATATGCTATGTATGAGGGAGGGAAGGAGGGATTGGGGCATATGAATAGGGATAATCTCTTCGGGGAGGCTAAAGGAGTGCTGTATTGGCCCCTCTCCCACTTAAACCAAGTGAGGCAGGTCTTACTAGAACTCCTGAAGAGAGTGTGCCCTGGACAGTAATGAGGAGCTGGTTATAGCTTCTCCAAGGGTCAAAGCCTTGAGAGAGCAGCCGTAGTAGCAAGGAGTATTTTTTTAGAAATTTCAGAATATCATGGGGGTACAAACATTTTGGTTAAAAGGAATACTTTTTTCCTTTCTTTTTTGCAGACAGGGTCTTGCTCTGTCACCCAGGCTAGAGTGCAGGGACAGAATGATAGCTCACTGCAAACTCAATCTCCTGGGCCCAAGTGATTCTCGATCCTCGAGCCTCCCGAGTAGCTGGAACTACAGGTGCATGCCACCACGCCTGGCTAATTTTTGTAAACTTCAAACGATCGCCCCACTTTGGCCTCCCAAAGTGTTAGGATTACAGGTGTGAGCCACTGCACCAGCTGCAAGGGGTACTTTAAACTGTGATGGGACAAGGGTGGTCCTTGGGAGATAGTTGGGGCTGTGTTGAATTTAAAGCACTCTGCCCAAAAGGTCTGCCTGTGCTTATGAGGTAAACCAAAAGTGACAATCTGACCTTAACTGGAACAATGTAGTGGGAGGCCCCAAGTGGGGAGTTCCCCCCAAAATGCACTAAAGAGAAAGGGCTAGTATTTAGGTATCTGCCCACACAGAGAGCTCTAACCCCAGATTAACATCAGTCAAGAAAGACTTTTTACCCCCTTTACCACTCTTCTCTTCTCTTCTACCCGTCATTCTGAGCGGGAAGGGAAGAGAGATGTAAACCAAAACAAAAATAGAAAGAGCTCTTTTCCTGCTCCCCTCCCTCACTGCCTCCCAATCAGGTTTCTAAGCTCAGATCAGACTAAGCTGTTTTAAATTAAATGAGATTGATTCAGATTTTATTAAAATTTTAATACCCCCGAATGAGACTGTTATTTATTTTTAATACTTTAAAGTGACTGAAAAGGCTACAGGATCTGCTTCAAATATCATCCAATTGAGAGACAGAAATGTTAAAAAAAGGAAGATTTTTCAATATTTTACCTGCACTTGGTGTGGATTATTAAATATACTCATTATGGCAATGACAAATATTTTTGTGCAAAGGTCTTTATTCTTCTTTGGGGTAATTTTCTTAAGATAAATGCCCAGATGTGGAAAACTTACTCAAAGGTTACACATCATTATGTCTTCAGATAAGAAATGCTAAACTGACAACCCATAGGTTTACCAATATAAACTGCCACTGGCAACACAGATAAAAGTTAGTTTCATGCCAAATCTGATTGTACTATTGTCACCCTTGTGAGATAATATACCAAGTTAGGGTTACAACAATACAGTATAGAAAGTATAACAGGACTCAGAATTCTTAGTTTTCTCTTTGTACTGATGATTATGTGATTATATACTTAGAAAAAATATATAAAAATGCATACGGATTTTGTTTTTCAAACACAAAAATGTAATTATATAGTACATATTTGTATTCACTTTATTGTGAGTATCTCCCCATATCAATGCACAAAGATCTGCCTTATTTTGTTCATAGATATCCCAATTTCTTTTAATAAAAAATAATAAGTTAAAAATTTAACATTAGGGGTCACATTAAATTTCTCATGTTCATTAATTGATTTTTACAGGCACTGTAGTCTTTCTTTCTTCCTCTCTCTTTCCATTCTCTTTTTATGATTGCATCCTGTACTATGCATTGCTTTCAGAGTATTGTGTTGTACTGTTTAGTATTTACTCATTTAATACATAGGTACTGTCTATACAGGCATGAATGAAACAAGGTTGGCATCTGCCCTTCAGAGTTTCCATCCTAATAGATCTTTTTCACTTTCTGCTTTGCCTTCTAAAGATAAGCTTAGTACTGAAACTCAAAATGCTTATCATATTCTATGTAGTTTGCTAAAAGCTGGTCACTAATTAATAGTGATCTGTCTAGTAGCCAACACAAAGTGGGAAATTTGACCAGATATTTAAGTTACAGTTGTTAAGAAAATACACAGTTAATCAAAATTCTGGGGATGGAGAGAATTTTTCCTGTACGTCTTTGTTAAGGAGATACTTTATGATGTAGAGAACTGTGTTCTCAATATTATCTTGACAGCACAAATTGGATTTCATAGTGCTGTTTTCTACATGTTCTTCAATATAGGCCAATGATCTAATGCTAAACACAATTCAGAAAAATGAATTTTCTCAGGAGTACAAAGCTTACTGACCAGGTATACGGCTTTATTGCTGAACCTAATGATATATTTAATAATTTAGGCAGTGGTCCCCAACCTTTCTGGCACAAGGAACTGTTTTCATAGAAGACAATTTTTCCATGGACCAGGGAGAGGGGAGTTTGGTTTTGGGATAGTTCAAGTGCATCACATTTATTGTGAACTTTATTTCTATTATTTTTACATTGTAATATATAATAAAATAATTATACAACTCACCATAGGTTGGGGACCCCTGATTTAGAGGGTTTGGAGTCTAGCTTTCATACATTAGAGAATATGTGGAAGACATATGTTTTATGGAATCTTTCACCAATAACATATTACATAACTTTCTATGGAAAATACAATAGCAAGGAGTTTGAGAGTATACTTCATGGTGAGTGCAGATATTCCATGCCACTTATTTACAGCATATGTGGATACTTTAATGGGCTCTACAATGTGTCAAACACTTTATTAGGAACTGGGTGAAGAGAGCTGACTCCACCATATCCCTACTCTACAATGCTCACTTTCTCAAAGGGAACCAAGATTTGTATGCCGAGAGCTATAAGAAAAGACACCAAATGCCAAGGGCCATAAAAGGGGTCTAGATAAAGTGCAATTCATTTATTCAACACATATTCATTGAGAACCAGTATTTGCTAGGTGCTGTGCTAAGTTTTGATGATACAAGGTACCTAATACAAAGTGTGTTACCAATAACATTTTAGAAAACAAACAAAAAAATTTGCCATTTATAGGAGCACTAAATTTTTTTTACAAGAGTATTAAATACTCAGTTGTAAATCTAACAAAATATATGAAAGATCGTTATAAACATTGCAGAGAGAAATTTAAAAAGACCAAATAAGCAGAAAGATATACTATGTTCATGGATTAGAAGACTCAATATTGTTAAGATGATAATACTGACCAAATTAATTTGTAGGTTTAATACAATTCCAATAAAAATTAAATTAGAAACTTTTTTATGGCAATTGATAAGCTGATTGTATTAATAAAATATGTATAAAAATTCAAGAGACCTAGAAGAGGTGCAGTAGGCAGAAATGACCCCCCAAAATGCTCACATCTTAATTTCTGGAACCTGTGAATATGTTATGTTACATTGGCAAAAGGACGTTGCATATGTAATTAAAGTTATGGACTTTAAAATAAGGGGATTATTTTTAATTACCTGATTGGACCCAACCTAATCATATGAGCCCTTAGAAGCAGAGCACTTTCTTTGGGGACTAAAGAGATACAGCAAGGAAGTCAGAGAAATTTGAAGTATGCTAAGGACACAGTGTGCCATTGCTGCTTTGAAGATGGAAAGGGCAACATGACAAAGAATGCAGGTGGCCTCAGAGCTGTCAGAGACTTCCAGAGGACAGGTAGTAAACAAATGGAGAACTCAGCCTTATAGCTACAAATAAATGAATTCAGTCAACATCCTGAATGAGCTTAAAGGAAGATTCTCCTGAGAGGCTTCAAATAAAAGCCCAGGCTGCCTGATATTTTGGTTTTGGTCTTGTGAGACCCAGAGCAGAGAAACCAGCTGAGCCTATCCAGACCTCTTATGTACAGAACTGTGAGACAATAAATTCATGTTGTTTATGCTGTTAAGTTTGTGGTAAATTGTTACAGCAGCAATAGAAAACTAATGCCATACCGAAGGCAATCTTATGAACTGGAGGAACATATGTTCTTTGTTTCTAAGAATCATTCCTCCTTGCACCACATAGTTCTAGATGAAAGAATGGCTTTTGAGGCCCTTTCCCTCTTCCCTCTCTGGCTATAACTGATTGGACTGGGATGGACCCTGGGTCCAAGATCTGGGCTGTTTTGATTCTCAGGAGAAGTTGAACTAAGTACCACAGAGATAGGATGTGGTAGTCTGTTATTTAGTGGTCTCCAATGCACCTTACTTCCTAAACAAGTGTAGTAAGTATTCATGCTTTTGTGTAGTGCCCTCTCTTTGTATCTAGGCTCTAACCAAAGGAATACAGCAGAAGTGCCACTGTGTCAGTTTCACTACCATGGTCATTTGTTCATGTTTATAGTTAGAAAAGACATTAAAATAAAGCTAATGGCACCATAGGGTTGATATGAGAATTAAATGAGCTTGTGTTCATGTAGTGCTATGCCTGATGCTTGCTACATGCCTGACATTTAATAGGGGCAAAAGTAAATGTGGGTTGCATTTCCAAGTAAATAGGTGGAGACTGATGACTTTCTGAATTTTTCTTCAGGTAATGATGGTTATTGAATGATCAATTCTTTTAGACTAAATATAGCCATGTGCACAATAGCTGATAAAGAATTGGATGCAGTCTGTGGCCTCACAGAAGTAAGGAAAATAAAGTCTCCTTGCTTTAAAGGAAAATAAGCAGATTAGATCAGAGCCCAGGCTACATGGGTACAATGAATTAACTGAGCTAACCAGTTTATAGCTCATGAGCCAATCCACGGTAAACTTCAGAGTCCGCTCACAGAAGGCTCTTTGCCTTCCTTGCCACCACTTGAGAGAATAAGGTCTTGTTTTTCTTAAGTGCCAACCCTGGAACCAAAGGACAGCTCTTCAATCCTATTGTGTGCCCTCTGCTACCTGGTGGAGTTATGTCTCTTGTGATACTAATGCCTAATATGTAACTGGGAGCTCACCATGAGCCAGATACCATCCTCCCAATATCCCTCATGAGAAGGGGATTAAAAATATTCTTATTTATAGATGAAGAAACTGAATTAGGAGAGATTAAATCACTTTACTTCAGATAATTAATTAGTAGCAGAACTTGTACTTGACCCAGGCAGTCTAATCCAGAATTTGTGTTTTTAACCACAATGTTATGCTGGCTAGCTATAGGATGAGAAATCTCAGGGTTAAAAATGTTTTGGTTACAAAATTGCAGGTACACAGAAAAATCACAGAATTCAGTTTTGTTGAACTCAAAGATAAGGTTTATTTCTCTTTTTTAAAAAAAATTTTGTTATTTACCTAGTCACACATATAACAGGATAGTTCTATTTTTACTTTTATTCTGCTCTTTTCAGGTCACTGAAAAGAACTATGTCTATGAGCTTTTCCTCCCCTTCATTTTGTAGTGATTCTCCACTTTCTAGAATATGAACACTAAGGATGTGGTGGGCCATTTTCCAGGCATAACCTTGGGCCCAAAGTGACTCTGTTAGGAGGCTTTCCTGGCCCCAAAATGGTGCTTTCTCTTTCAGGTTCCTGCACTCAAATATGTCCTTCCCCTAATTTCTCCTCCTGGGTAGACAGCCATAGCGACTTCCACAAACTGCTTTCTCTAGTTCCTATTCTGATTAGCTAAAATACAGGTATTGTTTTGTGTCTTAATTTCTTTCATTCATACTCTTTCCTCTATAACCTTATTTTCCTATTTTTCTGTTTCCTATTGTTGAGTTCCTGAAATTTTGTAAATTAGTATTTACATTGCCCAATCTATGTTTAATTTATATAAAATGGCCCTTGTCATGCACACTTGAAGAAGTGGGCTATTTGTTACATACCACTTACCAAGGTTTTATTTTTCCTACAATTACTTGCTCCTGATGGGATAATTATTTGTAAGAGAAAGTAGACTTCTTTTAAAACATTAAAATCTGAAGACTTGCACTGAGTTTTCTCCAAATTCACACTTCTTGGAGTCTTCTGAAATTTTCCATATCCTTTGGTAGTTCATTTCCACACAGGTGAAATTTGGGGACCAAAAGAAATGCCTTTTCTTATACATCAGGCAAATAAGTATTTTCCTACCATGTTTGTTCACAAAATGGAACCTAATCTCAAAATCCCTTAGCTCTGCTCTGAGATCCCCGATGGCTTAAACTTTGATGGTGTGAAAAATTCATCAATTTCAGCCTTCAAGTGAAACTAGTGCTACCAGCCCAGGGAGCCTTGTTGAAACTCCAACTACTATACAGTGACAACATGCAGGAACACAGAGGCATCTTCAGTGGGACTGTGAGTAATCTTAGAGCAGTGAATGGTTTAAGATTCCAGATTGTGGTATTGGCATTGGCATTGCTGCTCTTCCCTTTGGGAAAGGATACTCTTAAAATAGGCAATTTGTAGGTAAGTGTCTTAAGTTTGGGGTCCCTAGAAGCAGAACCTGAGACAGAGATTTGGGTACATGTGACTTATTGAGGGAGAACTCTTTGAGACTAACCGGTTTGGGACTAAGGGAAGCAGGATTAGAAGGGGAAGAATACAGCAAGGCAGTGGTGTCAGTCCAGGTTGGCTTGGATCCATGTGGGCTCTGGAGCATGCATGGTGCCACTGGTTGCCTCACCTGGAGGTAAGGGATGGGGCTTTATTTATTTATTACCCCTTATTAGTCAGTTACTTGCCACCATCCCCCACTTCCCTTGGTTGTATAAACTTCTATGCATCTCCTGGCCAGTTAACTCTCTTTAGCCAAGTACAATTCTTTGGCACATGTTGCTCAGGTAAGCCATTAACTGCAGCATTTGCAGCACCTGGGGGAGGGGTGCACCAGCTGGTAGAGGGTGTCCAAATGGATCAGACACAGGGTCTACTGCAATAGGTTAAGAGTACAATGATTATTTACAGTCAAACAGAACTAATTTTCTCCCAGTATACAAGCTTTTCTCTGTGCCATGTGTTGGTTGGAGCTTCATTCTGCAAGTGTTTCTACTGGAGTTGGTTGCCATAACAGGCAACACAAGTAATACTGGCTTAAACAAATAAGGATTTATTTTTCCCATGCAGTACCAGAGTGAACAATGCCATCAGGGCACAGGCTCTTTGTGACTTCTCTACTGTTCTTAGCATGTTGGTTTCATTCTCAATTTATCCCATCATGGGCACCTGATGGCTGTCGTACCCTAGGCCTAACTCACGCTTCAGGCAGGAAGAAGTAAGAAAGCAAGTGTTGGCAGCAATGGACTTCCACTTTTGTTTCATAGGACATAACAATGTCATATGGCTACCTTTGGCTGCAGGAGAGGCTGAGAAATCCAGTTTTTGGCGTTTACAGCTTTACCAAGAGATAGGCATAAGATAATGAGGTTGGAAATGGAAGTTGGGCCCGTTCTCCTGCAGTATCTGCTATTAGTATAAAGCCTTTAATTTCCAGCAGTATTTTCTGAGGAGTTATTTACCGACAACTAAGGGTGTGCTAGTTTCTTTAAAGAGGAACAAGACAAACTAGAGGGCTTTGGGGAGCTTGCCATCTAGGGAAGTAGAGCAATGAGTCAACATCTATTCAATGTGACAAAGGCTATGAGAAAGGGATGGCTGTTCCATATGATAGGGGACACAGAGGATGGACTTGGCCTGTTAGGCTGGGAGAAGGCAGTTGGTTGAAACGGGTTGGGAACAATGTGTCTTGGTGTCTAATGTGATCGTGGATGAAGAATAGACAGGAATTGAGGATAATTCCCACATTGTAGCTTTGGAGAATGGGTGAATGGTTAGATACTGAATATGATTTTGGACATACAGAGTCTTAAGTGCTCCTGTGGGGCATCTGGGAGGAGCCGTCCAGTCTGCAGTTGGAAAAATAGTGGCTAACACTGACTTGGCCCTCACTCTGGGCTGAGCACTATGTGCCAAGCTCTTCATATGGACGAGCTCTCTTACCTTTCACATCACAGCTTGTGCCCATTACCATCATCCTCATTTTACAGAAGAGAAAACAGGCTTACAAAGGTCAACTAACTCATCTAAGGTCACAGAGCTAGTAAATGGTGGCACTCAGATTTTAGCCAAAATAGTCTGACTCTAGTCTCTGCTTTTAACCATTTATTCAATCAATAAACATTTAATGAGCATCTATGAGAGGCCAGGCACTGTTCTTGGTGCGGGGGACACAGTGGTCCAAGAAAGACATTATTCTTATCATTATGGAGCTTTTGTTTTATTGCAAATAAAAAGTCATAATGTTGTGCAATAAGTAAATGTGCTTATAACATATACAATAAAACATTTGATTTTTAAAATATATAACTATTTTATAAATAATGTATACTAATAATGTAATTAGATATAATAATAGTAGTCTAATTTTAGTAGTCATCCATTCCCACTATACCATACTGCCTCATGGTAGAACTGGAACCCAGAGTGAGAGAGCTGGGGGGCAAAGAACCTGACCTGGAGCCAGTGCAGGGGTGGGTAGGTGACACTGCTGCAGATGGGACTACAGAGTGGACTGCTGCTAGGGCCAAGTTTCCAGAAGGGAAAGCTGGCCTAATGGTTCTGGATTTGACTGGTGCTTCTTCAAGAGCAGATCAGAGGTAAGTGTACCGGATACAACCAAGCCGTGTGGATCCAGGGAAGTGGCCTGGCCAAGACTTAATTCCAGGGTCTACTGGTGGGACTGGGACTAAGCTCAAGTCTCTTGTTCTGTAAATTTGGCAGGTAGTTGAAGATATGCAGGGAGGGCCTGAGTTGGCCTCAAGCCAATTCTTTCTTTTCTATCCTCAGGGGTATGGTCAAAGACAGGAATTTATATGGGAGGCTCTGTTCTGTTAATTGCGTGGGGTTGAATCTCAGTTTAGATTTCAGAAACCCAGCCCCTTAGAGTCACACAGAGAAGGGTCATGGGTTTCCCTGAACACCATAAACTTGAATAGGGGTTTTTATTACATAAAGATGGGACACATTCTTGGGTTGAAGAAAAGAAATAACTCAATTATGGCATGTCAAAAGAAAAAGACAATTACAAAGGCCTGTGTTCATAATGCTTTGTATTTAGTAATCAGGTTTACTCAGGAAATTAAAGACGAACTGAACTCATTTAAATTATTTGTTGATCTTACTATCAAGGTAGGAGAAAGTGGAAGGATGAAAGAAAAATAAAGGAAAAGAGTTGATTAAGGGGTAGAAGGGAGAAATTTCTTTAGGAAAATAACTGAAGTCTTAGCATACAGTCTAGGTAGATATGAAAGGGAAAAAGATCTTGGAGGCCAAATTCAATATATCTGAGACTGGACAGGAGACGCACATCCATCTAACTGCTCGTATCCAATGAAGGGATTGCTATACAACTGCTCTAAGATCAGAAAGGGTAACTGATCTCAGGGAGGAGCTGAGAATAATCCCCCAGAGGGTTCCTGAAATTGAGAAACTATGCAGGGATAGCTCTATGAACTTGCAGATAGATCGTCCTTAATAAGAACAACTGGGTAAGCACCCCTTGAGGACTGATACAGCCACGTATGATATTTGGACAGATGTGAATGGGGAAGCCTGAGAAGCCAGGATAAAATACCGAAGGTGTTGAGTCATAAATCGGAAAATGCTACAGTTATCATAGACGGGGAAGCAGGAATTGCCTGTGCCCTGAGGAAACCTGCCAGGAAAATTTATGAAATTAGGATCCTCCTGAGGGAATGTACAGGGCAAATAAGACACACTACTAGAGATTCAAGCAAGATAAAAATAAATTGAGGTCAGTCTTAAGTTGGATATTGATCTGACGAGATGATGCCTCCTGAGTGGGATTAAACAACTCAGGGAAGGGAAGATAAATAAGATTCTTTTGAAAACGGTATGCGTTGGAACACTGTTCACTCCTTGACTTGGTATTGGATACTCTGGAGAACCCCAAAAGAAAAAATCTAGAGGAATAAGTTAGAAAGACAAATGTCTGGGCCAGGAAAACTGTATGAAAGCAAACAGAAGGAAAGTACCATTCCAGCAGGCAGTAGGGGACGATAGGGGTCAACTAAGAGACAGGTTACACTGCTGAAATCTCAGCTGAGGCTTCAGATGGGAACAGAGGGACACAACACTAGAAGCCTGTCACACCTGCCATGATTTGAATGTTTGTCCCCTCCAAAACTCACGTTGAAACTTAATCCCCGATGTGGCAGTATTGAGAGCTGGGGCCTTTAAGAGGTGATTGGGTCATGAGGACTCTGCCTTCATGAATGGACTACTCCATTCATGGATTAATGGATTAATGCAGTGATCCCCAACCTTTTTGGCACCAGGGTCCAGTTTCATGGAAAACAATTTTTCCATGTACTGGGGAGAAAAGAGGATGGTTTCAAGATGATTCAAGCACATTACATTTATTGTGTACTTTATTTCTATTATTATTATATTGTAATACATAATGAAATAATTATACAACTCACCATAATTCAGAATCAGTGGGAGCCCTGAGCTTGTTTTCCTGAAACTAATGCCACCGTTGATCTGACAGGAGGCAGAGCTCAGACAGTGACACAAGCAATGGGGAGCAGCTGTAAACACAGACGAAGCTTCACTCACCCACCCACCACTCACCTCCTGCTATGTGGCCCGGTTCCTAACAGGCCACAGACTTATACCCAGTCCTCTGCCTGCGGGTTGGGGACTGCAGGATTAATAGGTTAATGGACTAATGGGTTATCATTTGAGTAGAAAACTCAATGGCTTTAGAAGAAGAGGAAGAGAGACCTGAGCTAGCACACTCAATCCCTTCATCATGTCATGCCCTGTGCTGCCTTGGAAGTCTGCAGAGAGTCCCCCCCAACAAGAAGGCCCTCACCAGATGTGACCCCTCCACCTTGGACTTCCTAGCCTCCATAACTGTAAGAAATAAATTGCTTTTTAATAAATTAACCTGTTTCTGATTTTCTGTTATAAGCAATGGAAAACAGACTAAGAGAACACTCATGCAGAAAAGGCGTGAGACTATAAGAATTCTAGAAGAAAATGTTGGAAAAACTCTTATAGACATTGGCCTAGGCAAAGAATTTATGAAGAAGACCCCAAAGGCAATCACAGCAACAACAAAAATAAATAAATGGGACCTGATCAAATTAAAAAGCTTCTGTACACCCAAGGAACTATCATGAGAGCAAACAGACAACCTAAAGAATGGGAGAAAATATTCTCATATTACACATCTGATAAAAGGCTGATAACTAGAATCTATATAGAACTCAGAAAAATCAGCAAGAAAAAATCAAACAACCCCATCAAAAAGTGGGCAAAGAACATGATCAGAAACTTTTCCAAAGAAGATAGACTGATGACCAACAAACATATGAAAAAATGCTGAACATCTCTAATCATCAGGGAAATGAAAATTAAAACCACAATGAGATATCACTTACCTCCAGTGAGAATGGCCTTTATCAAAAAGTCCCAAAACAATAAATGTTGGCATGGATGCAGAGAGATAGGAACACTCATACACTGCTCGTGGGACTGCAAACTAGTACAACCTCTGTGGAAAGCAATATGGAGATACCTCAAAGAGATACAAGTAGAACTACCATTTTATCTAGCAATCTTATTATTACCGGGCATCTACCCAAAGGAAAAAAAAGATATTCTATAAAAAAGACATCCGCACTCGAATGTTTATAGCAGCACAATTCACAATGCAAAGATGTGGAAACAACCCAAGTGCCCATCAATACATGAGTGGATTAATTAAATGTGGTATATGTATACCATGGAGTTCTACTCAGCCACAAAAGACAATGGTGATCTAGCACCTCTTGTATTATCCTGGATAGAGCTGGAGCCCATTCTACTAAATGAAGTATCCCAGGAATGGGAAAACAAGCACCACATGTACTCACCATCAAATTGGTATTAACTGATCAACACTTAAGTGCACATATAGTAATAACATTCATCAATGTCAGGTAGTAGGGACGGGGGAGAAGAGGATGGGTATATACACTCCTAATGGGTGCGGTGAGCACTGTCTGGGGGATGGACACACTTGAAGCTCTGACTTGGGTGGGTCAAAGGCAATATATGTAACCTAAACATTTGTAACCCTGTAATATGCTGAAAAAAACAATTAAAAAAAAAAGAAAATAGATGGAACAAGAGAAAATGTTAAAGGCCTGGAACTTTCAAAAGCAGAAGAAAGATGGGTTCTCCAGGAGCATAAAATACAGATACACTCTAACTAGGACCCTTAACACAGGCTTCAGAGCCATCCTTGAGTGGCATCATGAAGATGATTAAGATGAAACTGGCAGAAGGCACTGTGGCAATGAAGTTGTGGAAATAAACAGACACCTCCTAAATGAGACATACAGAGACTACTTATTCAGTGTTTGCTATAGCAAGGGGAGTCCGCTACAATCACTTGCATTTGAGAAAAACTCAAAAGCAAGCAGGGGATGGGAGAGCTTTATAATGAAAAAATAGGGAAGGCTTCAGATGTGCTCTGATTGGAGGCTGTTGGCACATGGAATCTGGAGGCAGGCTAACCAGAAGTGGAGCATATGTGCTTGCTTTGGGGACCAAATTGGGCTTTCTCTGCTTGGTCCTGAGTTGGAACTCAGGGCAAAAAGATTGGAAGCCATCAGTCATTGACCAAGTCTTAATCATTCTGGACTGGTTGCTGCAGAAATTATGGGTCAGAATTCTATTGTTGTTTATTGTCTAGCCATTGCTCATTTGTATATTTATTTTCTCAAGGGTGAAATTGCCCCAGAGAGCAGGTTTCATGGACCTATGCATTTCCATAGCAGGAAATCTGTGGCATGAATTGTAAATGGCTGATCACAAGAAAAAAGTAGAAGTGATGCCCTCACCAAGAACCCATTCTCGATGCATTGCTGGGGTGCCAAGGACAAAAAGTTTGGAGGGAATGGAAAAGATGAGGTTTTGAATATGCAAGAAGATAAAATGAGTCACCTTTAGTAAAAACTGGTGTTTGGGAGTGTACAAGAGGACAGTAAGCTTGGATACATTCTTTCTCCCCTACACAAATATAGTGCCCTACTTAACCTCTTCATGTGTGATTTTGCCCACTAGACTGTAGGATCACAAGTTATGAATTCTGGACAACTGGTATAGTATAACTCTCATTCAAGCAAGACTAAGACCAAGAGGATTTTTTCCCAGCTACCCTATCCTCAGATGATACTGAGGTTGTGCTATGGATTTTTTGTTAAAATCGTAAAGATTAGACTAAATACTGACTTCTGGGAATGTCATCATTGTGGATAGGATAATTTATCTAGAATGGAAGGTTTGCTTGTGTTTTCTAAATTTGGGGATATGTGACTGATGCTGAGATACTCATACTCAATTAGTCCTTGGGATTCTTTAAAGTAGAGGTGCATTAAATATTTGTATTCTGAAACTGGGCATGGTGGCACACGCTTGTAGTACTCGGGAGGCTGAGCCGGAGAATCACTTACTTGATCCCAGGAGTTTGAGGCCAGCGTGGGCAAGAGAGATATAAAATAAAATTTAAAAATTTGGTTCTGGTTCTGTAATGAAACTTTGGAGTCTAGTAGGAGCTGCCCTCATTCCAGTGGGCAAGAACCCAGGCTGAAGCTGCTGAAGGAACGCTACCTTGAATTTCCAACTAAGACTAAGCAGAAAAATAACCTTGGGGAATTTGATTTGGGGATTTTAATTCCTTTGAACTTTTACTGAAGAATTTTGTATTTAAGTTCTTTGGGCTTTAATTTGATTTTGAGAATTTAATAATGGAGAATGATTGTATCCAAATTGGAACATTATTATACTATTGACCTTATATTATAAAGTATTATTATATTGTCATTTGATCTTATAACTTCTGGTGTTCTGCATTGGACAACCTGACTAGACATAAAATGGAAAAGTAAATCTAACAGGGAGGGAACTTGCAGTCTAGAAGTAGGGATTTGGAGAAGTTATTTTAATTTACTGTCCTTACCTATTTCAATGCCTTTTCATAAAAACTTAATTGTCCCCTGGTGTTCCTAGGAGACTATACAATGGGGTGTGCTTTGATATTGGGCAAATATTTTTGTGCAGGTGACAGCAGAATGAACCTCAGGTCTCCCTAAGCATTGTTGCAGAGAGATGGGGAGAAGGGGCCAGACTAAGAGTACTTGGTCTGGAAACGTTTATCTTGGAACTCACAAGAATTGAGAATGTTATTTCTTAAAAGTTCTGTTTTGGGAACACTAGATATTGTAAAGGATGTAAGTTCTCCCAAAAACAATCAATCAAAATGGTCTTAGGTTGGGATCCTGCAAAAGCAGGCCCTGAAACAAGGATTTAGGTGCAAGTGGTTTATTTGGCCTATGGTTGAAGGAATTGGGTGAAGGAGTGGGGAAGTGACCTTTCTTCCTTCCTTTCTTCTTTTTCTTAATTGAATTTTTTGACTCTAGAATTTCTATTTGGTTATTTTTAATAATTTTTGTCTCTATTGATACTCTCTGTTAAGTGAGACATTATTCTCATACTTTCCTTTAGTTCTTTGCACATGGTTTACTTTAGTTTTTGAACATATTTTTAAAAGCTGGTTTAAAAATCTTTGTCTAGTAAGTACAATGTCTGGGTTTCCTCAGGGACTTTTTTTTAAATTGACTTTTAAATTTTCTTCCCATATTAGATCATAGTTTCTTGCCTCCTTGCCTATCTTCTAATGTTTCTGTTGTTGAAACTGGATGTTTTCAATTTTGTGTGTCAACTCTGGAAATCAGATACCTGTCTTTCCCAGTGTCTGTAGTTGTTGCTGGTGTTGTGGAAGCTATTTGTTTGTTTAGTGATTGTGCTGAACTAATTTGGTAGTCTGCGTTCTTTGTTATATGTGGCCACTGACATCTCTGCTCAGTTAGCTTAGACGTTAGCTAATGATTTCACAGAGACTTCCTTCGTTGCTTTGAACCAGTCATTGTCCCAGCCTTTGCAGAGGGCCTGGGCAGGCATACTGGGGCATGCATGCCTTCAGTGATCAAGCAGGCAGTTGACACTTTGCCTTAGCCTTTACTTCATGCTTGAACAGAACTTCAAGGTAAGCCAGAGGTGAGAGCTTGGGGCCTTCTCAGAGTTTTTCTCTGGCTGTGTGTGTAGTCCTGGGCATGTGCATAGCCTTGCACATACAAATGGCCTTCTAGATTTCTGGGACTATGTCACAGCTTTTCCAAGGTCCTTAGGGACTTTGCATTTCCTTTTAGGTTTCTTGGTCAGTTTGTTGATTGCCCCAATATTATTGCCACCTTAAGTAGCTGTGATATGAAACAATTGCTACTGATAGTTTTTGACGAACATCCTCAAGAAGAAGGTTGTTCACACTGAATGAGCTCTGAGTCAGGTCACAGAGAGTCCTGCTAGGGACGGTTTCCAGGGAACTGCTGGAGAGGTCAAATAATGACAAATCTCTGGAGTGGTGATTTTGGGGAGCTTCCTGCCCATTTGCTTCCCCCAGTGACTGCTAGGCTGCTGGTGTTCAGCTGATTACAGACCATTGGTATTCAAGGCCACTGTGGAGCTAGGAGAGCAGGATAAAAATAGGGAGAGTTCAAATACTATAAAGCTGGCTGTACTTACTGAGATTCAGCTCTTTTCTTGAGGACACTCCTTGGATTGTTATATGCCTTTGGTTAATTTCCAGAGTTCTGAAAAAGTTGATTTTTACAATTTGCTAGTGTTCTTACTACTTTTAAGGAGATGCAGATCTTCAGAGGTCCTTATTCCACCATTCCCACTGACATCCCCCTTACATGTGGGATCTTTGATTTTGCTTGTACAATATTTGCTGGAATGTGTGTGCTAGGATCTCTTTCTAAAACCTTTTGTCACAAATGTTCCAGGTTGTTTTTTCCAATTCCTGGACCAAGTGGCTAAATCATTAGCTATTGCTCAAGAATCAGGGTAGATCCATTCCTTTCACCAAATCTCTGTCCAGGCATAGTGGATAATCAAATGTGCTACTTAAAGTTTTGCCCAGGGAAAGATTCCTCAATATTTTTCACAGACACTTGAGAGTGAGTTAGTCATGTTTCCTTCTGGCTCATGCCAGAATATTATATAGACCTTCTGTAAACCTGACTTGAGTTTATCTTCCTCAGTCAAATGGCCACAGGAAACCTCCATGAGGCTGTAGGTATGGATTAAGGATTAATGTCGGTGCAGCAAGAGAGGTTACTATGGGAGTCTGAGCCAGTGAAACTTGTGCCTTCAGGACCTGGTTAAACCTGATCTTGGAGAAACCACCTTCATTTGAAGATGGAGTGCTGCCGTGTACACCCAGCTTTGTGGTTGGTGGGTCAGATAATGATGGGAAGTTAATGGTGGATAGTTCAGACAACATGGTCCCTTGATACCTCCTGGTTAGATGTTCAGTCTCTACTAGGGCATAGTAGTGAGCCAAAGCTGTTTCTCAAAATCAGAATAATCATTGACTGACAATGGCATGGAAGTATTCCCAATTCTATGGATATGCCCTTGAATTCTCCTATTGGCATTTGCCACAAGTTCCATTACGTGTCCCTATTTGCCATAGCACTCTGGGTACCATTGTAACTGCTGGACCATGATGCCCAAGTGGCAAAACAGTTTGCACTGCAGCCTGGACTTACTTTATAGCCTTCTCTTGCTCTGGGCCCCAATAAATATTGGCAACTTTATGTGTTATTTGATAAATGGAACCTGCTATATATTGCCTCTAAAATTTAAAGAGGCCCAACAATTATTGTGTCTCCTTAATGGTTGCACAAAGTATAACGATTTATCTTTCACTTTAAAGGAAACATGCCACCATGTTTCAGACCATTGCATCCTAAGGAACGTCACTTAAGAAATAGGCCCCTAGGTTAATGGGGTTTTTCTTTTCTCCTCTAGCAGGCCTATGTCATACTTAGGAACTTCCTGAATAGAAAGCAATCTTTATTTTCCAGGTTCAGCTGGCAAGAGATCATCAATGTAGGGGACCAGTGCGACACTCTAGAATGTCTGGATGATTAAGGTCCCTCGGACTAGATAATGAGCACTGGAGTTAATACAACCAGAGAATATATACTGCTGTACATACTGCACATATGTACCAGTGCATGATCTCTTCTCAAACATTTTAAACATTTAAATGTATGAGCCAATTATTTTGAATAGGTAATAGGTATATGGCACAAAATTAACAATGGACAAAAAGTATTTACAGCTAAAAGTGGGCTTCCCTGCTACTCTATCCCTGAGTCACTCAGTTCCCCTTCCCAGGGACAACCACGATTTTTAATTCTTGTCTATCCATCAACAATGTCTTAAAAAATATATACACACACATAGATATATATCTTTATAATACAAATAATGGCATATTCTTTATAATTTTGCACTTTGTTTCTCATTGAACACCACATCTTGGAGCTCATTCCATATAACTTATTTTTATTTTTTATTTATTTTTATTTATTTATTTTTTTTGAGACAGAGTCTCACTCTGTTGCCCAGGCTAGAGTGCCGTGGTGTCAGCCTAACTCACAGCAACTTCAAACTCCTGGGCTCAAGCAATCCTACTGCCTCAGCCTCCCGAGTAGCTGGGACTACAGGCATGCACCACCATGCTTGGTTAATTTTTTCTGTATACATTTTTAGTTGTCCATATAATTTCTTTCTATTTTTAGTGGAGACAGGGTCTTGCTCTTGCTCAGGCTGGTCTCGAACTCCTGAGCTCAAACGATCCTCCCACCTTGGCCTCCCAGAGTGCTAGAATTACAGGCGTGAGCCACGGTGCCTGGCCCCATACAACTTCTTGTAGAGTTCTTTATAATGGCTGAGAAGATCACTTCTATAGATATACTTGAATGTATTTAATCATCTCCCAATTGATTTATCTCATTTCCATTTTTTTTGCCTTTAAAAGTAGTGATGGAATGAATATCCTTTATATATGTCTTTGTGCACATACGTACTTGTATCTGCAGAATAAATTCCTACAAGTTCATTCATTTATTTTTAATTTAATTTCAACTCTTATTGAATATGTAAAATTCTGTACACATAAATGATTGTGTCTACAGGGTAAATTCCTACAAGTTCATTCATTTATGACATATTTAATTTCAACTCATACTGCAAATTTAAGCCTCCTTAAAACTTTCTTGTACATTATGAGATACAAACAAATAAGTAAAACATAAAGAATAGGATCAGTGAAGTAAGTTCCTTATATACATAATATATATGACATATAAAGTTCCTTATATATATTTATATTATACATTTGTATTTTATGTATATATAACACTGTAGATTCTACTTCTGTAATATCTGCTGAACTGTTTGCCCCTGTTTCCAATAAAGTTATCACAAGGTTAATGATTTCTACGTGGTAGTATATGTTTACAATATGTTAGACCAGTGGTCCCCAACCTTTTTGACACAGGGACCAGCTTCGTGGAAGACAGTTTTCCCACAGACGGGTGTGTGTGGGGGAGCAACGGGGGACAGTGGGCTGGTATGGCCGCCTCAGATCATCAGGCGTTGGAGTCTCATGGGGCACAAGCAAGCTGGATCCTTCACATGTGCAGTTTGCAGCGGGGTTCTCGCTGCTATGAGGGTCTGATGCCACCGTGGATCTGACAGGGGGCGAGGCGTGGGCGGTGACAGAGCGATGGGGAGTGGCTGTGGGTGCAGATGGGGCTTCGCTTGTTTGTCACCTCCTGCTGTGCGGCCAGATTCCTGGCGGGCCACAGCCTGGGGGTTGGGGATGGGGGTTGGGGACTGCAGTGTTAGAACAGGGAAGCAAGTTGCTGGGTGTCTTTCATTAACCCCTCTAGATCTATTCTGCGCGTTTTCTACCTTGCTTTATGGCGTGGGAGGCTGACCCATATGGTCTACACCAGAGGGTGGCAAACCATGGCCTGCAGGCCAAATCTGACCCAGTCAAATCCAGTCACATCCATGTAAGTACCGTCTCGGGCTGTTTTCATGCTATACCAGCAGATCTGAGTATTTGTGACAGAGACCGTATGGCCCATACTCCTAAACTGTTTGTTTTCTGGCCCTTTACAGAAAAGGTTTGCCAACCCTGGTCTGTGTCGCTGGCTCCCTTGCCCTCTGGGTTCTGGTTAGGTTCATCACTGTGGAACGTGGCAGGAGATTGGAGGGAGGGAGAAAGGGGCGTTAGGACTTTGTTCCACTAGCTGCCTTCCTGTGTGATTGCCACAGACTGTTCTGTTTCTGGACTGAAAATCTCAGCTCTTCTCTTGAGCCTCTGTCCAATCTGCCCTCTCCGCCTTGAGGTTCTGTTAATCTCACCCCAGCCTACCCCTTCCAGTCCAGGGATAAGGGCTTCTTGCTATTTGCCCTGGGGCCCGCACCATCCCCTGTGGTTTCCTAGGCCTTGCCCATACCTATGCAAATAGCCCTTTATTTAGCTAGTCTTAATTCATCTTAATTTAAGGATACCCGTGTTCCTGCTGGGACTATGATACAGCAGGTTACAATTTTATGTGTATATTGTAACCTGAATTTTATAGTGGAAAGGAAAATACTGAAAATAATTTCACAAAAATGGTAACTGGTTATTTGTGCATAGTGAGATTATCAATGACTTTTATTATATTCTTGCTTTCTGTTGAATCTGTACGATGAAGATATACTATGTTTGTCTAAGGAAAAAGCTGAATAAATAATATAATAAAGAAAAAAAAAAAGCCCAGCATCTTTGGTTTTGTAGTTAATTGGGCCAAACCTAGCTGTGTCCTAAAACTCAGTAAAAATGTTGTCTTTCCTGGAAAGCAGTGTACAGAACAGAGAGGACACTGTCTTTGGAATCAGCAGGTTTGCAGGTTTGCTCTATCACTCAGAGTTTGGTGATAAGAACAGAAGACCCACATATACATATACGTTTGTGTGCGTGTGCATGCTTGCAAAAACACACACACAAAGAACTGGAGAGTTGAATCAGCCATTAGGACCTTTGCTTCGGTTGTTCAGCACTAATCCTGCACAATCTGGTGCATGGGTCCCTGCTGCTGGGGTGATGCCTGTGCTCAGTAAAACTCTGCCCAGTGGCAGTGCCTACATCTCCTTGGGCTCCAAGGTTCTAGGTCTCCCAGTTCTTGCATGCTCAGCCATTGCTCTCCAAAGCATGCCACTCTGCCATCTGTCTGGGTCCTGAGGGACTTACAACATTGGCCATGTGCTATTCCAGATTCAGCCCTCTCCCAAGGCCCTTTGACTCATGTTTCAGCTTGGATCACCAGCCTAGACTCCCAGACCCCCCACACCCTCTACTCCTGTCAAGGTCCCTTTTGGGGTACTGGTGGCCATTTATACTTGCAGTACCACTCTGATCCATCCTGACTTCACTTCAAATCCCCAGGAGCAGTGGTTGGGATCTGTTTCTCTTTGTTTCCAGAAGGCGAAGAGTTCATGCAAATTGATCTGTGGTGACCAGCTCTGAATAAAAGAGGCGTGCCTTTGTTAGGCCACAAACAGTTCTATTATGACCTTTTTCCAGGTCAATGATCTTGATCAAGTGTTGAGCTAGAAAGCACTGAGCTGCCAGGTGTTGAGGTGATGAATTAAAACAAGAAGTCAACGGTGACAGTACTCGTCAAGCCTTTAATCACTTACTGCAATGGTAAACAAGGGGCTACACAGGAAAGGCTCCAGACCCCTCAGTGTTCCGTTTCTGAGTCTCACAGGCAGCAGGGTCAGGTGGATTATGCAATGTGGGGGTCATCTCACTGTTATCTCACTGGGGAGCTGTGAGCAAAAGGCTGCTGCTGCTTTGGGGCGTGGGGGCTAGGTGGGAAAGGAGAGAGGGAAGGGCTACACATGGAAAAGTGCAACACATTGAGTCAGAAAAGTGTCTTCCAAGCCCTGCAGATAAAGCGGTCTTGGCAGAGGTGCCTGAGAAAGGCCTCGGTGGAGGGACCCCCTGATAAGGAGGCCTCGGAATGGTAAGACCATGGCCTGCCCCAGTCCTTGGCTGTAACCCCCCCAGGCGGAGCAGCTTTCCTTCATGAGGCCTGGAAGGTAAAACTGAAAGATCGCACATGGGATTTTGACCTGGAGCCAACTCCTCAATGTCTACTTGCCCTGCACTGAAAAAAACAGGGAAGAACATTCAAGCGACTGCTACAAAGCTCCACTCCAAGCTGTTTTGTTAACGTCTGTTTCTCTTTACACCAGAAGCAGATCCAGAGACAAGAATTCAAGTACACGTAGTTTATTTTGGAAATGAAGGAAAGCAGCATTAGGGGAGCAGGGACGTTGGAAATGGCGTGGCACCAGGCTAAGTGCTTTTTCTGTGTTATCTCACTGTTATTCCCATTTTACAGAAGGGGAAACTAAAGCTTGAGACAGTGAAGCGGCTTCCCCAAGTCCACAGCTGGTAGGCAGTGGCATTTTCTCTGATGGCAAAGACCATTCTATAACTGCTATGCTTACTAATTTCTGCCCCCAAATAGAAAATTGAAGAGAATATGCAAATGAAAAGTTAAAATACGTGCAATAAAGTTGTTTTACAATGTAACACTTTGGTTGGAAGTTGATTCTCATGTTATTTTTAAAAAACAAATGCATTTATCCTTGTCACAGTGGCCCCGGGAAGTTCCTAACAGATGAGTATGAGTCTCTTGAGTATGTAACTCCCCAGGAGAATGCGTTTTGTTAAAAGCCTGAGCAGCATAGAGAAAAAACAGTAAAAAGGACATGTTGGGCAGATAAAATACTGATGATGGAGGACCAGAGGCAGAAGGAAATTGAAAGAGAGTAAGGGAAAGAAATGAGGACACTAAGGATATTCATGTATATCCCCATGGAAAGCAAAATGCCATGGATTTCTGGGACAGAATGTAGCCACAAAAAGTGCCACATCACAACCTTCTTTCCAGGAATGAGGATCAGCATAGATGGAAATCACGGAGGCTGGCAGAAACAAGCGAGGTGTCCTCATGGGGACTGTCATACTCCCGCGCTCGCACTATGATCCTTTGTTGAATGTAGATGAGAGCTTACATTTGGGTAGGTGGGTGGGTTAGGTGAAATATCAGCCAAGATCCATTTCACCTTAATTCCAGCTATAACTTCTTATAATTTGGTATTTTCAAGAATTTTCTTAAGAGTTTCTTTATTCACCCCTCCCCTTCCCCAGTTAGGTTTCAATGACTCCTTCCCACGACTGTCTCATTTTTAAATCCCCCTCGCCCCATCCCGTTTTTGAAGGGCATGGACTGCTTTTCCCATTTTAAAAATAATATCCCATTGTTCCAAGTTCTGAATTATGTATATACAGCTTTTAATAATTTCCTGTTTGAGTGATCGAGGTATGACTGCTCAGAGCCATTTACGTTTCTTATTATTTGTGGAGTTTGCTGCTCACATAAAAGACACATTTCTGTAAAGTGTCAAGAGGAGGAATTTAATTTCGCAAATAGTTATTGAGCACTGGCTATTTTCTAGCTGAGACAGAGGCTTCAAGGAACCTCCACTCTAGTAAATGGCTTAAAATGCAGCACTGCAAAATTATTACACTTAGGAAACCAGTAAAGCCAAGACATAGAACAAGCTGAAAAGGCAAAGAAAAAACAGAATTTGAATTTTCAAAAAGATTAAGCATTGAAATAGTCATCCTCCTACTTTATTCACCCTTACAATTCGTATTATGCTTAACTATTTTATTTTTAGAGTTTTATTGTTTTACATTGGGGGAGCATCATCATCTTTTCAGAGTTTAGGACATTTAAAAGCTCTTATCTAGAATAGTTCTCATCTTAATTGCAAAGCACCGCGTAGTTTGCACAGCATTTCCACACCTATCCCTCATTTTAGCACAGTGTTCTGAGAGAAGCAATACAGGTGGCATCCCTGTTTCACAGATAATAAATTTGAGTCTTAGAGAGATTGGGTGGCGTGCTAGTAGCTAGTAAAGACTAAGAGTTTTAAGATCAGACCTTAAGGAAAGGGCCAACTGTGGTCCAAGGGAAGGACCAAGTGCCCTGAGAGGCACCATGGTGGTAGAGGGTGTGTTGGGGGCAGGCTTCAAGACACAGCCAAGGCTTCAAAAGGGGAAGATGGTGAGAAGCCCTGGTCAGGTAGTGGCAATCACTCTGGCAAAGAAAATTAGGTGGGAAGTTCCAGGGCTTGTTCAGGGCACAACACATAGCCTAGTAGGCTCAGAGATAAGTAAGAATGTGTAAAAAAAAATCAAGAGGAGGAACTAGCAAATTCATACCATCACATCTTTTGAAGTGACCGTTTGACTAGAGCTATCTCTGGCCAGATGACTTGTCTTTTGCCCTTGTTCAGCAGCGTGGGTTAAGAAGGTAGAAGAGGTGGAAGTGGTTGGTGGAAGGCAAACCAGATCTGTTTTGTGGTGGAGGTAGAGAGCTATGGCCCAAAGCAGACTCCAGGACTCTCTCTTCTCCATTCTATTTTCATTCTAGTACACACCTACCACCCCCTTGCCCAGTAATTCTGTTGGTTCAGCATCTTGCTCATGGTTTTAGAATTTTCCCTGCTTCTTTTTTCTATAAATCTCCATTAGTGACTCTAAAAGCATTAAAAGGAAATTATGCCATACTTGAATAAAAGTAAAAGAAGCCCCTGAATCTACAGAAAGCTTGTTTTTGTTGGATGGGATCTTATTGAATGGAGCAATTAGACCAGACCCTGAAACAGAACAACTTCCTTGGCCTTTCCCAGGTACATGGATGATCCCTGAATATAGGTTTAGAGATGAACCAACAAGGAAATATGCCAATAACATCTGCTCTTCCATCTGGTTGCTTAAAATTGAGTCATCTACCTAGATTCACCCATTCATCTATTCATGCAAACAATCTTTGATTCAATGGAAAGTCATTGAGAAACTATAGCATATCAGAAACACTCCTCTTTCTAGAACTGTACAGTCTAGTGTTCCAGTCACGGCTGCATTGTTGACAACCAAAACTAGGATGGGAGACTCCCGGAGATGATACTTGGATAACATGTGTTCCCTTAAGACGTAGCTTCCCATCCACTTTCTATGCTGACTAGTACATAGGACTGGGTGTCTGCCTAGGTACCTACTGCCTCCCACCTCTCTTCCTTGGACTCACCATCTCCATCCAAGTCTGGGGCTTGTCCTGAATTCAGACCACTTCCCTCAGTACCTGCCCGGTGCGTAGTCCAAGCGTCAGGTCTTTCCCTCAGCTGCTCTGTGCTCCTGTGGGTATTCCCACTGTGCCTTGCTCCCAAGCTGTGACAACCCCTTGTGTGTCCGTAAGACTGCCTCATCAATTACTGCTAACCAAATACAGCTCTCATTATGTTGATAACCACAAAGTCAAAATCTGCAATGTAGTAAAAGAATAGAGTTGGTCTTCATTTCTCAAAGTCAGCTGTTAAGCCAAAGAAAATCTTTTTTAAGTCCTTGAAAGGAATCATTAAGGAATGTGATGCTCAGTTTGGTCACAGGTCCCAATCTTCTTTGAAACAGAATTGATGAAGCCTTTTGTGGTTTGGCTTCTCTCCTTATTTCAGAAACCCTGAACGTTTGAACCACATCAAGGTGTCTGTCTGGAGGAGAATATAGTTCCTTTCTTCTGGATGACCTATCAGGATCAGACATTAATGAACAGAGCCTGACGCTATTAAAAAGGATTCATGAAAAAGGAACCAATGATAGCTGGGAGCACTTTCAAGGTTTTGCTCCTTTAAAAAGGCTCATGTATAGATTGCTCCAGTCAGCAAGGCTAACAAATCATCCCCAAGAATGGTTATGGAAGACTTTAGAATCTGATAGCGACTCTGGCTGTGAGATTTAACTCTTTCCTAAAGTCCCAGGGTCAAGTGACTCAATCCTCCGTTGTACAAAAGAAACTTCCAAGTGGTCCTATGAAGCCAAGATGAAACAAACAGGAAATTTACCAACTTAATTTATTTTGAAAGCCTTTTAACTAATACTTGCTTGCCAAGAGAAAGAAAAGCAATGTTATTTCCTTACTCGTTTATCTGTACCATTTAAGAATGAGCTGGACAATAATGGATGAAGAAAGGAGCTAGAATTATCCTGCTAGCATGAAAAGACTGTTTTCCTCTATTGTTTCTGCATCTGCCTCTCATTCCTACAGAGTCTGTCTTCCACACAACAGCCAGAGTGTTCCTTTTAAGATCCAAATCTGATCATATTACGCCTTTGTTCAAAACTCTCTGAGGTTTTTCCATCTCCCTCAGAGTAAAATCCAAAAATCTTTATAATGGCCTACAGATCCCTATCTAGCCTTGTTTCTGGTTTCTCTGTTACCTGCTTCCACTTTTTACCCTTAAAAGTCTATTCTCAACACACTAGCCATATGGTATCTTTTGAAAACATGTATTAGAACATGCCACTGCTTTGCAAAATCCTCCAATGGCTTCTGAATTCCCCCAGAGTAAAAGCCAAAATCATTATAGTATAATAGGACAAATAATACAACATCCTTATAGGGCAAATAAGATCTTGTTCATCTTCCCCTCTAAGAACTGTCTTTCTTCTGTGCCCTGCTTGATTTTTTTCCCGTAGAACTTATCACCAACTAGAATACTGTATACTTACGTATGCATATGCTTTTTTGGGGGCTGTCTTTTCACACAAACATAAAAGCTTCACCAGTTAAGAGATGTTATTTCTGATACACTGTTGTATCTCTGATGTTGAGAAATGTACCAGGGCTCTAGTAGGTGCTCAATAAATATTTCAATAAATAAATACGTAAATGCTTGTGACTAATATACAGTCAGGTTTACCTGGCAGGTAGTTATTAACAGTTCTTTATTGGGAAGAAGAAATGGTAGGGTAATAGTCTCTACTCATGCTATTTTTTTCAGTTAATTCTGTTTTATTTTTAAATGTGTAATTATGTGTTCTGAAATATTGATAATTTTGTCTTCTTCTTGCCATTAATTCTCTATCTGACTTATATTTTGTCCTTATTACATTGGTTAGAACTCCCAAGAGCATGCACTTGGTACTAGTGATAGAGAGCAGCTGTTCTGGTCCTGGTTTTAAAGGGGATGCCTCTAGTGTAGTTTCTCAACTTCCACACTGTTGATATTTTGTGATGGATAATTCTTTGTTGTGGGGCTGTCCCATACATTGTAGGATGTTTAACAGCATCCTTGGTCTCTACCCACCAGTTGTGACCACCAAAAATGTCTCCAGGCATTGCCAAGTGTCCCCTGGAGGCAAAATCATCCAAGCTGAGAAGTTGCTGCTGTGATATTTCAATGTTAAGTTTATTGTTTTTAGGCCAGATTTTCTTGTGTCAGTGAGAGAGTAATACTTACTCCGTGTTGGAAGAAAAAATAGTACAAACTTTCTGGTAAGCATTGTGGCACTGAGAAGAAAAGGCTTCAATAAATGTTTCTCCTCTTTCACCCAATTATTTATTCTCTAACAAATTATCCCAAGAAAATAATCAAAGGAGTGGACAAAGATTTATGAACAGGGATGTATATTGCTACATTATTTATGATTGTGAAAGAATTGAAAACAACCTGTCAAATACTAGGAATGGCTTAAAAAATTATAATATATCATAGGATGGGATATCTTTTCCCCATCAAAAATTATGCTTTTGAAGATTATTTAATGGCCTAGAATAAGTCATATATCTATTAGATATGTATACATATAAAAGTTAATATCTTAGGGTCAACAGATATATAACATCATATGTGTTATGATCTTAGTCCTAACATATATGCATAGGTATATGCACACACGCACAGAGTATGATCTTAAGTTGGTAAGAAGCAAACAAACAAAAATACAAATAATGGCTTTTCTAGGATTACATTCTTGTCTTACTTGGCCTGGGGATGTGAGGATTTGGCCCTCTGTAGTGCAGACTATGTGGCTTTCATGATGGATAAAACTCATGCAGCGGTGGGACCCCATGGAATCTGTGGCCTTTTACCAGGCTAGGTCTGTCTCAACATCAATCCTTATCCATTTAAGTAAGCCTCCTTGACCTTGGAATTGGAAGAAGCAATTAAGATTATTGGCTTTGTTGTTCATATTACTTCCTTCCCAAATCAACTTCTTGGAGTTGAAGCATCTGTTAAAAATGACAAGATAGAATTCATCTCTCTGGGAAATACACAGACACATAAATTTTTTTTTGAACAACGTTTGCAATAACAAGATGAAATAAAATCTTAATTACAAATAAATGCTGTAAGGTGCACACTTGGGCATATATGGCCTTTTTCTAAGAGATTTGTAATAATAGCGCTAGTATTCACAGCTAGTGAATGCTTTTTCTTCATCTTTAATTATAGAGATGATACCTCAGAAGGGACAGGGGTTAACAATGCATTGTTTTCCCAGGATAATTTTGTTTTGTAATAACAGCCTTTGCCCATATTGTCTTTTTAATTTATCACATGTGGTGTAGCAGGATGTTGTTATTTTTTTTCCCTCCACATTTATCCCTTATCTCAGTCATGCTACATAGTCACACCTATTTGGGGTTAGGCATAGGCCAGATTAAGATAATGGAAAGGGGTCTTTCACAGTGCAGTTCAAAGCTGAGAAGAGGCTGGGCACTGTTGCTCATGCCTGTAATCTAAGCACTTTTGGAGGCGAAGGTGGGAGCATCACTTGAGGACAGGAGTTTGAGACCAACCTGGGCAACACAGTGAGACTCCATCTCTACAAAATAATAAATAAATAAATTAGCTGGGCATTGTGGTGCACACCTGTAGTCCCAGCTACTCAGGAAGCTGAGCCAGGAGGATCGCTTAAGCCCGCAGTTGGAGGTTGCAGTGAGCAGTGATCGCAGCACTGCACTTCAGCTTGGGTAACAGAGCGAGACCCTGTCTCAAAAAAAACAAAAAAACAAACAACAACAAAACAACAACAACAAAATAAAAACAATTAAAATTAAAAAAACTAGGAAGAGATAGATATTTTCATGGTAAAATAATGCCCATTGTGCTAAGAAGTGATCACTCTTCATGGGTTAATATATGTGATTGTCTCGAACTGTGGTTTCCAAACCACTGTGTGCATCAGAATCACAGGGCATCTTGTTAAAACACAGATTGCTGTGCTTCAGACTGATTCAGTATGTCTGGGTTGGTGGCCAAGATTTTGCATTTCTCATTTCTCAGGCAATACTGATGCTCCGGGTCTGGGGACGACATTTTGAGCATCGCTGGCCTTGAATCAATGAGTCAATCACTGCTAGCTGCTCTCTTTTGTACACTGCTTTCTTTCCCCTTTAGTTCACCTGGGTGGATCAAAAGCTTTCTCCGAGCACTCAGGTGATAGAAATAAATGGCTGAGCACTGAAGGTGAAGATGGAGAAGAGGAGATGGGACATCGGTGAGGATGGTGATGGAAAAAAGGGTTGAAGAAACGGACCCGCGGGAAGAGCAAGCAGACAGCGAGTTTATGGGGCTAGATTTCTTCTCAGCCTGAAAGAGGGTGAGTACATGGGCTACATGAGTACAGAAAATTGGACACCAACCTCATTCTGCCCACGTACGTGGGTAGGAGGAGCTGAATACAAACCACTTGGCGTTTGCTATTCCAGATTGATTCAATTTAGGCCACAACAGGTGTTTTGAACTTGAGGGATAAAACTGGCACATTTCTCTGGATACTGTGGGTGTCATTGTTCTCAGTAATAGAATTCATTATGATCCCTCTGATGTCATTTATGGTAAAAGAGTTTCAAGTGGGCCTGGTTTCCTAGAAGGAAGGGGACATGGTAACCAAGTTTATAATTAGTATAGCGTTAGGGTTACAGAAGCTTGAAAATCAAATAATATCACTCTTTCTGTTGGGGAATTTTGGGACTAAAAAAAATAAAAATAAAAATATCACTCTTCTATTTAAAACTCTCCAGTATAGTGGTTCTCAACCCTATCTTCCCATAAGAATTATCTCCTCAGGGGAGTTTTAAAAATTCCTAATGTTCTGGCCACACCCCATATCAATTCAAAATTTCTGTGTTTGGGACACAAGCATTGTTATTTTTCAAAGGTTCCAGGTGATTCCAGTGCAGCCAACAAAGAGGACCATTGCCCCAGTGGTTTCCTATTATACTAGAAGAAAATGCAGATTATATTCCAGGGCTTACCAGGTTTTCATCTTGTGTCTTCCTCACACATCCTCTGTCCTCATCATCATCTCCTGCTTCTCCCCTGCTTGTTCATTACATTCCCTCAACACTGCCCTTCTTTTAATTTCTTGAACCTACTAAGCTCTCTCCTGTCTCATGGACTTTCCACATGCTACTCTTTCTGCCAGAGAGGCTGTCCTCACAGCTGCTCAGCTGGCTAGCTCTTGCTTATCCGTTAGGTCTTGGCTTAATATCATCTCTATGTCTGAATATCTGTGTGAAAGACTTTTCCTTCTGTTATTATCTCCCGTAGCACCGTTTTTTTTTTTTTTTTTCTTTTTTTTGAGACAGAGTCTCGCTCTGTTGCCCGGGCTAGAGTGAGTGCCGTGGCGTCAGCCTAGCTCACACGTAGCACCGTTTTGTTGTTGTTCCTGTTAATAGTATTTAACATGATTTTCAATTATATATCTAATTGCATGTTTATTTGTTGAATGTGTTTCCTACTGGAGTGTAAGCTCCTTGAGGCTGTCTTTGTTGAGTGCACTACTGTAGCACCAGAGCCTAGTACAGTGTCTGGAACATAGAATGTGTTTATAAGTGTTTTGATGTCTTTGTAATTTCATCATAATCTTTCATTTCTTATTCTATTTCTTTTGACAGATTTTTATCCTGGTTATGGATCACATTTTTCTACTTCTTCATATGTCTAATAATTCTTTGATTAAAATGACAAACATTATAAATTTTACTTTGTTGGATACTGGACTTTATGTACTCTTTAAAGAACGTTGGACATTGTTCTGGCCAAATGGTTAAGTTTCTTGCAGATTAGGTAGAACCTTTGGAGGACTCTTTTGAAGCTCCTTTAGGGTGCTTTATTGTAACTTTATTCTAGGTGGAGGTTTCTTAACCTCAACATTAATTACCTTTTGGCCAGATACTTCCTTGCTTTGGGAAATTGTGTGTGTACTGTAAAATATTTAACAGCATCTCTGACCTCTATCCACTAGCTGCTAGTAGTAACTCCCCAGTTGTGACAGCCAAAAATATGAGCAAACTTTGCCCAATCACCATCCAGTGGAGAACTCTAGAATTCAATTAACCCCATTGCTAAAGGGTGGTAGTTCCTCTAGGTTTTTCATTTAATCCCTGTATATTCAATGAAGTCTCTCCACACTGGGTACTGGGAGTCTAAGAAGTCCTGGTGCCGTGTGAATCTAAGAACTGGTCCTCTTTCTGCTCCCCGGTTATTTCTCTTTCCTCAAAGGTTTCTCTGTGTCTGGCCTCATTGGGTTTTCTACTCCAGACCCGGCTTAGTGCTTGGCCAAAGACTCAAGATAATTCTTTGTATTCTTCTGGAGTTCCTTTTCTGTGTAGCTTCCTCTTTGGGTACTTTTCACTGAAAATTGTACCTTTTTCCACCTTCCAAAACTCTGACATTTGCTTTATCAACTCAGCAAAACTATTTCAGTTCCTTCTCCATGCACTATAGTTTAGAAATTGCCTCTGGGTGGAAAGATGAAGCAGTCATAGATTATTCCTCATTTATTTCCTTTCTTCCAGAGATTACAGTTGTGAACTGCCTTTTGTCCAATATCTGAATATACTTATGTCCTATATTTTTTTCCAGGATTCTAGTTGTTTATTGAAGGAAAGTAATTCTGGACCTTGTTACTCCCTTACCCTGATCAGCACATGCAAGTTTTAAATGAGTGACTGAATGTGTAAAAGCATGACCTAAGGAGAGGTACATTATGGTGATCAGAAGGGTTGAAAAGATCTACACCTTGGGGGCATGACAAAGGTCAGCAGACTCAGGTAGGGAATGCTCTGCAAGGACTGAAGTCCTGTTGTGAGATGTCTCAACTGGGGGTGGGGAAGAGAGGATGGGTAAATTCACACCTAATGGATGTGGTACGCACGCACTGTCTGGGGACGGGCACACTTGTAGCTCTGACTCGGGTGGTGCAAAGGCAATATATGTAACCTCAATGTTTGTACCCCTGTAATATTTTGAAATTAAAAAAAAAGAAAGTTGTCTGCTCCTCTGAGAGGAAGAGGGGGCCCAATGTAGGCTGGACTGTGGCTTTGTGTGGTGGAAGAAGCTTCTGGATTGGGCCTTAAGGGACCTGCATTCTGGTCTTAGCTTTACCACATACTGGCTCTTTAAATGTGTGCAAGTCACTGCCTCTTTGTGGGCTCCGGTTTCCCAGTTTGTTTTTTTTTAAATGAACAGCTTGCTTCAGAATAGGGGCAACCAACTCAAAAGCCTGTGGACAGCAGGTGGCCTAAATTAGTGAAGGTGGCTAGATGCGAACTATGGTGACCAGGGAATACATGCTTCTCTAAGGGGGAGGCTGCCAGGGAGGACTTGAAGATCTTGAGTTGCCAAATCTCACACTTTTCAAGAGAAGCCAGAAATCTAAAATTTTGTGCTAAATCTTCTGATTTTTAAAAGTTGGCAACTGATACAATTTTAGGTCAAAAAAATCACATCTTTGGCCAAAATTTAGTCCCAAGACTACTAGTTATAGCCAGCTATTCTTTCTCACAATGCTTGCGTCTTTCTATTAAAAGTACTCTGCTTACAGTGATATTTCTATTAGGTCTTTGTTTGTTTTTTTAATTTATTTTTAAAATTTTTTATTTCAGCGTTTACAGGGTTACAAATGTTTAGGTTACATATATTGTCTTTGTCCTGCCTGAGTCAGAGCTTCAAGCATGTCCATCCCCCCAGACAGTGCGCACCGCACCCCTTAGGTGTGTATATACCCATCCCCTCCACCCCTCCCACCTGCCCAACACCTGATGAATGTTATTATTATATGTGCACATAAGTATTGATCAATTAATACCAATTTGATGGTGAGTACATGTGGTGCTTGTTTTTCCATTCTTGTGATATTTCACTTAGTAGAATCGGTTCCAGCTCTATCCAGGATAATACAAGAGGTGCTAGATCACCATTGTTTTTTGTGGCTGAGTAGAACTCCATGGTATACATATACCACATTTTATTAATCCACTCATGTATTGATGGGCACTTGGGTTGTTTCCACATCTTTGTGATTGTGAATTGTGCTGCCATAAACATTTGAGTGCAGATGTCTTTTTTATAGAATGTCTTTTTTTCCTTTGGGTAGATGCCCAGTAATGGGATTGCTGGATCAAATGGCAGTTCTACTTTTAGTTCTTTGAGGTATCTCCATATTACTTTCCATAGAGTTTTTACTAGTGTGCAGGCCCACCAACAGGGTATAAGAGTTCCTACTTCTCTGCATCCACACCAACATTTGTTGTTTTGGGACTTTTTTGATAAATGTTTGTTTTTAACATATGTCTCCTCTTCTTGACTATAAGGTCTATGGGAGCAGAAGCTGTACTTATTTTATTAACCTCTATGTCTCTAATGCATGGTGTGTATTAGGCCCTTGCAATGCAATTCTGGTGCTAAGTACCTGGAATTAGTGCAGACTTCACAAGTTAAGGGCACAGTCTCTAACAAAACTGCTCTCACTTCAACATTAGCCACAACTCAGGGTTCCCTGACCACCCATGTTCCCGACCAGCTGGCTACAAATTTGGGGGTTTCCAACTACTTCCTCACGTTTGACAATTTGCTGGAATGACTAACAAAACTCAGGAGAATGCTGCATTTATGATTATAGTTTTATTATAAAGGATACAAATCAGGATCATTCAAAAGAATAGACCCATAGAGCCAAATCTGGAAGGGTCCCAAACACAGAGCTTGCATGTCATCTCCCTGTTGAATCAGAATGGTCACCCTCATGACCTGTTGATGTATTTAGCAACCAGAAAAGATTACCTGAGCTTTGAGTCCAGAGTTTTTAATTAAAGTCTCATCACATAAGCATGATTGATTGAATCATTGCCCATGAAGTTGAACTCAATCTCCAGCCCCTGTCCTCTCCCTAGAGGTTAGGCTGATATCATGTGGCTCAAAATCCCGTGCTGCCAATCACGTGGTTGGTCTTTCTGTCATAGTCATTCCCTCTCCGGAAACTATCCAGGGGCCCACTTTGAATAGCAAACACACTCCTATCACTTGAGAAATTGCAAGGGTTCAGTAGCTCCTAGGAACCTAGGACAAAGACCAGACAAATTCGTTATTATATAATATCCTTCAATAAATATTGAATAATTATGAATATAAATATCGAGTGAATAAACAAATGGGATGCAATGGAACTCACATGGTCCTTTCTAGCTCTGACATTCTCTAATAACATTGTTGGTAACAATAACAACAACAATAATAACAGTTAACCCTTATGTTCTAATGCCTTGGTAGCCATTAGGACTATTCAGAAACATGGTAGTTCTTCTCTCCTTCTAGACATAGAATAGGATTATATTTCTCCACCACCTATGAAAGTAGGTATAGCTATATGACTTGCTGTGACCAATAAACCATTAGTGAGTGAAACTGATATGAGTTACTTCCGGGTGAAATCTTTAAAAACCATGTGACTTTTGCCATGTTCTTTTCTCACGGTGTAAGCATGTATTGAGAAGCTAATGCTCCAAACTGAACATGTAGCATGAATAAGACATACAAACTTTTGTTGGGGTAAACCATTGAGATTTGGGGGTTATTACTGAAGCATAAGTGAGCACAGTTTGACTAGCATAAACACTGTACATGCATTATTGATTATTGTTAATAATAATATATGAAGTAATCAGTATTAGTAGCTGTATTATTATAGATGAGGAAACGGAAGCAAAGAAGAGTTACCTAATCTGTCCAAATTCACATTATTAGTAAGTGGCAGGGCTAAGCCAAGAACTCAAATCCAAGGGGTTGTCTCCAAATCTATGTGCTAAATAGTACAAAGCAACAAAGGTGAGGCAACAGGAGGAAGGCACCTAAAACTTGGTGGTGATGGTGGGTGGTGCCTGGGGGAGCAGCACTGGGTGGGATGAGTTTTCACACTCTGCTGCTGTGTTTGGTTTTACTAAGTTGCTTTGTCCTTTCAGTTACAGGCTTAGAGGAGTAGAGAGTCTGGAAGTGTCTCTGGATGTGCTTTTGACATTTTATATTTCACACCCATGAAATTGTGGAGATTTTTAATTGTTGGGTGCTTTTTCAGAAAAAAATACAGAAGTTATATTCAAAAGGATCTCTTCATGCCACATGGAAAGTCTTTGATGCTGCCTTGGCATTTGAGAAAATAAGCATCCAAGTGAATAAATAGCTTTTGCATGGGATTAGACAGAATTTAAATGGCAATAAGGAAAGACCAAGGTTAGTGACAAAGGAATAGCTATTTGGGTCTCTCCTGGCCCTTGTAATCCTTTGAATACTTAATTGGATTTTCTTTCAAACATCTTTTATTGTCTCCTGCAGTTTAAATGGGAAGTAAACTCATCAAATATATTCATGGATTATAAACAGTGGTGCTTTGGTTTCAGTGGAGGGGCCTGGAGCAGAGCTGAGGGGGGATATCTTGGCAGGCTTTGGTGGGGGAGTGGGGCATGTCAGCAGGTTGTTCCAGCAGCTTGTCTGTCTCCTAGGCCTCTTGTCTGTCTCCAAGGCTACTCTGCAGGCCCATCGGGACATGTGCTATATTTGACACAATCTCTGATGTAGAGCCTTGTATGTAGAAAACAATAACTATTTGTTAATTACGATTGACCAGGAAATGAGAATTTATTGGGAAGAAGGATTTGGAAATACTTTATCCAGTTCTGTGGTATCTTCTGAGAGAGATTTTTCTGTGGGAAAGGATTGTTAGTGGTCAAGGTTCCCAAAAGAAAAGGCTGTTGATCAAGCAAAGCTAGGTTTATTAGACTTACTGCACTTAGGGAGAACACTACCTTGACAGAGTCTTAGTAAAAGCTCAGAAGGGGAAGTTAGAGAGGTTATTTATTGTGTTTAGAACCTGGGATGGATGATTCTAAGGTGAGTCTTTCAAGGCAAAGAACGAATTGGTATTGGGCAGAGTTTATGACATAATATTTTATGTAACATAGAGGTGAGGGTCTTGAGGTGTGTATGTTGATGAGCCGGCTGTTAGTTTTCAAAAGTAAATGGTTTCATTTTTTTCATAGTCTTATCTCTTAGGTGCAAGTATTTCCTGGATCAAGTGGCTAAATTATTTTTTGCCTAATCCCAGTATTGTTTAGCCCTGAGGAACAAAAGTAATGTTTGTGTATAAATATTCCTCAATGAAGTTGATAAGGAAAAAGAAGGAATGTTTGGTCCCAGAACTGTTTAGCACAAGGTCAGAAAAGTTTGCTGGTTTCAGTTCTCAGGATAGACAACGACCAGGCAGGTCATTTGGAGACTCTATGTATGACCCCAGCCATTAGAAAATACCTTTTCTCTAAACTCACACTTAGAATCCCCTCACACTTAGGATCTGCACTAACCATGAAAGTCTGATATGAATTATTTAAATCTACTGGAGTTGAAGAAGGTGATCATAGAATCCTCTGACAGAGAAGACTTAGTTTCCTGCTTTAAATTCACTAAAGTTTTCACAGCCTAAATGAGTTAAGTATCTTTCAATTGGTGAAGTGGTTTATTAATTTTGTTTCAGGTCAATCAGAAATGATTTGACATTTGTATTTGTGGTAGTCCTTTTTAAAAGCAGTTGACTCTGTAATGCTCTACAAATTGTTCTTACCAAAATGAAGGTGTGTTCCTAAAGGAGTTAATAAATGTGATTGCTCCCTACTCTTGAGTAAAACATTCCCTGTGCCCCACATGTGGAGAGGAGAAGACTTCTTTTCTAGAGGATACCATGAGTATAGTGAATTATTTTACTTAGTGGAAACATTGGCTATTGTATCCCAGCCCACAGATGGCATTGAAAACAGAGTTGAAAATCAGTTGTTTAAATATTAATAGTTTTATGCACCAGTGCTTTGTGAAATATAGGCAAAGTAGAACTGAACAGTAAGGAAACATACCTGTGGCTTTAGAAAGATAAATTACATACTCAGCGTCTGGAATTTAAATGACATGTTTTCTTCTTTGAATGCAAATAACAGTTAATGGTGACAAGGGCATAGCTATCCTAATGTATTTTCCCTTCTGGAAATATGTCTTGAAAATCATGAAGGTATTTTCAGTTCAAAAGATGATTTTAAAAGAATTAAGTTAAAGGGCTAATACAAAGCAAAACAGAACAAAGCAAAACGGAACAAAACAAAACAAAACAACCTCAGAGAGATTTATCTTATTTGCTTTTCTTTGAAAAAAGCAACTCCTTGTTTCCTATTAGTTCTTAAATTTTCTTAGGAATATCATTTTCTCTGCATAACAAATAAAATAATAAATATCCCCATTATGTCACTCATTGAGTAACTACAATGTGCTAGCCATAGTGCTTGATCCTTCCTTGCATCACTTCAACTGATCCTCCCAACAGCCCTGTGAGGTATTATTCCCCCATTTTACAGAAGGCAAATTTGAAGGTTAGAGAGATTATGTTATTTGTACCTCACATTCTTTCTCTTAAAGACTCACAAGCCATGGAATATTAGAAGCAGAATGGAACTTAGAAACCATCCAGTTTGACCCCTTGTTTTATAGATGAGAAAACTGAGACCCAGAGAAGGAAAGTGATTTGAAGTGGAATCTTATTCTGGGTTGCACATTGTGGTGGACGTGCCAGGCTGACGGTGGTAATTCCCTCACCTTTGCCCGTTGTTGATTCAAGAATGGATGACTATGGCCACTACAGTGTGAGGGGAAATGTGATAGAGATTTTCCTGGAACAATTTCACCGTTTCCCAGATCCTTACCTAGCTATAAGGAGAGAAGGCAGCTATCTTTCATTAGCCCAAGGGTGATGCCAAGTGAAGAAAGACAGAGTGGACAGAGGGAAAGCATCTGCATTCCTAAGGATGTTCTTGCACCTCTGATTACACTGACTTTGAAGCTCATCCTCCCTCTGGACTGCATAACTTATATTAAAGGTCTGTATAGTTACAGAGTTATGAATAGCTATCATATGTAGTTATATGGTTATTATAAGTATATAGTTACATATAATTATGATAAATTTCCTCATTATTTAATTCAGTTTGAATCAGGGTTTCCACTTGTGGTCAAAAGGATATAAGGATATAAATATTTATTTAACTTGCATTTACCTGTCTCCTACTCTCTTTCTCTTTTTATCTTTCTATATCTCTGTGTGCATACATACACATACATTTAATGCAATGAACTCAATTAGGAGAAAAGCAAATTATTTTATGTGCAAGTATGTAACAAAGAATATAAGAAACTGAGAACACAATATATAGACACAGGATAAAATATATGTAAACCCAGAGGGCAATGAGCAGAGTAGATTCAAAAATGGAAGGTTGGGGGAGATGGTTTCTTGAAAATTAATTTTGAACAGAATAGTGAAAATGGGAATGGGTCAATGTCAGTAGATTAGAGTTTTAAAATAAAAAGCTAAGCTTCTAGGGCCATAGTAATTTTTACAATTTGACTAGACTAAATCAATAACATGAGTATGGATACTTGTGCATCTGCAGTCAGGACATTTTTGAGATATTTAGCTTTGGCCCACTCATTTGTATTTGGAAGTTTGAGCAATGTAGAGACACAATGTGTTCATTTGCTTCTTTCTTCCTCCCAAAATATGGCCTTTTCACAACAAAATAAAACATTTGTTAAAGTTTTGCTGAAATATTGAACTCTCCTCACATATTTGCCACTGTCTCACTTCCTTCCCAAGAGGTCATAAGTTTCCAGCTGGAACAAGTATCCCTATTCACTTCCACCTGGTTGAAAATCCAAGAGCAACTGTAGCCAGGGTCCTGGGTTCACTCTTTGGTGGGCCACTTAGCAATGTTCCCTTGCAGAACTCAGTCTGGCTTTTCATCTGCTGTGGCCTCAGGAACGAGAGAGATTTTGGTAGACCGTACTGCTGCTCAGAAACATTCAGTGCCTCTCTTCTGGGACCAGCATACGTTCCCAGTCTGTTGTATTGGGGCATGCCATGTGATTTGCTTTGGCCAGTATAGTGAGTGGATGTGATGTGTGTCACTTCTGGGCAGAAGCTTTAAGAGCCAGAGCGTGAGTTGCCAAGTTGACGTCCCCCTGCCTCTATGACTGTGGAAATGAGAGTCGAAATGGCAGCTCTGTCCACCGGGATTCCTGAATAATTACAACGTGCAAAGCCCTGGCCAGCCCACATTGAACAATTATGTGTGAAAAGTAAACTTTATTGTTTGAAGAGACAGAGATTTTGACATTATTTCTTACCACAGCATAACCTAGCAAATCTGGACTGATACAGTGACAAGTGAAAGAGTGTGGAGGTTTGGAATGTGGCAATTCTCATTCATTGGAAATAATTAACCTACAGATGGCATATGCTCTAGAGATGGGCAATTTTTTAGATACTGTGTGCAATTTTGCAAAGAAAGATAAAAAAGAATATGTAAAACTATGAGGCCTGGGAAAAAACTGAAAACCGAATAGAATGACAACGTAGTTCAGACAGAGAAAAAATTAAGTTATAGTTTATGCACATCTTGGTGTGTGAGTTGTGAACTTTCTGTACACATTTCTACACACACGATTATTATTTTCTGTTGACTGTCTTATTAAAGTTATGGCTATTACAGTGCCTGCTATTTGCAAAGCCATTAAAAATTAATACCTATTGTATATGAAAGTGTTATTAAAGCAACGTGTAGTAGTTAAAATGTTGGGGGTGGGCATTCGCAGTTCTCCGAGTTCTCTGCTTCCCTCTCTTCCTGCTTTCTCTCTCTCTCTCTTCTTCATCTCCCTGCTCCATTCTAGGGAGGAAAGAGCCTTGGTTGCTCAGCTGGCTCTGCTCCCCCTGTTGTGATCAGGGAACATGCCTGAAAGGAGAGGAAAGGAATGTGAAAACAGGCCAAATTACTTAAGAGGAAAAGGATGAGACTGAGAGGGGTCGCCTAGGAAGAGGAGAAAAACCAGCAGGTGTGAGGAGAGTGGGGCAAGAAAAGGGGAAAAGGAAAAGGAAGGCAAAGCAGGGTGCCGTAGCAGGGAGCTTTGGGAGTGATGAATGACAGGTGCCTTTTGGAAGGTCCACTGTGTTGTACAGCGCAAAGCCTTGGTCTCCAGCTTCTCAAGAGACATTTCAAAATGCAGTTTGTCTAGTTCCAAAAGGAATATCCTGTTGGTATTTTTATTCTTCTCACATTACATATATAGATTACTTTGGGAGAATTGACACTCTTCCCATACAAGGACAGAATATGCATATTCATTTCTTCAACTTTTCTTTTCCGTACTTACCTCAGTTCAGGTTTTCTTCATACATCTTGTATAGCTCATTAATTTGAATCAATCCCATCCAAATTTATTTCTAGATATTTTATATTTTTGTTGCTCTCATCAAGGATATCTGCTATGATATTTTCTAACAGCTTGCTGTTTCTCTATAGGGATGATGCCGATTTTCTGTGTTGTTATACACCCAGCCACCTTACCTGCTTTTCATTGTTTGAAATTAGTTGATTCTCTTAGGCTTTCCCGGTATACAATCACATTATCTGTAGATAATGGTAATGTTATTTCCTCCTTTCTAATTTTTTTTAGACCTTTAATTTTATTCTCTTAGTTAATTGTATTGGCTAGTACCTCCGTAACAATGTTAAGATAATGTGGTGTCAGTGGATGTCACTGATTTACTCCTGACTTTATTGGTAATATTTGTAGCGTTTCTCTGATGCTGCTGTTTGGATTGAAACGTATGTCTGTGCACAGCCACATTTGCTTCTACCTCTATTGGTAAAGAAGTATTTATCTATTCCTATTGGAATTAGTGCAATCAACTTGTCCCTTTTGCCTGGGACTTTCCTGATTTTAGCACTGAAGGTCCCATATCCTGGGAAACCTCTCAGTCTCAGACAAACTGGGAAAATTGGTCACTTGAACTGAGCATTTTTTTATCTGATCATTTTTCAGCATCTCTGTAGATACCTTATGATTTTTCAATTTGACTAATTGATATGATTAATTATATGTATATGTTTTATGATATTGAGATAATATTGAGTTTTTTTTTTGTCTTGGCATGAACTCCAATTAATCATGTTATGCTAGTTCTCTGGCTGGCTGCTGGACCCTATTTGCTAATATTTCTATGTTAGGTATTTCTTGTCAACATTCCTAAGTGAGATCAGTCTGTGGTTTTCTTTTCTGTGTGTTATTTTTGTTGGTATCAGTGTTGTGGTGACTTCATACAAAGTATTTGGAATCTTTATTTCTTTTTCTATGTTCTGCAACAATTTAAATAGCATTGGCTTTGCTATTCCTTAAAGTTTTGGTAGGTTTTCCCTGTGAAGCCATCTGGACTTGGTGTTTTTGTGATAAGTAGCTATTTGACATGTTTTTTCTAGGCTTTTTTTTTTTTTTTCTTGACACTAGTTGGTTTGTTTAAATTGTCTCTTAGGGTTCACTTTTGATAATTTATGTCTTATTGAACAATTCTCCATTCAGGCTTTCAAATTATTTGAGTAGAATTGATCGAAATAATCTCTTGTGATTCTTTTAATATACACTATATATCTGCATATTTTCACATTTTCATTTTTTATGTCTTGTATCTTTATCCCTTAATTTAGCTTATGATTTTATATTTTATTGATGTCTTTTTCCTTCCCAAAGAACATATGTCTGTCTGTCTCTTTCTTTTATCTATATGCCTTTTTACACAGTTTTATTATTTTCCTATTTTATAATTCAGTGATTTCTGGCTTTATTTATTATTTCATTCTGCTTTAATAGTCTTATTTTTTGCTTTTTTAATAACTCCTTGAGAATATATGCATAATTTATTTCTCTCCATCCTTTCTTATTCATAATGTATGCTTAAGATTATGAATTTTGCTCTGAGAACTCTTTAGCTGTGGCCCATAGATTGTGACGTGGTTTTTACAAAGCCGTTGTCATCCATGTCTAGTTCAATTGTGTCGTCATCAGAGAAGGTTATCCATATAATTTCTACTTTAGGGTATTTGGCCCATCACTGTCATTCTGTAGAATCCAGGGAAGTTCCCTCAGCCAGCTCACGTACCTTGTCCTGATCCAAAAATAGGATTGTTAATTTTGCCCCTCGGGGTTCATCGCTTACTTTGTGCTTTTCGCGTCTTCCAGAACTCTAATTTTCTCTGCATTTGGCAACCCTTCCTTGTATGCTGTGGCTCAGCCTTACAGATGCCCCCGAGTTCTGTCAGACATGGAGTTTGTGTTCTGTCTCTCTGTCTCCTTGTTCTGAGGGATTTCCAAGAGAAAAGGGTGTCAGAAACTTCTTTACTCTGCCATCTTGCAACTGGCAGTCTTGGCCATGTAATTATAGATTGTTTTGCAACAGATTTTGGGATGCCATCTATTCTGCAGTCGTGCCTCCCGGCGTCCCATCACCCCAATGCTCGGGAGCCTCTGCCAGGCCTGGTCAGTGTGTGTTCAGTATTCACGGGCTCACATCAGATTCAGTTCTCTCTGTTGCGTCTTCCCAACTAGCTGTTCTCCATCACTTTCCCTGCATTTCTCCTCGGCTCCTTCTGTGCCACTTGGTACTGGACCAGCCCAATTATCGTGATTTTGACTTTTCATTTTACCCTCAATGTTCTTTGAGGCTAACCTGCTTTTGCAAAATCGTCACTGCCCTTTTAATAAAAGAACCATTTCTTTTTTTTAAATTTCAAATCTTCTGGGTGTCTAGTAAATGAGTTTGGTTCATGACCATGGTACAAGGCCAATCCTTCCCTCTCGCGGTGTATTTGCTCCTTTTCTGTACATGTGTGTGGGTGTGCGCGTGTTCGTGTGTAGTAAGCTCTGTCTGCAGCCCGTTGTGTCTCCATGTCTCTCCCTTGTGCGTCCCCGTACACAGGTCCTGTAAACTCCAGTGACTTCCTGTGTCTCTTGCCTGCGGGGTCCTCAGGCTTCAGGAGCACACTCAGACCTGGCTTTGCTCCTGAGAGCAATGGCCCCCAACCAGTGCTGGAGAGGAGCTGGTGAATAAACACCCGTCCTCTTGCTCGTTTGTGGGGCAACATTGAGGGGGCTCCCCACAGTCTCCCAGAGGGTTCGTGGCAGGCCTGAGCCCCAGTGACCCACGGTGATGACCCACTCATTAGAACACCCCATGCTGGCTTCCAGACTCACCTCCCCACCCCCGTGCTGTGCCTCCCTGCATCAGCTCTCCCCCAAACTGCTTGCACCCTAATGCTTCCCTCAGGGTTTGCTTTTGGGGGAACCTCAGACCCGATGCTGGGTTTGTGTGTGCTGCCACACTGTGGGTTTGATCAGCAGCCCAACCAAGCCTGCATCATCGGATAGCTTTTGGGAAAAACAGTGACATAAACTCAGCTCATTGATCACCTTCACTCCCCATCTTCGTCCACCTTCCATTACCAGGTATGTTCCACCTGCTTCTCCCTGAAGGGTCCCCCCTTCTGGGACTTTTATTCATTTACTCTTTTCCTTTAAGGGGTTCTTGGTCCAGTGGGTTCATTATTCAACAGGATTGAAATGAGGATATAATATGTGCATGAGACTCTGCTGGGTACTGAGGCATGGCAGGGAAAGGACCAAACGTTGTTCTGCTCCCTGGAGATCACAGACTAGTGGAGGCTACAGATGGCAACGCACACGCACGCGCGCGCACACACACACACACACACACACACATATAGTTATTAATACATATTGTGGCACAAGCAGTGAAGGAGAAGAACAATGTACCAAAAGAGATAATAATGAGGGACATGATTTAGATTGAGGGGTCAGGGAAGGCCCCCAGGGAAGGGCTGTTTAAGCTGAATCCCGTGAGAAAATTCTAGGTATGGGGGAAAGTGTGTGCAAAGGGCGGGAGGGGAGAGCGCCTGACTGTTCAGGGAACTACAAGAAGGTCAGTGTAACGTGCTCATTGAGATTTAGAAAGATGAGAGTGAAGAGGGTGGGTTAGAAATGCAGACATTTGTAGGCTGGGTGTGGTGGCTCATGCCTGTAATCCTAACACTTTGGGAGGCCAAGGTAGGAGGATTGCTCAAGGCCAGGAGTTCATGACCAGCCTGAACCAGAGCAAGACCTTGTCTCTACAAAAAATAGAAAAATTAGCTGGGTGTGGTGGCATACGCCTATAGTCCCAGCTACTCAGGAGGCTGAGGCAGGAGGATCACTTGAGCCCAGGAGTTTGAGGTTGCAGTGAGCTATGATGATGTCACTGCCCAGGTGACAGAGTGAGAACCTGTCTCAAAAAACAAACAAACAACAACAACAACAAAAAACACAGGGACTTGTAAGCCATGGTAGGAAGTTGAGATTTTATTCTTCTTAAACTACCAGTCCTAGTTACTTGTGGTACACCAGGGTCTTTAGTAACTTACTTTAACCACTGGCCAATGATGGAAATTAAAAATTCCATGGCACAGAGGTTTCTCAGGATTGAACATTTTATCTCTTTTTGAGATCATGCAAAGTGGATATTTCTCAACAGAGTGGTCCTTCTTAGGAATTTTCTTTTTTGCCCACAGACCAAGGAATATGCATAATTCTTATGTAAATGTGCTTTCAGTCACAGCCAAGTACCCCACGTGTTGTCAGGGCGGCCTCCTCTCCTGCTGAAGGTTCCTCTGCCAGTCCTGGGCACTCACTTTCCCTCTAGAGGGATCTTTATAACTTGTGTTTGAATTACAGGTACAGAGAGAAATCACCTCTCTGTAGGTAATTAGCTTTTGAGGGCGAAGACCCCATTTTGGCCTAATTAGCCATTTGGTTTTTCTTTCTAGTAAGCCCTTTCTTTCTAGTAAGCCCTTCCGCTTACTAGCACCCTTCAAATGGTAAATGTAATGAAAAAAAAAAAACCGTATGTATTAGCTATTCATACTTTTCACTGGTTCTTTAGCCATGTGTGATGGTGGCAGGGACTGTACCATATACCAGGGGGTTTAGTGCCTAATCCAAAGGTTTCCTCTTCTGTTATCATTCCACTCGGCCCCCCTGTGGGAGAACATCCTTCTGCAAACTCTCTGTTTGATAAATCTGGCAGTCTCTGTGCTCACCCCATTCCCACCTCCTCACCATTGACACTTCTCTGTCTGCCTCTTGCAAATACAGGCCTCTGTCCTCGGCTCTCTTTTCTTCTCGGGCTCTGAGTTCTCCCTGGTGGTCCCCGCCATGCACATGGCAAGAATGATCAGCTGTGTTCTGAGGATGCCTGTGCCTGTGATCTGCTAAGCCCTCAGTTGGCACTTGTCCCGGCCAGGCGCCTGCTGCAGCCTGCTGGCGAGGGAGTGGCACCACCTGCCACACAGTCACTCCAGGCCGACACCTGGGAGTCCCCGCAGTGCTCCCTCCTCCTTAACCCCTATGGCATCAGTCACAGACCCCACACACTCTGTCTTCTCCCTTCTGCTCCTCCCGCCCTACTTCCACCACCACTACCCAGGCTGGACCAAATTCATCATCTCTTCCCTGGACACTGAAAATAACCCTTGAATTCCTCTTCCTGCCTACAGTCTTTGCCTGCCCCCAGCTCCATCTTCCCTATGTCAGAATTCCTCTCTCAGAAATGCCACTGCCACCCCACACCCCACCTCCCAACAGCCCAAAGACCAGACAGGCTGAGGGATGCTGTGCCCGGCCACCGTGATTAAATGGTAACCCACAACCCCTTTTCTTCCTGCCTGGACTGTTAATGAGACACAACTCCAGGGAAAACAGCGGGAAACAAACCCCAGGTTACGTATGTTTCTGCCACTGGGACGGAGTGAAGGCTAGAAATAAAGTAACCTTGACTTACAGACAAATAAATTATAATTCTAACACACCTGAGACGCAAACTACTGCACTAATTGTTTTGGTATCTTTGTCTTCATGAGATGGGGAAGCCCTGAGGGTCCCTGTCTAACTCCTGCATATGGCTCTTGGGCCTGGATCTCAGTGGGTTCTCAATTGACACTTCCAGAACTGTTGATGTGCATTGAATGCCTCACTGCCCAGGTGCTCCTGATTAGATCCCTGGGAAACTTGTTCCCTTTTAGACAGGGTCTAAAATACTGATACAGGCAGCTAGGAGAAGGGGCTTGAGAGGTGGAAGGAGCACAGAGAGAGAGAGAGAGAGAGAGAGGGAAGGAGAAAGAAAGAGGGTGCGCTGGACTTCTCTGAGTGTAAGAATCATGGATTATTATTCGAGCACCTCAGACAGGGGCACACACTGGGCACTTCAGTGGATCAGCTCTGGGGTTGGCGAGGATGAACCTGCATAAAGCTGAGCAGGACTCACTCACATTGTTTATTCCTCCTCACTGTGTGGGAAGGAAATTATCCTTGGCTGCGCATGTAAGCTTGAACTGGAGCACGAATCCCCTGGCTAATACTAATTGGACGGGGCAGGCCCGAGGTGGCCTTGCCAGCTACCCAGGAGCTGCCCCTTGGCTCAGGCAGCCACTCTGCTGCCTCGTCAGGCCAGTGGCAGCCTGTGAGCCCCCGTCTTCCCCAGGACCTCACACACCGCTGCTGCCGCCGCTAGGTAGTGGGCGGAGGCTGCTGGGTGTTCGTTCACGGAGAGCCTTCCTGGGTGGCTTCTGGGCTTCCTGGGGAGACAGACATTTTTGCTCATAACTCAGAGGTAAATGAGGAAAGCTGTCTTGCTTTCCACATTCTATCCTTTTTTTTTGTCTTTATAAGCTGGCCAATTTGTTTAAAAGCTGTCACCTTCCCAAACCTGAAAGTGACATTGCTTGCATTTTCAATTGCTTGCTTTTCAATAGGCCTTTTCCTTACTACATAGAAGATTTGCAACATGTTCAGAATGCATTTTTAAAATATCAGGTTCCAGGCTCTGAACAAAGTCCATAAACTTGCATTTTACTGAAGCAAGTTGCCAGCACTCTTTCCCCATAAGTTACAGTTTCACGAGCAAGTTGCCTAATTACTCAATGACAACACAGGTATGTGGCAGTCACAGTCCACAGGTAACTGAGGAAATCTGATGATTACCATGCTGCGCAAGTGCTTGCCATCTCTCATAGACCACTGTCTGATGGATACCCAGCCTGTCTCCACTTGCAGAGGACACTGCTGCTGCCCTGCCCAGACTCACTTTCCCAGGCCAGGTGTTCAGGATTGGCAGCTGAGGGCACATGGCTGCTTCCTGCTCATAATTGCACTCCGTGGTCCAGGAGCCTCCTCAACTTGAAGGTTATGCTCAGTCACCCATTCCACATCCCATGACGACTGACACAGAGGTACCCAAGAGCAGTGCCCTGGTCTCATTCGGGGACCTGCTCTGGTGTGCTTCTTGCTCCGGAGCTCCTGGTGGGGTCGGGCTGACGCAAGCTCCAGTGGAGACCACACTCTTGTTCAGCCTCTTCCTTGCCCGTCCTGGTTCCTCCCTTCCCTTCCTCCTGAGAGCTCCCTCTCAATAAACCACGTGCTCCCAAATCTCTGCCTCAGGCTTTGTCTTTAGGAAACCTGACCCAAGACACCAGCCATGTACTATCAACAAGCAATTGTTTGCTTTCCACAAGAGGAAAAGCAGTCACCCAAAGGTTAGAGTGGAGGAACAAACCGATCAAAAGGGAACGAAAGAAATGATGAAGAATTGGGGTAACACTGCCTCATTTCTTCCCTCTTATTTCAATTCAATTTATTAGCTATTTTGGAGCAACCAATCCCTCACTGTTGGACATTTTGGTAATTTTCCATCTTTGACCATTACAAATAATGCTGCAGTGAGTGCTCTCAAACATAAATCTGCAATTGCATCTCAACTCTGATTTTTTTTTGTGGCTAGATTTGAGCAAGGACAATTACCAAGGCATAAAGGGTATAGGCAGTTTCCAAACTCTTGATACCTATCATCAAATTTCTTCAGAATGGATGTGGGTAACAACCCGCTCTGCTATCTGTCTTATGTGAAGATAGCCCATTTTACAATTCTGCTCTTACTGAGCATTAGTTTTGAGAAAAGCTTGCCACTTTTAGGGGAAGATGGTTTCTAGTTTTAATTTCGTTTTCTTTGATTATTTATGAATATTTTTCTTATGGTTATTAGAAATTTTAATTACTTTTCATGTCAATTATCTGTACATGTCACTACTCATTGTTCTGAAGGACCACTTTTCTTCTATTTGTCCTTAATGGTAACAGCTCCATTTAATAAACTCTTGCAATGTGCTGAGCATGGAGTTAAGTGCTTTGCATATATTACTTTACATAACTTTTATTACATAACTATAAATATAATAAAATAGAATTATTTTATGTAATTATCATCTGATTACTACTAGTTCATAATATGGTTCTTACTACAAATGAGAAAATGTGTCTCCTACCTCAGGTAGGACACTACAGTTCTGTTTCAAGGCCCATGGCTTGGTGAGTGGATAGTGAGCTGAATTTTGGCTCCTACTTTCTCCCTCTGCTGTACTCTCTTGTGCAATGAACAAACTGTATGACTGTAGAGGAGAGAATGTTCTTGCTTCTCATAATAACCTTGTGAAGTGGGTATTACTTTTTCCATTTTGAGATGAGGAAATTGAGGTGCAGACAGTTTTTAAATTGACTTGTCCAAGGTCACACAGCTGTAAGAAAGTGAATCAGGTTTTGATCACAAGCCTGGGTGATTCTAGGGCCAGAACTAATTGTGGTACTAGGCTGCCTTTATATATTATGTCTAGTAATCCCCTGATCTAGTGGCAGAAATGTTTCTTTCTTGCTTTGTCTTTTAATTTTTTTATTATTATTTTTTTATTTCAGCATATTATGGGGGTACAAAAGTTTACATTATGTATGTCTTTTAGTTTTTGAGGTACAGAAGATTTAAATGTTTATGTGAGTAAATTGAGCAATTAATCATTTCCTTCATGTTTCTTTAAAAAAATGTTTTGTTTTTTTTTTGCTTAGAAAGTATTGATTATTTTAATGGTGGATTGAAAAGTCCTTTCCTTGACTTGCTACCCCAAATTAGGAGCTGCTTCAGCTAAAAATATTCAACATGGTATTTCAAAGTCAGTGTAACATCACTTAGTGTTTCTGTAGGTTTTTTTTTTGAAAGTTGTTCAGTTTTCGCTGGAACAGTGGTCCCACATCTTTGTTAGAAGCCATGTTCTCTTGAGTTAACGTGTAGGTTTACTTGCATTCTTAGAGATCATGTTACCTTAGGGAATAAAGTGGCCTCCCTTAACAACCTAAATTTGGAATCAGCAAGATTTAAAACAGGAAAAAGGAGCTCTGTGGAGAGAAGAGGGGCTGGATCAGTGTTCCTGAATTTCGACTTATCCTTGGGGATCTCTTTTTCTGTGTACCAGTCACACATCCATGATGATTTTGGGAGTGAACTCTTTTCCATCTCTGACCCAAGTACATAGCTAACCTGTCCTCTTGATTTTCCTAGAGATGGCACCAACTTTGAAAAGATTTTTGCTGAATAATTTAAGTTAAAAAAAGGAGAAGTATTCAGGATAAATATAAACATAAATTTATATACAAAATATAAAACAGTCTAACATACACATTTCAGCCTTTTGATCCTACCAACGCTGGCTGTCGGGAGCTAGTTCCCACCCTTGCGCGTGCAGGGGTGCACAACTTGCCGACACTTGACTGGAATTCAGGATTCTGCTTCTGGCCTTGCCTCTCCGCAGATGACCCCACCTTAACCCTCGTTCCACTGAAGCTGCCAGCTGGGCATCTTGACACCTTTGTACTTCAAACCAGGGCAACAGCACACCTTTTACACTTCAACTGTGCCTCTCTCTGTTGTTGATAAATTATCTCATGGGCACCTCAAACTGACCTCCCCAACTCCTTCCCCAAACCTGCCTCTTCTGTAATCTTTTACTGGATGAGGGGCAGCCCCTTCAATCCTGGATTCCTCCCACTTGCTCACTCCCATACCCAAAAAACCTTATTGATAACACCCCTGAGTCTTCTCTGTCTACCCTCACCTCTCTTGCCCTACTCTCATGACCTTCTATCAGAACTTGGATTACTTCAAGAGTATCCTAAACTGCCCTTTCTGCATCCAATTGGGCCTTTTTCTATTTAATGAAGGACAATTAATTGAACAACTATTTATGTGTTAGGTCCTATAATATCGTGGTAAACAAAATGGACATGTTCCTGACTTTATGGAATTTACTTTAAAGAAAGGAAGACATTTACTCATTTATTAAAACTAATATTCATTGAGCACTAAGTATAAGACTTTGGCCTAGAAGCTGTATCCGAGGTAGTGAACAAACAGATATGGCCTTGACTTCGTGGTCCTTAGATCCAGTGGGGGAAAATTGCATTGAATAAATAAGCACACAAATAAGTGTATATTATAAATTATAATAAAAAGTAATAGTACTATAATAGTTTATGAGAGGAAACCTCTATAGTCAGGTAGATTAAAGATTGTTGAAAATTCCTTGCTACTCCTCCCATTGAGAGGTGAACTCTAACTCCCTTCCTTAAACCTGGCTAGCTTTTCAGTTTGTTGCTTGACTGGTGAAATAAAGTGGAAGTGATGTTCTGGGACTTACAAGGCCAATTCATAAGAAGCATTGCAGCTTCCACCCAGGCCTCTTAGAACACTCTTCCTGGGAGTTCTGAGTTAGTAGGTAAGATGTCTGATTATTCTGAGTTTACCATGTGTAGGCATTCTGGTCTATGGTCCCATTAAGCCCAGACTTTCAGTTATTCCCCTTGAGGCACCAGACATGAGTCAAGCCATCCCGGGCCCTCCTGACTAGCCCGTCCTCCAGATGAGTACCACTGAATGACCTTAGTTGATGCTACAAGGAGCTGAAGAATCACTCAGCTCAACCCTGCCTGAATCACTTACCCATAAAATCACATGATGTAGTAAATTGTTGTTGTTTTAAGTCACTAAGTGTAGGGGTTGTTTGTTACACGGCAACGAGTAACAAGAACGGATAGAATGGGCAAAAAGTACACTCTGATTGAGAATGTCAAGTAAGTGGAGACCTAAAGAATAAATAGTAGTTAAGAGGACAAGGAACAGGTGGGAGTTTCCAGGCCTAGGGGAGGATCTAAGTCCTAAAAGAGATTAAAGAATTAGACAATCTGAAAGAAAGTTTAAGATGAATCTGGAGAGGTAGGTACAGGTCAGATCATCGAGGGTCTTGTGGGCTCTAGAGAGTGTTGTAAGTTTTTTGCTTAAGAGCAATGTGGGATTATGGCGAAGTTTTAAGAAACAAAATCTAACACTTTGGCTTGCAATTTTAAAAACTATTCTAGCTAGCACATGGAGAATGGATTGGGAGGGAGCAAAAGGGGAATTAATGAGATTGTTTAGGAGGCTATTGCTATGGTCTAGGGAAGGAGATGGTGTCTTGTAGTGAGGGAGGGTGGCAGAGGGGGAGGATAAAACTGGACAGACTTGAGACATAGTTTAGAGTAAAATCAATAAGACTTAGTATTGGACTGGAGTATGTGTGTGTATGGGGGGGAAAGGCCAGTGCTGAGGATGACCCATAGGTGTCTGGTAACTGGTCCAGGAAGGTGCCATTTACTGAACTGAGGATGCCAATTAAAGGAACAGATTTTGGGAGAATGTTCACGTGTCTGTTATATGTTAAGTTTGAGATGATTTTAGAAATTCCAGTAGAGATTTCTGGTAGTCAGTTGCACATATGTATATCAAGGGCAGGTAATAGGTCTGGGGTAGTGACATAATTTGGAGAGTCACTAAGTGAATGGATAGTATTTACAGCTACAGGAATAGGGTAGGCCATCTATGGTGAGCATTTAGAGATAGCAGAGCCCAGGATCTATCCCTGGGGAACTCCAAGTTTTACATATTGGAAGAGGAGGTAGAGGAGCTAGGAAAAGATCTTGAGAAGGAGCACTTAGAGAGATAGAAGGAAAATCACAAGAGTGTTATGTTTTGGAAGCCAAGAGAAGACAAGTGTTTCAAGCAGGAAGAAATGGTGCCATCAAGTGTGTGGAATGCTTCTGAGAGTTCTAGTAAGATGAGGACTGAAAACTGAGCATTGGAGTTGGCAACATGAAGGTCACTGATGGCCTTAGCAAGAACAGTTTTGGCAGAAGCCAAATTGGAATGAATTGGAGAGGAAATGAGTGGGATTTATGTAGCATGTATAGATAATGATGTAGAGCTGGGAGTAGATCTGGAGTTAATGTAGAATTTTTCAAAATAAAGGATTCTAGAACAAGTTTGAATGCTGTTGGGAGGAATCCAATAAAGAAGGAGAAAGAGAAGACACTGACTAATTCACCCTTTGCAATGCTGCTGGAGTCTTCTTTGTAAAAAGAAATACAAATTTGCAGATATAACTTCCTAGTTTAAAATTTTTTGGAGACTCTCTTTGGCTTTCAAGGTTTGGTTCAAACATCTTAACCTTGGATTTTCATGCCTTTCTGACCAAGGTCTTGCTCACTCCTTGAGTTTCATCTCCTGCCATTCACTCACGAAAATGCTTGAACTAGGACCCAAGTTATTTCATGACTTGCTACCTTTGCTATTTCTTGTGCCCAGGATGTCCTCCCTCATTTCTTCCTCCAGCTTATTTCTATTTGTATCAGTTATCTATTGCTGTGTAACAAATCATCCCACAGTTTAGTGGCTTAAAATAACAAATATTTATTACCTCATATTATAGTTTTGAGGGTTAAGAATCTAGGAGCAGTTTAGCTGAGTTCTCAGGATCTCTTGTGAGATTGCAGTCAGGTTGTCAGCAGAGACTTCAGTCATCTCAAGGCTTGGCTGGGGTGGGGAATTGCTTCCAACCTCTCTGTCACACGGTTGTAGGAAGGGCTCAATTCCTGCTGGCTGTTCACTGGGGGCCTGAGTTTCTTACCATGTGGGCCTTTCCACAGGCCTGTATGAATGCCCTTAGGACATGGCATGTGGCTTCCTGAGAACAAGTGATCCAAGAGAGTGAGGGAGAGTGGCCAAGTGAGAGCCCAAGATGGAACCTGTATGCTCTTTGTCACACAGCAACGCTGGTACAATATAGGAGGAGACTACACAAGGATGTGAGTATGAGGAGGTACGGCCATCTTGGAGGCTGGCTGGATACACCCTGTCTTTTAATTCATTTCAAGATACCCCCTTGTCAGTGGAAATTTTCTGATACTCTCAGTTTGGTTGGATGCCACTTTTTTCTGCCCCTGTAGTCCCTGGAGCATCCTTTCTCCTTTAGGATGAGGCACATAGGGCCATCATTGCTGAAGTACTCGTGCGCCACTTCAGCTAGTTACCACAAATGACTTTGCACCCCAGGTATGACTCTTCCCTCTTTCCACAGGTACATTAGTATAACCAAAACTTGATGTTAAATAACACTAATATTTATTTAGCAGAAATCGCACAAAAGTGATAATAAGCTAATATTTATGGAACATTTACTATATGTTGGTTACCATGTCAAGAACTAAACATATAATCTCATTAAATATTCATGATAGCACTAGAAAGCTGGAACTGCTTTAACTTTATTTTTACTGATGAGGAAACTAAGGCACAAAGAGGCCAAGGTATTTACGAATGTATGTATGACTGCATTGTTAGTAAGTGGCAGAGCTGGGATTTGAATCTAGGAAGCTTAACTTTGCACCATGCCCTCAGGCAATATGCTGTACTGTCCTGTGGACATTATCCCATCATACTCCAGCTAGAATTTAAGAAGATTGTTTTGGAGCAGATTGGTTTTCCCTGAAACACAGTCCCAGCAAGGTTCAGACAAGCGATGTATGTGGGCAAAGGTCAGAAAATGGAATGAAGGAATCATATTTGGACAAATCTGTATGTGGAACTTGTCTTGACCTTTCACATCTCTTTACAGGATTTACTTTAGTATTTTCTGAAGTGGCCCCAAATTCCCAGCCTTGCTTGTGCTTTTGCTAAATGCAAAACCCCACAAAAGACCCCAGCCCCTCCTTCTCTGGGTTTCCATTGATTTTCTCCTTCAATGAGTGCTGGTTCGTTCTCCTTCCTTTGACCACATTTCTGTCTTTTCCTGCAAATTCTCACTGCCTCTTTTTCATGAACAGAAGGCAAAGATACAATCAAGTGCAAGTTCCCAGCCGGAGAAGAGAAAACACTGCTGCTGTCTGCTACAGGAACGATGTTAAATACACATCCTATAAAAGTGAAGGCTGAGACAGCACCTTCCTGCCAGGATCCCTGAGGCACTTACAACTACATTACCAGGGCTTTTAGGAGCGAGGCCCCTTATGGGAGCCAGTCAGTCACGGGCATTTATTGAACATTCACGGGGATGGGTGCAGACTTTGAAGAGGTCTACTTGTCCAGACCTAGTTTCTAGTTCCTACAGCACTCAGGCTGCTGTACTTTTATTCATATTGTACCTTCTATCTAGAACATTCCTCCCTACCCTCACCTTTTTAGAATCTGCATTTATTAGCCTTTTTTTTTTTTTTTTTTCTGTGTAGAGCACCTTACAGCAGCTATCTACAATCTGTGGAAAGGGTTTTTAACAATGATGGTACCATACTTTTGTTTTGAAATGTTAGCTCTGGTTGCAAAATGGAGACTACTGCAAATGTGTCAACTTCTTGCCATCCCCACTGCCACCACCTGATGTTGCCTGGACTGCTATAATAGCCTCCCAATAAGTCTCTCCATTCATACTCTCCTCATGGCAGAAAGAGTGATCTTCTCAAAACTCAGCTGGATTATAGCACTTCAGAGGCTTCTCGGTATACTCAGAATTAAATCCAAACTTTTTTTATGGTTTACAAGGCTCTATATCACCTAGCTCATTCCTACTTGCCAACCTCATTATTTTAGTTACTGAGGCTGTGTCACAAATTACCCCCAAAATGTAGTGGCTTCAAGCAATAATTATTGTGTTGCAATTTGGGCAGAGCTCAAATTGCTCATTTCTGCTCTTTTTGGCATCATTTGGGGCACCTTGAAGCCCAGGGGCTAGAATCACTTGAAGTTTTACTCAGTCTCATGTCTAGTGGTTAATGATGACTGACAGCTAAGACCTTAGCTAATGCTGTTGGTCTGAACACTCACACATGGCCTCTGCCTGTCGCCTGAGCTTTCTTACAACATGGTGGCTGGGTTTCAAGAGCAAATGTCCCAAGAGAGAGAGCTGGGTAGAAGTTATATTACCTGTTCTAACCTAGCCTTTGAAATAAGGCATTGTCACTTCCACTGTATTCTATTGGGCAATCGCAAAGCCTTGCCTAGGTTCAAGTTGGGTCAGGGGAAGATAGACTCCACCTCTTGATGGGGTGTGGCAAGGTTCTGGAAGAGCACGTGGGACTAAAACATTGCTGGAGTCACTTTTGGAAAATACAATCTGCCTCATTCATCTTCAAAAATTTTGCACCCAGTTCACTAAGCTCCATATACAATGTTCTTTGAACATGTTAAATATTTTTTGAAGGCATGCGCAGTCTTTATAACAATCCTGCAAGTTAGGTATCATTATCACTATTTTAGAGAGATTGTAAGTAGTAGAATTGGGATTTGAAAGAGTATAATTTTCTTCCAATCACTGTTCCCAACCATGCTAGTTCAAACACTTGAACTAGCTTTCCCCTCTCCTACCGATATCTTGAACAGATTCTATAACTTCACAGCCAGAGCTGTTTAGTAAAGTATTCTATTTCAGCATGTGCAACTCCATCCTATTTGTGTTTAAAACTCCAGTCTCATATCCACTACTAAGATCCCCTCTTCTCTCCCTTCATCTCAGCTGGGCCGAAACTGGGGTGAGGGATACCCATTAGGGAGGGCGTGGCGCTCCTTCAGCCCCACTCCCTGCCTTTCAGGTTCCAGATGCTATGTGTTTGACACAGGGAGGAGGGCAGGGGGCAGTGCAGGGTGGTCTTTATTTCCTGGCTGCCATTAGGGGTGAGAGTTGTTCCTGGTCTTTCTCTGCTTCATCTGCTTTGGTAGCCTCTGTCAACATAGTGATCTATGTTGATGATGAGCAGGTTTTCTTGGGATACTGTTGACCCCTCCACTGAAGAAGATCCCTCAGAGAAGGGAGCTGTGTCTTCTTTTCATCATCCCCAGTGGTCCACACCCCAATTCCCTCCCAATGGGTTTTGGCCTTGGCTGGCTGGCAGCTGACCATGCAGCCTCACAGCTTCTATCTCCTCCTCCATGACATTCATGTGAACTCACAGAATTCTGTGGCTGCTTCCAAGCCCTGAAGTGACCTTGGGGAACTGGGACAGGACGGACATTGCTACCACCTTATTTCTAGGCACACCTCACCAATTTGCTACTTGCCACCTGAGAACTCTCCAGGTAAGAAGGCCCCAGTCACTATGTTCACTTCCTGGGGAGGTTGCCATTGTCACGCAGGAGCTCCCTCCGCCTCCCCTGGTCAGCTGGGGTGCTAGGCCAGGTGTGTGGGTTTCTGCATACAGTGGTGGCCAGCCATGGAGCGAGGTATGGACCCTCTGCGCCACCTAGGGCACTCTGATCTCTATGAGGATTCTCAGGAGTTGTTCTCACTTGACTTGGGGTACAAGGAGCACTGACTCAGCTCCTTACAATGATCCTGAGGAATTTCCTGCTCTCTTTACAATTTTAAGAGGGGATGAAGTTCTTATTCTCTTTCTTTTTCACTTTGATTCTAGTGCTCAGTTCTGGAGCAACAGGAAATTTTCCACTTGGCCCCTAGACACAGTCATGAAATGGCTGTGACAGTTCCTGGCCTCTCACATTCACACTCTACCCTGTATGGAGTGGGAAGCCTCTCTTCCTCCAACCACTGAAGGCAAGCGGGTTTCACTCTAATTGGACAAATTAAGTCATATGCCCACCTGGAGTCAATCACTGGGCCAGAGAAATGTCACACAGAGTGGTGTAGGCCTATGGGGGCTCACCCCTGGAACTGGAGGTTGGCTCAGTCCCACCCAAAGTGCTGGGTTGTTAGTTCCTGAAGGCGACATGAAACAAATGTGGAAGAGGCATTTGCAGGTTCTCCTTCTTGTGCTTCTAGAGCATCCTAGGTGAGCCTTAGCACAGCACCTAAAACATTTATTGAAATGTCTCCCTTCTGGTCTGTCTTTCCCATAAAACCATAAGCTCCTTGAGGGCAGGGGCCATGGATGTTTGGTTCACCACTATGTGTGTACCTGTGCCTAACTTTATGCCTGGCACACAGCAGATGTTTTAGCAAGTGTTTGTTAAGCTGAATTCAAATAAAAGGCAACAGAACTTGGAGGACCAAACATTTCTGATCTCCCTATCTCAAAGATTAATGGGCTCCATTTACATGCAGAGGCAGTGCCTACTTCTCAACCGGTACATTTTCTTTGTTCTTTATTTGATATTTCCTAATGGGCCCCTGGGCTTTACTTCTTGCCTTCCTGGTCCCTTCACTCTACAGTCTTTAGCTTCTGTGATGGTTTCTGCCCATGCTACCCACGTTTGGCAGAGCCCTGCTTGGTCTGGCTTAGGATGATCAACTCTGTATCATCTGTTTCCAAGAATGTAGTGCATTTTAATTGCATCTTAAAAGCAGAGTCGTTCTGTACTTAGTTACCTTTGGGGGATTTGGTGTGGAGTATTACTGATTTATTTATAATTCATACCCTACTCACTTCTGGGAAAAAAAATGCCTTGAAGCTGCTGATGAACAGTGAGAGAGTGTTCCAGAGAAGAAAGAATTCTGGTCCTGGATTTTAATTCTGGTTGTTTCTAATGTACTGTGTGACCGCAGGCAGCTCATTTGACCTTTGAGGGCCGTGGTTTTCCTCATCTCTAAAATGGAGGATGGGGCAGGAGGTGGGTGAGTGGACAGGTATTTACAAAGTGGTGCCCAGAGTTCCCTCTTGCACCACATTCTATGATGCTGTGGGTATGGATGTGTCAGAAACCTTGTTTGATATGCACAATTACAAGATAGTAAGCTACAGCCATGGCCTGCGGAAACCTAGTAGGAGAGCTCACTTATGAAAAGTAATCTTTTAGCTATTCTACACCATGGCGTGTTTGTACTGATTGACAGGACCCCTCAGGAACCTACCTAAATGCTGGCATTAATAGTATTGCCAGCACATGTCAAACCTGGGACCCCTTGAATATGATCCAACTTTATTATTTTCCCCTCTTCTTTTGTTTTTAATAATGATGACACACCCCAGATAGATAAAGACATTTTAATAACTCTCTTTAGCAAAAATATGTTCTGGCACCTGCTTCCTTGCTGATAGCCAAGAGCATCCATACCGTTTTCAGAGATCATGCAGAGAAAAAGCCGACTTAGCTCGTAAAGCAAAGTTATGACTATAATTTTCTTCAATTGCAGTCTAGTCTCATTTGATTTGTGCTCAAGGGTACTTCAATTGGATTGATTTCCACCAGTTGGAATATCTTGCTACAGCTGGAAGCTTGAAATGGAACTCACTCCACTGATTCTATTAGAAACCAAATGTATTTGGTACCTAGAGTGGCCAAGGAAACTGTTTCCGGATTTGAGGAGAGTTAGGGGATAGGGTGGATGGACATCAGCTTGAAATTGTATGGCACACTACCCTGAGGACAAGAAATCTCTAGATATATTCACAGCTTTTCTCCTTTGACAGTCGTTTCCGGGGATCACATAAGTAAGTTTCTTATTTCTTCAGACTAGAAACCAGCAATGACCATTATGATGAGAAAAAAGCTGACACGAGCATTTGTTTGTAAGAAATCCCTATAATTAGGTGTGTTAATTAGTCAGCATTCTGCCTCATTTCTATTTTTAGTCAAAGACCAGCACCCCCACAAACATCATTTCCACAAATTTCTGTGTGCTCTTTCTTGCCAAAAGTTTGCAAAGCCCATTTTAATCCATGATTAAATCAAAAGGAATCTTCCACACTGTTCCCAAGCCCCTTACATCTCTGGCCAGCACAGAAGGTCATATATCAAGTGCAGACAGTCCCTTAGCACCAAACTGCTGGCATCGTGCAGCAGGGACGTGGCTGACCAATAGAGCTGCTCTCAAACAGCATCTGCTGGATGCTCCTTTTTTTTTCTTTCTTATTTTATAATAGAGAAAACAGATGCCAAAATGGATTTGTATTTATGAATCTTTTGTCAGTGGTCAGGATTATTTTCCTGTTCATCTAAAGTTGTATAAATTCATCCAGAACATTAAGTTCTTAAATGTGGTTTTATTCCCTTGAATCCACAGTAAAGGATTTGCAAAAGGGGAAAAAGAAAAAGAATTATGGCACATAATGGAAAATGATTGATGAAAACATAGAGCCATGCAGGATATATATATATATTTTAAGAAAAGGTTCCAAAGAGGAATCCATCACGGCAGTGCTATAAAATGTATACTCTATCACAGAAGTTCCAGACTGTAAAATCAAGTCGCCTATATTTTTCTCCTTTAAAAAATATTCTATTCAGGATATAAAACCACAAGCATTTTTCTTAGTAGTGCTAGCTGATGAGAAAACTAACAAACAATAAAAAAAAAAAAAAAAAAGCCCAACTGATTGCCTGTGGCAGTGAGGGGTGTAGAAAAAGGTAGGTGGAGAAAGCAATTATTTTTTCAAATCCATGTCAGGATAATCTGGCTTTCTGTATGTGGGTGGAGAAGAGGACTAGGAGAGGTGGTGGAAGTGGTGCATTAGTCAGTATAGGCTAGGTTATACTGTGGTAACAAAGGATCCATCATCTTACTGGCTTACAACAATGAAGATGTCTTTCTTCTTTGTACTCCATGACCATTGTAGGTTGGCCATGGCTCTGTGCCGTGTCATCCTTGCTGCAGGACTCAGGCTGATGGAGTAGCTTCTATCTGGAACATTGCTGATTGTTGAGGAAGAGGAAAAAAGGAACATGGCAAACCACACGCTGGCTCTTAAAGCTTCTGTCCAGAAGCAGCACCTTCGACTTTTGCTCACATTTCACTGACCAAAGCAAATCACTCAGCCATGTTGGAGACAATAAGATACAATGTCGTACAGCAGGGAGGGTCCCAAATAAAGAGGATAATTGCATGGTCCGTGAGTGACTATAAGAATGGCTTCCCAGAACTCATATTATAGGAAGTGTAATTGATTGAGGCTCTAGCTGCTATACTTCGAAATCTGGCCCTGTGTTTGTGCCAAGGCCATACTTCCTTTGGGCTGCCATCCACCAATGACCATGTGTGGTGGGGTCACTAAGGCAGATCTATTCTTGGGAGGCAGAGGACTCCCTTGTTAGCCACTTTGTTAGGCAGCTTTGGTTCAAGGACTCTCCAACAGCTCTACCAAAGCTTCTTTTGACTGCCTAGTGATCTCAGATGCTTCCACTCAATTTTTTCTCCCTTTCTCCTTCACTCGGAGTCACATTTGCATCACGATCTGACAGCTCCCCAGTCTCCTCTAGCTGCCTCCCTATTTCCTTTCACAAAGACATTTTGGTGAATCAAGTCTGTGTATGTTTAATCTTTTCTTGGCAGAGTCCACCATAGAACACTTTACGGGAAGAAGAAACTTATGAAGAAGAAACAAAACTGAGAGGCTTATCAGTCTCTGGAGTTGTTTGAATCACTTGCACTTATAAATAAATGCAGTGTCTGGAACAATATGCATATCTTATGAAGGGGGATATGCCATACATACTGCTGGCATATGTCTAGATAGAGATGTAGGTATTCACATTCCCTATTGAATCAGTTGGTGAGAGTGCCTGTCCTTCTCAAAGCCTCTCTAAGGAAGATGGGTCCACTCAAGGGCTCCTGCTAGAGAAGCAGCTCTTAGAAGCCATGTTTTACTCCCACCTCTGTCCAGAGTGTTTGGACCAGAGATCTGGATGCAAGGGCAGTCAAAATAGGTGGCCAATAGCCTGTGTAGTGGTGTTGTGTGAAAACCTCTGTCTATATGCAGGCAATGGTGATGAAGGGGGAATATGTCAAATTCTCTTGGGATCTGAACTGAGACTTGTCTTAGCTGAGGTTCCCCCAAGTAAGACAAGAACTTGGGGTATAGGTAGTTTATTTGGGAGATGATTTCAGGAAACACAGGTAGGTAAGAGGAAAAGTCAGACATGGAGGAGAGAAAACTAATAGTCAGTGAGTGGTTGGCATGGTAGGCAACTAGAGCTCAACCTGACTGGGGATTCTTTGAGAAACTATGTGGGACTCATGCCAAAATTGTCCTCCTGGAAGACACAGAAGCTGGAGAATTCACTTACGGAGTTCTGTCCCTCATGGGTTGAGGGTCACCACTTCTGGGGCATTAACTCCTCCACTCTTGTGGGTTGCACCTGCCGCAGCAGAGCAAGCTCCCTCTGGGCCCTCAGGTGGAGAAGGGGAAAGGCTCTTGAACTGGGAAGCTCAGCCTGCTGGAAACCGTTGACCACAGCTGCGGGTGGACTCAGGGGCAGGCAGAAAGGCTAGGGGAAGGGCCTTGACAGCATCTCGGAAGACTGTTCCTCTGGGAGAGGAACAGGGCAGGAACTGAAAAGACACAAAAGAACATGAAGCATAAAGTGTCATAAGTGAGCAGAAAATATCAAGAAGCTGACATTATGAGCAAGAAGAATCTGTGAGGTAGAAGACGACAAAGTGGAGAAAACAGCTGTTGACTGGCTGGCGAGGTCATTGGTTGATGGGAGAAGGCTGTTTAACCAGAGATAGGAGGGCCTGAGTCTGCCCAGGGAAACTGACCCAATTGTCCTCTTCATCCTGTGCCTTGTAAGGCAACATCAAGACTTCTCAGCAGATGGGATTTCTTTGTGACCCTTGCATTACTCTGATTAGGGAGTAAGTCCCTAGTTCCAGGCATAGGACAGAAACTAGAAGTAGTTTTCTCCACAAAATGAATGGATGTTTATGCAGAGTCTCAGGATATGGGTGATTACATAAGCAAGATGCATTCTGAGTTTCTGATTCCCAATGGGGAAGAAAAGGGAAGAGCCCATTTCAAAAAGGGGAGTGCAAGGATTTCGGTTTCTCTCATGCCGGGTTTGGTGCTGTGCGGTGAGACTCACTGATGCTGAAGGTGAAGTTCTTTCACAGCATGGGGGCCTGCCTGGGCTAATGACAGAGAAGCAGGCTTTCTTCAGTGGGTTTCAGCTGGTGCAACAGCAACCTATAGCCCTGGAGTGTGTCCCTTTGCTCAGCCTGCCTGGTCCTCACTATCTTTGGGACCAGGGCAGGGTAGGTCTCACTGTTATCAAGGATGGCTGAGCATTTCAAGATGCAAACAGCCCAGGGCTGAGTAAGCCAGTGATCCTTTTAAAATACCTAACTAAAAGCTGAAATGTAAAATTAGTACCCCCCAATGAATAGTTATTAATATATTATAGTCAAGATGTATTATTCAGCCTTATATTTGAGATCCACAAATTTCAACTACTTCAGGGACAGTCTGGAGGTCAAAGAAAGTCTTATTCCAAAGTGGTACTTGTTTGGCAGGGGTAGGGGTTGCTCAAGACTCCCCAACGCCCAACAAAATTGTCCTGAAGATCAATACAACATTTTTTAAAGCTTTGTCTACTGTCCCATCTTTTCCTGGCCACTAATGCAATGTTGTATCATGAAAATATTCCAAGCTTCCCGAATCTATTGTCTTCCTCTATCAAAATTACCTGTGTAGTGTCTCGTTCCCACATTGCTTTTCTGAGGCGCTCAAGGCTGTGAGTGACTTACTGCATTCTTCTATACAGGGATATTTGACTTTTCATGGAGAACCTTTCTGCCTGTTGCTAGTTGGGTTCTCATAGAAGCAGATGCTAAGGGGAAGTTAAGAGTCTAAAACTTTTATGGGGAAGTCGGACCTGTGAAATCAAAAGAGCATGACGCAGAATTTGGCATTGGGAGATGTCAGACCATGATACAGACCCAATAAACCTCCATCAGTCCAATGGGGAACCCCAGAGTAAAGATTGCCCATGTAGGAGCCCCATGTTGGGTGGAAATGGCTGAGTTCTATACCACTGTCTTGCTTAGTCATTGACTGGGGGGAACCCTGATAAAAGTATGACCTTGGCTTGAAGGTGGAGGCAGACTCTAAAGACATTGACCGCTGGAGGCTGTCAGCTACTCACACTCCTTGAAGCTGGGCACTGAGTCCTTCCCTGGAGAGGGATCAGAGTGATGCATCTTCATGTCTTCCACACTAACTTAACCAAAGAAAAGACTGTCTAATGGTGGAAATTTCAGGCCTGTGGTGGGCTGAAGAAGGAAAAATCTTTGATGTTGATAACCATTTTTTCAGGGCCTACTTTGTGCTTGATGCTTTCATAAAACATGTATCTTCTGACACTTTGAGCAAAAGAAGAAAAAAGAAACAAGAGATCACTTTTTTGTTGCTCCTTTCCCTACTCCTCAGTCTATTGTTTGGTTGTCTTGCTTGGCAGAATATTTAAATCCTACTTATCTTGCAAGGCTCAGTTCAGGATTGTCATGGTGACAAAATATTTGAAATTGGGAATCTCCCAGAAAATCAGAGACTTATTTGAAAGCCTACGCCTTCAAATCACCAGTGCTGGCCAGCCTTGTGGCTATTCTGTAGGTAGAAGAACTGATTTTGGTTTTTAGTTTGGTCTTGCCAGCACCTTAACCTATTTTATGTTTCTGCAGACATTACTATTTAACCTTCATCAAATCCACAGCTCACCGGGGCAAGGTGTGTTCTCAGTGCTCCCATTGGACCTACTTGGGTTTTCTCTACTTCACCTTGACACATATTAATATCTATCTTTCCTCCCTTCAGAGAGTTGTTTTTAACAAGTTTTGTCTTTTTATTTAAAAAAAAATGCTCCTTTATGTCTTATCTTCTGTGGCAGATTGTATTTTCCAAAGATGGCTCCAACAATATCTTCCATCCTTTGTGCTCTTCTAGAATGTTTCCATTCCCTCATCAAGCGGTAGGTAGAATCTAACCCTTTGAGTCTGGGTAGGCTTGTAACGCTTTCTGTGAATAGAAGGCAGCAGAAGTGATGCTTTGTGACTTCTGAGGCCAGATTAGCTAAGGCCATGAAGCTTCGTGGTTCTGTTGGGATACTCATACTTGGAATCCAGTCTCCATGCTATGAGAGAGGCCAAGCATCCCACGGAGAGGCTCTTGCAGAGAGGAGCTGAGGCCCCAGGCCCACAGCCCCGGCAGAGCCCCCAGTGTGACTCCAACTTGCCAATCCTAGAAGTGAGCTATCTTGAAAGAACCCTCCAGGCCACAGTCGGCCTCCTCAGGCTGAAGACACATGAAGCAGAGATGAGCCTTCTTCACTGAGTCCTGCACAAATGGCAGATTTGTGAACAAAATAAATGATTGTTGCTGTTTTAAACCACTACATTTTGAGATGGTTTGTTACCCTGAAATAGTAACCAGAACACCTTCACTTTGTGATCTCCTCAAAGATAATTTATTTCTGCCTTTTCAGTGACTGAGATGATGGGTAATTCTGTCACATTTGTACTGTGCAGTGATCCCAGGGAAAAATGGCTCAGCAAACTAATTTCCAAATGATTATAATGTGGGCTTTCTAAAGATGCTGCTGTTCCACAGTGGTGGTAGCTGGGCATTCATGTCTTGTTCTACTCCTCCACTGATGGCTGTGTAGTCTTTAATGTTCCTCTGGTTGTTTCTACTGATGGATGAATCTTCACCCCAGATTTGGGAGATTTATGTAATTATAATGAAAACGTAATCTTTCACAGTGCTCCTCCTCCGAGGACCTCTAAAAGTGAGTATTCCTGTTTTTTATCTTCCCTAGATTTCTATGGTGCTCTGACTTCTAGGAACACTCTCTTCTCTCACCTTTACTTACCCCAGGATTTTCCAAGCTGTGTTCTGTAGGACTCTGTTCCCCAGAACATCAATAGGTTTTCTACAGAGAGACAAATTAGTTTAAGAAACACTGAATACTTTATTATTCTCTTGGAGATTGATGATGCTCATTAGCATCTGAGAGTCTTGCAGTAAAGAAACTGGCTTCAATTATTTATTCACTCAAACAGTATTTATTGAGCACCTATTCTGATTCAGGCTTTGTGCAGGTGCTGAGTATACAACAGTGAACAAACAGCCATGGTTCCACCCTGAACCATCTGGTGGGGAAGATAGCTCATTTGTGATTACAAATGGTAATGACAATTATGAAGGAAAAGAACTGAGGCCTACAAGAGAGAGTCGGGGAGGGGGCACATGCATTAGGGGGAGTGGTTGGAGGAAGTGACAAGCTGAGACTTGATGGAAGAGTTGTGTTGGCTGGTGGAACAGTGTTCTAGGCAGGAAAAACAGCACATGCAAAGGCCATGGGGCAAGAAAGATGTTGGCAATGAGGGCCTTGAGAAGAGGCCAATGAGAGTGGAGGAAAGTGTGGAGTGAGTTAGAACAGCGCTTCCCAAATGGGGGTTGGCGGGTACTAGGGAAGCCTGCCTGAAAGGGGAGGAAGCCAAGAGCTCACTGAGCATGTGTCTGTAACTGCACAAAGTGGCAGAGAGACTGGTAAGACCACATCAAACTTTAATGTGTATACAAATGAAATTCTGATTCAGTAGGTCAGGGGTGGAATTCTACTGAACTCCCAGGTGATGCCAATGATGCTGGCATCAGGACTACAGTGTGAGAATTAGGAGTGTAAACTACTGTCCTCAGGCCAAGCTCTTCCACTCCCCCATTCCTCCCAAATTCCTGTGCACCTGGTTCCTACTTCAAGTCATTTGAGACATAAATCATTCAGCTGTCCTGCCCTTCTGGGAGGTAATTGCACCTTTTCAGGCTCATTCTCTTGTTTCTCATAGTCTTACTTCTTGCTCTAAGTCCAATTAATGATCGATTCTAATATTTCTTTTGTAAAGTTTTAGCAAATTTTAAATGTAGTAATTAAATTCTATGCTTCACAACCTAGGTAGTGGGGCTTTGCTAGGTGGTGGTAATAAGAAGACCCAGAGGAATCCTTTCTGGAATTTTTCCTGGGACATTTGTTTGTTCAGTTGGGATGGATAGCAAGTGCCAGGACGTGTGGTCACCTTAGTGTAATGGAAAGACTAGTTCATAGTGTGCCTGTGCTGAGCCTTCCAGAAATGAAGGGTGGAGTGGGGGCCTGTGTCCCTCTCCACTTAGCCTTTACTGGGCCTTGTCCCCACACTACTGGAACTGCTGCTTTCCTTTTTCCATCTGTTAAATTCTTTCTCACTTCAGTTTCAAACTCACCTCCTACAGGAGGCATGTTCAGACAAGGCAGGAGGAGGTATGAACTTACACTCTAACACGCCCATCCTGAGGCCATCAATCTGTGCTTTGACTTACTTTTAGTTGGCTGGGGTCCCGGTTTCTTGGGGGGCAGAGGCCCTCCTTTGCTGGATGGGGCAAAACATAGAACATGTCTTCTGTACTTGAGACTTTAGCTGATAGCATCTGAGTGACAAAGATCATATGGTGAGTTAATATGAGCTTAAAACAGAGATCTAGCCACTCCAAGGACTTGTGCATTGATTTATTGTTGTCCTAATATTTATCCAAACTCCATTCATATTCATGGGCATCTATTGACTAGCTACCAACTTTTTGAGGCATTTTTCCAAAATGAGGCAGGGATATCAATGGGAATATGGATGAACAGATTTTATTTTAGGGGTTACATATTTATTTTAATGAACATTAGGAAAAACCACAATTAACTCATTAAACCTGTGATTTCAGATAGTCCATTTCTTAGTATTAGGCAAGATTTAAAAAAATGATTGCTATAAAATCAATTTAAAGAAACATGATAAGTAAAAAATAGCACAGGCTACGAGGAGATATGGAAAAGATCAGGAAGGTGGTATGCAAATTATAGAGTCCTGAGGGATTCAACACTAATGACTTAAAATGGTATCCTTCCCAAGAGAACTGCTCTTTGATGGAGAGTTTTCATGCAATATACATTTATCAAGATGAATATGATATGACTTTTGCCCTTAAGGAGCTAACAAGGAAAATAGATCCATAAATAAATAATCACAATATAAAAACACCAGCTAACATTGACTAGAAGCCAGTCACCTGTGTTTTTTAATTAATTAATTAATTTTTTATTCTTTTTTCAGCATATTGTGGGGGTACAAAAGTTTAGGTTACATATATTGCCCTTGCCCGCCCACCCCCTCGAGTCAGAGCTTCAAACATGTCCATCACCTAGACAGTGCGCATCGCACTCATTATGTGTATTTTGCATATAGATTATCTCATTTCATTTGCTCAAGAATGCTCAACAGTAGCTTGACTTTTATATCCATTTTACAGATGTGGAAATTGAACAAAAGATAGATTAAGTAACTTGTCTGAGGTCACCTATTTGGAAGTAGCAGAGCCAGGATTCGAACCCAGCACCGTGGCTGCAGAGCCATGTCTGTGCCCCAGTAACAGTATGTGCACAGGACCAGAGAGGAGAGCAGACTCAAGGACAGCATGGGAGAGCCAAGGGAGGTCCGTGTGGAAAGGGCAGAGCTCAGAGCATTTTACATAGCAAGGGCAATAGATAGGAAGGCAAGAATATGAGATAATGTGGGTAGAGTTTGCGGAATGATAATTCAGTGCGTAGTTGGAGTTTAGGATGAATACTAGGATTAGTTGAAAATAAGCTTAGGATTTCAAATGCTGCTGTGGTTAGAGAGGTAAGAGAACGTGGGTGGATGAGTATCTGAGGTTAGGTTCTCCAGAGGCAGATCCTTAGCTGTGGGTTTGTGGGCCAAGTGATACAGTCAGGAAATGCTCCCAAGAGAAACCAGTCAGGGGCTGAGGATGCAGTGGGACGGGGAAGCGCAGGAGCCAAGCAACTGTGATCTCAGAGTCCTACAGAGAGGAGCTGCAGACTGAGCCTACAGGGGGCCCCAGAGGCGAAGTTCTGCTTCAGGACTGTCCTTAGTTTACGTACCCACACCTCTGAGTCATTGGTGAAGGCCAAGGATGGAGGGACATATATTACCAGGCACTTTCAACTTTGTGTGCATGGGGGCAAAGTGGGCTCCAGGAGTCTGAGGGAACTCTTCCAAAAAACCACCTGCAGGTGCTGCCTGTTGGGAAAAAACATGCTGAAGGCAGGAGCATAGATAGGGCCAAAATGGATCTGATCTAAAGAGATCTGGGGTCGGGGTGACACTGATGTTACCTGCTATAATGGGGACATTTGTAATGAAAAGATGAAAAGGCATTTTTCTGGAAAGGCCATACTGAGGACAAGGGGCTTCTGATGCATGCCTTTGTCCTACTGATATAGCTGACCCAACTGCCACCTGTACATCTTTTTTAGGTACAACCTGTAATTTTCCTACCAATGGTCTTCAATTGTGTCCTTCCTCTCAAAAGAATATTCTCTCCTTTGTACTTAAGAAGTTGAAAACTTTTTTTAAACTCATTTTACAGAGTCAACAGACCAAAAAAAAAAAAATCTATTATTGTGTTGCTTATAAAAACCTTAATAAAAAATGTAAAGAACAGAATGATTATAAAGGTCATTCAGCAGATTATAAAGGTCATTCATGGTTAAGGTTGTCTCTTATTACTTATTTCATCTATTTAATATTTTTTCAAGTCATCATTTTTTTTCAGGAGGTAAATTTGGTACGTATTATCAGCCAGGAGCTCTTTTTCTTGTTGAAAGCTAAAATAATAAAGATGAAAGATGCCTTCTTTAGGGTGTAAGAATCAGCATTTGGCAACCATCCAACCTATCTCCACCTTTTCCTCCTTGCTGCATATGATACTCTGTGTACCTTGTATTTAAATAGTGGGGGGCTGGTCTATGGCTTGGCTCCACTTCCTTCACTTCAAATGGTATAGTCTGTTGGAGCCAGATGTGTAGATCTTTTCTTACTGTATGCATATTAGTTGTGTGTTTCAAATTTTTTGTAATAAATGTTGGAACAGAAATAATTTCTACATTATTTGAATAAAATATGTAGCATCTAGAAAAAAAGAATGAAAACTTAAAATTAGAAATAGTTCTATTGAGCACAAAAAGTTCAAACTTAAAGACCAATAGAAGATTATGTAATCCATAAATACTATAGGTTTTCCAATGACTTCTGGGACTTGATCGTTCTGAAGCTGTTTGTAAAACAAAATAGATCAGAGGGTCCTGGATTATCAGCTTAAATATAGAAGATAGTTTGAGCCAATGCTTTCTTAAATCTGGTAGGATTATTGAATAAAAGGGGCAGTTTTCAAATAATTTTATCAAGTTTAATATGTGTTAGCAATTCAAAATTTCAGTCTAGGGTAATTCCAAACTAAATCTAAATCGTTTGTGAAGGCCAATGCTGTCCAATAGAAGTTTGATAGGAGCCACATGTAATTTTAAATTTTCTAGGAGACACATTAAACCAAAGTAAGAAGAAACACATGAAAATAATCTTAACAGGATTTCATTTAAACCGCTATACCTAAAATATTATAATTTCAAAATGATATCAATATATAAAATTTTTAATGAGATATTTTACATTTTTGTATACGAAGTCTTTGAAATAAGTGTGTATTTTGTACTTACAGCACATTCCAATTTGGAACGTGTACTGTATTGGACAGTGCGGGTCTAGGCAAAATTAAACAGCATAGTTCAATTGCATCATATGCCAATTTAATTTATGCAAATTACACTATATGGATCTCACTCCTCCCTCCAAAAACAAAAAAGTCATACAAATAGTGTGGGCTATTTTGTCTACATTCAGCTCCATAAAATTCCTATCTGGAGTGGGTATGCTGTCACAAAGGTAAATCTGCTCTTTCCTACTTGGCCTGAGTCCCCACGTGTCTCTTATAATATACACCTCTTGCTCCATTGAGTGTGTTTTTGGTATTCAAATATATGTCTCATTTCTTACAACATGGCTTCTAACACAAGCCAGCTATTTCATCTGGCATTTGTTTAAAAAAAAATAGCTGTGGCTTCCATTGCTGGAGGAAAACCTGCCTGTGACGGGCACAGTGGAGGGTACCAGTATGTTGGTTTCCAATATGGACCAAGTAAATATGGTTGCAACACATCTAGCCATCAAGATTCAAGAGAGAAAAATGACTATGCTTTATAGGCAATTTGATGGATTTTCAAGGGTGATTTTGACTTTGCAATCCTCACCTTATGAATGGAATAACTATAGCCAAAGCTGCTACATCACTGTAGTAAAATGGGTCATTCATTGAGCAGCATTTATTGATTAGACATGGTCTTCTTCTTGCCCCTCCCCCACTCCCACCCCAGAGACACTCAGGATCCTCCTGTACCCGAGGGCATGTCACAAGCTGATGGATGGACTCAGGCCTGCCCTGCCTGCTCAGCTGTCTCTGGGCTCATCGTCTTTCCTCAGAACTTTGCCTACATCCCAGTGTAGCCCGTCCTGTCTCACTTCCTCAGAAGTGAGCACGGCAGCTGGACATTTTAATGAAGAATTGGTCCTGTGATGCCAACACCTGGATCGTCTAAGGTAGATGTGTCTGAGGAGTGCATGCCTGGACAGACAGAACTTCAAAAAACAGACGGCAAAAGCAACAATAAAGTTGGACGGCTCTTTCGGATGGTTTCAGAATTACCCCTGGAATGAGATGACAGGGCTCATACGACTGGGTTTTACTGTTAAATGCTGGTTATTGAATGTATGCAATAAAGTTTAAAGTCTTCTTGGCAATACAAATTTGTTATTGTAGCAACTCTTTCTTGAGATTTTGTCTTATTAGGTTTTCCTTGAACTTTCTGCCAATTTTTCCTCAAAATATGAAATTGCAGACAGGAGTTGCCTGGATAAAGGTCCTTTACTTTTAAGGATATTTATCTTCAAAAGTTCTAAAATGCTAATTTGTGATGTCTTTAACAGAGTTAAAATCAATGAATAAATTTAGCTTTTATTTTATTATGAAGTTTATACTGTCAACTATAAAATGGCATTTTTATAGCTTTGTGAATGTAGATATGTATCAAAGCTAATATAGATTTCCACATTTATGCATTAAAAATTGAAAATTAACAATCTATTTCAGCAATGCAGAAAATTAAAATGGTGTCTTTTTCTTTATAAAAATTGAAAATCGATCATTGTATTTTTTAATAGAGATGAAATGAATAAAATCACCTTTTAACATGACATAAATTTATTTTTATTATTTTTTCCAAATGTATCATTGTGATAACTTACCTGGCACTGTGGATTCCAAGGTTGTTAGGTTCTCAAGGTCAGCCCTAGGTTTCTGTATTCTTAGCATCTAGCACAGAGTATATGTGTTGAACCAACACATATAACTTTGGGTCTGTCAGGTCCTAAGAGCTGTGATTTGCAGAAATAAAAAGACTTGGTGATGTGATTCCTTGAATATGGATGTGAGTGGACAAGGGAGGGGCCCAGTGTCTAGTGAGCACCTGCAATGTGCCAGGCATTCTGATAGTTGTTGTCACAACACACTGTATCTATCGTACTAGCTTAGGTTCTATAGGGTTATGTGTACCCATTAAACACTCTTAGCCCTTCATGAGCAGTGGGGAGACCAAATCCTATCACAGCTAAGCCAGTTACAATGAGAAAGCACAAACAATAAGAGGATTTCTAGGTCCTTGTTGGTGGTTCCCTTATCTCAAGAACTTTCCAGGACAGGAAATGACCTTGCATTGTTCCCGGGGTTCGCTCTAATAGGATTACCCTTGGAATAGTTTCTTGGTTATTGTCCAAGTCTTCCTGGCTTATTTTGGAGTCACTTCTGGCCCAGGCAAGAAGTGCTGTGTCCCAGAGGCTCAGTCAGGGTTATGAACTTCTTTGTAACTCTGCTGCAGGGTAGCGTTATCAGGAGCATGGCTTTGTTGTATGAAGACCACCATCAAATCCAGCCTGAGTGACTTTAGTCAGCTTATCTAATCTGTGTCAATGAAAAGTCTCACATCTAACTCAACTGTAGGTTGAGAATGAAATGAACTTATTTACGTGCAAACTGCTGGTGCACTGTGTCAGTTATGCATCGCCACAATAATGCTATGTCACAAACAACTATAAAACCTCAAGGCATATAACAATAAGTGTTTATTGTTAATGGGTTTGAATCTGCTGGGGGTTGGCTGGGTGGTTTCACCAGTCTGGGCTGGACTTGCTCACATGTCTACCTATGACTTTTCTAGCTGTCAGCTGTCTGTCTGGTCTAGGTGAGATCACTGGGGTACCTTGGCTCTGGTCCATGTGTCTCTCGTTCTTTTAGGCTAGCCTGGGCATGTTCCCATAGTGGTGGCAGAGGTGCAAGAGAACAACTACTAATGTGCAAGCCCATTGCAAGCCTCTGCTTATGATATGATGCCTATCCAGAAAGGATCCAGCCATTGTTAATATAATGAGAATGGTTACATCTGCTAACATCACATAGGTCAATGTGAGCACATGGTGGATTAGTGCCGTGTCAAAGAGTGAATCAGGTCACCCTGCCCATGGAGGGAGGCCATGGCAGAGCTATACGGCAAAGGGCATAGATGCAAAGGAGAGGTGAAGAATTGGGGATAGTGTGCGATAAACCATAATAGACACCAGGTGGGTTAGAAGAACAACTGTCGGATTTTTGACTATTCAGCATCTGAACTCCTTTCCTATGTTTGAGGTCTTCCCAACCTCATGAGTCTTGGTGAAAGCAGAGTCCATGTTCTATTAAGAAGTGAAAAAAGCTGAGACACTTGCTTTCCCAGTTCCTCTGTGCCTAAAGGAGAATGTGGACCTGGCTATTCTGATATCCTTGCCTGGAACCCTGGATCTGAAGCTGGAATGCAAAGAAGCATGGAGAATCCACACAGCTGGGTGGCAGCGATGAGGCCAGGTGCAGTTTGGGGCAGAAGGGGCAGAGGTGCTCGTGCAGCTTCAGGTGTTTGGTAAATTGATTGCGTCAATAGCCTCAATTTGTTGTCCCTGTATCAGACCCTCTGTTGCATGGTTTTGCAGTACCTCTCTCTGAAGAGGAAGCATCTGTTTCCCTACTCTTTAAACCAGGGATGGTCTTGTGATTTGCCTTGGCCACTAATGTGATGGTGCTACCAGTTCTGAGCCTAGACCTCAAGAGGTATTAGTGGGTGTTTTTGTGTTTCCTTTGCCAGCACCATGAGAACAGGACTGATTTAGAATGTTGGAGAATGAGACATGTGGAGTGAGCTAAGCTGTTCTAGTGGCCCAAGGAAGGACAGTCTAGAAGAGCCAATAGCTGGCCAACCTGGAGCCTGAGTGGCCCAGGCAAGATCACAGAGCTGCTCACCAGCCTCCTAGTGATTCCATGAGCAACAAGCCATGAATGTTCCTTAGACAGCCCTATTGGAGAAATAGCTGATACACTTTGCCCAGTGCCAGACTGGCTGTGTGGTGGACTTTCAGTAGTTGGGGCTGCCTATAGCACCTTTTTGTTTCTGTCCATTTTCAGAACCTGGTCCTCCAGAAGTCTTGACAATTAGGAAAGTTACCCAGTATCTTTTCAATAAATTCCCTTTGTGCTTACATCAGCCAGAGCCAATTTCTGTTTCCCACACTTCAGAACCCTGTCTAGTACAGTGAAAATATAATGCTAGCTCTTATTATTTTCCCATTTCTGCCTATGTCTGAACTGCCACTTATCTTCCTGAACTTGTTTCATTCCTGAATTAAACAGCATTTGATACTCTGTCTTCTCCAAGAAGCCTCCCTGGAGTAATTGGGAGGTGCCAATTTCTCCTCATCTCGTCTCTTCTTTGTGTGCCAGCATTACAGCCTCACTTGTCACTGTCTTCCACCATGCTCACAGCGGTGGCGAAATGACTGCCATTGTTCTCACACAAGTGACTCATCTGTTGAATGTTTACGGAGTGATCAGTGCTTGTTCGTGTCAATGTTGTCTATCATAGAGAATAAATGCAACGGACACAGACGGTGTTGATTTAACTGATTTTTTTAAACAAGGTGTTGCCACTCACTTGATTCAGGTGAGTAGATCAGCCTTTTGATGGTGATGAGTATTTCAGATATTGGGTAGAGACAGGTGGTTGCTGGCCACTCAAATTTGCTTGAAAGGACTGAGCCCTGTCTCAGGCTTTTCTCATTAGAATCTCAGCAGTCGCTTGGAGCATTGGCATATTGGAAAGAGCAGAAATATTAGCGTCAAATAGCCAAGTGTGCACCCTGGCTGTGTGCCTTGGGCAAATGACAGCTTTTCCAAGCTCCAGTTTTCTTATGTCTGAAATGGGGATACAAACCACTACCATCCCTGTTCATTGGTCAAATTAATTGTGACAATTGAAAGAAATATTATTACTCATGAATGTGTTTTGTAAACTGGGAGTAATGACTGGTGCTGACTGTGTTGGGCTCCCTTGACCCCAGATTTGCCCTTTGGGGAGGCCAGGAGAGAAAGAGAAGCTACAAGCCAGGAGTCTGGGGTCAGTGTCCAGATAGTTATTGGGTAATTGGGATAAATATATATTTGTTCTTTGTCCTCAGTTTCTGGCACACAGCTCCTAAATCCCTTGGAATTTCCTGGGTGACAAGGACTGTCTTCTGTTCTAACTAGGTCATTCTGGCTGGGCTGCTAGAGAGCTTCAGGATGGGGGCTGGTTTCCAGAGGAAGCAACGATGTGATTAGAGGGCTGGGACTCTCAGCCCTACCCCCTGACCACTGGGGAGGGGAGAGGGGCTGGAGATGGAGTTAGTCACCAATGGTCAGTGATTTAGTCAGTCATGCCTATGTGATGGAACCTCCACAAACCCCTACATGATGGGTTCAGAGAGCTTCCAGGTTGGTGAACACATTGAGGGCTTGGAGGGCAGCAGGCTTGGTGAAGGCATGGGTACTCTGTGCCCCCTTGCCCATGTCTTACCCTGTACATCTCTTTTACTTGGCAGTTCCTGAGTTGTATCTTTTATACTAAACTGGTAATAGTAAGTAAAGTGCCTTGCTGAGTTCTGTGAACCATGTTAGCAAATTATTGGACCTGAGGAAGGGATCATGGAACCCCCTATTTCTAGCCAGTCAGTCAGAAGTACGGGAGGCCTGGGCCTCCCTACTGGTGCCTAAAGTGGGGGCAGTTATGTGGGACTGAGCCCTCAACCGGTGGGTCTTCACTAACTCTGGGTAGTTAGTGTCAGAAATGAATCAGATTTTAAGACCCCCAGTTGGTATCCTGAGAGTTGGAGAATTGGTTGGTATGAGGAAAAAAACCCATGCATTTGGTGTCAGAAAAGTTGTAAGTAAAAACAGTTTGGAGTAATAATTCTCAGTCCTGGCAGGAACCAGTAGCCACAGATATGACTGTCCTAGGCTGGCAGACAGCGATGAGTTCACATCATGTCTGCCCGACATGGCTCTCTGACTCTTTTTAACAAGAAGGTCAGTAGAGGGTGACACCAAAGAGTGAGTCCTCTATGTTGTGTGGCTGTGAGTGTTATAGAGGGCTTTTGGCCATGAGTAATAGCGGCCTGAAAGGTAGTGGCTTAAATGTAGTTATTAAAGGTTTGTTTTTCATCTAGAGAGAAGTCCTGAGGTAGGCAGTTAAGGGCTGACGTGGCAGCTCTATGATCAGAGGCTCCGGCTTCTGGAAATCTACCCTGTCCATTCTTACAGTATGATCCTTTTTCCACAAGAGCTCAAGAGAGTTGCCAAGACACCAGCCATCATGTCTGTATCTCAGACTGGAAGAATGGGAGAGGGTACTTATTTCCCTTTAAAGAACTTCTCGGAAAACATCTTCCAATGGCATGTGCTTACATCTCATTAGTCAAGGGAGGCTGGTAACTGTGCCTTTCTGGCTGTGCATATTGTCATCTTAAAAGAGGATTGGAGTTCTATTAGTAAGGAAGAAGGGGAGAATGTATATTGAAGGGGCAATTTGCTGTCTCTGTCACAAGATTCTTACTGTCATGACACCCCAGTGTCATGATGCATAGTCCTCAGAGAGGAAATGACCTTTTGGAAACAGTGTAGCATTATTGGTTAAGAGTCTGGATTTGGAGACAGTCCTGGTTTCAAATTTGCCTCCCTCACTAGTGGAGTGATCTTGAGATATTTAATCAACTTCATTAAGCCCAAGTTTTCTAGTCAGCAAAATGGAATTAATATTTAACTTACGGGATTTCTGTGCCAATTTAGTGGTTCTGCAGAGCCACTTGGCCCAGTGTGTGGCACCCAGAAAACACTTGAGAAAGCTCTCTCTCAAAGTACTTGAAATGAGTTATTTAATTGTGAAATGTGAGTCACAGTCTTGTTTGTTCTGCGACAATGAGAAAAAGACGTTTTTAAATCAAGATGGGGTATCAGGCCTAAATAATTTATTATCTAACAGCTGGCACAAGAATTCCTAGTAGGAAGGAAACTGTCTTTGTGCTGGAAATTATCATGATGAGCCTGGTGGGGAACAGGGTGAGTCCTGAGAGTATGCCTGTGTGGGAGATGTGAACCGAGAGCAATGTGACAAAGAAGAGAACAGAGCAGGGCACATCCAACCATTGCCCACTGACCAAAAAAAATCTGACCTACCACTTGTTTTTATAGGGCCCATGAGCTGAGAATGGTTTTTACATCTTTTAAATGGTTGAAAAAAAATCAAAATAGCAATAATGTTTTGTGACCTGTGAAAATCAAACAAAATTCAAATTTCAGTGTCCATAAATCAAGTGCTATTGGAACACATCCACACTCACCCATTTACATATTATCTATAGCGTCTTTTGTGCTGCCATGGCACAGTTGAGCAGTTGGGACAGAGAGCAAATGGCCTGCAAAGCTTAAAATGTTTACTGCCTGGCCCTTTGCAGACAGAATTTGCCAACCTGGAATAGAGACAGGTGTGATTAGGCTGGAGAAGTGTGTGACTGAGGCAACCACTTCCTTGTGAGGAAGTTGCTGGAGGACCACATAAGAACGGACAGGCTTAGGGTTTGTTATGGGCTGAACTGCGTTGCCCCAAAATTCATATGTTGAAGTCCTAACCTCTAGCACCTCAGAATGTAATTGCATTTGGAGACAGGGCCTTTAAGGAGATAATTAAATTAAAATGAGGTCATTAGGGTGGGCCTTAATCCAATATGGCTAGTGTCCTTATAAGAAGAGGAGATTAGGATACAGACACACTTGAGCTTGGACTTCCAGCCTCCAGATCTGTAAGAAAATAAGTTTCTGTTGTTGAAGCCACCCTCTGTGGTATTTTGCTGTGGCAGCCCTAGAAAACTGATACAGGGTTCAGAGAAACATAATCTCTTCCCTCATCTTCCTCCCAGATCCTCAGTCATGTGTATGAGCAGCCATAATGCTGTGGTTGAGATTTTTGATTTATGGATAAGCTACATGCCTGGGTCATTGTGGTCAAAAACTGTGGGCTAATCTAGAACAGAGGAGGATAGAGGTGACTTTGAGCTTTTAAACCTTCTGTACAGAAACCCTGAGGAAGACTCTAGGGTTTCAAGAAAAACTTATCTAGATTTTAAAGCTCCATATCATATTTTGTTATAACTATAGAAACAACAACAAAAAACAAAACAAAACAATTTTGAAAGCCATCCTGCAGCAAGATTTGCTACCTTCAGGTTGATGGGAGCTGCACTCTCCCAGGCACTTTTTCTCCCACTTCTTTTACGGTAGAGTCCTTTTATGCTCAGACATCACATCTAGCCCAGAATCAAGGCTAGGAAGCCCGAAGTTTTGTTTTGGGAAGGGCCAACTCTCAGAAGGCAGTGGACACTTTCTCCCACTCTCTGAACCCTATGATGGAGAGAGAAAATGTCTGTGGGTCATTTCCCCACATGGCCATATTGTTCTTCTGCTTCGGTATGGGACCACCTTAACACGGAAGCCACAGACTGGGGCTTGGTCCCCAGACTCGGTATCCTACAGCTTATCCACTGGTTGCAATGACTGATCTCTTTGCTGGCAGTTATGCAGCAGCAGCAGGAAGAGCCCTCTCCCTGGCGCTTAGAGACTGTGTAAGGAGGGTGTGCAGCCCTTGTCACATGAGGGTTCACATTTCAGACCATTACCACGGTCTGTCATTGATGGAAAATGGGAAAGGTTAGGGGTAGCCTCTGGCAGATCCTGGGGAGAAAACCTGCCTTCTTCCAGGCAAAATCCAGTGGATGATGAGGACCCCTATGGCTGCTGTCACCAACCCCTCGTGCTACCAGTCCATGGCCTGTTAGGGACCAGCCTGCAGAGCTCCAATCCCCCCACTCCCCACCCCAACGTCAGTGGAAAAATTGCCTTCCGTGAAACTTGGGGGGCAGGGCACACAGCAGGAGGTGAGCAGCAGTGAGTAAGCAAAGCTTCATCTGTATTTATAGCCGCTCCCCATCGCTGGCATCACCACCTGAGCTCCGCCCATCCCCCCACCCCTGGTCCATAGAAAAATTGTCTTCCATGAAACTGGTCCCTTGTGCCAAAAGGTTGGGGACTGCTGCATTACGAGGTCACTCCCTCAGCCATGGGGAGTTGGCAAGTGGCCTCTAACTATCAGCTCCTTTCAGGAATCACCTCTGCTGAAGATGGCCACCTTGCCCGAGGGCATTTCTCCTTCCCAGGGGAAACACATTCCTGATGACTGATCAACATGGAGGTCTAAAAGACTGGTCCCTTCGTCCCTACTTGGGACAGCTCTGAAGGGCCATCCCAGATCCAAAACTGTCCACAGAAGTGGATGAGGCTTTCATCGAGACTGCACTGCAGTCCAGCCTCTCCCTCTGCCCACTCCTGTTTCCTTCCCTTTCCCTCTACAGGGAAGGATCCCAGGTGCACACCCTGGGAGATGTCCTTTAGGCTCCTCTCCATATCTCCAAGAATCAGCTTCCCGGGGAACCCAGCCTGTGAAAAAGCCACCTGTAGCTTATCACAGCAAGGAGCACAGGTGGAGCATGCTGTGGTCCTGCTGTCTCTGGAGATAGGTGCTCAGCCCGTAGGCCACTAGTGTACTGGCAGAGAGAGCTGATTTCCAGGTCCTGGATAGTGGGGTCACAGAGCCTTAGCTCCATGTGTGTGTGGGTATGCACATGTATGTGTAAGGAGGGGACGTGGAGGAGGAGGAGAGAGAGATGTTGATTGGAGTTTGCTGGATACTTGTATTTGATTTTACTTTCTGCTCTAACAAGGCAGTCATCACTAGATGTTTGAAAAAAGATACTCATGAAAGAGAACATTTCAGTGTCTTGACCCTCCAATAACAATCGGCAGTAAAACAAGAGAGATGGAATAAATTTTCTGTCTCCAAGAATTTGCAAAGCTTTCAGAGTATGTGTACAAGTGGACCACTCCAATAAAATGAAATGCAGCATTCTCAAACTCACAAAATGGAAAAATAAGGGCTATGGTTTCAAATTCTGATTTAAAGAAACCCATCATTCATTCATTCATTTATTCATGTATTTATCAAATATTTATTAAGAATATGTTATGTACTAGGTTCTGGCAGCCCTAAAATCTCACATCCTAATAAGAGAGTGAAGCCCAGGAGAGAAACAGGTAAATAAATAATTATAAAGTCAAAAAGTTTGATGACATGACATTGGTGAAGCTGTAGGGAAACCAGCACTATCATATTATTGCTGAGAGTAGAAATTAGTGTAGGAAATTTGGCAATATTCATCAAAATTGCAAATGAACATACAAATACAATTACACTTCAGGGAGTTTATCCCAAGGAAATAATAGTGCAAAATATAAGTGTAATATCATTCATTGTAAAACTGTATATAATAAAAAAGATTGGAACCATCTAAAATGTCCCCAAATTATGGTACATCCATACAATGGAATACCATGGAGTTGTCTCAAAGAATGAAGCTTGATACACAAAGATCTGCAACATATATGAAAGTATAGATGCAAAACAGCATAAAAACATTTGTGTAAAAAAAGAGGGAAGAAAAGAATATATAACTTTATACATAGAATATCTTAGAATGGAACTGTGAACATTAATTGCCTCTGGCATAAGGACCTGAGTGGCTGGAGGATAGGGGTACATACTTTTTTTACCCTTCCAATTGTCAATTATGTGAACATATTAGTTTTTCAAAAAATAAATAAAAGTCAAAACTTTTTATAAAGAGATATGTAAAATGAGCAATATACCAATGGAGGTATTAATATAATATAATATTAATATATTGTATGTTACATAATAATATAATTAATATAATATTAATATATAGAGAGTTCTATTGGGGTACAAAGTAGATTTGTATGTGGATTATGACATCTGACAGGGAGAATCAGAGTCAAAGTACATATGCTTTAATATCTTTAAAATCCTGTGAATCTATGAAAATAAGGGGTTACATGAGGAGATGACTGAATTCTTTTCAAACTCCAAGATTCTGTGATTTAAAGATTTTAAGAAATCAAAGCAGAATTAGGAGCAGGGGTTTATGGGTGTATGTAGGGGAGTGCTAAAAATTAAATGCTAGGAGTGTTCTCCGTAATGATCTAATCAATGAGGAAAGAGAATTTATTCATATTCACATATGTGTTTATCATAAAAGGGAGGGAGGCCTGCATTCACGAGAAGATGGGTGCAGTTGCAGCTTGCTAACTGCTCAGGTGTTGTTCTGCTTCTTTAAATCAAACCAAAGCAAGTAAATTTAGTACCAGGAGTGGGAGGCTCTGAATAATTAAAGATTTTGTTTTCTTGATCTATACATTTCTATGAACACACCAGCTATTTTATTAGCCTCCTGCTGTGGGAAAGAGGCAATTTTGTGACTTTGGCAATTGTTGAAGGGGTTTGAAGGGAAAAACTTAACAAAGATTTATTAGGTGATTTATTTCAGGTTTTAATAAACCAGGGAGGAATGTTACAAGCCAAGGAGCAGCACTGGGAAAAACAAGCCTAGGCCAGAGACAGAAATAACCCATGGAAAAGATGCTTGCCTGCAGCAAACAGGATGCCACGGTGAACCGCCAGCCCAAACTCCTTCCCGAGGCTGGGCTTCCCTCAAAGGCGTTTTCCAAGCTAAGTCTGGGAAGCGCCCCCGCTTCCATGATGCCAGAATTGGGGCAGGCCCACTCTGCCTCGCCCAATTCACCACAGCTCACCTGCAGCTGGAGTTCTGGGTATCACAGTCTATTCTGGTTTCTTGTACACGGTTTTGGTGACATCCATGGGGTCTGATTTTATGCTAGATGTTTTATTCCCAACCTGAAAGGCTGAGTTGAAGCACAATTCACCCTTAATGCTTTTCCACTTTTATTCCCCAGCTTTCCTAGAGAGGCTTTGGAGCCCTAGGGAGGAAAGGTAGGTAGCCCCATCTGTTACCACGTCCCTGGCCACCTCTTGGGTCAGTAAGAATCGAGGGTATCAGCTGTACACTTAGGATGGCTCCCAACAAAGGACTCGTCCACCTTCAGTCAGGTGGAAAGATTCTAGGTTCCCAGGTTTAGATACCATTGAGAAAGGTGTGTCCTGGAGAGGCCTGGTTGGGAGCTGCACCCATCCCCCTACCTGTGGCTCCTGAATTTTTCAGTGACACTGAATCTACTTCTTGCCAGACTAGATCTTCTACACAACTAAACTATCCCTCCCACACCTCCTATTTAATTTTTTTATTGCAGTAAGATGTGCTTAACATAAAATTTACCATTTTAATCATTTTTAAGTGTATAGCTCAGTGGCATTAAATACATTCATATTGTTGTACAAACATCACCATCATCCATTGTCCAGAACTTTTTCATTTTCCCAAACTGAAATTCTGTATCTTCCTCTTCACCCTTGGAAGGTTCACTGAAAAATCTACTGACAAAGGCAGATTAATAGGAGAAATGACTACGCATTTATTAAGATTCTCATGGGGGAGAATCACAGAGTGAGCACCCAATATCCCAGCGAGGCCCGAATACTTACATAACCTTGTTTCAGAGGGGAGTGGGTGGCGGGGAATATTGGTTATTCTGTTGAGGGGCAATAAATGATCACTAGGGAGAATGAATGGATACTTGGGCGAAGGACTGGATAGGGGAACAGAGGTTAACTATCAATGGCTCTCTTTGGAAACTGAATGAGCCTGAGAGTGAGGTAGACATAATTTTGTGAAGGGGTCTGATCATGTCTGGCTACATTCTTGGTCTTCTTTTCTGTAATAGGTAATGGCATAACAGGGAGGAGAAGAAAAACCAGTTGTTGTTCTTCTCCGTGGGTCCCCCTGGTATTTGGGTAAAGAGGGGAAGAGTATCTTCTGGTGTCTGTTGACCTCTAAGGGCTTTTGATTCAAAGTACTCATTATACCATGGGGGCGCCATATTTGGGGGTGAAATTCCCTGCACTCCTTGGCTCCTCCATACCCACTGAACACTAACCCCCCATCACCCCTCCCCAGCCCCTGGCAACCACCCTTTTACTTCCTGTCTCATGAACTGATGTCTCTAGTTACCTCGCGAGAGTGGAATCACAGCGTATTTGCCCTTCTGTGTCTGCCTTATTTCACTTACTGCATCCTCGAGGTCCCTCCCTGTCGTGGCACGTCCTGCGCTCCTCTGCTTTGGTTTTGCTCTATTCCCACGGCCTCATCCTCGCTCAGGGGCTCTGCCTTCTCGTCACCGCCCCCCCCACTTTGTTCCTGTACCCTCTGTGACTCTCATTCTGTGGTAAACAAAATCCTCAAACTAGTTGCAGAATGTGGTCTCCCCTCCCCCAGATCGCATTCTCTAAAGGTGGCACCTTCTCAAAAATTGATTTTAAGGTCACATCTTGACAGCAGTTATGATAACATTATCAAGAGAGAGGAAGGAGGCAGTAAAACAGTGAGACCAGGAGACAGAGGAAAGGTGACCGAAGGGCGTCTCCTGATCCAGTTGGAGCCGGTGCCCGGAGGAGCCTGCATCCCGCAGTAGGTCCTTGTCTGGGGAACTGCCCTTTGTTTCCCACGTGCCACACCCCGCGGGGCTCCTCCGCTCCCCAGACTGTTTCTTTCCACCTTTGTGGAATTGTCCCTGGGTTCCTGCATATGAGACGACAGAGCCAGAGCAGTGGGGGTGCTGGGGGCTCCACAAATACCAATGCATTTTCTGAGGTCTTTTTGTGGCAACAGCACGAGGGATAGGGAAGCAGAGAAAGCCAGCTGCACGCTGAGCCTGCGTCTGTGTGAAGGGCGAGCGTTGCAAAACTCTATTAAAAATATTACCTCTTTAATCTCTTAATTTTCTTCCTGTTGGTAACTTAAGGGCTGATATATCTGGAAACCCACTGTTCGAATCACAATGGAATCTTTACCAGCCCCTCCAGGTTGTCAATCAGGTACGTGCCAGTCACCAGGTGACCAGCGGGGGGGCACAGGGAGGTAACTATTATGCGGGGCCTGCTCAGGTTAAGAGTGACCCAGTTTTAACGGAAGAGTTCGGACGTTGTGATTTTTCTATTATTGCCTTTAATATGATTGTCCATTATTTCTAACAAAAGGGAATTGCTGGCAGCCTCCTTGTGAGATTTCTCTGGAAGGGCTGTCTGCAGCTTAACTTGAGCCATTCCTTATATCAGCTGCTGGTCAGGTCACTTGTGATGGGTTAAATCGGACATTTACAAACAGATGGGGTCTTTCCTGCTTGACTCATCAAAAATAGTCTCTTTGTTGGTTGTTGGTTTTTTTGTGTATTCTCAGTCTTAGCTGTTGAGTAATGAATATTATAATTGTATTTGCAATAGCTGAGTTTGATGCCAGTGTTTATAATGGCTCCCATGTTCTGGTGTTTTGTTTTGATTTTTGGTGGGTGGGAGGTTATTTATTTTCTTTAACTGCCATTGCAGATTAAGGCTGCAAGAGAGCAGGCTTCAGGGTGGCCTGGGAAGGGAAAGGAAGCCAAGAAGGAAGAAATAATTTGGTGGTCTGAATTGGCTTTGGTGTTTTACGCAACCTCTGCTGCTTGACATATTCTGGAAGCTGCCTCAGGAAAAGCCATGTAGCAAAATAACCTGAGTGATCACTGTTGTGGGGTATCTTGAGAGGTTATCCCATCTGTCTGCACCTTGCCCATACTGCTTGGCCTGCGTAGTCACCCTGCTTCTGTGAAAGAAATCAGTTGCACACTTCTCGGTAGTCTCTTTTCATGCAAAAAACGCCTTGTGTTATCTGGAATGTCACTTTTGGCTCATGTAGTTCCCTGATGCTGTAGTGCAAGCCCCTTATTTTTAATGTTTCCACTTGAGGAGGAGAAAAACTCATCACCACCCTCATGGTGGATTTACTCAGCCTCCATAAACTTAGAAAATGCAATTTGTTGAGTTTACATTCATTCTCTCTTCCCTAGGCTTACCAAAAATTCTATTTCTTTACTGAAGGCTAGCACCGTTTGCCCACACCTGCCTTATTTGTTAACTTTTGAAAGTTACATTTGAAAGAGGAAGCTTTGTGTTTGCAAATCCTCTCAGAGAAGGCACACTTTGTGTTAAGAACCCTTTAATTCAGGGATAGGAGATGTTTGCTGCTGAAGGAATGGGGATGAAGGGGGTTATGGGAATATGTTTGAATGGGGAGGTGAAGTACGCAGAGTGCGGGGTCTGAAGCTGGACTGCCTGGTTGGAATTCCAGCTCTGCTGGCTGTGTGACTTGGTGGAGATTATAATCCTTGCCTTTCTGTGGCTCAGGTTTTTTTCTTTAAAATGGGATTATAAGGCAACCTTCTTCATCGAGTTTTTGTGAGTATTACAGGAGATTACTTTGTGTAAATTGTTTAACAAAGCACCTGGGATATCACTCACTTAATAAATGTTGGCTGTCATCATCATCATCGTCATTGTCATTGTCATTATCATTATCACTCATTGGCCAGACTGTGAGCTGCTTGAGGACAGGCACTGTGATTTACCTGGAACATAGCAGGGGCTCAGCCAAAGTTTGCTAAATGAGTGAGCAAATGTTATTTAGTATTAGTCTTTCCTTTTAGCCTTTTCTTTTATGGCTGATTCTTGAGGTTTCCCTTTGTTTTCCTCCTTCAGTCTTAAAGATAGTAAGATAAGAAGTGTAATTTTGGAAAGAAAGGAAGTTAAAATACTCAGCCATGATCTTACCAAGCTAATCATCCTTAGTTTCCTTTATTTCTGTTGGTCCTTCTTATCACAGGTTACTGTTCAAAAATACTCCCTCACCTCCACTTCCACAGGAAAGTATACCTCCCTGCTCAGTTGCTGTTGGGCTTGATCTTGTGACTTGCTGCAGCCTCATGGGGGCCACATGTGTACTTTGTCATCCCTTGACTTTGGGTTCAGTCATGTGATTTATTTTGGCTAAGAGGACGTTAGTAAACATAATGTGAGTAGAGGCATTGACGTGTGCAGTTGGACTTGCCCTCTTGCACCACTGCCATTGCGATGAGAAGAGTTTCTCCAGCTGGCTGCTGCCCTCTCATCCTGGCCCCGAATGGACATGCGTGGAGCAGACCTGTATCCAGCCTGCATCAAGCAGGTAAGCCCAGCTGGACCTTCAGGTTAAAGCAAAGATGCCCAGACAAACCCAGTCTATGTTTGTAGATCCATAGCTAAGAAGCAGACATATGAGCAATAAGTGCTTATTGTTTGTTACACAGCAACAACTGAATGATAGTTATCAAAATATGAACTTAATTTGTACATAGGCATAACCAAAACATAATGCTATTTTATATTTTACTTTACTTGACTATGCATTATATCATAGTTGGGTTTTTCTATGTTGTTGCACAATTTTTTAAATTTTCAACTAGCAGTGTAATACTTTATCGATTTCATCTAGAAAATAATAATATAGTAATATCAACTCCTATATATTGAGGACTTAGCGTGTGTCAGGTATGGTGCTTTGTGTACATTTAGTGCTTTCAACAATCTCGAGAGATAAGCCCAACTCATCATTACACATTCTCAAAGCCAGGGGTGGCATGGCATATATTTATTAATATGGATTCTGGGGCCAGACTGGGTGTTTGGGTTTGAATCCCAGCTCTGCTACTTCTTAGCTGTGTGACCTTAAGAAAGTCACTTAACCTCTCTTGTCTCAGGTGCCTCTCCTCCAAGGATGATAATAATAGTAGTACTTACCCTATAGAGTTGTAATTGTGAACCTTAAATGTATGTAAACATTTAGACCAGTTCCTACCCTATGGAATCTGTGTTATCTACTGTTATCATTGAGGAAACTGAATTTCAGAGAGGCTAGAAAGCTTGCTCAAAGTCATACAATTAGTAGATTATAATGTTTGGATTATTTTTAGGTTTTTTTGCCTGGCAATTATAAAATAAAAATGCAGAGAAAAATAAGTTGCCGTGGCAAATGTTGGTAGTGAAATTTTAAGCATTGTCCAGGGAAGCAGGGACTCTTGACTAATGGATCCACTGGGAAGTCCAATTTCAGGCAGAGAGAGAAATTGAGTTTCAGGGGGTTTGAACACTTTGCTCTAAGTCACACGGGTGGTTAGTGGTAGAGAAAGAACAATTTGGATTTTCTGCCTCCAATCCTAGGGATTTTTCACAGACCAGATTATTTCTTTAAAAATAATCAGTAATTGTTCATTTAAAGACAAAAGGAGTGAGCCCTTGAAAATTAATTGTGTTGTGTGGCAGGGTGACCCACTTAAAATTTAGCAAGCGTTTTGTTTTTCACTACATTAGCAAGAAACATTCCCTTGCTCGTGTTTGGGTTGGAGAGTATAGGATGAGGCAGGGAAATGACTTCTGTCCCCTTCATGAGTAAAGAGTCCCCCTCCCCCCTTGGAGGAAGTCTGGTCTCTCTTTAGATGTTAGCGTTCCCTATTGCTTTGAAAGCAGAAAGCCGGCAAGTGTTCAGATTTCAGGGTCAAAGAGGCAAAGCTGCCTGTGGTATTCTTTGAGGGTCTGAATCCTTCAGTCACTCCCCAGGTGTCCTTACAGAACAGAAAAGGAACAGAGTAAATCTTTTGTACTTTTGTGTCGAAGAGGGAGATGATAGATTCCGGGTGTGTGGCTGCGAGAGCTTGGGGAAGGAAATGGAATAAATAATGGTTCTGGTCAGCCCGTGGTGGGCTCCTGAACCCATCTCTGACTTGGTTCCCTGGTGCGAGCTGTGGAGGAAATGGCTTTCTGTAGGAGCAGAGGGCCGAGGACCTGGACACCAAGCCAGGGGCACCTGGAGCTAGGCAGGCAGTGGAGAGAGCGGAGCTGTCCTCCCTCACCGGACGGTGGCTGCCGTGAGGGGACAGGACTGCACCTGGGCTGGGTGGCAGCAGCATCTGTTGGGTCTCGGGCACAGGAGCCCCTGGTGAGAACCAGACAGCAGAGGTGGGAGTCGGCAGGGGAGACCCCAGTGCTGTCCGTGTAAGTAGGGAGTCCGGCCGACCCTCTTCTTCTAAGGTTTGCGACCTTGAGGCTTTGTTTTCTCTGGTTCATGGAGAGCCAGGTTCCCAGGAGGGATGATAATGAGCACTTCCAATGTGGCAGTGCGGGCAGGGCTAGGGCCTCTTCTGATTTGACTTGAAGTCGTGAGAGAGATGGGGACATATTTGTACTTGAGTGTTATGAAGCTCTCCGAACCAGTTACAGTCATAATCTTAGAAGTTGTTTGGAGAGAACGTTAGCAATGTCCCTGTTTTTCAAATGGAAAAAAAAATCACGTGTGTATTCTTCTGCCTGACCCATAGTATTTCCGAGATGTTCCCAGGAGAGCAATGGCTGGAGCAAAGAGTATGAAATTTTAAGTGTGAATAGCTTTTAAATTCGGACAAAAAGCACCAAACTTTGTTCATATTGCAAAATAGGAAAAAAAAGATCATGTAGATATTTAATGGCATGGGGAAATGTTCCTAACGTAGTGCCAAATGAAAAAAGCAAGTTTATTACCAGGATTTTCAGTGTGATCTCCTTTTGCAACACTAAATGGATATATTTCTGCAGGAAAAAAGTCTGGAAAGATGTATTCCAACATGCTCACCGTGCTTATTCTTTGTTTGATGCAATAATGGTGCTTTTTATTTCTCTATTCTGCTTATCTGTAGTGTTTGAATATTTTTATGACAAACAGGTATTGCTTTTGTAATAAGAAAAAAGTGCAACATAGGTTTTTGTTTTTAAAAACTGAAAGCAAAATCTAAACAACAAAAAAACCTGCAGGCTTTGTGTTTGGGATAGCGGAAGATAGTAAGCCTCTTTCATCTAATGGGAGTGTAGATGTCAGGGCTGGACGATAATGACTCAGAGCCGGTGGAAATGCAGCCAGTGGAACAAGTTTCAAACAGGAAAGTGCTTGTGGGGTGACCTCCAGGGTCAGCTGGCAGAGCTTACTGCAGATTCCACCAAAAGAGTAAGAAGATCCAAAGGGGCGAGGGGTAGGCTCGGTTGGGCCGGTGTGTCCCAGTTTAAACAAAGCCTCTTTGAAGTGCTTCCCAGAGGGCTGGCTCAGGAATGCGAGGCCCTGCTCTCTCCTGCAGCCATTAGGGAGTTATAAACATCCACCTCCAAGGGAAGATCCATCAGCTTCCTATGAACCACAAAGGAAAGATTTACAGGTAACTTTCCCCTCCCAGTACAAAAGTGGGATTAGGCAAATACTGGAAGTTTCCCCCTCCCCCTTCCTACACAGTACATAGAGATGCTTTGTTTTTTGCATTCCCCGTGATGTCTGTAATGACTTTTATATGCACGCACTGATGATCAGTGCTCACACTGTGCTCTCCTCACGT
>CM052436.1:117683683-117729409 GCA_028533085.1 Varecia variegata | reverse complement strand
CAGAGCTGGGACTTGAACCTAGATCTGGCTGACTCCAAAGCCCACACTGATAACTCCTAATAACAGCAATTGGTAAGAAGGAAATACACAAATTTTGCTAGCCAATCTTTCCAGATATATATAATGCATGATTTATGTAAAAATCATGGCTTTTATCTCTTGGTGAAACTTATCCTTGTCCTTTTTACAATTTCTATCCCACTCACCACATTGATAAAATGATTCCCAAGAGCCTTCCAAAACCAAAGTTTGCCAGCTCTAATCCTTATTTTGGTAGGCATTGGCATAAAGCAGGGTTTGTCAACTGTAGCTCCATTGACAATTGGGGCTGAATGATTCTTTATTGTGGGGGGCTGTCTTGTGCATCATAGGATGTGTAGCAGCATCCCTGGCTTCTACCCAATAGATGCTAGTGGCACCCCCCAGTTGTGACAATCAGATGTCTCTAAGGGGGTAAAATCACCCCCAGTTGAGAGCCACTGGCTTAAGACAACAAATGCCATGGATGTATGGGACAATTGCTTGGAATTGGAAGTCAGTCAGTCTCTTCTCTGGTGTTGGTCATAACCTCTCTCCTGGCAACACTCTGTGTAGTAGACAGCTCCTTTGGTGGCTCCTTCAAAGCTCATTCTTCTTCGTCCTCTTTATCCTCTCCCTTGGTGACAGTTTCCACTGCCTATGACCACAACCATTACTCTCACTTGATGCCCATGGGCATGTGCTGGGTTCTGATACCACCATTACTCTCGCTGGACACCACACAAGCCTCCCAACTCATCTCTCCATCACTCTCCCACCCTTCCATCCAATCATTCCACAGCAACTTACAAAGGACATACATCCTCCATGCATGGAAGAGTTAGCTACCAGCTTAAAGATGGAGGTTATCACCTTAGGATTGAGAGGAATGGAAGGATGGGAGTGGGGACATAGCTGTATTTGGAATAACTATCTATTTAAAAGAGAGAGTCATGAAGCAAATTATAACAAATATTAAAAGCTATTAAATCTGAGTAGTGGATATGAGCCTTTTATGTTATTTTCTGAGCTTTTCTAAAATGTTTTATATTTTTAAGTAAGACCAAAAGTATATTGGACAATGTTACTATCAATGTGTTAAAACTGCGACTTTATCTTTTAGGTAACAGTTTTACAGGGCTTTCATGTCTATGTTTCCTTTTGAGCCAGAGATTAGAATGCCCCTCCTTGTGAAATAAACAAATCCCGACTTGCCTTGGCAGCAAATATTTCCCCTCCCCTAGATTGGGCTGTTTCAGGGTGGAAGGCAGTAGGTGGGGAAGGGTGAGTGGTCCTGGCTTGCTTCTCTCTGCCTGTTCATCGCCCCTGCCCTGACAGAGGCACGATTTCACTCCTCAGTGATGTGGGAGAAAGGAGGAAAAAGACACAGAGGGACGTGTCTTCTCACTTGGCTCAGTGGCTCTGTGTTAGCCAAGCGTGATGCATATTTAAAGCTTGTTGTTTCTCATGGTGGCCTCCTTTTGCACACTCTGTAGGGTTTTGGGAGAGGAATCTGTTTTCTAGGAGTCTCCTGAGTTGGTTGTGGCACCTGCGTACCAGGAACTCCTGAGATTCCTCCCTTAGCCCTGGGGCACCCAGTGGAACACCTCCAGCTTCCTTCTGAAGATCCCCCTTCCCCTCCGCCAACCCTCCACCCCGAGTGTTTTGGGACAAGATCCAAGGCTACCTTGCAGTGGCTCTCTCTCTTTTCCACTGGTGACCTCTGCATCTACTCACCTGGAGTTTTTTGAGAGGGCATTCCCTAGTGACACTAAATGCTGTGCCAATGGCGATGGCTTGTCCTGGCTCTCTGCTTGGCCCCTGCCCCCAGCAATTCTGAGAGCCCTGAGGTTTTTCCCTGGGTCTTTCTACTTAGTAGTTGTTTTTCCTGCTTTCCATGCCTACTTTATCTACCCCTCCAACTCCTTCTCTGTTTTTTATTCCTGTAATTTAATTGTCTATGTCCAAACTCCAAAGAAGAAATGGGGTGGGAAATGGGGAGTGGTGTTCAGAGTTGCATTGTATTGCACTATGTTGTGCTCCACCACACTGTACTGTGCTGTATTGCATTTCTATCTGCTGCCTGGAGCTTTCAGTATATATCACCTTATGGTCTGTCAATTATTTATCTATCTATTTCAATATTGACTGAGCACTTTCAACATTCAGTCCTATACCATGGCCCTGCACTGATCTTATTACACACATTATCCCAGTCTACCAATAAAGAAGTTGAAGCTCAGCGAGATTAAGAAACTTGGCCAAGGTCATGAAATTCAGGGAATGGCAAGTCTGGTCAACTCCATAGCCTGTGTTTCTAACTTCTACACATACTGCCTTCCAAGATTGGTGATATGGGTGGTGTCTAGTGGGAAGAAATGGGTAGGGGTGGGTTGGAAGAGAAAGAAAACATCTTGTCTCTTTATGTTTTAAAAGTCAAATCCTGCTTAAAACAGGTGCCAATTTTTAGGTTCACATTTTTCAGTCCTACCCTGTCAGTGCCAGAAGTTTGAGGTATACATATTTAGAAAGTCAGTGCTGAAAAATTAAGCCTAAAACATACATGCTTGTGAACACACACAGTCCCATGAGCTCCTATGGTTTGTTCGATCTGTTTAGTGTACTCTAGAATCATGATTTCATAAATATATTAGTTTCCTAGGGTTGCCACAATAAATTACCACAAACTTGGTGGCTTAAGACAACAGAATTTTATTCTCTCACAGTTTTGGAGGTTAGAATCAAGTTGTCAGACAGGGTTGTGCTCTTTCCAGGGGTCTTGGGGACAATCCTGCCTGTCACTTTCAGCTTCTGGTGGTCCCTGGCATTCCTTGGCTTGTGGCAGCATCACTTCAATCTCTTCCCTTGTCTTCATGTGGCTGTGTTGCCTGTGTGTTTCTGTGTTAGTTTCCCTTTCTGCTCTCTTATGGGGACATGCCATTGGAGCGAGAGTCCACCCTAATCCAAGGTGATCTCATCTAGAGATCCTTACCTTAATTCCACCTGCAAAGTCCCTTATTCTAAATAAGGAACATCCTCAGGCTCTGGATGAACGTACCTTTTGGAGGCCACCACTTAACTCATTGCAATAGGTTTCTAGTGCTAGGCGAGTGCACAATGCCTCCGTTTCTGTAACTCTACCTGCTGTTAGCTCTTTCACACATGACTTATAAGGATGGATGAGAGGCCCAGGGAGGCTGTGTGCTTCTGGAAGCCAACACGGTCAGATGGCGTTAAGCTGCCTGGATTCCTTCAGCAATAGCCATCTGTCAGTAAATAAAAGTCCAGACACGATTTACAGAGCTAATGTGTCTTTTGAAGTACTCACACTCTCGGAGAGAAACTTGAGAAATGGGAAAATTTGGCTCAATATGTGTGAAAGAATTGTATCCTCTTCAGGGGAAAGCCAGTGTACACATTTCTGAGAACATTATTATTACACAGAGACACGAACACACAGCAACTAAGTGAAAAATCAGCGCTGCTAATATGCCCGTCCTGGGCACTTGCTCCATTTGCTAGGCAGTTTCATGAAAAACTTTCTTTCTGAATTGCCTGAAAAGAATCAATACTGACTGGATAAATCATCACAGTCTACGCTTCCGTCAACAGAGCTGGGGAGGGTGGCTCAGGGAAGTGCCCATCAAAGTTAATGAATGCTTCCAACAGGGTTTGTTCACCTTTCCCTGGACCAAGTTCAGCTCACACTCCATCCAGATAGGTGAGTACTGAAGGCTTATGTATCACGTGTCCAGCTGTTCCTGGTTGTTTTGATCCATTTAATTTTTGGTTTCCTGGGAAATGGCAGAGATGACTGTTCGTTCTGTGTTTGTCTTTTGACAATTCAACACATTCAATTTAGCTCTGCAAACATGTCCTCAGTGACTGTTCAGTGTGGGGTGCTATGTTTGCACTGAGCACAGGGTGAACCTGCCTCCGGGGAGCACGATCCAGTGGGAGCCGGCAAAGTACACACTCCAAGGTGCAAGGGGCTGAGCTCTCCTAGAAGACCGTGCAGAGCTCCCTGGCACCCTGCATTGGCAACAATTAACTCTTTAACTCTTTTTCTTATTGCAAAATATAATTTTCATTTGTGGTAGAAAATATAGATAGAAAAAAAGAAAAATGAAAACTGCTCATTATCCCATAACACAGAAATAACACTTCTTAACACTTGGTCTCTATCTACATCTGTGTTATCTTTGTATTAATATCTCTGCCTACATTTATGCCTGTACCTTGGCCTATGTCTACACCTTTATCTGAGACTGGATCAATGTTATGCTTATATTTATCATTATAGTTCGTAACAAAATTATCCTATATATGTGCCTACTCATTTTGTTTTATAATCTACTTGTTTACTTAATAGAGTATTGTAAATATATTTCTATGTTACATGTATTTTTCCTCAACATTTTTAGTAGCTATGTATTACTCTATTGTATGGACAGAACTTATTTAACCAACTCTAAATTTAATAGTTTATTTAGTAATATTTAACGACCCTAAATTTAATAGTTTTATAGATAAATCTGTGCATAATTTTGTCCTTAGGAAAAGACCTCAAGTTGAAGTCTCAGGATCAGAGTGAGGTATGTGTATGGAGGTTTTGCCTCAAAGGAGTGAGGAAATTTGCCTGGGAGGGGGTGGGAAGGAGGGAACAGGAAAGTGTGGCCTTTGAGTTGAAGCTTTAAGAAGGAGCAGACTGGGGTGGAGGGGAGAGGTAGGCAGTCTATGAAGAGGAGAAAAGGGGCTGGGGCTGGCGCGGTTGTGTCTAGGGCACAGTCTCTGAGTGCCTGAGTTCCGGGGTGCTGTCGGGTAGGGGCTGGAGGTGAAGCCAAGGGTAGCAGGGGTGGAAGGCAAGGAGCACCGATATCATCCTAAGGGCCAGGGAGTCTCAAAGGAGAGAGGGAAGGGGACATACTCACCCCCAGTGTATCTGAATCTTCTGGGTTTTATATTTCAAAGTGCACATTCCCTGCCCTTTCCTCCCTGGTTTGAGATTTTCATCCCCGCCCCCTGCCCCAGAGGCCATGTTGCCCATAGGAACGATGTGGACACAGGAAAAGAAGGTAAGAGTTATTGATAGGGAGCCACTGAATGTTTGTGGACAAAGAAGGGTCCGATACCATAGAACTCACTTGGATGTGGTCTACACCTGGCTTCTCAAACCATCTGTGGTGAAGGACCAGCTGTCTTCTTCCTTTTCCAATATGTTACAGACCAAACATATTATGTACTCTAGTTTTCAGAAACTATAAATGAGTTACTAGAAAAATGAAATAAAAATGTACAAAATGCAAGCACCAATTTTTATTTATTAGTTTCAAAAGACATAAAATAGCTTGTTGAATTGCTGTAAAAATTTCAAACGTTTCTCTCAATCTCTGTTCTTATTCATGGCAGACCTAGAATCAACATTTTGTGGCTGGCACAGTCTATGTACTAGATTGGCACAATCTGTATACTTCACAAACTATGAGTAGCACAGAGTAGCCCCTATTCTGCAGAGAACAGATGAGAGGGAGGGGGCCAGTTAGGAGGCTGCTTGCAGTATTTCAGAAGACAGAGAGTGTATCGGGGCCTGGTGTAGACAAAGGCAGGGGTGTGGAAAGGGAGGGAGGATAATTAACAAGTAAGACATCTGCTCTTACTTCAGCCATTCTATGTAATGCTTAAAAATGCTTTCTGGTTATTTTTGTTGTTTTCTATCTATGCTACTTTTTTTTCTTTTTGGCTGTTTCCTCCAACCATTAGAAAGCATATATTCTGTTTATTAGCACTCTCTACAAGTTGTGTTTATGGTTAGTGCTTTTATACCAAATGTTTTCTTTTAATCCAGTTCATTATTTTAAATCACCTTGGGATGACTGATGAAAGCATTAAGTAAAATTGCCAGGGTAACTAATTGGTAGTGTGTGTGATATGACAAGAAAAGCATCCCGTGACATCCAGGAGCTGGCTGGCATCATGCTGAGGCTTCAGAGCTCTCCCGTTGAACATAATTTCACAGAACATCAACATCAGACCAGGCCACTCTGTTATCGAGGTGGAGCAGGACAACTTCATGCCCATGTCTGAACACAGAAAAACACGAACATTGTCCAAACCATAGAAATGACCACACATCCTGCTAACCTGGCTAATATAAGGGACTGCTGCTTCTTTATAAATTATATCTTTTGCTTTTCTCTAGTCTTCCTTCATTCTAGATACATAAGATTTATTGAGATACCCAGTCACAGGATACCCCTGCATCTTGACAGCATCCAATCCAGACCAAAGGCCTGCACACCAAAATCAGTAACACAAGTACAAATTCTACTGAAAGTCCTTTCTAATGCCCTCTTGCTGATATGCATCAAGGTTTTCCAGGGTATGTGTTCTCTCTCACTGAAATGAGTGATACGCTCATTGTGGTTAGAGGTGTTCCTGGTGGCCGTGGCTGGAGGGCATTGACAGGTGGAATGATTGCATTGGTGGTCTTTCTTATTAGGCTCCTTGGATCTCCCTCTTTTGCCTGGTAACTTTGTAGTCCCCTCCCAGGCTGGCTTTGGCTCAGCCATGTGACTGGCTTTGACCAATGGGACTGTAGCCAACTTGATGCCAGCATGAGCTAGAAAACACACATGTGTGTCTGCTCTCTTTTTTGATCCCTTGCTACCACTGTGAGACCAAGCTAGGATGATGGAGGATGAGGCATGTAGAGATCAGTCAAGTGGACCTAGTTGTCTGGACCAGGCTGCAGACATATGAAGTAGCCTAGCTCAGAGGAGCAGAACTCCCCAGCCGACCCGTAATCTTGCAAATGATAAATGTTTATCATTGTATCTCACTAAGGTTTTGTGGTTGTTTGTTTTGCAGCATTATTGTGGCAATAGATAACGGGTAAAGTTTATTGTCTAAGAATATATTCCTTTTGACAATCTATTTCATAGAGAATTATTGGGTCATATACTTTGCTTCAAAACTTTATAGATTTGCTTCATTGTATTCCAGTGTTAAGGTTTGATTTTAGCTTGTGGTTGAATTGTTGTGCTTTTCTCTTGATATCACCAATTATTTATAAGTTGGATCTCTTATCTCCATCCTATCTACCAATTTCTTCTTTATCTTTTCAATCTTTAATTGTATTTTTCATTTTCGTAAACTTCTTTCTGTTTTCAATCGGCTCCATTTTTGTCTAAGGCCAAAGTTAAATCTCTTTTCCTGTCACATTGTCATTCAACTCTTTTTTCATAGGTTTTATATCTGCTTAAATTATATTGAAAGTATAATATTTTTATTTTACTTGTAATTACTCTTTTTAAATAGATGCTATTTCTTTGTGTCATAAGGGAAATACGTTCCTTATCAAGCAATGCAAAACTGTACAATTTTTTAATAGTGTGTGAGTATCTATGTGTACATTAATAGATATGTAGATGTGTAGATATAGATATGTAGTCCTGGGGACATGAGTTCTTCCTCATCCCATTATTTTCTACATAGATGATGACAAACCTTGTATCAAAGTTGAAAGGTGGATGAATACATATATATAGCTCCTAACCAAGTTTCTGTTGTTTTTCAGATGCTTGCCTAAAAAAGTTTCTTTGGATTACCTTCTTTTACTTTCTTCTTTTCTGAATATGATTAAGAAAATTATTCTGAGTAATCTGAAGCAATGTGTGGGTCTTATGTCAGAAGCTACACATGAAAAACAAACTACTATTCTCAGTTCTGCTGGTTTCTTTCTTTTCCAGTGGCTGCCTAAAATCCCAGGGCACAGTGCTCCTTTTCCTGTCTACTTCCACTCTGGCCCAATGGAATTACCATCTCCAATAGATACAGAGTTGTGCTGTCCAATACAATAGCCACTAGCTAGTTACCTGTGGCTATTGAGCACTTGAAATGTGTCTAATCCAATAGAGAAAAGGGCAAAAAATCTATGGTCATTTCAGAAAGTCATTTTTCTGGTCATCATAGACCCTGAGTCTCTGCTGTAAGAATACATAGGAAAGGTTTGTAGAAATGTCTTCTGTCAAGCCTTTTCTTGTCATTGTTATTTTTTCTCAAAGCTCAAAGCAAGTGAAGGCTACCAACAGTCTTTTGCCTAAGCCCATTGTATCAGTTAAATTTTGCTGTGTAGCAAACTACTGGAAAACTTAGTTTCATATGAATATAAGCATTTATTTCTCACACATTAGAAAGTTAGAATGGGGCTATGATCTGGGTTAGACTTGGATGGGGTACTTTAGCTGGGGCTTCTTGTTCCATATATCTCTCGTCCTCTAGCAGGCTAACATAGGCATGTTCTCATGGCAACTGCACAGGATAAAAAGTGAGAACAAACCCAATCTTATAAACACTTTTCAAGCTTATGCTTATGTCATATTTTCTAACATCCCCTTGGCCAAAGTAAGCCGCAGGGTAAGACCTCAATCAAAGTGGGAAGGCAGTACGAAATTACACAGCAAAGAGCATGGATACAGAAAGACCTGGGGAACAGAGGCCCAGCTCCTCAACCTAATTAGAGAAAATTCTTCCAAAAGTTTGAAGAAACACTAATCTGTCTAGTTTCCAGTGATATTTCAATTTTACCTCAATGGGAAGGGAGGTGCTGTTATAACCTGAAAGTCCCTCTCTGTGTTTATTCAGAAGTACATTTTTACGTTCCCTTTAAACTGCTTTTGGAACCAGCTATAGAATTGCATAAGTAACAGAAAATATTCCACTCTAATTTTGGACAAATGTTGCAAGAAGTTTTCTTTTGATTTTTAAGCTAATAAAAATAGTCTTTCACCATTATTATTAATTTTTATTATTGTTATTATTCATCACATGGAAAAACAGCATTGCATGTGTCAGTAAGGGCAAAAATAAAACTGGAATTGTCCAAGTAGGGTCTATTTGCTCACACAGGGATGAGCTGGTGCATTTGGAACAAGGATGATAGTTTCTTATTGGAGCAGCCAGCTGGATAGAAGGAAACGTTCAGGCCAAATGTTTGCTTTCAGCCAGTCTGTTTGACCATATTGAGAAGGGGTTACCAGCTAAAACATTTGCTATTGATTGTGGAGGATGATATGAACTGTGGAGAAGTTGTGTTTGGAGCCAGGCAGAAAGAATTTGCATCCCAACTTTGCAGCTGCCTCGTTGTGTGATCTTGAGCAAGTTCCTTCAACTTTGAGAACCTCTTTCCCTTATTTTCTAAAATGAAGCCAATGAATTTCCACCTGACAGGGCAGCTGAAAGGATTATATGAGATAGCATAGCATTTAACAGAAGACATGCTCTGGAAGTGGCAGCTGTATTCCAATTTGTCTGTATGCTACTGTTTTGGGGATTCCCTGATTGCTCCAGTTGACAGTGGTAGTCATTTAGCACAGCTGAAATATTTTCTAGTCATATCTTTCATTTACTTACACATTAATTGATTTATAGATTTTTTTTTTTACTCATTCATTCACTCAACATGCATGTACTGATGGTTTCACAAGTTTTCTTGGAGGAGACACTGAGACAGATAGAGTTTGAGAAACAAAACATTTCATAGGGACCAACACGTGTGAAGGCACGTGGGAGGAAGCAGGATTGGGCAGAGGGAAAGTCAAACTGTGATACAGGACAAATGGGAAGCTGGTGGGGAGATCTGGAGCACATGTCACCTGCTGGAATTGTCCCACGGCTGTATCTAGCCAAAATGGCTGTGTCTTCCACCCCTGCTTTGCTCATTCACTGGCTGAGAGCTGCCCTGGGAAAGGCATGACCTCAGACAAGGTAAGGCACAGCTGAGGCAGTCTCTGAAGGAGCTGACAGCTGAAGGCTGTGTGCTGACCACACTCTCTGCAGCGGCAGCAGGTCCTTCCTTGAAGGGGATCTGGGTGGCGCATCTTCATGTCCACTGCTGGGGGCAGCTGTGGGCAGACTCTGTGCGAAGTCCTGGGGTTGCTGTGCTGAGCAGGGAAGACAAATTCCCCCCAGCCTATGGAGCTAACAGCCTAAGCTGGTTTTGAGAATTTTTAGTTGTTTCCATATTTCAAATGAGCAATCTTCTTTAGATAGATTGCCTCACCACAAAACCGGGAGAATAGACTAATGTCCTCAGTTGTTATTCAGGAGAGGAAGAAAGCAATAGATATCCCTGTTTTAGAGTAACACAGATTCTGGGATATATGGAATCCTCTTCCATTCATTTTCTGCTGATTTCAACAGTTTCACAAGTACTGACTTTCTGTCTTGTGCCAGGCACAGTGTTGGGTGCTAGGGGTACAATGGTGAACAGTAGACAGTCTTTAGGGGAGACAGACATGTAAGATAGGCTCCACATAAAATAAGAAGTTATGAGGAAGAGACATAAAGACAGTGCTAAGGGCACTCAGAGACAGGCCTGGGGGTCAGAGGAAGCCCCGTGGAGGATAAGATATCTGAGCTGAGACTAGAAGGAAGAACATGTTTCAGCCAGATGAACAAAGTTTCTGCTCTTTGGTAATTTCCTTCTTATTTCATAGAAAAAGAGGAAAAATCAGAAATCTTAAACATTTATAGACATAATCATGCCAAGAGAATCAGGATATTTAATGAAATTAATGGACTTTTATGATCCTGAAATAAAAGTTGTCAAGAAGAATTTTTCCTTCATTTTAAAGCTTAAGCATAAAGGTTTTCCTGTGGGGCCAGAAGGTCTTGCATTGGATGATGTTCTTTGTCAGTGATTTTGTTCTGTATGTTCAAGTTCAATCATGTCTGTAAGAGGCCATCTATTAAAAAAGAAATCTCTGCACCCCAAAATGCTACATGATGCGCAGTCACTTGGTTTGATTTGAATTCCATTGAATTGATTCCCTACCCCCAGCACTGTGGGGGTCCAGAGGGGGCCAAAGGAGGCTCATGAATGTCATGTCAGCCTCTTGCTCACAGGGCAAGCCTCCCTCTCCACCTGCATCCTTCCTTGACTCTTGGGTGACAAACATTACGATTCTGGAAATTGGGGATCTTAAGGGAAGTATATTTAAGAAAGGCCATGTCTTTGCCTTACAAATTTTAGAGATGGTCACCAAGATCCATGTGTCAAGAAATATTTGCTAACACAAAAGTTGGAAAACTTTAGTCAAAGGGTCTATTTGCAAACCTGAGGAGTAGCAGACTGCTACAATAACTTCTCTGACACTTTCACATTGGTTAGCAGGGTTTCTGTAATGATGGCTCCAATACAGGGAAAGGAATATCAAGTGTGTGGCAGTAGTTAAGATTTTAGCATGTCAGGGCTAGTTACAACCACCACCAGGCATGGAGAATCTGCCTGGTGAGCTGTGCCCGTGTGTAACCCAGAAATCAGCTGAGTTCACTCTTCCTCTTGGGCTGTAGAGAAAATGAATTCACATCCTTTATTTTTTGTGGTGTAGGAAGTCCAGTGCTCTCCCCAATATTTCTACAATTTAGCTGTGGCTTTGCATGTCTCCTAGTCCTCTCTGACTCCTATTTCTGACTTTTACTGAATCCTAATTCTCTGCTTATGTTCTTGTTCTATAGCAGCCCTAGTGTCAACCCAAATGAGGGTCAATGGCCTTTTCTCCCTGAGGATCTTTCTCTTCATTGCCTCCCAAGTATCCCACATATTATTGCTTTCACTAGAGATTTGACAGGGCATAACCAATATCAATAATATTGAATTTCTCTATTCTGTAATGACACCCTTAAACATTTCTGCTACTGGAGTTCCAGACATATCTGCTTTTTCCACCCAACAGTACTGTTATTTTTGTTTGCTTTTTGCAGAGTGATTTTGCTCTCTTTCTTGTTTCTTACTAACACAGTAGGACTCAACCTTGGGCTGCACATTTGACAATATTAAGGCTTAGGCAGCATCTCACAAACTTCTGATTTAATTGATTTGATGTGGGACCCACATATAGGTCTATTTTAAAAAGGCCTATTTACATGTTTTGAAATATGCAGCCAGGGCTGAGAACTACTCTAAATCTAACCTGTCTAGCCTGTGTCTTTAGAGATTCTTCTGGTCTTACGGAAACTCTACCACTAGCTTAAAAAAAAAGTGTGTGTCTATTTATGCACACAGACATTTCTTATTACACATAGTTTAATTTAATCCTTATAACAACTTCTACAGGTAACTAATAAATGTTAGAAGACTGAGGCTCAGGGATCAGAAACGTGCTAAAGTTTACACAGCCAGGAGATAATAGAGGTGAGATTTCAATCCAGGATTGCGAAATTCCAAATCTTGTTTCTTTTTGTTTGTTTTTTGGTAAATCCTGCCACTGCACGCCACTGCACCTCTGCTCAAGGAGCAAAGGCAGAATGGATACATCCTTGTCTTCTATTATCTCCCCTTTTAGGGAGCACTGCTTCTTCCACCCATTCCCGGTTCTCCCGCTCCAGTAAAATCTTTGTCAGTTGACATCAGGCATATGTTGTTCTTTACCCCAAGGATCTCCCTCTGTCCAAAGCCCAGGAACTTCTCATTTTTTTTCAGAAATGTGTTTCCTATAACAATAGCTAACATTTATTGAGTGCTTATTATGTGCCAGGCACACTGAAGTACAGAGAGGCTATATAACTTGAACAAGTTCACACAACTAGTAAGAGCAGAGCTCTAATTCAACCCCAGGTGCATGACTCAACGCTCTAATGTGTACAGGAATCACCTGGGGACCTAGTTATTAATAAAATGCAGATTCTGATTCTGCAGGTCTGAGGTGGGGCCAGAGATCCCACATGTCTAACAGGCTCCCAGGTGGGGCCTGAACCAATCCATAATCTGTGCTTTCAGAATGGAGGACTCAGTGCTGTTTGTCTTTCTGGTTTTCCTATTAAAATAGCTGGGGGCTAAATGCAAAGTGACTAAATTTCTCATGCAATCTCTGAATTTTTCTTCCTTAAGAAAAGGGGCTGGAGGCACTCTGGTCCAAAGATCCCAGGGCTACTACAAGGTCAGAGATTCCAGTTAACATTAATTAAATTAACTAATTAGAAAGCAACCAACTATTCAGATTTAAAAACAGGGTTCCCCTAGGGAGGGGCAGAAAAGATTGATATAGGCAGGGCGACTTAGTGTTGAGAAGACAGATCAGGATGTTTGATGTTGCACGGTGACAGTAAATGTTTTAGATTCTGCCCTTTTGTATCTTCTTTAGTCAAATTGGCCATCCCCAAGCTTCTGTGAAATGCAAACCACAAGGGGAACTTTGAAGACAGCTCCAAAAGTTGCATATCATTCTACAGAAACTCTTTCACTGAAGGCAATTTCTTCCATATGATTTTTTTTAGTTGCTTTTTCATTTTGATGTTCAAATTCGTTGAAGCTCTGTGACTAGAGCAAGGGATGATTAGTGCTTGGGGAAAGCCACTTATCACTGAAGCCTGCTGCTGCTGAGAAAAAGGGCAGGGACGCCGGGCTAGGCAGGGCACAGACCGACAGCCAGTGTAAGGAAAAGACTTTCATTACAGGAATGAGCAGACTTCTGATATCTTCATGAAGGCAACTAGTGTTGGGTGTATTGTATTACAAAGGAAAGTTATGGGTTCCAGTTGACAGAATAATCTAATCAATATTGCTTACGCCAAATTCTAATTTACTTGTCTTACAACTCATTAAATTTGAAATATTATTGATTTTCAAGTAGATGGCTTAGAGGATAAATAAGTGCATTTGTCTCGAGGACCTTGGTTTGAGTTTGATCCGTGAACCTGCAGGCAAGAAATCTCAAATATCTTCATTAGGCAGTGTTTGCAGAATAATCACACCAGGCATACTCCACTGATGCAAATAATTTGCCAGGACCTCATATTTCCCAATAACTCATGCTGACTGCACTGTTTTCCTGTTTCTGAGTACGGTGTCTCAATGGCAGGGGACAGTGAATTGCATGACTCCAGGAGACACTTCTTAAGAGCATGTTCCTTTCTGAAATGTAATTTCTTTGAATTCCACAGATCAAAAGATTCCATGAATCTTCTTTTTCTCCTGTACTAGAAACCATCTCGCTTGGTTTCTGGCAACCTATTCTGTCTTTTCCCCTCAATAGCCTGGACTGGATTCTATTTTTACTGTGTGAAAGCAATCCTCCAAAGAGAAGTCTCTGATATAGCCTTCTGCATATGCTAGAAACTCACAAGCCAATGGCCACTGTTAACCATTTTGCTCTATTCACATGCTGGGGTGGGTTAGTGTGAGGGCAGGGACAGTCAAATGAATTGAATTGCAGCTGATTTTCACTCTCTGAGGTGGCACTTTTTAAATTTAATTTTTTGAATAGTTGCCTATTGGCATAATTCAAAATCCTAAAAGTTTAAAAAGGTACCCAGTGAAAAATTGTTACCTCATCTCCCCATCTCATTCTCTTACCTGTCTCATTTTTCCTCTGACAACAGGAAAACACTGGTTTTCATTTCTTTTGTAACCTGCTAGAGTTAAACCTCATGTATGTTTAAGAAAGAGCAAATGTAGATGTTAATTTTTTCCTTTTTTTAATAAAAGATAACATATTGTACACATTGTTCTCAACCTTTTATTTATTTATTTATTTTTTGCTTGTTTTTTTACTTACTGGCATATTTGGGGAATTTTTCCGTATCAATACAGAGAAAGTAACCTCATTTAAAAAGGAACTGGAAAACTTTCCATCATAATTTACCTAATTTACCTAATCGGTCCTCTATTGATGGACATTTGGAGCCTTTCAAACATTTTGATATTGCAAACACCTCTACAGTGAGCAATTTGGCACATAGGTACACAAGTGCAAAATGACTTTGTATGTAAGTCTTTTTGCAATTATGCAAGTATGTATGTAGGCTACATTCTCCAAAGTGGAGAGCTAGGTCACAGGGTACATGATAGCTATTGCCAAATTGCCCTCCGTGGGCATTTTGCCCATTTGCCCTCTCACCAGCAACGTACGGGAATCTGAAGCTGGGAGTTTTAATCCCCTTGGCAAGTTCTTACATTTCTAGGTCAGAAACTGTACTAGTAAAGGTTGCAAACAACAGAAAGAGAGTCCAGTTAATTTAAGGCAGAAAGACTTTATTGGAATCGATTGGAAAACTGGAGCACAGACTTTGGAGAGACAAAGGAAGTAAAAAACAGCCAAAGACGTGCCATGGGAACCGTCTCATGAGAATTGTGCCCCAGGTATGATACTTGTGGCTACTGCTCATCTCTGTTGTGCCTAAGGACCCAGACCCCTGACCTTGCCCTGCCTGCAAGACATACAATCTCTAACTTCCTCTGAGAGATGAAATTGGACCTTATTTGGCTTTCATGGAGTTATAAGGGTGGGGGAGAGGGTAGGGAGGCCCTGCAAACCTTTCTCTGCCTCCTGGCAAGAACAGTATGCAGATGCCGGACAGTCCAAACAGCATGCATGATGAAGACTAAGCTACCTCTTCATCTTTCTTTCAATTGGGGTACATCCAAAGGTATTTCCTTGGATTATATGGGTTTTAGGACCTGTGTTTAAAAGCTGTTTTGGCTTTAGGATCCGAATTGGACCTAGAATCTGCCACTGTGCCCAGGAGAGGATTAATGCATCATTTTAAGACTCAGTGAGTCTACTTCATTTATTGATCGCCTTGTGCATGCTAAGTAAGCCCACACTTGGCCAAGGATTCGGAGTCAGGAATTCTTCCATCTAATTCTGCTTTAGCTCTTCTGATGGGTGGCTTAGCCTTGGGCAAGCCATTCTTCCTAAGCCTGTTTTCTTGTTCAAGAAGCAAGGATAACAATATTGACCTACTTTCCCAGGTTGTTGCAGGGATTCATTAATTGATAGCTGTAAAGAATTCTGAAAATACTTTAGAATCCACACTTCCCCCCACCGACACCCCCCCCCACCCCTTTGTCTCTAAGCCTGTTTCCCTTTGGCTCTCCTGCCACACTTGTTCTGTAATTTGGGTTGGCACGAGGAAGGGAACAAACAAGAGAGATTGGGGGCACAAACATGATTTGTTTGCCATAGAAAGAGACTGCAAGCCCGAGCCAATGCGGAAGGAAGGTAGTCAGCAGGTAGCAACTGTCGTTAAGGTTTCTGAGGGGTCCCACTGCCACAAGTCCAGCCAGCAAGGATCACAAAAGTGCAGAAGCCCACGTCCTAATTGTCATTCTCATACATAAGTAAATTAGCAGCCCGGTCCTTGACACCATGGTATGAATGGCTCACCCTGAGCAGCTGTTAGAGTGTCTCTGATATTAATCACACACTCCCTTCAACGGTGTTGACCTTTAGGTGAAAATGCCTTGCCCTTGTGGCGACTGAGGAGCAGTCAGCCTCCCAGAGTGTGTATGTGCACATGCTGGGGAGAGAGGAGCTTTGATTCTTATCATTATTACAATCGCCGTGATAACATTTTTATATCACATCAGGGTTTACAAAGCATTTTTACATTTGTGATCTCCATGGAGCCTCAGCAATGTTGCGAGGCAGGCAAAAGTGGTTATCTCCACTTATAGAAAAACCCGAATTCAGAGAGGTTACCAGCCCTGAGATTCTACAGCTGGGAAGTGAAATCATTTGCCCAGCAAGTCTAGCACTGTCTGCATTATATCACTGTTTTCTTTAAATGTTAAGTAGCCGTCTTTAGTTCTCCCCTTTGATATGGAACTGAATTGACTCAGAAATGTTAAAATATGCACATCCATTTTGATTAAATGCTCAGTACACACCTCATACTGTGCTAAATGCGCTAAGGCCTGAATATCATCTAATCCTCACTCAATTGTATGAGGTAGGTATATCTGTCCTGCTTTAGAGATGAAACAAACTGAGGTTCAGAAAGGACACACAGATAGTCCAAGCACTCAACTGCAACTCTAAACTGCCAGCCTTAGAAAATACTGGCAGCTGAGAGCCCGGCGATACCACTGCACAGGGAGGACGGCTTTGTTTATGGTTGGATGGAGAAAAGGGGAAGCTGCTGCTGGCCTCTGCCATCAAGGGTTGCTCTCCGTCAGTTTTCCCCCCTGAGTTTATTGCTGTAGAGTTTAGTTCTACAGTTTCAAGAGGAGAGCTGCAAACCCAGCGTGGTGGTGGTTGCTGGAGGGCTCAGTAGAGGAGCAATGCAAAGCTTCCCGAGTGTGTGGTGGAGCACACACTTTAGGCTCTCAGGCTCCCGTCCTGGTCTGACTGTCTGCTGTATCTGAAGTGTCCCCTCCTACTGTACCTCCCTCTATGAGGCAGGCACAACTGAGATCTGGACTCATGTCCTCGTTCTGTCACCTCTGATTTCCGCTGTGGCTGGATGTACAGTTCAAAGCCAGATTCTGTTTCTCTCCTGCCCACAGTGTCTGGCTCCAAGCGCACGTCTTAGGTCTTTGCTTTCTGCCTCAGGGCTCCTCTGATGCCAGGGATGCCTGAGGGAGCTCAGCAGACCCACATGTCACTGGAGACGGGGAAGGGGAGGCTATGGAGAATGTTCTTCCGTCCCTTCCTGTGGGATCACAGTTCTGGGAGGCATCCTGTAGGCTTTCTGGGAAGCCCCTGCTGTCCACAGTGGCAACCCCCATAATGGACCCTTATTTTGTCTTTTTTCTTTTCCTTGTATCACTCTCCTCTGCTGCCTGGGATCACCTTCGAAAGAAATTACCTGCATCCAGATTCTTGTCTCGGGTTATGCTATCGGGGAGGAACTCAAACTAAGAAAATATATTTCCTTCCTAACAGCCTTTAGGGTGTCATTCACATCATATTCTGTCTTCCAAACAGGGTGGCAGAATTATGGGGTAATTAGGGTCTAAATATGAATTCTGGCTTCTGTGTGACCTTGGACAAGTTACATAACTTCTCTGAGCCTCAGTTTCTTGTTTGTAACAGAATTGAAATACTACCTTTTTTCCTAGGTAAAATTTTGTGTGTATTAAATGCAAGAGGCAGTGTCTGGTGTCCTGTAAATGCCCCATGTTGGTCCAGTTACTATATACTGTGGTGGTTATAATCATAGCTTTTGGAGTGGGAGGGATTTGTCCACATCCAAACTCCTTCACTTGATGTCATGTGGCCTTTGGCAAGTTTCCTTACCTATACAGTGAGGCTAAGACGAGTGGCTATCTCATGGGGTGTAAGAATCAATTGTGTAAGTAGGTAATACATAGTCTGGTGCAGTAAAATATAGCTGTTATTGGAGTAACAGCTGGTCTCCAGTTGGACTTAATGACTTTCTCCTCTGTATTCCTTTTATATTAATACTACCTTATGTATTAATACCTTCTAATGGAGTATTGTGCACTTCCCTGTCTCTCCCCAAGACTATAAGGCTCTTCAGGGAGGGGATTACGAGTCATTCCTCCCCGAACCATCTGATATTGTACCATTACACTCAGGCAAAATGATTAAAGTGGAGGTCAGGAGTTCGAGACCAGCCTGAGCAAGAGTGAGACCCCGTCTCTACTAAAAATAGAAAGAAATTATCTGGCCAACTAAAATATATATATAGAAAAAATTAGGCGGGCATGGTGGTGCATGCCTGTAGTCCAGCTACTCGGGAGGCTGAGGCAGAAGGATTGCTTGAGCCCAGGAGTTTGAGGTTGCTATGAGCTAGGCTGATGCCACGGCACTCACTCTAGCCCGGGAAACAAAGCAAGACTCTGTCTCAAAAAAAAAAAAAAAAAAAAGAAGCATGATTAAAGTGAGTCACATTGGAGAGTTGGAAGAACAGAGCAGTCTAGCTCAGCTACCTCAAAGAATGAGGAAACCGTGGTTCCAGAGCTCGATGGAGTTAGAGGAAATTCTGTTCACTGGCGAATGCTACTGACAGGGCAGGCAGAAGGCAAAGCAGAAGACAGAGAGGAACCAGCGCCTTTGCCCTGTTGCCTCAGGGGCTCTTACGGTTAAAGCCTTTTCTTGGAGAGGCAACAGGATTGAATTGTGGGAGGGGGAGTCCCTACCCCCAGTTTTGGTGAAAGTCAAGTGCTCTTTCTAGGAGATACTTTAGGCTTTTCAGAGGTGGGATTGCTGGCCCAACCATGGCTTTCTCTGAAAAAGAGATGGAGGGCGTGCCGGGGGGCTGGAGGGAAGCCTCCCTGTCACCTGGGCATGGGGCTGTCCTGGCCGTGAGTGTGGGGGGTGAGTGGGTGGAGGGTCTCAGGAAGCTCTGTCTCTCTTTCTTTCCTTTTCATTCCTCGTGACTGCACCCTCAACAGGTCAAGTGAGGATGAGCGTGCCTGGGGGAGAAGGGCTCCCTGCATGTGGTTGTGCAGCTGGAGAGAGCTGTGGAGTGGGGACAGCGGTGTGGACCGCAGACGGCAGAGGGCTGCCGTCCGCAGAAGCTTTGGCTTCTCCTCTGGGCTGACAGGCGAGTTGGCTTCTTCACTGTCCGCCCCCTGAGGAGCTGACCAGCATCCCAAACTGACCGGAGCTCGTGGCTGGAGTGTTGGCCCTGATCTGCCTCCGTGATTCCAAGGGAAATTCATTTCCTCTTGTTCTTTCTTGGGCCTCCCTCCCCTCAGCTCCCCTCTGTGCTGGCTTCAAAAGAAGTAGAGAGGCTGGTGGCGGGGAGTGGGGGGTTGGGGGGAAGGAGGCCAGAGGTGGTTTCTCCGCTGTGGGGATTGTGCGTTGGTGGCGTGGCCTCTGTCTTTGGGGCAGGTGGGAACTTTGGTGGGGGAGTGGCTGAGAACTTCTTCGTGTATGAACACGGTGGGACACAGGGCTGGGACGTGCCAAGGGCCACCTCACCCAGACATCCATGGGACCCCACTTCATGGCTTCTCGTCAGCGACCAGAGGTTCACTCCACCATAGACACTCCTGGCCACATGTCTCTACCTTGCGCCTGCCCCACACTAACTCTCTTCCCACCTATCCAGCCACCCTGTGGTTTCCTTTAGTGCATTCCCACCCACCCCCCAAAATCCCTTCTTACGTGTTGGTGTTGCTGGGTCTTTGGTCTCGTCGTCCTTCTTTTCCTCTCACTGACTTCGCTCATACAGCTCTGTGACCTCCAGGTCTATAGTGCCAGTGCTGGCTGCGCTGCACCCGGAGGGCCCTCATGCCTCCAAATGGCAGGGCCCAAACAGAATGTACTAACTCCTCCCCCAAACTGTCTCTCCTCTAAATGTCCTAGCTCGGTGAATGCTATTACCCTGTTTTCAACCTGTTTGCCCCAGCCAAAAATGTGGGTGCTAACGTTCCCTCATCGGCCAGCCTCCCAAGCACACACTCCCCGGCACCCCTACAAATGCATGTCAGCAGATGAGTTTTCGTTTTTTCCTCCAGGCCCGTTTCCCTTCTCGTCTGTCCTCCTGCTCTGCACCCCAGGAGGCTGACTTCCGGGACAGCATCACCCGGGATATTTTGCCCTCTGGTTTTGGATCGGGTTTTGCCAATGGGAGGCCCTGGGAAGAAAAAGAAGTTGATGCATTTATTCTTCCTGCTCCTTCCCTGCTGGGCTGTGGTTTGACAGGTACTGTGTTCCTCCCGAAAAGGCCTTGGCTCCGTTGGCCGGCCCTCTCCTAGGGGCTCAGGCCTTCCCAAGTTCCAGAAACCACTGCCTCCCCTTGTCCTTTCAGGTCCAGGGTTGCTAACAGCTTCCTACTGTGGTTAGTCCTAGTGTATGATTGTCCCTTCTGGTGCTCATAACCCTGCCCACACCTCTCTGCCACTGTCCTTTTAGTAAACTCTCCGCAGCTATATCTTCAATCACACTGGATGTTTTTTGCTAGGATGCTGCCGGATATATCAGGTCATGCCATTGCTATCTCCTTTATCTTTCTCAACTTTAACCTTGACTATTTAAAGAAGAGGGAGCTGGTTTTCTAAAAGCAGATCACAAACGGGTCTAGGCAATGGCTCTGGCCACATTCCTCATTATTGTTCCTGACATACTCCCCTGTGGTTGTTCTCATCTGTACTATGTGAAATTGCTGGTCTTATACTTTGACTTTATTTCCTGCTTCAGGCAGCATTAATGGCCCTCTGGACTTCCCTTTGGGACTTTCAGACTTCAAGTTTCCTACAGGGTGTTCACATGTTCTCATTTTCTCGCATGCTTGCATTCTCTGTAATATGCAAAGTATGGGGCACATACCATCAAGGCTGGCTTCATGAGTGTGAAGAATTAAAAGCAAAATGTTAAGTAAATAAGTGTACACATGGCATTTGGATGTAACAATTTTTAAGACTTTGTGAGCATCACTGAAGTTTGGGCAACCATTAGCTTAGGATAGAAAATATTTTTCCTTCTACCCTCAGCTCCTCAGAAGCCTATCCCAAGCCTACCCTGCCCTTGAGGATTCCAGTAAAAGGCTGTCCTAGGAATCAATTTAAGAACTGGGTAGAAACAATTCATGTTACTGCTATTTGAAGTCTTTGATTTGATTTAAATTGTTCTGATTGTAATATTTATGAGTTTAACCCAGAAATGGGTCTAGGAAAAAGCAGAATCAGAGGGAAGCTGAATACAAGACCAAATCATGCATTTATTTGTTGCGCTCGCCCGGAGCATGCCTGAATTTTGACAAATAAGTGGAGAGAGGTGGAGTGAGGTGACAGAACCCTTCAGGGGTGGCCAAAGTAAGAAGCACATATTTCTCTGTATATCTAGAACTGGAACTCCTAAAGTCTCTTAAGGTGTGGAATTTTAGTGCTTAACTGGCAAAGACATGAACCTTTAGTGGCTGGAGGTGGTCAATATTCCAATGGCCAGTCCTGAAGTTCTGCTTGGATGGCCATCCTGAGTTGGTGATGCATATTCAGTCTGGGCACCTTTTCATCCCTATGTATGACATATAAGATGGCAAAAACTGTCCCTATTGGCTACATTCTTCATCTTATTACACCCATCATTGATTTCATTGGCTGGCATTTAAAAGAGGAAGCTTGTTAAACTAAGTTGTTATGCTTGTGGTTTTAAAGGTTGGCACAGCAGACAGTTCTAGGGAAGAAAGAAGTGTGCATGAGTGGACAGAAATGAATTTCTTCTAATGACATACATTACATATCTCTGGGAAAAAAAAATCGCACTAGCACAAAGCATCTCTGAGTGTATTTTGCAACAGCAAACTCCTAGTCTTACCATTCTTCTGTAATAAGTGATGTGAAATGATTTCACTGGATGGGAGATGAGGTTTGGTCCAAGTTCCTGGGCCCAGCCCCATGGAAGTCATCAATGTGATCCAATTTCATCCCATTCCTCACAACTTCTGGGCAAGTCAGGTCGATTGCAGTCCCACCTTCTGCCATGCCTTCAAGCTCAGCTTGGACAATTCAATTCAGGGAACCCAAGTACAGGGTACAAGTTAATGATAGTAATAATGATGATAATAATATTAACTACTCTGTTCCAGGCATGATATGGATGCCTTACATAAATCATCACCGGCTCTTATAGCAAATCTGAAAGGCAAGTATTACCCTCACTTTTTACATGAGCTGCCTATTTGCCCATTTGCTCTAATATCCATTTCCTGCCCTCTCCTTCTCTTCCTGTGTTCTGTATTTCAGAAAGCTACATTCCTCAGGCCCCCTTGCCGACAAACTTCCAGATGACTTCATCCAATAGGAAGTACTGGTATGAAATTGGGGGTGAGAGGAAGCGAGAACCCAGGATTTTCTATTCCCCTCCCCCTGCCCTGGGCAGCATCTCTCGCACAGTTCTGCCTCCTTCAGCTCTGTCGGGTGCCTCCAGCTCCTTGGCCCTGGCTGGCTACATCACTGCCTCACTTAGTCCTCCCTCTGCAGGGTGGCAGCCGCTTCCTGCTGTTGTTAATCTCTGTGTTGCCTCACTGTGTCCTGTTTTTCTCATCAGCCCTTATAACTCCTGGATAACCAATTCTCTGAGTTAATTTCCCCTCGTTTTAATGGCCTAGCCTGGTCCCCGGTTTCCTGGCTGGACCTGACTGATACACTGTGGCAGAGGAGGCAAACGTTTTCTATAAAGGGCCAGGCAGTAAGTGTTTTAGGCTTCGTGGGCCAGGAAGCAAAATCCAGGTACTTAGTACGTAGGTATTTCTATAGCAGGAGGGAAACACATTTCCACAGGTTATTTTTAGCTCACGGGCCACCCAAAGGCAGATGTGGATCAGGTTTGTCCAGCGAGGAAAGATGAGACCAAACCAGTTAAGAAGCTGCTGTAACAATCCCGGCAAGAGTGGGTGGTGACGTGGACGAGGCCTTGAGAGGGAGCCCGGCAGGGGGACTGGAGTCGTATTCTCAGTCTTGAAGCTGGGGTGACTGTCCCGAAATACAAACCTGATCATGGCACTGAGAGAAGCACCCCAAAGTCCTAGATTGTCTGCAGTCCAGATGACGAGCCACGGACTCAGTAGCCATCTATCCGGAGCCCCCAGCCGGGGCACTGATGGGAAGGAGAAAGGCCTGGAAGAGGAGAGAGGGAAGGAGTGCAGTCTGTTTCTGCATGGCCACAGGGAAGGGGGACGAACAGTTAGTGTGGTTAAATTTGGTGTCAACAGGAATTACTGTCTGGATATGGTACTTTCCCCTTCATTGCTGATTTCAGGCCCTTCAAGGCCAGGGATCTAAGGGATTTGCACCTAGCACAGTGAAATTCAAAGGTGAATGCATGCTTTCTTGTAGCATTCACTCTGGTGAGGCTCATTGTCATTTTAAATGACCATTGACAGCAGAAGTTCTTAACCTAAGGCATGTGAAGAGAATTCAAGGACTTGTACACTTGGATAGAAAAAAAAATTATTTATTTTCACTAACATCTAAATGAAACTTAGCACTTGCTTCAGTGATACATGTAGGCCAGAAACCCACAGTAACATTAAGGGTGTCAGTAGATATTACAGGTGTTTTCATGTCACGCAGCTATTGTTGTAGGTATCCCGAAATATTCACCGCCTCCATGACTCTATTTTGCACCACCCCTAGGTCTTATTATTTAATGTCTAATAAAGAGACGCAACTATTATGACATCACCAATTTGTCTTTTAAAAAAATATTTTGGTAGCTGTATTTCAGTATAACTGATTTCTTTTATAATCCTTAGTAGTTATTTCACGCCATTAAAAACATAGTTCAGGGAAGGGGTTTAAAGGTTTCATGGGTCTCCCGAAGCCTAAATAGGAGCCGATGCCCACCCGTCAGTGCTTCCACCCCCGACAGATGTTGGTGGAGGGTGTTGGTCCTGGTTTGGGGACAGGTATAAAATAGTTTCCTCAAGCACCTTGTGTTTAAGAGAGAGCTGACTGTGCTCTCAGCTTTCTGCAGCACAGAAGCACTTAGCTAATTGTACTGAACTCAGGGGCAGACCTCAGGGAGGGAGAAGCAGCCTGTCTGGGCCCCTTTAGCAATTAATTATCCCCCCAAGCAGAAAGATTGATAGCTTCTACACATCTCAGTCCAGTGAATAATACTGCAGACGCTGTTTTAATTCCAAAGCACACAGCTACCCCCAGCCTTTCTTTTCAACCTCTTTGCCTAAAATGGGAGCTAGTGAAGTGGCTTCCAGAGATAAAGGACATGTGTCATTTGGGGGCCATTTTAATACTTAGATACCATGCTCCTGTCTGTTTCTACAGCTTACCCACTTTCTGACCACCGATTGGGATTTTTTTCCATTTTTTGGTTACCTTTCTCAGATTTTCTTTTCAAGGCAATCTCCTTCCCTGCATATTCTGAAATTGCCCTTTCTCCAACCAAACCCCCCTGGATATTTCCTTGTCTTTCTCTGTGCCTCTCTGGTCTTTGGTGGGGCCTGTGGGTCTGAGCGCTGGGGTGGGAGTGGGAAGGGAGGAGCTGTTTATTGTCTTCCCCTGCTAGTTGTTCAGAGGCCCTTGCAACCCTGCTGGGGCCCTGAAAAGACCTTTTTGTCAAGTTTCCCCATGACATCGCTGAGAACTTATCCCTGAGAATACAGACATTTCCAAACTCCTAAAAGCTCATAGGTTTAAATAACAGTTTCTTGCAGGTACTCTATGATTAAAAGTGTTGAGCTTTCTTTCCCACTGTGGTTGCAGAGAACTTAGCTGCCTTCCTCTCACTCTTGCTAAGTTCCTCTCTACTTCTGCCCCTCTAGTACCTCCATGGGCTTCCTTCCCCACCAAGGGTCAAGGACAGCATTGCCAACACATGGCCCCACTGGGAGCTTCTCTCTAAGGTCTGACCGAGGCATGGGGGACACCGGTACCCCAAAGTAGCAGTGTGGATGCTTTTGCTTCCCTCTCTGTGTTTCAAGCATAGGAAACCCCAAGACAGGCAGTATTTTGGATGCTTTCTGCGTATGGGATTACATAGTTCAAGCATTCCTATTGCTGCACACGTGGTAGTGACAGGTGCTGATCGTGGCTATGCTTGGGTGCAGTCATCTCCAAAGAGGCTCATGGGAGGCTTGGCTAGTTTGCATTCCTCTTAATTAATTTCTTTACTTTCTGCCCCCACATAAAGAAGAAGGTTTCAGGGTTCTGGAAGGAAGCTAGATTCCACTCAAGCAGAAGATAATTTAAGAATGACACTGTAAGAGGTGTACACAGGGTCAGAAAACCCACAGGGATGCTAAGGCACCAGCGACAGCATCAGGAGAGCCGGTACTTTCCCTAGACCTGATACAGGGGCAGCAGGCATGTTATGGAGCCCTGGGAGGCCGGAGCCACAGAGGAGGGGCTTTCCAGCAGGGTGTGTTGTCACAGAAGGGGGAAATGTGGTGCAGAAGGAGGGAGGGTTCGGTTGAAGAATACCCTGGCCTCACTCTCTTCTCCTGCCCTCTCATTTCCTTCCCGTAGCTCACGTTGGCTGGACCCTGTCAGAAGCCAGAGAGTGAGGAGCCTTCTGTGGCAATATGGGACACAGAGCAAAGGGAAGAAAGGCTGAGAATGCATCTGAGTGGGGCCAGCCTGTGGGGGGTGAGAGGGGGGTGGGGGAGGTAGCAGATGGGGAATGAGCAGCATCATTGTTTCCTGGGTCGGGCTAGGTGTCTGCCTGGGCACTGTGCCCACCAGTGTGCGGAGCGATGCCTCACTCTTCACAGAAAGGGTCCGTCACACTGAAAGATGAGTGAGCAAGTACATTTTATTGATGACAGCATAGGAGCTGCAGAGGTGGCCTTCATCACACAGTGCATGACATTCAGTGCAGTGTCATTTCTTCCCAATGAGCGTGTCACCCTCCAAGTCTTCTGGGCCCCACGGATGGCCTGGGGCAGCCCTTCTCACTCTCACACCCTCAGGGGGCGCAGGCTCCTGGTGTTTGCTTTTGTTATTACAGAAGAGAGAACTGAGAAACCCTGAGTTCTTTGCTGTTGGGGCTATAAAAAAGACTGATGGGACAACGAAAATTGTTGAAGTTTTGAACGATATCAGATTTTGAAATTTTTTAAAAAACATTTTTCAGTTTTTAATTGTGGTAAAAAAACATAAAATTTATCTTTTTTTTTTTTTTTTTTTAGCGACAGGGTCTTGCTCTGTCACCCAGGCTGGAATGCAGTGGCATGATCATAGCTCACTGCAGCCTTGGACCCCTGGGCTCAAGCAATCCTCCTGTCTTAGCCTCCCAAATAGCTGTGACCACAAGCACGTGACACCACACCTAGCTAATTTTTCTTATTTATTGTAGAAATGAGGTCTCGCTATATTACCCTGGCTGGTCTGGAATTCCTGGCCTTAAGTGATCATCCCACCTCAGCCTCCCAAAGTGCTAGGATTATAGGCATGAGCCACCATGCTTGGTCTAAAATTTGCCATCTTAATCATTTTTAAGTGTACAGTTCAATAGTGTTAACTACATGCACATTGTTGTGCAACAGATCCTTAGAACTTTTTCGTCTTGCAAAACTGAAACTCTATACCCACTGAACAACAATTCTCCCATCTCTACCTTCCCCAGCCTCTGGTTAATCCCCCTTCTACTTTCTGTTTCTATGAATTTTGCTAATTTAGACATCTCATTGAGTGGAATCATACAGTATTTGTCTTTTTGTGACTGGCTTATTTTGCTTAGCATAATGTCCTTAAGATTCATCCATGTTGTAGCATGTGACAGAATTTCTGCCTTTTTAAAGGAGGAATATTTCATTGCATATACATAGCACATTTTGTTTACCTACTCATCCATCAGTGGACATTTGAATTGCTTCTGCCTCTTGGCTGTTGTGAATAATGCTGTGATGAACATAGATGTGCAAATGTCGCTCCAAGATCCTGCTTCAAATTCTTTTGGGTATATTCCTAGAAGTGGAGTTACTGGGTCATATGATAATTCTATGTGGAATATTTTGAGGAACTTCCATACTGTTTTCTACAGAGGCTGCATTATTTTATATCCCCACCAACAGTGCACAAGTGTTCCAGTTTCTTCACATCCTCACCAACACTTGTCATTTTCTCTCTTTTTTCTTTTTTTTCTTTCTTTTTTTGGACAGCAGCCATCCTAATGGGTATAAGGTGATATCTCATATCTTTGTGGTTTTGATTTTATTGCTATAATGATTAGTGATGTTAAATATCTTTTCACATGCTTTTTGCCCATTTGTATATCTTTCTTTGGAGAAATGTCTATTCACGTCCTTTGTCCATCTATTTGTTTTTGCTGTTAAATTGTGGGATATATATACACCACACACATATATATATTTTGGCTATTAACCCCTTGTCAGATATATGATTTGCAAATATTTCTGTAGGCTGTTTTTCCACTCTGTAGGTTGATTCTTTCCTTTGAAGACAATATAAAGTTTTGTCTAATTATACCAATCTTTGGGCTCTTGTTCAAATTATATATGTATTCCTAATTCCTTCTCTGGAAATTCTGATTCAGGAGATACAGGCTAGGGCCCCTGAATCTATATTTTTAATCAGGACCTCAGGTGAATCAAAAATCAAGCAAGTTTGCAGCACTTTGGATTCCACTCTAACAGTGTTTCTCAAAGGTGACTGCACCGTGGGATCACTTTGAAAAAGTACTAATGCCTGGTCCTATTCTCAGAGTTTCTGAATTACTTCTGAATTGAGAAGTAATTATCAGTGAGTTGAGACCTGGGTATTGGGATTTTAAAAGCCCCCACGGGACACTATCGACCAGCTGGGACTGAGGATCACTGCTCTATCTACCCCTCCGGGGCAGGGACCTTGCTGCTGACATAGCACTTGGCTCAATTCGTGTTTGTTTTACTCCATGTCTCACTTTCTTATAAAGTGATTCTTACACTTATTATATTTGAAAGTGGTTCTTGTCTGGTGAAGTTGAGAGCTTTATACATGAATCTGACATCTGTGGCCAGAAGTCTCCAAGCTGTGGTGGGAAAGTTGAAAAAAACCCAACCATTTATTTCATGAGTGACCCAGTAAAAGTCTGCTCTTTTGTGTTGAGACATGAATGTTGCTTTCTGCAGAAGTTATAGGCATGGATTGAGGAAGTTTGCTGCCGTAACTGCTCAAAATAATGTACCTGTTACATTATTGGACCATGTACCCTGGACTAAACACAGCTGCTTGTATTTACCCTGAACTCATCTCTTTATCCATGGTGAGCTGGGAGGGCCTGGTCATTTGAATGGGCTAAAGGTTATGGATAAGTTTGGGATTTTTAGCCTGGGACAGTGTGACTTGGAAAATGAAAGCAGGTGCTCTTGGGGGTGGGATTCAAGGCAGGAAAAGATAACCTGTGGGGAGAGGATCCAGCCGCTCCGACATTAATGTACATGAAAGTCATGTTGACAGCAGAGACAGGAAGGAGACCTTTCTGAGCACCTACTGCATGCCAACACTGTGTTAGCTATTGCATTTCGGTTTCCAATTTGATTGTCGTGGTGACCGTGCTGAGAGGCTCTCATCTCTATTCCATACAGGAGGCCTAGAGATGCCACGTGGCTGCGTCAGGATCACACAGTGAGTGACTTGTTTGGTTCCAGAGCCCGCAGACATTCTCCTCTACCACTCTGACTCAGGGAAAGCCAGCCACAGTGACACCAATTAGAGACAAACACTTGAAAACTATCAAAGAGACGGATACTTGAAAACAGAAAAATTGTTTGATATATAAAATACTGCTAGCAAGAGTCATTTATGTCCCATTTATGCCTAATTACCACATAACACAATAATGATTATGATTAAATATCTGACAGATGAGCTGGCTGTACATTTTATTTGATCCCAATAGAAAGCTCAGCACATATGGCTTTATCTTCATCGTCTCCTGCCCACACAGCATGGTCATTTGTTCATAACTTCAATAAATTATGGCAGTGTTGGTCAGCAGTTTCAGGCCACCACCTGTAGTCCAGACACAAAACAAGGTAGAGTCACATATAGCCTTTGCATTAATGTCAACAAAAGAATAATCCGTTGATTTGCTAATCGTTCTTTCCTGCTGTGTACAGGTATCATTAGGAAAAACAGATACACTTAGACTTAAGTGACTCAAAGTTCCTGCTTTGGTTATTGAATTTGCTGAGACTGATTTTTAAATCTCGTGATTAAGATGAGTGTCTAAGCTCACAGTGAATGAACAAATTAACTGATTTGTTCTTGGGGAGAGGAGAGAGGTTGCTTAAAATTGCAAAGGATGGGGGTGCAGGTGGCAGGGAGATGCAGCGAAACCAGAAAGCAATGGATTAGGATTCAAAAACCTGGTTTGGCTATTATTTGCTGTGTAACTCCAACTTATGTATCTTATTTTTTCTTGTCCCTAAAGTGAGGATAATAATAATATCTACCTTATTTGGTGTGCTTTAGACTCCTAAAGCAAATGAGACAAGGATTTCAAGTGAAAGTCCTTTATTTTGGAAGTGATTCAAGGAAGCACAGTGAGGGAATTGATGGGCAAGTGGTAGCTATGGTAACTGGGGTCACCACCATGGAGACTTTGTATTAGTCATCTACTGCTGCGTAACAAATTACCCCAGGATTTAGTGGCTTGACACAGCAATACATATTTACTACATATACATTTTTTATATGTCTGGAATTTGGGAGTGGCTTCTCTGGATAGATTTGGCTCAGGATCTCACGTAAGTATATAGGTAATCAAGACGTCAGTCAAGGCTGCAATCATCTGAAGGCTGGAGTTGGGCTGGATGATCCATTTTCAAGGGGGCTCGGCCACATGGCTGGTGAGTTGGTGCTGGTTGTTGGCAGGAGACCTCAGTTTGTCACTGTGTGGATTTCTCCACAAGTTGCTTGAGTGTCCTCATGACACGGTGGCTGGTTTTCTCTTGGAGAAGTGGTCCAAAAGAGAAGCAGCTCTTTCATGAGCTATGCTATGGGAGTCACTTAGCATCACTCTTGCCATACTCTGGCTATTCTAAATGAACCATTTAGTATAGCCCATATTCAAGGGGAAGGAAATCAGCCTCTATCTTTTGAAGAGTAAAGGCTCAAAGAATTTAACATATTTTAGAACTACTGCACACCCTCTGTGGTACACACTTCAGAATTTTCCTTTTCCATGAGAGTAGAAGAAACTGGATTATTTATTTTCCAATTCCCATCACTATTGGTTGAAGATTCTGGGTGGAGCCCTGCCCTCAAGAATGAGTGAAACTAGGGGAGAGAGGTGGTTCTCCTGTTCTAAAGGAGATACAGGAGGTTAAGAGATACGCCCTGAGGTTCCAGGGACACAGCGGAGCCTGTTGCCCAGCTGAACTGCCCCAGACTGATTCCTGTCCATAAGCAGAGCCATTAGTGGCCCCTCAACTAAGGCCAAATGAGGAATCTGAGCTCAGTCTAAGCCTAGCTCTTTCCTCATCATTTCCATTTATTATGACCAAAGTAACGTGCCTTTTCTTGCCTTTGTATTCTTCAGCTGGAAATGGGTCTGAGGATTTTGTTCTATTTCCTAAAGTCCCCTTGCTTGGACTAGCAAATGATTTTTAAACGCTGTAGAAATGGGCGGTATTTATAAACACATGCACATATACTTGCATCCACAAAGACAAATTGCACCCCTCTCTGCTGCGCTATTTCTGGCACTAACCTTCATTTATAATGCCATATTTATGTAATTACAGTGCTGCAGTGGTGGATCATGGTTTCAAAATACAATCATAATCACCATCAGAAGAAATGAGAGAGAAGATGAAAAACAAACGCAAAGCAATTAAAAAGTCCTTGCGAATGAGTTTTCTCATTGCCTCCTCCTACGCTTGGGCCTTGGGATGCTCTGCCTCTGGGCGCGTGTGTATGTGTGTGTGTGTGTTTGCATATGTGTGTGTTTACATTTTTGCTCTTATTGTAAATCTGGGCCTGGGACTAGAGTGTGAATACTCAGTGAAGTGGTGTATTATTAAATACTTGGAGAATACCTTCCTTCTGCCTGATTGGATTTTTCTGTTTAATTATCTGTGGTCTCAGTGGTTAGAGGGTCTTGACCACAGAGTATATTTCATGACACATATACCCTTCCTCATACCTCCCCTTACTAAGGACACTTTTTATACATTACTTCTCCAGTGGTATTTTTTAATAGTTGTTCTTCTATGCTTGAAAAATAATTGTCTACATCCAGAATTTACCTGCCCTCCATTCCTGCTTTCCACTCCCTGTCCCTTCCGTTATCCTATTGCAACATCCCTCCACCCCCATCACTGACTGAGATGCCTGCAAATTCAATAACATTCTATTTTCTCTGCCGGGCAACTTGCCAGCTAGAAGCTTCGGGGTCTGGGTCGCTTTGTGTTGGGGACTCTGCTTTTCCTGCTTGCTGCGTTTTTGCAAACCTATTGAAATACTGAGCCCCTTTGCAGTGCCTGGAAAGGCATTCATTTTACTGATTCTTTTTCTTTTCTTTTCCATTTCTGGCTTGGGGTACGGCAAAGGCACAATGTACTTCACCGAATCTTAAAACCTTAAAACAGTTTGTGCATCCAATTTTGGGGCTGCCTTTTTCTTCCAGAAAGTTCCCTGGGGCTATCTCACATAAAATCCTACTTTGAATAGCATGTTTGGACACAAAGATGAAAATGTTTCTTTAGTGCATTACTATTTGCCAGATTAGAGAAGAGGACTTTAGGAGAAAAAGAGGGAATATTTTCAATTATTATTATTAATTTTTTTTTGGCTGGGGCTTCAAACAAAAACCACTCATTACTTTGGATCAAAAGCTCTTATCGACTCTTTAGAGCAGGCATTTTTATCATCTGCTTTCTACACTGTCTTCCTGTTTATCTCTGGCTACTAAGTGTCTGTGTGAATTGGGGGGCAGGGAGAAAATGTAAGGAAGGGATGGTGGTGGGAAAACGTAAATGAGAAGTCCTATTCCTTTTTATTTCTCCATTAAAGTGCCACACGTACAAGTCTGTGAGCATCTCAACAGATCTGTCTCGCTCATCCAATGTTTCTTTTGGGTTGACAAGGAGAAGTAGCTGGAAATGTCATCTTTAGCCAGCTTATATCCTGTCAGCTTCAAGATTTCATTCTTGTGACTTTATAGTTCTCAAAATCTTTTTAAGGGTCACTGGATGGAGATCTCCTGTTTAAGAGTTAGGTCGTGGGAGGGAGTGTGTTGGTGTGTGCCTCCTGGTCTGTGATAGCCGTGGCTGATGTCAAAATTAGAAAATAGGTCGATCTCAGGCAATTCTTTTAAGTTCTTAATTAAATAAACAATAATCAACAGTTTATTTTAAAATTTAAACTTTAAAAAATTAAATAGGGATTCCTTTATATAGATCCTTTTTACTGATCTAGGACAAACAGAACTTCTTTCACTAGTAATTCTTTTCCTCTGACTCAGTCACCTCCTATAGTACCTTCTCTGGCTTCTGAAATCTTACTCTTGTTTCACTGCTAGCTAAGGATCTCCTGCCTGCTGTTTCTTCCATCACTGGTAGCGTTCCCCCTCATCTGTGGCAGCCATCCATACTTTAATAAATTAACTGCTCAGGATTGTGTGTTGGAAGTGTGGAGTGGATCCAGGGAAATGTAGCAAATTATTTTTCTCTCCTACTCCCTGTTAAGCAGTGGTTGTTATGCTATTATCTATGTTTTGAATCTAGCTGTTTGATCCTCAGGGTCTAAATGTAGCTTTTGTGCAGTTTTATGGTGTTAGGGAGGCCAGTTACAGGTATAAATTCTTCTGGTTGAGCCACAACCGCTTACCACATCCTGAAAATAACGTTTGACTATATTTTCTTCCTGCACACCTATATAATGTGGCCTGTAGTGATGCTACTTTTATATACATTTCTCTTTCCTCTCCTTACAAACCTGGTAGTTGTGAATTGACAGCAAATTTAACACTGCCGTTTCTCCCACCATGCTGACCTTGTTGTTTCTTATTTAACTAATGATGTGTTACAGTTGGTGTTTCACTGGGAGGTTTGGAAGAGGCAATCTCTCTTTTTCTAATGCCACAATTAGACTCAAAAAGAGGAAAGAGCAACCTTACATTCTCAGACGTTCTTTCCATCTGGGCATTTTGAGAAAACAAAGGGAGGGCTTAGTGTCATTATGCTTCCATCTGATGCAGTGGTCTGTGTAAAGCTAAGCCTGGATAGGGAAAAACAAGGGAATTGGGATGGTGCATTTTCATCACCTCTGATGGCAAAACTCTAACTCTTCTGCATTGGTGGGTTTAGGCAAAGAAGGCAGGAGATAGGGAGAGGAAGAAGAGAGAATGTAAGAAGCAAAGGGAATAGCTTTTATTTGCTCATACCTGGGGCAGGAATAGGTTGAGGTTAATATGATGCCATCAATTTTTTATGTCTGCCTCATTCTCCTCTTACCATGGAATTGCTTTCTCCTAATCCTGGCTTGCTCATGACTCCTCGTGGCCTCTGAAGCTATCGCACAGCCTTCCTTAATGTACACTTTCAACATTCTTCCGTACCTATTCCCTGTTTCAAATTCCCGAGAAAGAGAATCTGACTGGTGTAACTTGTCTTTTCACCTGTGGCCACTCCAGAGGTCATGGACAGTCTATGGTTTGACTGTTCTTGCTTAGATTTGCACCCATGGCTGAGGACAGCATGGCCAGGCCACATGGTATAAAATAAATCCTCCTGGGGCTACATGTTCTGCAGAGGCTGTGGGTAGGCACAGTCTGGGGAGTGGTGGGTGGCAGCCAATCTTAACTTGGGTTCTCCTACATAGCAGACACACACTATGCATGCTTGTAATTAATTGTGTACCCTACATCAACATAAGGCAAAAGAGCCCACAAACTAATCTAGCACATGGTAGTTGTAGGGTGATGGTTATCAATACTTCTGGTTCAGAAGGAAAGGCATCTGTGTTAAAATCTACAGCAGGAAACAACAACTACAAACAAACAAAAATCCTCAAGAGTGATTTAACTCATGGAAGCATATAAACAATCATTTATGCCCTTAGCAAATGAATAAATGATCAAAGTTGGAATAACAGAACAAAGAGCCTCCCCTCTCTCCCCTTTTACTGCTTGAGAAAAATCACCCAAGGACTAGAGATTTCAATTTTCTATTGTTTCTCATATATGAATGTAAATATATATAATACAGAAATCAGCTGGAATCTTACCTGTCCCTTGAGATCTGTGTACATTTGCCACTAGCCCTCAAATTCTATGGTCCATGGAGCTTTACCTAGAGGATTTCTGCTACTTTCTAGGGTGGGGATGTAAGTGGGGTGGGTGTTTGTGTCCTGTTGGCTTTCTCTGTCAGTTCAGTTCAGCTATCTTGAATGTGCCTCTGTCTTGTAACACATCCCCTCTAATATGAAATTGCCTCTTTGGGGAGGCTTTCCCACTCTCCTGCAGCCCTGCTCCTCACGTCTCCCTCCCAGGTTGCTCCAGATGTCCTGAGGGCTTATGTTTCTCTTTCTTCTTTTTTTGCAGAGCAACTCAATTCTCCCATCAGATTTCTTCTTCCTGGTGTGTACTCCTAAGCCCATTAACAAAAACTAAACAGAATTGAGGGACTTCCACTTAGTCTCTGTGCTTGTAAAGAGGCAGTTGGGGTTATAACTAGCACATAGATAACAAATAAGGTAGTTAGCTCTTTATAAAACCCCACCGAAGTGTGAGATTGGAACCATTATCCCCCTTTTGTCAATGAGAAAATTTGAGTCCTGGGGTTAAGTGGGAAACTTGGGGTCACTACACAACTAGTGTGGCAGCTCAAACGCCAATGTGAAGTTGTGCTAGGTTCCAGTAGATTCGAGGGATGCCATAGGCTTCTCTTACCTGCATTTCAGCAAGACGTTTTGTCAATCTGTCAACACATCTTTGGTGGACCTAGTGGATCTGTTTCTGGACAATTGGGTGGATCTGTTTCTGGCTGAATGACCATGCTCAGAGAGTGCCTATCAGTGAGTCACTAGGAAATGAGAAAAAATTAGAATGGACTTTTGGCACTTTGTGGTATCTAAGTATTCCTATCCTCTTCTGACAGCACCCTGATTTCACCTGGGGGCAGGAAACGCAGGTGGAATCCTTCTATTACAGATGCTGAGAGATCTCTCCAGCCAGATCCTTCTTCTTACTGCTCTGGAAGAGCCAGGAGTCAGTCACAATACCTGAGCTCAGCCACGAGGACCTTTCTCCTGGCTCTTCACATCTTAAATAGAGTACCACCAGCAAACAGATGATGGTTAGAGCTTGTTTACTCCAAAGTCAGCCTCCTGGGCACAGCTGTCATGTACCTAATTTTGCTGCTGCCTAGTTCTGTTGCTCCCAGGCATAGTTCTTGGGCTTCCTCTTAATTCATATCCTTTGCCCAATTTCCTGGAATGTGTTTCTGTTAATTGCAACCAAAGGACCTAAATGAGAAGAGATTTCTCTAGTGGTATGTCAGACTCTGTCCATGGCACTTTGCCTTTTTTCACAGTTAATTTTCAACAACGGAGATAAAAACATGGATTATATTGGGGCCTGGATTGATTACAACAAATGGAAATGATGGATAAAAATAGGTGAAATATCACTAATAAGAATGATTGCAGCTTGGCATTTTAGATGCTAAAATCTAACTGTATGCACTGAGTTAGGTAAGTGGCAGGAGCTTGTGTTACAGTAATAGTGATAGCTCCCATTTAAGGCCTACACTGCAAGGAATCCCACAGATCTGGGAATTGAGACTTGAGGTGACTCAGCTAACACCTAGTGGTAGTAGAATTCAAACACAAGTTTTGGCTTTTTCCATTTTGCTATAGGTAGTAGCCAAAGCTAAATCATAGAGGATTTAGCTAGAGACCAGAACTAGTGAGGGTAGCTCTGGGTCCAAAGGCTGTAATAAACTCATATGTGAGCCCTGGGAGCATTTTAATCCAGGAGCAGAGGCAAAGCAACCTGCAGGAGAAAATTAAAATCAAGGTGATGTTCATGCATTGCAGGACTCAACATAGCAAATGTCGATTCTCCCTGAATCCATCTGTAAGTTTAATGCAAATCTTATAAAAGTCCTAGTTAAGGTTTTTTTCTTTTTCCAAATTTTTTCTTGTAGTAAGATACTTATAACATAAAATTTACATCCTAATCATTTTTCCATGTATAGTTCAGTGGTATTAAATACATTCACATTCACAGTATTGTGCTATCACCATCATGCATCTCCATAATTCTTTTCATCTTGTAAAACTGAAACTCTATATTGGTTAAAAAACAACTCCCTATTTTCTCCCCTCCCCCTAGCCCCTGGCAATCATCATTCTATTTCCTGTTTCTATGAATTTGACAACTCTAAGTACCTATATACATGGTAAGAGGAGAATGAAGCTTCTGTCTTTCTGTGACTAGCTTATTTTACTTAGCATAATGTTTGTAAGGCTCATCCATGTTGCAGCAAATGTCAGAATTTCCTTCCTTTTTAAGGTTGAAAAATATTCCTTTGTATGTATATAGCACATTTTGTTTATCCATTCATCCACTGACAAACACTAGGCTGTTCCCACATTTTAGCTTCTGTGAACAGGAGTATACAAACATCTCTTGGAGATTCTGCTTTCAATTCTTTTGGGTACATAACCAGAAGAGGAATTACTGTATCATATGGTAATTCTATTTTTTGTTTTTTGAGGAGCTACAATACTGTTTTCCACAAGGGCTATGCCATTTCCCTCTTTCCCTCCAACAGTGTATAAAGCTTCCAATTTCTCCACATCTTTGACAACACTAGTTATTTTCTGTTTTTCTAATTGTAGCCATCCTAATAGATGTGAATTGGGAATTCATTAGAGTTTCAATTTGCATTTCCCTAGTGATTAGTCATGTTGAGCATCTTTTTATGTACTTATTGGCCATTTGCATATCTTCTTTGGAGAAATGTCTATTCAAGTCCTTTTATCATTCTTATTGGGTTGTTTGGGTTTTTTTGTTGTTGTTGTTGTTGCTGAGTTTTAGGAGTTTCCTATATAGTTTGGGTGTTAATCCCCTATTGATTTGCAAATATTTTCTTCCATTTTGTGGGTTGCCTTTTTACTTTGTTGACAGTGTCTTTTAATGCACAAAATTTATAAATTTTCATAAAGCCCAATTTGTCTATTTTTTCTTTTGTTGCCTGTGCTGTTGGTGTCATAGCCAAGAAATCATTGCCAAATCCAATGTCATGAAGCTTTGGCCCTATGTTTCCTTTCAAAAGTTTTATAGATTTAAGTCTTACATTTAGGTATTTGATCCATTTGGAGTTAATTTTTGTATATGGTGTTAGGCAAGGGCTCAACTTCATTCTTTTGCATGTGGATATCCAGCTCTGTATAGTTTTCAATAGACGTAGACAAGTTTATTTTAAAATTTACAGGGAAATGCACGGGACCCATAATAACTAAAATATTTTGAAAAAGAAGAATAAATTGGGAGTAATCACTCTATCTAATGTTAAGACTTATTATATACCTTATTATATAGCTATAGCAATCAAGACAATGTGGTGTTGGTGGAATTATGGACACATGGATCAGTGGAATAGAATAGAGAACCCAGTTATAGACCCACACAAATACGCTTGATTTTTGACAAAAGTTCAAAAACAATTCAACGAGAGAGAAATGGTCTTTTCAAACAAGTAGTGCTGGAGCAACTGGACATTCATAGGCAAAAAATAGAAAAGAATGAACCTCAATCTAAACCTCATACCTTATACAAAAATTAACTCAAAGTGGATCATAGGCTTAAATGTAAGATGGAAAACTATAAAACTTCTAGAAAAAAATAGAGGAGAAAATCTTCAGGACCTAAGGCTAGCAAGGATTTCTTAGACCTTATACCAAAAGCACAATCCATAAAAGGAAAAACTGATAAACAGAACTTCATCAAAATGAAAAACTTTTGCAAAAGACTGTTAAGAAGATGAAAAGGCAAGCTACAGACCATAAGAAAATATTTGCAAACCACATATTTGACAAATGACTGGTATCTAGAATATGTAAAGATATGTAAAGAACTCTTGGAACTCAACAGTAAAAATCTGACAAACAATCCAATTACAAAATGAGCAAAAGACATGAACAGACATTTCACTGAAGAGAACATGCAGATGGCGAATATGCACATTACAGGTGTTCAGCATCATTAGCCATCTGGGAAATGCAATGCAAATTAAATCGTCAATGAGATATAACTACACACCTATCAGAATGACTAAAAGAATTTTAAAAAATGAGTAATAACACCAAATTCTGGCAAGGGCATGGAGAAACTCATGCATTGCTGTGATAATGTAAAATGGTGTAGCCATGCTGGAAAATAGTTTGGCAGTTTCTTATAAAACTAAACACATCTTTACCATACAACCCAGGAATTATACTCTTGGATATTTTTCCCAGATAAATGAAAACTTACATTCACACATGAATGCTCACAGCAACTTTATTCGTTATAACCTCAAACTAAAAGACCCCAAATACACTTTGGTGGGTGAATGGTTGAACAAATTGTGGCATAATACTATGGAATATTACTTAGCAATAAAAGGGAATAAAATATTGATACATGAAACAACTTGGATGGATTGCAGATGAATGATGCTGAGTGAAAAAGCTAATCTCAAAAGGTTACACTGTATGATTCCATTGACATAACATTCTTATAATGAAAAAAATCAGAGTTGAAGAACAGATTAGTGGTTGTCATTGAACTGTTTTGTATTTTGACTGTGATGGTCACACAAGTCTGTATATGTGATAAACTGCATGGAACTAAATACACACACAGCACACACATGTAAAACTGGTGAAATCTAAATAAGTTTGGTGAATTAAATCAATATTAATTTCCTGGTTATGATATTGTACTATAGTTATATAAGGTCTTAACTATCAGGGAAAGCTGGGTTAAAGGTGTATAGAGTATCTCTTTGTTATTTCTTATGATTAAATAAAAATTAAAAAAAAATCAAATGAGTAACCTCTGTGATCCAGAGAGAACCCCAAACAGTAACTGGGGTAAAGCCAGATGTCACTTTTCCCCAGGGTTGGCCAAGGCCAGCTCCACCTGCCCCCATGGCCCATGCTCTCCCCATGTGACGCTGCCTCTAGCTAATCTTCACTTGTTCCATCCCTAGGCTTGGAAATCACAGTATCTGGCATTTTAGTGGTCACTAAAACCTTCCCAAATGAATGAGATCTTTTTCTGATGTCCACTTTCTACTGACGTCTCTTTAATAGCGGGCTTTGTCCTGTTACAATTCTTTGTCACTGCTATTATTTTATCACTATTATTTTAACATTATTACATGACTAAGTGACAAAGCCAGATCACAAAAGGGGAAAAAAGGGAATGCAACTTACCAATAAGTTAACAGCTGAATTCTTAAATTTTAATTAACAGCCTGAAGACCCCAGACTCAAAAAGTTGACAGTATAAACAGACAAGAAAGATGACAGAAGAAAGCAATTAGCATATAAAATGAATTGACCATGTCCCAGAACAGAATACCAAACATCTCTTCAGTGGAGAAGAAAAAAATCTTGTTTTAGTCTATTTACTTCCCGAAACAGAATGAAGACTTCCTGGGTCAGGACAATGTAACTGTGATTCTCTGAGTCACTATGGTAAAACAAAGCTTGGCAATTGTTTTGCAGAAAAGTTCAAGAATTTTTTTTCCATTTGTTCCTCAGAATAGAAGTGAATCATAAAAATAGCTATTTGAAAATAGCACGGCTATACAAACAAGTATTCTTCAGAGTCTTTCCAAGATCTGAGTAGTTCCTAGGTAGTGAGCCAGATTTTTTTAAACTAAGTATCCAAAGCAACTAGTCAATTTCTTTTGTTACTGCCTTTCCGCTTTAAATCTCATAAGATCACTAAATTTGGAAGTGTTCCTATTCAGCATTCAATGGAGTTCACTCACAGGGCTAATTTACTCTCTTATGTGGCTGCACAGATATCCAACCAAGACCAAAAAGAAGAAATAATGAAGAAAAAATGAAGCCAAAGATTGGACTCACAACTGTATATTGCATATGAGGTTAGAGTTGAGTACCACTTCTTTAATAGCAAGATGCCTCAGTCTGCACCCTCAGGAAGTTCTGGAGACAGGAAAGATCTCCAGAAAGATTGTGCCAAGCCATGAGTTACTTCCTAAATGATCCACCCTACCTTTGGGTTAAGCATTATGTAAAGTACAGTCCCTGACATAGAGAAGGCACTTGTTAATTGTTAACTCTTGTTGCTGTCATTGTTGTTACCATTTTTTTTATTTTGATGAATAAAGTTTGGGAGTGAGAAAAGCATCACTGAGTAGTCTCATGTCTCTCTGCTTATACTGGTTCTAGGATATCAGAGCTGGAATGGGATCTCACAATGGTGGAGTTTTATTAGTGTCCTCTGACTTTCTCTCTTGATATGTGGAAGAACAAAAATGCTTTCATGATCCCCAAACCGGGGGCTGATAACAACATTATCACTCCTTGCAGAGTCCTATGTATTCAGTAGTTCTCGGTTACAGTGTTAGTCCTTGGTTACTATATCAGCCAAGCACACTGGCCTGTACTCATGCCCTTAGCAAATTCTGCTATAGTGAAGTGGCTAATGGTATATCCTGACCCTTTGGCATCTCTAAAAATTATTTCCTTCCACAGCTAATATGATGGTTAACTTTCAACAACATGCATTGTTTTGCTTAATGTTGAACCCTATGTCAACATTTCTGACTCTCCAATCTGCAGTGCCGTGATGCTGACTTTGGCTCAGTAGCCAGAGAAATTGCTCTAAACAATTTATACCCAGTCAGAACAGATGCTATGATTTCATTATTTTGGACCACTATCAGTTCTACACAGAGCCCAACGCAGCCACTATCCCTTGCCAGATTTATCTCTATCTCACAGTGTCAAATCGGAGTGGCAGACACAGCTTTATTGATATTGCCTTCTGGAAATTTCCCACTTACCAATATGTTTGATTCTTGGAAACATGATTTAGTTTATGCCAACAAAAATCCTATAACATCAAATGTGAGCAGAGGGCTTAAGATTAAGTTTTAAATTGTTCATTTCTGGTTCACTTGGCCATTGCTAAATGGATAATTCTGAAAAATTAACTATAAAAATCTATATATTTTTTGACAAGCCCAGTTGGGTTCTCACACCTACCACCCTCCCTGTCTGTCTTATCCAACACAAATACTTCAATGACCACTCCTATTTACTCCCAAAACTACATCTCAAGCTCAGATTTCAAACTGAACTCAAACCGTAATATGCAGCTGAGTATACTGTGTATATGAACTGGTTATTGAAAGACGAGGAAATGCAAATGTCTAGTAAACATGAAGATGCTCAACCTCTTGTAGTCAGAGAAATGCACACCAAAATGAGTTTTGATTTTTAAAAGTTTGTTGGATTGATGAAAATTGGTGGAAGGGTCAAGATTAAAGTGCCATGCTCCTAACCCTTCCCCTAAATAACTTTCTAAGTTTTGTTTTTATCTAAAGTGGAGTTTTTAAAAATTATCTTTAGCACATAGGGTTCAGCCTCTGGAAAATCACCTAAAGCAATCCAAGTTCCAGCTCCCAGTAGCCTGTTCTAAATTAGAACATTTGCATGTTGGGTAGGTAAGACCTGAGAAGGTGAGCAATGAAACCTCCAATACCCTGTTCCTTTGTTGCTCTTGGAGGTTTTAAGCCATGAATTATGCTCTAGTGGTTTGATAGAAAGTGCTAGAAGGGATGGAAATAATATCCAATGCCTTTCTGTGGGCCGTGTCCACTGGGCAAGCATTGTGCTAAGAGGGCAGACAAGAGACATTTATGACACAGTAACAACCCTACAATTATCAAACCACTGAAGGTGACACTTTGTGATGTGCTCTCACTTCTAACATGGAAGTTTCGTGAAACCGAGATGGCCCTGGATGGAATAATCAAAGAAGTCATCCTGAAGAATGTGGTACGTGAGCTGGAACTTAAGTAAAGTCTGTGTAAGTCTTCAGGGTGCAGAGGTGAGGCATTGCAGGAAGGGCTTCTACATTCGCATGAGCAAAGGGACAGGATGAGTAGAGCTTGACTGGGAAACAGCAAGAACAAAATCTTAATAAATGTGAAGGTTCTTGTTGAGAAGAAATAAAAAATAAAACTATTCAGTTGAGGCTTGATTATGAAAACTCTCAAAAGCCAAGAAGAGAAGTCTGGAATTGATGTAGAAGGCCAGAGGCAAACATTTTATCTCAGTGAACATTTATTTTGAACACCTTTTACGTGTTCTCAGGATTCTGAGGAAACAGACGAATTGGACATGGCCCTGCCCTGAAGGAACTTGCCAGTTATAGTAGACGATAGATGTAAACTGGAATCTTAGAAAGATGATTTTGGCAAGAGTATATAGAATAGGTGGGGGGTTAAGGAACCCTAAGCACCAAAGCTGAGGCAGAATCCAAACCGAAAGCAAGGTGTGTCTAGCAGCTCGTTTTAGGGACATTGAGGTGTTTATAAACCCAGTGTTTTCAGCTTTGGTGCTTCAGCTGAATTTTTGAGACAAGAGGATAAATCAAGGTTGCTAGATTTAGCAAATTAAAAATATTTTTTAAGTATAATATAAATATGTCTTGTGCAATATTCGTTGTTTATCTGAAATTTGGCTTAACTGGGCATATGGTATTTTGCAACGCATTTGTTTATTTTGGTCATTGTTTCTAAATGTCATTTATCCTCTACAATTGATGTGCTTGATTGTGCACTGTTTTCATTTCCAGGGGAAAGAGGAGAAGGGAAATGAGTTCTTCACAATTTTATTGTTTTGGCGTCAAAGATTGTAGTTGATTGCTACTTCCTACCTCCAACATCCGGCAAAACCTATTTAGTTCCCCAAATGCTTCCCAAAACATAAACAAAATAAAATAAAATCACCAAAGATTCCAGATGATTGAGAAAGGTGTGAGGGATACAGATTAAAGAGTAATTGTGAGGGGCCTTTGACAGAAATTTTATTCTTTCAGTGGATTCATAGTAATTTTTTTTTCTGCTTCATTTACTACAAAGAAATTTGACTTAAACTCTGTTTTGTTACAAATTTTTGAAAACTGGGGATGTGGTTTCTAGCCTTGTCATATGTTTAATAAAATTCCACAGTCACAAAACCACTGGGAGCCTGAGGCATTTGCCAAGGATTGGGTTTTTGTTGAGAAACATAATAATTGCCTAAAAGTATGGTTTAACCCAGGAAAATACAGAGCACAATGAAAGGACACATGAAAGATACATGACGGCATGGGCAGGCGTCTCTTTGTGGCAAGCAACAGAGATCCCTTAGGATTTCTGCTCAAGTGATAAGCAGTTTATTTCAGGGAACTCCAATGTTTTGCAGAAGGTAAAACTACTAGAACTGAAAGCTTTGAGATACTCCTCTGTTTCTCTCTCTGTGTTCCCACTACCATAGTATTACTGCATCCATTCCAAAATAAGTCAGCACTTTAGTTTGTTTACACAACTTTCCAAGTCCTGTACTTGTGGCTAAATAACTACAAGGTTGGCGTCCGAATTCAAATTTCTCTGAAAGAAAATCGTGAGTGCTCACCTTTAATCAGGTATTCATCAGTAGGACTCCTGTCCCATGGTTCCTGGTCCCCTTAGCCGGGCTCTAGGCATGGACTTAGGCAGAGGTTTGGACAGAGCAGCTTAATCAAGTCACGTGATGATTCAGGTGTTTTTCTTTTGCATATTTTCTTCTAATTGCCCCTAACCAGAATAAAGAACCTGAATTGTGGCCTGATTTTAATGAACTTTTGTATTTTTTATTAAGTTCTAAATCCACTGGAGTAAATCCTTCAGAACATTTGACTTTGTATTATGGGTTTTATGGTTTAAATTTCCCCTGAAGTTAATCATACCATGGAAAGCATTGGGGTGAAAGTACTGTCCCTAATCATTTAAAAATGTCTTCAGTCTGTCTTAGATTTTCAGGACCCTCTTGGGCCTATAAACATTCCATATGATCATGATAAGCAAAGACAATACTTGATGCAGGTCAGTTTGAAGGGGGAGAAGGAGAAATCTCTTTAAATTAAACTCGCTAATCAAAGGCTTGAGGCTTAAGAAAGGACATTTCACTGAACAGCTGGTTATTGCAACTGAGTTTTCTAGAGATGATTTTTTTTGCCTTCTCTTAAGTTGTGGTGTTGTGCATTGTGCAAGAATGGGAGTAGACAAGAGGGAGTGGAGATGGCCTTTTACAAGATTCCAGTAAAGCTTTTAATTTACACTGGTTATCTATACCGACTGATGCTCCCACGTCATTATCCGTGAGAGAGTGGAGAGAAAAAAAAGTGGCATTCTATTTTTTGCACCCTCTTCTCCTTGAGACCTTGCATCTTCTTTTAAAAGCAATCATATAGGCAGGTGAAGGGATTGGAAAAAGGATGGCTTTTAATAGCTTTTGAAATCTAGATTTCAACTTTCTCCTTAAAGGCTGTTTCACACTTCTGTGATGTCTGATGTGGTATTTTCAGTTCCACCTTGTGTGTTTTAAGAAGTGTGCACTTTTCAGATTAAAAATGCCTTAAAGAAGGACAGCAGGGTATCTGGAAGTAGCATAAATAGCAGACAGATTGCTCTTCAAAATCTACCTGATTCATTCTATCAGTCAGTTCCAACATAGCTGGCCTCCAACACTAGCCTTAGGTTTCAGTCTACACAAGTCTAGGATAAAGAGGTCTCTATGAGGAGCACCCACATGAAATGTGCTGCCCAGTTGGCAATGCTGGGTCATTATTTTTTGATTCTACCATCCCCCTCTTCTCCTTCCAACTGGCCTTAGGATAGGTTGGTGCCCTGGAGTTGGAATCTTAAGCTGGAGGATGAGCCAATCAGAGTCATAGAGGAAAGCCAGGTGTTACACACCTGGAAGTCCATGTGTAGACAACAAATCAAGACCAGGATCTCAGAGCCAAGGTCAGGGTGGCAGAAATTAAGACCTAAGTAAGTGGAAAACATACAGGGAAGTGACAGAGAGGTGGAATGGGAGGGTCTCAGGGAGCTGGTGTGAAGACTCGGGGTTTAAGTGTTGTGTGAGAACATTCTAGGCCGGTGGTGCACAGCTGCAGTGTCCTAACAACATTGGCCTGTGATTACTAGCAGCAAAGAGGATGGTGAGTGGGGCTGTTGAGCAAGCCCTGCAGCATGGCCAAGAAGTTGACAGAGTCCTCTGTGCAGGGATGGCACAACTCTCCTTTACGCTGTGCCACTGTTGGTTTATAAGAAAAAAATTCCCCAAGGTTTTGAGCCCTGGGTATCTGTGGACACCTAGAGCTCTGAGATGAATCCCTATGACTCTTTGACATGAAGACAAGCAATGAGTTGATGATGCCATGGCAGTGGCTATTGGAGGCACCTGTGGCCAAAGGTCATGTGCCTATACCTGTGTTGACCTTCATTCCTTGGTGCAGCAGGGGACACATCTGCCCACAAAGCTGT
>CM052436.1:117656282-117683183 GCA_028533085.1 Varecia variegata | reverse complement strand
GGATGGGTAGGGCTGTTCACAGGACCAAGCACAGGCTTATCATCAGTTAACAACTATATGTTTTTTTTATCCCTGGTATAGAAGAGGATCTTCACTGGGAATATAAGGAATTTGGGTTGGAATATGCCAGAGGGATAAACTTTGAGTTAAAATGTAGATGTACAATAACAAGATTTAGCTTCTGAATGCAGAGATAAACAAACAAAATCTTAATATCTCAGTGTAATAAAAAGAATTCATAGAATTTCCCTTGCACCATTGGTTCTTGTTTTATGAATTCCTTGACATGCTTCTGTAACAAAGCAATTGCTTTGTTATTGTGTTCAGGGGGAGCTTCCTGCAGGGCACGCCTAGAAAATGGTGCACTTCACAAAAGATACGCCGTCTCCCTGGGCTCTGATTTTCTTCTTTCTGGGTCAGTATTTCACTCTTGTCAGGATATTGCCTGATGCCTGCCTGTCTCAAACCCCAGAAGAGAGCCATCTGTTGAGCTGTGGAATGTTTTCAGCCACAAGTCATACATCGTTATTTTAGCCAGGGCATGCTGTTGCTTGTAGAATTTTTTTATAGGTGGAGGCCCAGCTTATGTTCGGAATTAGAGGCTCCCATCTGCCTGTGGCAAATTGCAGCATATGCTAGTAGAAATTCCCTCCTGGGTGATACTTGAAATATTTGAGATATTATTTGCTCAGGCATTCTATAACTCCTTTTAAACAACTCTTTCTCCATTACCATTCAGTCTTCAAAAGCAGAAATCATGTGTGTGTGTGTGTGTGTGTGTGTGTGTGTGTATCTGTGTGTTTGTTTTGGATTGTCTCACACCAAAAGCATTTTCTGTTTTCTCATTAGGAACTTTCTCTTTATCCAAAAGGAGAAACAACTTGTGGGGCACACATTTTATATTTAAGTTTAAAAAACATGACCTATTTATACCTTAAAGGTTGTATTCATGGCATAACATATTTGTAATTTTAAACTTGTAAAGAGGGAACATTTAAAAATTTAGCCTAGTATTAGTGATGTCTGCTAAGGAATAATTCCATTTATTAGCTTTCAAGTTAGATAAAAGCTCTAGCTTCAAGGAAAACACAGCTAAAGGTAAATGGGGTGGCTCGGAGGAGAAATGCGTGGTAGAGGCTGATTAGTTATGTGGGTTCATGCTACAGGAGCTGAGTGATTATCGTCTTTCTTCTCACTGCGTGTGGATCAGAGGGCTCTATTGCTTGAGTTGGGGAACAGGGAATACCGTAGCAATGAGCAGGTAGGGAGGGCTGAGCATGCTGACCGGGTGGAAAAGTCCACAGACATCAGGAGTTTCCTTTTCTATAGTAATTAAAGTTCACAGAAGAACTTCTTCACCACAGAAGAAAAGCTTTAGGAATTTTAACATGTCATGAGGCTAAAAATTCTGAAAGATTTTAGCTATAAGAGTGAGGTGACACTGCACTCAATCCTGGAGACAGAAATGGGGTTAAATCAAGTAACTTCTGATGAAAATCCTTCAAAGGTGCTTCATCACCCTGTGGCTAAAGCCCACCCTTCTTAAGATGGCACGTGGAGCTTTTATGATTTGTCCCTGATTACATTTCCAGCCTTATTTTTTTGCCTTCCTTGCCTGTCTCTAACACCTTGCCTGTGTCCTTCTTCCCAGTATTTATCCTTAGCTTTTAAAATAAAGCATACTATTGTGAAAGGAAGAATACAATTAAATAAAATCCATACTCTTCTCTGTATCTCAATTACAAATTCCTTGGAATAAACTAACAGATCTTACATAAAATCAAATTTGATTCCTACTGAAGTTGGAAAACATGCCATCGTGAAATAAATAGGGCTTGGAAATAAATGACCTTGCTACTTTTTCCCAAGGTCACATGGTAGTTTGGTGATGAAGCACATCTTTGTTTTATTATCTGTAAAATAGAGATATTACAGTTTACTACATACGGCTACATATGGCTGTTGTGAGAATAAAACGAGATCATGCTTATAAAAGACTAGGTAAGCATAGTCGGTGCTAAATAAATAGTGACCACAAAATTTATCTAAGAGACTGCCTGGATCCCTTCCAATGGGTGTGGTCTCTAGAGACAAGCATGAGCTCATAATGTTCTGACTTCCTTACTGTGCTTCTGAAATACTCCTCTGTGTGTGTGCATGTATGTGTGTGTGCATAGATGCTCACACACTTGCCCTCTTTGTATAGCATGGCCTGTACATCGCACAGAGACTGAGTTTTCCAAAACCTTTTCCCTTGTAATCTGCATTTCCATCAACCTTCTATTGACCTTGCAGTTCAGAGAGTCACATACTGATGCTGACACCTTTGAGCACATCTGCTCAGAACTGTAGTTAGAGGGTTGAACATTTTGAGGGTGTGTGCATAATGATATAAAGTTTTAAATAATAAATTAAAAGATAGTTTAGAGCCCTTATTACAGCCATCTGTATCTGTGTTAACTTCCCATTACAAATTAGAATATCCATTTTGACACAAGTTTAATTTTTCCAAAACACCTGTTCTAAAAAGCAATATACTTTTTACATAATGGAAATGGCAACACTTTGAAAATACTACACTTTACTGGAAAGTTAGTTATGTCCCAGAATAAATGTTATCCATGGTAGGGGGGCAGGTAGCTCTCATTTGTAATGAAGAAAGTCAATCCCTAAACAAAAACCCAGGCAACATATATAAAATTCACCCACAGATTTCCTTTTCTTTCTCTTTCATTACTACTTTTTAAAAAATGAGTCCCTTTGGTTTTCTTCTCACATTTTACAACAATCATTGTAGAAGCAGAGGTGTGAGCAGTTAACAACTATTGAATTCTGAAAAAACAACAACAAAACTTCCATCTCAAATCATCCACAGAAATTGGAGCAATTTCCATTGTGGATTAGGCAGCTTATTTAGTGTGCAATCCATTTTCCCCTACACTGGCTACTCATTTCATAAATAATTCTGGTAGTGTGGTTGCACAATATACTGATATTTCATTAATTTTTCTACTATTCCAAATGGCATCAGTCATTTAATGCTATAAGTATCTTTGAAGACCAACTTCAATACAGGCTAAAATGAGAGAATTCTGGTTTACAATTGTTTTGCCATTTTTCTAGGCACCATTTACTATAACCAGGTAGGAAAAGAAATACCAGTGTTTCCCTAAAATAAGACAATTTGCAAGGCCTGTCAAAAGAAGTGAAAAGATTTCCCTTCCTTCTTGATTTCCTTTTAACTATCCTCATAAAATAAAAGAATTGCCAGAAACCTTTGGATGCTTCTTCTGTCTTCATGAAAAGGACTGCTTAATTGAAGTTACCGACCTTCTTTCCTTTTCTGTTCAAAGATCACCTCTACCCCATGGAAGGATGTCAAGGGAAAGATTTCTGCCTTTCAGGAGCCTTAGAGAATTATAATCATCTGTCTCCATGTATTATATACCCTCCTTTGAGTATATTAAAAAGGTAGAAGATGCAAAACATAGCACATGTTCTTCACTACTTTTCAAATATAAGTTCTTTGAAGGCACAATGGGTAAGTTCAGGAATGGATGGATTTAAATAAATTTCTGATCAATTCTAAGATTCTGTGATGTTGTCACTTGTATGATCTAAGGTTCTGCTCTAAGCATCACTTCTATGGGCTGACTGCCAACTACTTTCCAATGTTTATTTCTGTACTTTTCCATACTCAGGCAGTTTCTCATCTGTCTTGTACTCCTCTCCTCAAAGGTGGAAAGGCCTTCAGAGGAAGCTTGGCATTTTAGGAGAAACACAAATAGTTTGCTGTGATCTGGATTTCAGATTGCTGAGTGGGGACGTGTGGGTGAGAAGAGGCTGAAAATCATGAAGAGTCATGTCAGTCTTGCAAATGAGCTTGAACTTGATCCTAAGGACAGGGAAGCAGCATTGAGCATTTATTTTACAGACTAGCCATATGGTAAGAGTTTAGTTTTAGAAACATCACTGTTAAATCTGGGTAGTGGGAATATGAGTGTTCATTTTACCATTCTTTGTACTTTTCTGTATTTTCCAAAGTCTCATTCAAGGCAATAGATAACTAAAGTTCATTCTGAGTATAACGTGGAGAATAGATTAGGTGGATGCAACAAATACATCAGTTGGAAATTTGTGCCATTAAGACACACAGGGGACAATGATGTGCTCACCACGCCAGTGCCCCAGTAGGAATGGAGATATGCAAATAGATTGAGGCATATGTAGGAGCTAGAATTGGGATTGGATGTGGAGGAGAGTGAAGGAAATGGGTGTCATTAAGGTTTCTGGAAGGTCAACTGGGTGAGTGATAATGGTCTACATAGGAAGACACAGGGAAGATGACTATGGCTGCTTGGGACAGTTTGAAGTACCTGTGAGTCATCTCAGTAGAGATGCCATACAGGCAGTTGGATCTTTGAATATGGAGCTTGGGAGAAAGTTTTGGACCACAGATAAAGATTCAGGCATTGTCAGTTTGTAGAAGCCTTAGGAGCAGGGGAGATCACTAAGAGAGTATGAGAAGAATGAAAAATAGGCTGGGTGGGGGACGAAACTCTGAGGTACACCTGCAAGCATTGGGATATTAGAGCAAGAAGACTAAAAAGCTGACAGAGCTGGTTTCGTAAGGAAAAAAGCCACCAGTTGTGCCAAAGGGATCAAGTGAGATAATTCTTTTTTTAAATTTCAAAATATTAAGCAAGTACAAATGTTTTTGTTACATGGATACACTATATAATGCTGAAGTCAAGGCTTTCAGTGTGCCCCCCCACTATGATGGTGTTCATTGTACCCGATAGGTAAGTTTTTTTATCCCTCACTCCCCTCTCACCCACCCCCTTCTTAGTTTCCAATGTCCTTTATATCTGTTTGTGCCCATGTGTACCCATTGTTTAGTTCCCACTTATTAGTGAGAACATATGTTGTTTGATTTTCCATTCCTGAGATACTTCACTTAGGATAATGGTCTCCAGTTCCATCCAAGTTGCTGCAAATGACATTATTTCATTCTTTTTTATGGCTGAGTAGTATGCCAGGGTGTGTGTGTGTGTGTGTGTGTGTGTGTGTGTGTGTGTATATAATGTCAAATTTTCTTTATCCTCTCATGAATTGATGGGAACTTAGGTTGAGTTCATATCTTTGCAATTATGAATTGTGCTGCAATAAACATTTGAGTGCAGGTGTATTTTTGATGAAATGATTTCTTTTCCTTTGGGTAGACACCCAGTAGTGGGATTGCGGAATTGAATACTAGGGCTATTTTTAGCTGTTTGAGGAATCCCCATACTGTTTTCCATAGAGGTTGTACCAGTTTGTAGTCCCATCAGTGTATAGACGTATTTTTTTCTCTGCATCCACACCAGCATCTGTTGTTTTGACTTTTTAATGATGTATTCTGATAGGGTTAATGTGGTATCTCATCATGGTTTTAATTTGCATTTTCCTGATAATTAATGATGTTGAACATTTTTTCCATATGTTTTTGGTCATTTATCTATCTTCTTTTGAAAAATTTTGTTCATGTCTTTTTCCCACTTTTTGATGGGGCTGTTTGTTTTTTCTTGTTGTTTTGTTTGAGTTCTTTGTAGATTCTGGATATAAGTCCTTTGTCAGATGTACAGTTTACAAATATTTTCTCCAATTGTGTAGGTTGCCTGTTTACTGTGTTGATTATTTTCTTTGCTGTGCAGAAGCTTTTTAATTTAATTAAGTCCCATTTATTTATTCTTAGTTCAGTTAAGTCCCATTTATTATATTTGCCTTTGGCGTCTTAGTAATAAATTCTTTGCGTAGGCCAATGTCTACAAGATTTTTTCCTATGTTTTTTTCCTACAATTTTTATGGTTTCATGCCTTACATTTACATTTTTAATCCATCTTGCATTAATTTTTGTATATGGTGAGAGATATGGGTCCTATTTCATTCTTCTGCATGTGGTGGTCCAATGTTCCCAGCACCATTTATTGAATAGGGCTTCCTTTGCCCTATGTATGTTTTTGTCTGCTTTGTCAGAGATCAATTGGTCATAGCCATATGGTCTTATTTTGCGGTTCTCTGTTCTGTTCCATTGGTCTATGTCTCTACATTTATATCAGTATCATGCTGTTTTGTTAACTATAACCTTGTAGTATAATTTGAAGTCAGGTAATGTGATGCTTTCAGATTTGTTCTTTTTGCTTAAGATTGCTTTGGCTATTTGGGCTCTTTTTTGGTTCCAAATGAAGCTTAGGATTATTTTTTCTAGATATATGAAATAAGATATTGGTATTTTCATGGGAATTACATTGCATCTTTAAATCGCTTTGGGCAGAATGGACATTTTAATAATGTTGATTCTACCAATCCATGAGCATGGGATGTTTTTACATTTGTTTGTGTCATTCATAATTTCTTTCAACAGTGTTTTGCAGTTCTCCTTGTAGAGATGACTCACCTCCTTGGTTAAGTATATTCCTAAGTATTTTGTTTTCTTCATAGCTATTGTAAATGGTATTGAGTCCTTGATTTGACTCTAAGCTTGACTGTTATCAGTGTATAGGAATGCTATTGATTTGTGTACATTGATTTTTGTAACCTGAGACTTTGCTGAATTTATTTGTCAATTCTAGAAGTCTTTTGGTGTAGTCTTTATGGTTTTATAGATACAGGAACATATCATTGGCAAACAGGGACAGTTTGACCTCCTCTTTCCTGATTTGGATGCCCTTTATTTCTTTCTTTTGCCTGATTGCTCTGGCTAAAACTTCCAGTACTGTGTTGAATAGAAGTGGTGACAGTGGGCACCCTTGTCTTGTTCCATTTCTTAAGGGAAATTTTTTCAACTTTTCCCTATTCAGTGTGATGTTGGCTGTGAGTTTTGTCATACATGGCTTTTGTAATTTTGAGGTACATTCCTTCTATGGCCAGTTTGTTGAGGATTTTTATCATGAAAGTGTGTTGGATATTATCAAATGCTTTTTCTGCATCTATTGAGATGATCATACGATTTTTGTTTTTGCTTCTGCCGTGAATCACATTTATTGATTTGTGTATGTTGAATCACTGTTACATCCCTGTGATGAAACCCACTTGATCATGATGAGTTATCTTTTTGAAGTGCTGTTGAATTTGGTTTGCTATTATCTTGTTGAGGATTTTAGCATCAATGTTCATATCAAGATGATACTGGCTTTGTAGAATGCGTTAGATAGAATTCTTTCCTTCTTGACGTCATGGGATAATTTCTGTAGGGTAGGTGCCAGTTTTTCTTTGTAGGACTGGTGGAATTCAGCTGTGAATCCATCTGGTCTGGGGCTTTTTTGTTGGGTGTTTTCTTATTACTGCTTCAATCTCACTGCTCATTATTGGGCTGTTCAAGATTTCTATTTCTTCCTGATTGAGGCCTGGGTGGTTATGTATTTCTAGAAATTTATCCAATTCCTCTAGGTTTTCTAGTTTGTGTGTAAAGAGGTTTTCTAGTATTCACTGATGATATTTTGTATTTCTGTGGTATCAGTTATAATGTCTCCTTTTTCATTTGTGATTGTGCTTATTTGAGCCCTTTCTCTTCTATTTCTGGTTAATATGGCTAGTGGTATATTAATTTTGTTTATCTTTTCAAAGAACCAAGTTTTTGTTTCATGGATTCTTTGCATTGTTTTTTTGGTTTACTCTTTATTTAGTTCTGCTCTGAGCTTTATTATTTCTTTTCTTCTGCTGGCATTGGGTTTGGTTTGTTCTTTTTCTAGTTCCTTGAGATGTGATATCAGGTTGATAATTTGTGATCTTTCAGTCTTTTTGATGTGAGTATTTAAGACTATAAACTTTCCCCTTAGCACTGCTTTTTCTGTATCCCATAGATCTTAATGCTTGTGTTCCCTTTGCCATTTAGTTCAAAGAATCTTTTGATTTTCCTCTTAATTTCATCATTGGCCCAAGGATCATTCAGCAGCAGGTTGTTTAATTTCCATGACTTTCTGTGGATTTGAGAGTTTCTCTTGGAATTGACTTCTAGTTTTATTCTATGTTGTCTGAGGAGACACATGGTAGGATTTTGATTTTTCTGAATTTTCTGAGACTTGTTTTGTAGCCTAAGATACGATCAATCTTGTAAAATGTCTCATGTACTGATAAGAAGAATGTATATTCTGTAGTTTTTGGATAGAGTATTCTGTAAAAGTCTGTTAGGTTCATTTGTTCTGAAGTCCCATTTAAGTCCAGTTTTTCTTTGTTGGTTTTCTGCTTTGATGATCTGTCCAGTTCTGTCAATGGGGTGTTGAAGTCCCTTGTGACTATGATGTTACTGTTTATTTCTTTGTTTAGATCTAGTAGAATTTGTTTTATGAATCTGGGAGCCCCGTGTTAGATGAATATATACTTAGGATTGTTATGTCTACTTGCTGAATTTCCCCCTTTTTTCATTATATAATAACCATCTTTGTCTTTTTTTTAAACCACTGTTGGTTTAAAGTCAATTTTATCTGATATGAGAATGGCTATACCTGTTCACTTTTGGTTTCCACTTGTGTGGAATATTTTTTTCCATTCCTTTACCTTGAATCTATGTGAGTCCTTGCAAGTTAGATGGGTTTCTTGAGACAGCATATAGTTACATTATGATTTTTCAACTATTCAGCCAGTCTATGCCTTTTAAATGGAACATTAAAATCACTCATATTCAGTGTAGTATTGATTGTGGGATACTGCTCTGTTCATCGTGTTGAATGATACCTTGTTTTGTTTTTCCTCTTGTGCTATTGTTTTGTAAGAGTTGTGAGCTTTAACTTTAGGGTGCTTTTACACTGGTGAGTATCTATTGTGCTGTTCCATGTATAGTGTACTTTGGAGCATTTCCTGTAGGGTAGATACAGTTGTGACAAAATCTCTTAATGTTTGCTTGTCTAGAAAAGTGTTTATTTCTCCATAATTTATGAAATTTAGTTTTGCAGGATACAAAGGTCTTGGCTGGCAGTTGTTCTGTTTAAGAAGACTAAAAATAGGGCACCAATCCCTTCTGGCTTGTAAGGTCTGCTCTGAGAAGTCTGCTGTTAGCCTGATGGATTTTTCCTTTGTAGGTTAGTTGTTGCTTTCATCTTACAGCTTGTAGATTTCTCCTTTATTTTTGATTTTGTTCAGGTTGATGACTATGTGTTTTGGAAATGTCCTATTTGCTATGAATCTTCCCAGTATTCAATGACCATCTTGCATCCAGATATATGAATCTCTGTCAATATCAGGGAAGTTTTCCTCAATAATTCCCTTGAATGGATTTTCTATGCTGTTTGATTTTTCTTCTTCTCCCTCCGGGATACCTATAATTCATACATTGGCCCACTTTAAATAGTCCCATAGTTCTCTTAGTATTATTTATTCTTCTTCACTTTTTCCTGCATCTTTGACTGACTGGGTTAGTTTGAAAGCCTTGTCTTCAAACTCTGAAATTCATTATTTTGCTTGGTCTAGCCTGCTGTTGAAGTTTTCTGTTGTATTTTGAAATTCCTTAAATGACTCTTTCATTTTTTCAAGTTCTGTTATATCCCTTCTTAGATTGTCTATCTCTTTAGTGACTTTTTCATTTTTGTCATTCATGTCTTGAAATTTTTTGTTTTTGCTTCTTTGTGTTGGTTTTCAATTTTTTGTTCAATCCCATTCATCTTGTTTTCCATGCATATTCTGAATTCTATTTCTGACATTTCAACAATTTCCTTTTGTTTGAGATCTGTTGCTGTAGGTCTATTGTGATCCTTTGGGGGTGCTAAACTAGCTTGTTTTCTCACATTGCCAGAGTTCTTTTGCTGGTTTCGTCTCATCTGAAACCTCTTCTCTCACTTCAGGACAGATAAGTTTGTAGTGTGCCTGTATTCCTTTGTTAGGAATGCTCCTATTTAATTAGAAGAAGGAGAAATCCCTAGATGGTGCATTTGTGTCCTATTCTGAAAGATTGGTCCAGCAGGTGAGGGGTGGTTATACTGAGATCCTGTCATGTAGCTGGTGGCTGTTCTGCACTGTCCCATTCCTCTGTGGTTGTAACAGTCCAAGCCAGTGCTGGGTGATCTTCATGTAGAGTGGTAGACTGGTCCCCAGCTGCTGTTGGAAGTTTGGGTTGGGGCTTGGTGAATCCTTCTCCATGGAGGTGGGCATTGTAGGAGATTGCTCTGTCTGGCTCTCCCAATGGTGGTTGCAGTGGCTGCTGGTGTCCACGCTGTGGGCATTTGTTCTATCTATGTCTGGGTATAATGGCAGCATGTGGCAAGGGGGTGGCTCATGAAAAGCAGGTCTGTGGTGGAGTGCTGGACCACAGGTGTGATGTTGTATGGTGCTATAGGGGCTTTGCCCACTGGGCAGCATGTGAATTCACAGGGGGTGGCCCACCAGGTGGTTTGCAGTTCCACAAGGATATGTTCCACTGGGCAGCTTGTGGGGCCATGTAGGCTGGGCTGCCAGATGACTGGGGCTCTCTCCCTCCAAGGCTGTTACCATGGAACCTCTCAAATGGCATCAGCGTCCCCTCTGTTTGAATTCCCTGGTTGGGGGTGCACTCAGCTCCCAGTCATTGGGTGTGTGAAAACACCTGCCCTTCGTACTCCCTCCCTGGCTCAGAAAGGGTGATATGGAGGCTGTTGCTGTGAAGTTGATCTCTGTATAGACTGGGTGCTCTGGACTCAAGAGCTCACAGTGGCATCAGTTGTAGCCACCAGGAACAGAAGCCAGTGGATCCCTGCTGTGCCTGCTCTCTGGTACATCATTGCTATACAGTCTCCAAGCAGTTCCCTGATCAGTGTGGGGGACTGCAGTAGTGGTGGGGGGCCCTCACAGCTCAGGTCACAGTGTCAGTGGGCAGAATGTGAAGCCCTGGGGTTCTCTCCTTTGTCCCTTCCCCACGTGTAGACGTCCCCCCCGGGTACCTTCCAATCTTGGTGAGTGGATCTCCCTGTCCCCTTGTCCTTCACTCTGAGTGTCTTCCCATTGCTTCTCTGATGATTTACAATGCTTTCTCCAAGACAGTCCATCTGTAGATGAACATCTACTTGCAACTTTTGATCCTCTCCTTGAGAGTGGCATGTGCAGGCTGTTTCTGGCCTGCAATTGAAATAATTCTGAAAAATCATCTTTGATCAAATTTAGCAATAAGGAGATTCTTGGGAAGAGCAATGGTGGTTGAATTGCAAGGGAAGAAACCAGATTACAAAGTTTTAAAAATTAAATAATAATTATAGCTACATTTTTAAAAGCTTGTTATATGCCAGACACGGTGCTAAGCTCTTCACCAATATTGCCATATTTTATATTCACCCAATAATCAGAATTAATATTTACTCCATTTTACTTGAGAAAACTGAGATGTAGAGAAGTTAAATACTATGCCCATGATCACGTAATTCAGGTGGGGGAAGAACAACTCTGAGTCAAGTCTGCTTTAATTCAAAACTCTTCACTTCATTGGAGAGGAGAGAGGGACAGTGAGTGTAGACCTGCTTTTGACAAGCGAGAGTATGAGGTGCGAGAGGAGGCACGAGAGGACCAGCAGGGCCAGCTGGGGCAAAAGAGGGGTTTTGTCTGTCTGATTGTTTGTTGTTAAGATGGAATAAGCTTTTAAGTATATTTAAATACTGATGTAAAAGAACTGGTAGAAAAGGAGAATTCAAAGATCTGGAGGGAGAAGGACTGACCAACAGGACAGGTCTCCTGAGAAGGCAGTGTAGCATGGAGGGGATCCAGAGTATCCCAGTATCATTGTCAACATGGTGAACTCACAGAGGTGAGCTGGGGAGCAGATGAGTAAGGGAGTTCTTGCCTTATGGCTTCTGTTTTCACTGTGAAGGAGCAGGAGGGGGCTTTTCTGAGCAAACAGGGTGGTGTTAAGGTAGAAACTTTGATGACTGTGAAGATTCACATTTGCCTGTGTGGAGAATGGGTGAGAGTGCTGACCAGAGAAATGCAGAAAGACTCCAAGCAGCACTTAAGGTCCAGTGCAGGCTGATCATGAATTTGTAGTGAAACAGATCTGGGGCAGAGAGCAGGAGAGAAAGGCATAGTTTATGCCAGGTGCTCAGGAGGGATTTATTGAATTATGCAAAGTTAAATAGATAGATAGATAAACATTGAATTTGCATTGACCTTGTGTTTTCCCCTGAAATTAGTTTCTTTAAAAAATTAAATCTATCGCATCAGTTATCTGTTAGTTCTTTTCTCATAAAAGGAGGAAAAAAAAAGAAAATAAATCCATGTATATTAATATTGTGGTAGTTTAGATATCAGACAAATAGAAAGTGTCTCTAATGAGCTTATGTTCTCATGTGTTAGTTTTCTCTGCTCCTTCAATCCTGTAAGTCTTTCAAAACTGAAGTAGGGAGACAAAAAAAGAGGAGAAGAAGGGGAACGTGAGAGAGAGGAGGAGGAAGAAATGAGGACAAGGGACAAAGAGGGAGGGAACCTGGTGTGGCTTTGGAGTCCAGTATTATTAAGATTTCCAATGCTCACTGGCACTTCTTTGTCTGACTTTTCATGTTGTGAAAATCCTCCTGGGTCCTGGTCGGTTCACACAGTGACTTTGTAGCACATAGCAGTGAGTGACAGCTTCGCAAACCAGGCTTGATGTCTGACAGACAACTACATCTCTCCTGCTAAGTGTTAGATCTGGACTTCTGTGTAGCTTTGCAAACCCCAGAGTGGGGGTTCCTTTCAGGACCCTCAATTTTTGCCTGATTGCTTTTCTTCTTGCTCCTATCCAATTTCAGGATGGCATTCCATGCATAATTTTCTTGGTAGGAAGAGTTGGGGGCCCAGTTAAAAATCCAGGTGCAGTGAGCAGTCTTAATTTGAATGAACTGCACTTCTAAATCAGGGCCAGATGGCTTTGAGGGTGGCAGCCTCAAATCTTCCTTCCATGGGGATCTGCTTCTCTCACAGGGAAGCACTTCAGTGGCCATGGAAATATTACTTTTGGTATATTCAATCTAACACCTAATGGGCCACGTCACCACTCACAATTGACCTTAGATCATGGGCTCTTTAAGCAAGTCTGGGAGGAGCTGAAAGGCAAGACTTTTAGACTAAACAGCCCTAGTTCTTGGTAGACTCTTGTGAATAAGTGTTAGTGTCATGAACTGAATTCTGGGACACGATGCTAAGATTCAGGATATGAACATATTTCTTCTTTGATGGTTGCAAACAAATCACCCTTCCATTTTATTCATTCATCGAATATCTATTAAGTGCTTACTATGTTCCAGGCACTATTGTAATGGTGCCCTTCCCTTTCCTGCTTCTGTGGGCAAACCTTCCCCCTGTGATTAAGCCCAAGTATTTGGGGGAGAAATTAAAGCTCCTGTTTATCAAGCACCTTCCATAGTCTGCACCACATCATCTCCAGGCCCACCAAGAATGCATCAAGGTAAGAAGTAGTATGTTCATTTTACAGAACTGGAAACCAGGGCTTAGACATGTGAAGTAACTTGCCAGCAAATGGCAGGACTGGGATTTGAACTCTTGGCTATCTGTCTCCAAAACTGAAATTCTTCCCACTAGTTAAGTTGTCAAAGGAGAAAAGAAGAAATAAAGTAGAGACATCAGTTTTCAAGAACACCATTTCCTCATACAATTGTATTTTAGCATTGGAAGCAGCCATTTACTCCTTTGTGTAAATAAGGGTCAATCTAGCGGTCGTTTGCTTAGCAATCAGGCTGCATGTGAGGTTACAGCCTGGCTAAAATTATTTAATTAGGAGGGTAAATGTGAAGACCTCATTCACAAGGTAAGGCTAACTGGAGAGCTCTTAACTAGCTTGAAAAGCTGTGTGGGTTGTAAATCCTCATTCATTTTGTACTCACTCTCCTAACCACTTGGCACCAGTATAATTAGCTGATGTTAAAGGCATGTCAACAAGGGGAAGACAGGGGAATTTGTCTTGGTTGAATATCCCCGGGGGGCACTTGCCTTTCTCACCCCATTTAATCACCATATACCCTGCAAAGGGGGGATGAAGAAACCAAGGGAAAAGGGTTGTAGGAACTTGCCCAAGTAAAAAAGAAATCAGATTTGAACTCTGATGTACTGGCTCCAAAGTCCTTGCTTTTTCCACTTTTACAATAATAAGGGAGGATTCAGGGGTTGTTTAGAGCCAGGGGAGAAGGGAGTAGGTGAGGGGTTAGATGTCACCTCAGCTGGAAGCAGACCCCCAACTCAACCTCCTGGGCTTTTGCTGTTTTTTCCTTTAATGTCAAAGGGATCCTTATTTAGAACTGCAGAAGCTGACTATAGCTACATGTACCTGATGTGAATTTTCTTACTGTGTTTTGCAAATCTCTGTAGGTCTTTCCCCAGAAACTTCTACCTCTGGCAACATTGTAAGGTAGAAATAGCACTACTTTTGGAGTCAGGAGGCTCACTTGGAGCCTTAGGTTTACTGAGGAGCTGTACATCCTTAGGAAAGACTTTAAAATTCTTTGGGGAAAAATCCTAAAACTCTTATTTTCTTTGCATTTTGAATGGAAATAAGGGGGCCTACACTATTCATTCACTCATTCAATCCATTCATTCATTCATTGGTCTCTATGTTAGGCACTATCTAGCTATGGGAGGTATGGGGTGAACAAGAGCATGCTTATTCTTAAGGAGCTTTTATTCTAGTGGGGAGACTTATCGGAAACAATAAGCAAATACATGAATGAGATAGGTTTGGATTGTTTTAAGTTTCATAGAGAAAAAAAAAATAAACAGGGTCATATGATGGAGAAGGATGGCATGGGGTAAGGAAGGAAAACACTCTAGGCTGGGTGGCCAGAGAAGGCTCCCCAAAGGATGACATGTGAGCTGTGATCATAACAGCAGAAGAAACCAGTGGAGTAGAGCACACCCCAGTGAAAGAAGAGAACAAAGGAAAGAGAGATGGACCAGTGCTTGGAGTGTTTGAGGAACGGAAGAAAGATCTTGCATGATAGAGGTAAGGACCCAGTGATATAATATGGGTAAAGTACTTTCCATGTTATATTAATGTTATACATAATTATACAAAGACTATTATTTTATTTCCCTTGGCCCTGCTACCTCTCCTCCCTCCCTCCCTTCTTCCCTCCTTTCCTTCTCTCTTTCCAATGTGTCTCTTACACCAGTGCTTTTCAAACTCTGATTAAAAAAAAAAAAAAAAGAAAACAGTACTTTTATTTTAAAATTTCCAATCTATTGTGACCTGATACTTTTGTAAAATGTCCCAGTACTTTCAGTAACTACAGAGATTTTAAATGCTTATCTTGGTTTCTGTACCTCATGGTGGGCTGGTCTTAGATAGTTCATGCACCACACCGTGAATTGCATTTTCCTATAATAACAGTTTTTTTCTGGCCCAATCCTCCACTTATAGGCTTGGTTATCAGAGGTTGCTGACGACTTAACAAATTCTAATAACCCAATGTCTTGACTGGCACAGGGCACAGAGGAGAGAGCACTGTGCGTTGTAAAGTTGGGCTCTGTGAAGGGCTCTTGGGGGAAGGGGTGACATTTAGGATGAATTGAATTTGAAGGTTGAGTAGGAGTTGATCACGTAGACAAGGAAGAGAGTAGAGGAAGGGGGTCTGTAGCATTCTGTATCTGTTTCATTTTGCTATTTGTCAACTTATCACATGAGTAAGAAGCATTTTATTAAATGGGGCATGGGGCCCAAAAGCACAGCCCAAGTGTCCATGTAAACAAATAATATTGTGGGCCTTGGTGTGCTGTTCTCTGATTGCCACAGCTCCTCCAGACTCTCAGAGACAGAGGCCTGGAGGCTGGTGTATAGACTCACCCTTAGTTTTTCCTGATACTGTTGTGTAATACAACAGCCCAATTAGCCGAGAGCCAGGGCAGCCCTGTGGGAGATTTCATCCAGAATCTAGAAGGAGAGCAGTGACAGGCTGGCATTTCTCACTAGGTCGCAATTCCTTTTACTAAGTTTGAAAAGCCAGGGGGAAGTGTCCAACGAGGATGGGATCCTTGCCAAGGTGAATTTCAAGCTGGCTTAAAAAGGCTTGCGCAATAATGGCTGACTCTTAAGCGGAGAAGGGACAAGGTTATTAAAACTATCAAAGCGCGCCTTGGGGTATTTGCGGCAGCCAGGGCTGGCTTTCCCGTGCTGTGAAACTACCTGAAGGAGAGCAGAGCTCCACGCCAGGCCTGGGTGAGGAATAAAGATAAGGATGTCAGACTTCCGAGGGAAACAATGTTCCTCAAGGGTGACACGGAATTCCTCTGATACCCCAAGCAGTGCACAGAATTTTTAGCCGCTGGAGAGGTTTCAGTCATGCTTTTTTAAAAAAATCAGAGACTATTGGCTTCTAAGGACAGGAAACAGTAGTCTTCTCATTTTGTCTTAATTTTTTAAACCACTGAAAATCAAGCAGAAATTTTCTGGAAGACTTCACTGATGGCACGTTCCTCTAGGCAGGAAGGAGATGGAGTTCTGGACTCTACTTTTTGAGGAGCCACTTGTGGTTTGGCAGACATAAACCCATTATCCTTTTCTTGGGTATTTCTTTGTGATTAAAAAAAAAATCTTTTCTGGAAATTTAAAGATTTGAAAAGAGCCGAGAAGTCAATGAAAAGAATTATGTCTTATTGTTCAGTTTCAGTCTCCATGGGTGCAAGTGTTTCCACCAACTTGAATTCTGTTTCCAAAAGAGGAAGGCCATGTTCATGGCAATTTGAAGTAGAGTGATTAGGAGCTTTGGACTTTGGAGCCGTATAGACTCAGGGTTGAATTTTGGCCTTACTCTTATCTGGGGTAAGTAATTTCATCTCTCTGGATGCCCATTCCTTGTGTGTAAAATGGGGTAATGATGGTACTTATGAAAGGTTCTTGTTAAGCATTAAATGAGATACACCAAGGGGGCCCTCAGCACAGTGTTTGGTATAAAGTATAGGACACTATCAATTAATGCCTGATGCTATCATCATGTTATTCATTGTTATGTTGGTGGCCAACTCAAATCCAGGGGACCTGTTACTAGTTCTGTCCTCTGTTGACATCATTGCTGCATGTGATATTTGGGTTACTACCATGCTATTGGTTGCCTTACTCCTTCCCATCAATCAGACAACCAATGTATGGATTTAAAATTTGCTTTTATGAAGCAGTGAGCTCATATTGTTGTGTCAGCTGCTATGGTAGACGTAGAAAATGGATACAAAATAGCAGAGGGGAATTGATATTTACTGAAGACCCACAAATGGGCTTACCTATTTCATCTCATTTAATTGTCACAGCAGCCCTGCACCGTAGGTATGTTACTTTCATTTCACAAATGAGGAAAGGAATCCTGAGAGGCTAAGTGACTTGCCTAAGCTCACACAGCAGGGAAGTAGATTTGTACTTAGCCCATTGTGTCCCTTAAGATAGTGCTTGTCTTATTGCATCAAACCACCTTTTGCCTTTGACGAGTCCATGAGCTAACTAGGCAAGATAAAATGCACATAATGCAAAGCAGGGTGTAGACTGATAGAAAGCTGTGATATTCAAATTGGAAGGACAGTAGCAGCACACAACAGCCAGCTTGCGGGCCTTGTCTATGTCCTCTTCCCTGAGATGGTATACCCACAACCACTGCCGAGTAAGTAGTGGAAAACGTGGCTGGGCCTAGTAGCCATAGCTGTCTAGGTCAGTGTTGGACATTTGACCCAACTAGGGACAAGCTGATTTTCTCTAGTCTCTTATAACATAGAGTTGGATGTTTGAATTGGCAGAGTGTGTAGACCCAGAAATGGTATACTAGTATTATATTATTGTGTAACAAAATGCCAAAAATGTAGCAGATTTTTGGCATTTTGCAAAATTTAGAAGATTTTTGGCAACAATACTCACTTAATAGCTAACAGTTTGGTAGGTCAGGCCCTGTGTCCAGGTTCTCTGCTCAGGATCTTAGAAAGATAAATCAAAGTGTTGGCTGACTTGTATTCCTCTATCAGGGCTCTAGAGAAAAATCCTTCTCCAAACTCTTTCAGGTTGTTGGCCAAATTCAGTTTTTTGTGGCTGTAGGGCTGATGTTCTATTTTCCTTGCTGGTTGTTGATGGGGGGCTGTTCTTAGTTTCCAGAGGCTGCTTGCAATCCATGCATGGGACACCTTCATCTCCAAAGCCAGCAATGGAGACCCTCCCTCTGTTGTATCTCTCTCATGCTTCTCCCATCCTTTTCTCAGGAAGAACCCAGACCCTTTTAAGGTTCACCTGATTAGATCAGACCCATAAGCATAATCCACTTTTCTTAAAGTGAACTGTGTGATAATGATGTAGCCTAATCATGACAGCGAAATCCATGGTATCCACAGTCCCAGGGATTATATAAGGCATGTGCACCATCAATGGGGAGTCTTGGAGAATTTTGCCTTACACAGATAGTGGTTGCCATTTGAGGCATATGCAAGAAGGGCAAAGAGGGAGGGTAGGAGGGAGAAAGAGAGACAGAACAGAGGAGAGAAGAGAAGAGAAGAAGAGGAGAAGAGAAAAGAGAAGAGAAAAGGAGGGAAGGGGGGGAGGAGAGGAGAGGAGAGGAGAGGAGAGGAGAGGAGAGGTTCCTTATAGAGGCTCCAGAGGAGAACATTTCTTTGCCTTCCATTCTAGAGGCCACTTATGTTCCTCATCCTTTGGCTTCTTCCTTCACCTTCAAAGTGTGTCACTCCGATCTTTGCTTCCATCATTGCCTTGCTTTCTCTTCTCTGTAGTCCAACTTCCCTTTGCTTCCTCCTCGTAAGGACCTATGATTACATTTAGGGCCATTAGGATAATTTGGAATAGTCTCCTCTTCTCGAGATCCTTGATTTAATCGCATCTGCAAAGTCCCTTTTGCCATATAAGTTAACATTCACAGGTTCCAGGGATTAGTGCCTGAATATTGTTGGGGGGCCATTATTCAACTCACCAGAGTAGGTGTGGATTCTAGAGTCACGTGGCTTGAGTTCAAACCTCAATCCTGCCATTTACTAATCTCATGACCTCAGACAAGTTACTTAGCCTCTCTGTGTCTCAGTTTTATCATCTGTTAAATGGGTGTAATAATAATAATATATGCATTGCATCATTTTTGTGATGATTTAATGAGGTAATTAACAAAAGTGCTTATTGCAGAGCATAGCAAACATTTAATGAATGTTGGTAATTATGGTTTTCCCTGATGTTATTTAGAACTTATGCTACGTATCCATTGTTTTTTCTGCCAGCATCCATTTTCTTCTAGGGCTTCTGATAGTACCTGTGTTTTTCTTGGTCAACTTCCTCTATCTTAATCTCTGTCTATATGGCTTAGGTGGGGCTGAATTTGCTGCTAGCCCCAGGACTGGCTGTGGGACCAGGGCCTAAGCCCACCAATATAATTTCCTTGCCTTGGTCCTACAGATTGGTTTAACGATGGATATGTGAGCTAAATTGGTCCAAGTGGTGTGAATCTGTGACTTTTCCAGGAGCAAGTAGGAAGGGATATTTTCATGGGGTCGCTGAGAGCAGAGTGTGTGAAGCTGTAGCTACAGGCAGCCTTTTTTTATCCCCTTTTAAAGTTTTACCACTCTGTGGAGCCAACCCTGAGAATGGGAAGCAGAATCAAGGAAAGGAGAGAGACCCCTGAAGTTTGAGGTTAAACTTCAAATACAGCTGGTCCTGAAACCAGCACTTTTGTGGTCTCTCAAGTTAAGTGAGCCAATAAAGTCTCCTTCTTACTTAAGCCAGTTTAAATTGGGTTTTCTGTCATTTTTATCTGAAAGATTGCCAGAGTCATGGGGGACTGGGGAATCCTTTCTTTCTCCCTGAGAGGAGATAGAGGCAGGCCATTCCTTAGCCTCAGCAGATGTGTCAGACTGCAGAAGCCCCAGCCATGTGTTTGTGGCCCCAGAGTGTTACTGGGGTACAGTGAAGTCCCTAATGTTCTCCCTACTCCTTCCACAATGATGGCGGTGACAGTGATGTCTCCCATCCATAAGGAAGAAAAATCCTTTCTAATACTTGCAACAACCCCGTAAAGCAAAGATTATTTTATAGATGGGAAAATGGGAGCTCAGGGAAGTAAATTTTCCAAGGTGGGATAGCTAATGCTAGCCAAAAGTAAGGATCAAACACAGGGCTGTCTGGATTCAGAGCTTATCCCCTTCCTACTCTGCTGCAATAACTCCCAGAGGCAATCTGGGAGGAGACCCTACAATCAGGATCTAAGTGATTATGTGTGCAGTAGCCATGGCCACTTGGCCTTCCTGAAAGTTGGGATTCTTCTCCTGTTCTGTGCGTTGCATCTAAGAAGATGCTGCAGACATCTAGACTCTTAAAATGTCCTCCCTTTGACTGGGTTCATCTGCATTCTGTACTTCCACATTTTCCTGTGTTTTATGTAAACCTTGTCATGTGTTGGGTTTGTGTCTAGAGGATTCCTTCAGTGTTCAGATTAGACATTATATGCTCTTGGGAATATTCTACCCAGTGGGTTTATCATTCTTTTTATAGGTATACATCTAAACTGAGACACGAGGTACAATGTAAAGCAAATAGAAAGTGGTTACTGCCTTTTGAGTTCTCGTATTCCAAAGCAAATAATAATAGCAGTGAACCAGTGAATAACAAGCATAAATACATACACACATAAATAAGGATAAAATATTATGTTGTTATGACAAAAAAACGTTGGGCACTAAATACATTTGGATCTGAGCTTCACACACACACCACTTTCTAACTCTGGGCAAATTATCTAATCATTTACCTTTGGGTTCCTCAACCGAAAATTGGGGACAATAATAATTCCTCACAGCGTCACTGTGAGGATTGTAGCTATAATTGGGAGGATTATAGGGCTGAATGGCAATTGTAAACATTAAGCACCCAGCATGGTACCTGGCTCAAAATGAGAACTCAACAATACTGAGTACTTTTTAGTGTATGTATACGCGAAAAAAGTAAAATATTTATAATGCATAAACAAACTGTCTAATATACAGAAGGTACAGAATCAGATTTATAAAAGAATAATAAAGACTGAATATATGTATTTTTTTATGATAGCTAAACTTTGTTCCTAGAGAACAGACAGCTACCTAGAAAGGATGCTTTTTATGGGAAAAAGTGAACCTATTATCCATTCAGACCTTAGTCAGGGACCAGGAGCCACAGGTTTTGTGACACGATCTTAGGAATTAGGATGCAGACATCGGTTATTGGGCTGGATGGAATATATTCACCAACTCTCAGGGGCACCAACAGGATACTCAGGCCACTCTTGGAAAAGCAAGAACTAAAGGTGGTCCAGGCATCAGAGCTGAAGTTCAGGTGCTCCCTGGTCTCAGCAGAGAGAACAAGGCAAGAAACACTATCAGGTATTAAGACAAATTCCACACAAATCTCATATTCACTCATTGCCAATTTTTATGTCTCCTCAAAATCTTTGCATGGTACTGGCATAACCCTGATTCTCTCCTTCTGAGAGCTGCCACCAAATTAGTGCTCACTTGAAGTCCTATCTCTGTTGACCTGACTCCACCTTCTGGCCATTGTTTATTGGACAGTCGCAGCTGTCAATCCCTATCCCAGGATTTTAGAATTGGGATGTGTAGTTGTTAGTGAATTTTTTGAACTGAGGACTAGGGAACTCAGGAGATGTGGGACACAACTATATGCACAGGAAAGTGAAGAAAGCAAGTCTGGAGAGACGGGTGAGGCAGATGCAAAGAGAAATAGAAATGAGAGAAAATGTGTGTGTGTGTGTGTGTGTGAGAGAGAGAGAGAGAGAGAGAGAGGCCTCAGTTCCTGACTATTCTTCAGTTCTTGTTTTCAGTCTCTTCTCTACCTCTCAAGAGTCTTGAATATTTTTGAGTCATGGTAAATTCCACTCTCTCTGTTTTTTTGTTTTTGCTAATGCTAATTTGAGATGTGTCTGTTATTTGTTAATATAAGTGTCTAAACAGGTAACACTTGACTTTCCCAATATCTCCTTATAGTCCCTATTTTTAAAATTTAATTTATGAATTTAAAGATTTCTATTCAATTAAGGATACTGTGCACAAAGTTAAAAGACAGCTGTCATATTGAGAAAAAATATTTGCTATGTCTAAACTGACAAGAGACTAATGTTTAGAATATGGAATAAACTTTTACAAGTCAACAAGAAACAAAACCCGACACTCCAATAGAAAAATAGGCAAAAGGTCTGAGCAGGCAATTTATAGAAGAGGGAAACCCAAAAGGCTAAGAAGCATATGAAGAATATTCAAAGTCATTTTTAATAAAATAAAGTAAAAGTAAAACAAAGAGTTATCTCTTGACACCTATTAGACTGCCAAAATACATAGAAAACCTGAATGAGGAGACACAGCAACCACCTAAATGCTAGTGAGCATGTAGACTGGTGCAGCCATTTTGGAAAGTAATCTGCCATTCTTAGTCTTATGACATATATATGTGTCCTCTATGTCCCAGTCGTCTGCTCCTGGGTAGGCAGCACAAAGAGTTCTCACACAGGTTCATAATGGAATGCATAGGGGTACAGTCATTTCAGTATTGTTTGCAGTGGCGAGGCATTAGAAACAATTTCACCACCATGGGAATGTGTAGGTGAAATGTGGTCCTCACACACGAATACCATGTAGCAGTTAGAAGAAATGGACTCAAAGCACAATGTGGATAGACATTAAAAAGCTAGTGTTTAGTAGAAATTGGAAGAAATAGAATGAGATATGTAATAATCCATCTCTATATAGTAAAAAGACTTGCAGAGCAAATGGTAGTACATATTTACAAATAAACCTTAATAAACATTAAAATGATTGCTGATGGGGTAGGGAACAGGAGAGAGAAAGATGATAAAAGGGAAAAAGTACACTACTTCACACCTATTAGGATGGCTACTGTCGTCAAAAAAAAAAAAAAAAACACTAGAAAATAACAAGTGTAGGCGAGGGCGTGGAGAAGTTGGAATGCCTGGGCATTGTTGGTGGGAGGATAAAATGGTGCAACCACTCTGGAAGACAGTATGGCAGTTCCTCAAAAGAGGAAAAATAGAATTACCGTATAATTGAGCAGTTCCATTTCTGGATATAGACCCTAAAGAATTTTGAAAGATGGGTGTTGAGAGCCATTTGTACACTATGTTTGTAGCAGCATTATTCACAATAGCCAAAAGGTGGAAGCCCCCAAGTGTTCATGAGTGGATGAACAGATAAACAAATGTGGTCTGCATATACAATGGAATATTATTCAGTCTTAAAAAGACAGGGAATTCTTGTACATGCTACAACACGGGTAAACCTTGAGGACATTATGCTAAGTGAAATGAGCCAGTCACAAAAGGAGAAATACTGTATGATTCCACTTATATGATGTACTTAGTAGTCAAATTCATGGAGATAGTGAGTAGAAGCGTGGCTAAAGGGGTGGGGCCATGGGAGCTGTTGTTCACTGAGCATTAAGTTTCAGTTTTGTAAGATAAAGAATTCTGGAAAATAGTTGCATAACTAGCACTTGACACTACTAAACTGTACTTAAAAATGGTTAAGATGGCAAATTTTATGCTTTTTATTTTTTCCACAATTAACTTTTTTTTCTCTCCCTCTCTCTCAATTATTCTCTGTCTCTTTTTTTTATTTCAAAATATTATGGGGATACAAATATTTTTGGTAACATGGATTGCTTTTGTAATGCTTAAGTCAGGGTTATAAGTGTGCCCATCACCCAGATAGTGCTATTGTACCCCTTAGGTAGGCTTTTGCCCATCCCCTCCTCCCCCTCTCCCCTGCTTGATTTCCACTCAGTTTTACTTCCCCTCTGTGCACATGAGTGCTCATCAGTTAGTTCCAATTCAATAGCGAGTACATGTGATGTTTGTTTCTCCATTCTTTAGATACTTCATTTAGGAGAATGGTCTCCAGTTCCATCCAAATTGTTGCAAAAGGCCTTAATTCATGCTTCCTCATGGCTGAGTAGTATTCTATGATATACATGTACCACATTTTGTTAATCCAGTCATGAATTGATGGGCACTTGTGTTGATTGCACAGCTTTGAGATTGTGAATTGTGCTGTAATCAATATTCTAGTGCAGGTGTCTTTTTGATAAAATGACTTTTTTTTTCCCTCTGGGTAAATACCCACTAGTGGGATTGCTAGATCAAATGGTAGGTCCACTTTTAATTCTTTGAGGAATCTCCATATTGTTTTCCATAGAGGTTGTACTAATTTGCAGTTGCACCAACAGTGTATAAGTGTTCCTTTCTCTCTGCATCCACACCAGCATCTATTGTTTTGAGACTTTTGGATAAAAGCCATTCTAACTGGGGTAAGGTGATATCTTATTGTGGTTTTAATTTGCATTTACATGATGACCTTGAGCATTTTTTTGTACATTTGTTGGCCAGTAGTCTATCTATCTTCTTTTGAAAAGCTTCTGCTCATGTCTTTGCCCACTTTTTAATGGGGTTGTTTGCTTTTTCCTTGCTGATTTGCTTGAATTCTTTGTAGATTCTGATTATTATCCCTTTACTGAATGTATAGCTTGTGAATATTTGCCCCTATTATGTAGGCTGTCTATTTGCTCTGTTGACTATTTCCTTCATCGTGCAGAAGCTTTGTAATTTAATCAAGTCCCATTTGTTTTTGTTGTTGCTGTGATTGCCATTGGGGTCTTCCTCATAAATTCTTTGTCTAAGCTGATATCTAGAGGAGTTTTTCCAACATTTTCTTCTAGAATTCTTATGATTTCCATAAATAAGGAAATAAAATGAGGGAAGGCCTTGTACATGCTGATAATGTCCTATGTACCAAAGAATATGGTTAACCCCACACTTTCCATAAGAGATGCACATTTTTTAAAATGCAGGGTAGTTCTTGTTGCCCTTGCTTTCCCTAAAAGCCTCACACTATGGAAGTAAAGAGGCAAGTGGCTTTCTGACCCTGAGGCCAAATCCTCTTTTTGTTGCTTACAATCCTGTTTTTACAAGATAAGCCCTGTTGATTCAGATGGATCTGGAGGTTTTATGTTCCCATCCTTTTCTCCTATCCATTATTTCTCAGCTTTGAATTGGCAGGATTTATTATAGTTACAAAGTTCTATCTTCTCCTTTTCTTTGTTCAATTCAATTCTGTTTAATTTAAACCTTGCATTCCCTTTCTCTAGATTGTTTGGATTCAAACTTGCTGCCAAAGCGCTGCCAGATCACTTCTTCTTTGGCACGGCTTACAAAATTAGACTTGGCACAGTCGCAGTTGCTTTGTGGGGAGATGTTTAGTGTGGCATCGTCTCTCAGCTGACCATAGTGATGTCATAGATGGCTTTAGTGTGCTACTGCAAGATAGATAGTGCCTTTTAGCATGGAATCTGAAATAGACATGCAAATCTGAAGTTGTCCTTTGGGAATGAGGCTAGAGGTGGGAGTGTTGAATGTGGTTCCTAGCTTGGGGGTACAGCTGGTCTATGGGTTGTTCATTATTCCCAATTTGGTTGGACAACTTTCTTGGCTGGTTACACACTCTATACTGTTCTAGTCTATATAATGCTTAAATTGTTCTTCCCATGATTTTACAAAAGGAGATACTTCAAAATCCCTTGAAATCATGAGCTGATTCGATGATAAAGTTTGACTAATGGATATACTAAGCAACTATATAGAAAATTATATATGAAAATATGTTTTTATTCCTAATTGCATAACTAAAATGCTTAAAGTTTTTCCAAACAAAAGTGTTAAGACCAATTGTCCCTTTTCTATTGGTATTTATTTAAAAATTGTGACGTTAATGGTTGAATTTTGAGTCTTCAATATAGTTGGATTATTTTTCTCATCTTTGCCAATAAAGTCCTGTTGGATAAGATTCTATACCACTGAAAAAGTCCAAGTGTTCTCAATTAACAAGTTGGAGGTTCAACAAGACACACACACACTTACACATGGTGGGGGAGAGCGGGACAGGGAGAGAGAAAGAGAGAGAGAGAAAGAGCATATTAAGATCAAAGTAGCCTAAGAAACACTTATCTATGGTCAGGGAAATATGTAATGGGCTCTTTTTTCCAAGGATGTGCATTCTTTCTGGCCAGTGTGATAAGGAATATGAGAGGTAGAAAATAAAGCCTGTTCTTATTTTGGTCAGTATTATCTCCATTTCTTGTAGGCACCAGCCTTCCTAAGCCTGATTGCTTGAGAAGCTAAAGCTATAAATTATGAGTAATTTTAAATGTTACTTCTATTTTTATTGGCCAGTGGTGGAGCTGGTAAGGGAAAATCATTCCACTAAAAAACAAAATGAATTGAAACATGCTGCAACCTGGATGAACCTCAGAGACATGTTAAGTGGAAGAAGCCAGATGCAAAAGACCACATACTGTAGGATTCTATTTATATGAAATGTCAACAAAAAGGCAATTTATAGAGACAGAAAGTAGATTAATGGTTTCCTATGGCTGGGAATAAGAACAAGGAATGACTGCAAAAAGATAGAAGAGATCTTTATTGGAAAGATGGAAATGTTCTAATATTGAATTCAGGTGATGGCTGCATAACTCTGTAAATTTACTAAAAATCAATCATTAAATTGTACACTTAAAACAGGTAAAATTTATGGTAAATGAAGTATACCTCAATATATCTGTTAAAAAAAGAGAGAATCATGCCAAACAGAAGCCATAGATTATTGCTGTTTGAAATTATACAAGTTGGCCCTATGAACAATCTCTTCTCCTTTTGCCCCCAAACTGAAGGGAAGTAGATATCTAGTGTCAGAAGATAATTTCTTTCTTTTTTCTTTTCTTTTCTTGCTTTGCGTAAGAATTTTATTGAATTCAGGCAGAAACAGGACAAGTTAAGGTCACAACTGATTTTGATATACTCAGTATCTAATTTTTTTATTTTTTAAAATTTTAGAATATTATGGGGGTACAAATGTTTTGGATACATGGATTGCTTTTGTACTGCTTGAGTCAAAGTTATAAGT
>CM052436.1:117631765-117655782 GCA_028533085.1 Varecia variegata | reverse complement strand
ACTTTCTGCTAATGGTTCGATGAACCTTTGTTGATTTATGCTCTTCAGGTGTTTCGCCACACAGGCACCAAAAGAAATTAGAGTTGTAATCCTGCCCCAGCTTATTACGCTCTCATGCAAAACACAGACCATCACTTCAGACAAAGCTTTGATACCGTCTTCGTTTCTGATGTCCAGTTTCCGAACCATGCCTTGGAAGGCAATATCGTGTCTGCGCTGCACAGTCTCCCCGACACGTCGTAAGGTTTCTAGCACCTTCCTCGTGGCGCCCCCAAACCTGACGATTGGTTTTGCGTCATTGGCGCCGGCTGCCTGCTCCCAAAAGTACTGAGAGATAATCTCCAGCGACTGCCAGTACAAATGGTCCTCCTCCATCCCTGCTGGAGGGGGCATAAAGGGTAATGGCCCGTCCATGCTGTGGCTATCACTGGCCGCCCCAGACGACTCTGGCAAGGGGTGGGTAGCTGGCCGCTTCCCGACCCTCTCGTACTCGTCCAGCACTTCTTCTGTGGGCAACACTATGGCATCGGCAGCCGCACCTTCCTTCTTCTCAGGAAGCCTCGCGGCGAGTGCTGAATTCTTTAATGACTACTTAGAACTTTTAAGTATTTGTAAGATTTAAGGACTTCATAATCGTCAAATATGTTTTTGTTTTCCATTTTATTTTTCATAATGAAAAACAAAAACATAAGCCTTAATTTTCATTTAAATAATTAAGGTGTTTTATTTGAGGTTACTCAGACAACAGTAGTAGATAATAGACAGCAATTAAAAAATGACCCCACTGTATTTTTTACTACTCTAAATTGTACAATAGGGCTAGGTGCGGTGGCTCACGCCTGTAATCCTAGCACTCTGGGAGGCCGAGGCAGGAGGATCACTTGAGGTCAGGAGTTCGAGACCAGCCTGAGCAAGAGCAAGACCCGGTTTCTACTAAAAATAGAAGGAAATTAGCTGGACAACTAAAAATATATAGAAAAAATTAGCTGGGCATGGTGGCACATGCCTGTAGTCCCAGCTACTCGGGAGGGTGAGGCAGGAGGATTGCTTAAGCCAGGAGTTTGAGGTTGCTGTGAGCTAGGCTGATGCCACAGCACTCTAGCCCGGGCAACAGAACCAGACTCTGTCTCTTAAAAATAAATAAATAAATAAATAAATTGTACAATAGTAGCAATCAGTACTTTTAACTCTTTGGTTGGTTTCTAGGATGTTCTATGTGAAACTTTGATGACTGAGCAGTAAAATGAGAATACTGAAAATGTGCATTTCCTGGCTTCTGTGTTGTCAACATTTGGAATAGTGTTTTATTTCCTACAACCCAATTTTAATATATTTTGTATTCTGTGCATCATTTTGCGAACATAGTAGAGGTTCACCATATGGCAGCTTGATTGACGTGGTAGAATCTACTGCCTGTGTCCCGAGGCTTCTGAGGGAGCGTGGGGAGAGGAGTCCTTTGCAACCTGTGTCTGAGCAGATCATTTTTTATCTCTAATTTTTTTTTTACAGCTCAACTATACCCTGGAAGCAGCTTTGTTATTTAGATTGTGAGTATCATTTCATGTTTCTTAAGTTTATCTTCAGAGCCACCTAATATAATGTAAGAAGGCCTCTATTTCCCTTAACTTATTGCAGAATAAAGAGATCTTTGGATTCATCCCTTCGTTTTCAGGATCCTTCTACAACGGAGGTTTCAGTGGGGAGGCAGTTACAGCAGCAGTTCCTGACTTTGATATTAAAATTTTAGAAGCAGTGAAGTAAATATCTCCCAATCCTAAGGCACTGACTTCTTCCCAGGCATCATCCTGTGCCTCCAATTCTGATTTTCCCTCCACACCAATTTCTTCAATATTTGTTCATCACCTTGTAAAACATGCACTTTTGAAATTCTGACTAAAATTCTTTTTGAAAATGAGGTTTGAGGTAAATAAATGTACAACTATATTAATTATATTTTAAAGAAACTTGCTTTGTGCTTACCTACTTTTTGGTTTCTATCACCTGGGTACTATTCTGAGATCCACTAACATAGAGCTGGGTGAATGATGGTAAAAAGGGTAGAATGAAGACCAGGGAAGGTGGGATAAGTCAGTAATCAGCATGGGATTAAGTCAAGGAAAGGAAATGGCGAAGAGACAGTGAGGAGGATGGAATGCAGAGAAAATCCCATTTGTTTCTTACAGACTCCTGCCATCTCTCCATTTCTCATTCACGCCCAGGATTTAGTATAGCCTGGGAGGCATGGGATAATGAAAACATATTGGCTTAGCTCTGTGACTAACAAGAAAAGTGGCCACTGGTTAAATAATTTAATCTCTTTGAACTCTGTCTTCATTTATAAAATAAGGGAATTTTTCCTTCTAACTCTGACCTTTTGACTCTTTCTGACATATTTTTTCACTGTATTCTCTTATTTTCAACTAAAAAATAAAATGAGTCTGAAATTCTTTCAAGTCATTAAAAATGTTTTATGTAGGTATAACATATATGTATATATAAAGTATACAAAATTTTAAATGTACAACTTCATGAATTTTTATGTATATGTATGTACATATGTGTGTGTATTTGTATGTATGTTATATACATATACACATGCCCACACACATATACACATACACACACCCATGTAACTGCACCTAGATCAAGATACAGAACATTTATAACGTTCCAATCCTGCCTCTTCTCAGTCAATACAACATATTTCTTTTGGAGGAAACTATGATCTGGTTTCTGTCCCTATAAAGTAGTTTTGCCTGTTCTTGAACTTCATATTCATATTCATAGTCATCATTCATAAGTTGGCTCATCATCCGTTATGTACTTTTTTGGGTGTGGTCTTTTTTGCTCTTTATTGTATTTGTATAATTCACCTATGTTGTTCTATGTAGCAATAGTTTATTCTTTTTCTTGCTGAGTAGTATTCTGCTACTTATAATATACTATTATTTATTCACTCTATTGTTGATACACAATTGGGTTATTTCCAATTTTTATCTATTTTGAATAAAACTGCCATGCGCATTCTTATAAGTCTTTTGGTGGACGTACGCACTCATTTCTTTAGGGCATATACTTAGAAGTGGAATTAGTGGGTCATATTTGTATGATTAAACATAAAACCAGGAAGAACTGCCAAATAGTTTTCCAAAGTAATTGTGCCAATTGACACTCTCACCAATAATGGTCAGAGTTCTATTTGTCCCACTTCACTAACACTTGGTGTTCTCTCAATAGATGTAAAGGCCATTTTTTCATTTATTCAGTCCTTCATTGGCTCTTATTAAAAAAACATTGATTGATCTATAAAGTACAGCAGGCACTGTGCCATGAAGAAGTCATTGTTTCTGCTGTCATGGACCTTATACTTGAGTTAGGGGCCCACAGACTTGTATAACCTGTACTTGAACAACACATACTTGTACAATCCATTACATGCACATGCACAATGTACAATATAGATTTCTAAGTGCTTTTAGGCATTAGTTGAGAAGGGAACAAATGCTTCAATTTGAATTTGGGAATATATGCAGGGAGGAGCATTGACCCTTTTGTCCATCCTCTTTCCTGACTCCTTTGCAAAGGAGAAGTTGTGAACCTGACGGGTTAGAGCCTAAAGCATTGGCTAGGCAGCATCACTGGTGTACTTCCTGAGCTTCGAATGGCATGCAGTGCTTCTCTGCAATCTTTTCTCAACTGTCTGTCTTCTACATGGAATGTGCAGCAACAACTTGGAGAAAATCAGAGAAGGCTTAAGTGAGGAGGTGAGAATTTAGCTGGCTTTGGAATGGTAAGTATGTCCACTTGATGACCAAATTGGGTGAGGGTATTCTGGTTAGAGAAAACAGAAAAGACAAAGACAAATTAAAATTGTGACATCCAGGAACTGTTGGTGGACTGGTTAGGTTGGAATGTAGGATTCGAGACAGATGTAGTAAGATATATGGCCACAAAGGTAGAAAATGGATAAATTTTCAGTAGTTCTTTTATGACATGCAAAAATTTTTTCCTGTTGGCAATGAGGTTACTGTGGGGATTAACCCAAAGAGTGATAGTATGGCATTTTCTCTCTTAAAGAGACCATTTTTGTATTAGTACAATGTGTCCTACATTCTGGAAAAGTAAAGCTGAAAATGCTAAGTAATATGTGTCCCATTTCTAGCAAATATGGAGTGGGTGTGATAATGTTCAACTGTTAGACAGGAAAGTGCTATTTGAAAATTTTGGTTACTGAGTCCTTTAATTTCCAGGATCCTATTCCATACTGGGCTTGTAAATACCTGGAGAGTAAGGACTATGTCTCTAGCCTCTTATATCTTATAATTTGAAGAAATCTCAAATTTAATTTTGTTAATCTCAATAGTCTTGTTTATTGTACCTCCAGCATCTCCAGATCTGACTGCCTAATTCTTGGATGCACCCCAAGAATTTGGGTTTGTGTATTATGGAGGTGGGACTAGCTCATGGTAGATGGATAAGAAAGCTGAGCATGAAAGACAATATCTGGGGTAAGAGTGAGCTGGAAAATTACATAGACTATCTCAATAGTGGATCAACCCAAATGGCTGAGTAGGAAAGCGAAGTCCAGGTCATAGGCAACAAGACAGAACTAGAAACCTCAAGGTAGGATCAGTAGATCTGAGAGAGGAGCTGGAGTAGAGTCTGGAGACTCTTTTGGAGGTGTGGAACACCGAAACCAGGGTCTTGTAATAGCAGCACATTGGATGATCATGATTGTTGATGGGGAGAAAGTCTTTAAGTGTATTGTGTCATTTTTTTTTTTTTTTTTTGAGATAGGGTCCCACTCTGGTGCCGGAGCTAGAGTGCAGTGGCCTCATCATAGCTCACTGCAACCTCAAACTCCTGGGCTCAAGCAATCCTCCTGCCTCAGCCTCCTGAGTAGCTAACTGGGTCTACAGGTGTGTGCCACCACACCAGGCCTTTTTTTTTTTTTTTTAAGTAAATGTTACTTGATTGCCATGAGGATGGTTAGAACCTGATCTTGGTATGCCAAAAAAATGCTTGGTATTTTTTAGGTACTACTTGGGTACTGACTAAATTATAGAAAGTCTAAATTCAATCGCCTTTTGATGAAAAGGATTTATTATTCTATGTACGTGAGCATCCAGAAGCAATAAAGCCTCCATGATTGGTTAATTCAGCAGCTTGATGATAGCACCAAAGACTCAGTTTCTTTCCGTCTCCCCACTCTGGCTCCCATGCTGTCATTTTCCTCCTAAGTCTGGTTCCCTTCATGGCTTTAAGATGGCTGTCACAGGCATTGGGATTATAGGGTTTTTACTCAGCGCTGGTGAGATACAGAGCATTGATGACCCAACACTTTGAGCTAGAATCCTGAGATCAACTCTAATTGGATTGCACAGATCACATACCCACCCTTGAACCCATGCTTCATTAAAACCAAATACTGAAGTGAGGGGAGGGTTGAGCTTTTTCTGAAAAAATATGGGATGCATGGAAAGAGGTGACTATTCAAACAAAATCTAGGTGCTATTAATGGAAAGATGTGGAAATGTATTGGGTGGGCAATCAGCTGTGTCCATAATAAGCAAGAGTGCTTGAGATAAGCTTCTGAACTTCCCAGCTTCTAGACCACAGCACTGTGGACACTGATTCAGTAGGTCTGCATTTTAACACATCGGCCCTATTGATCTGGTACTGAAATATTTTGGGGAACTACAAGAGTACATGACTTTAGAAAAATAAAAAAAAGTTTATGAATTATTTTCCCTTATAACAACACTGTAGTACATATTTTTAACCTAAAACTTGGAAAATATAGAACAGATAAAGACAACAATTTGAAAGGACTTTTTTTTCCTTCTAAGGAAAATGCCTATATTTCCTAAAGAAGGATGGTACAGTGTTTGTTAAATGGAAATACTGAGCATTAGGTTTGAAAAATGTATTGTGTTCCTTTTTGATGAATGTTTTACATTTCATTAGAATTCCTCTACATCTTCAGAGCAATTTTGGGATACTTGCCAACCGTTAATGGTCCCACTGTACTATTAACACACAGGGACAGAGGAGCTTTGTCATGTCATCACCAAGACTGGCTTTATGGAGAGAGTCATTAATCAAGACAAGCAGGGCACTTTGCAAATATCCAGGCCTGGAGAAGACGACCACTTCAATTGAAGAAACTTGTACCTGGAAGACGCTAAATGTGACTCAGCCTTCCCTGGAAATGACTGGGCTTCAGCCCGCGGACTTCATTACCTGAAGGAAATATTTATGGATCAGGTTTGAGTTCTTTTCATTTACATGCTTTGTTGAAGGTAAGCATGTTTTTCTACACTTACATATTCAACCTGAACCTCTGGGCTGGAGGGACTCCTGACACTTGCAGCTCTCTGGACAGGCCACGATTTGCTTTGTCAGGACCATGTTTACATCCTGTTGGAAGGAAGTTTAATTAATACAGAGAAGATTTTATAGATATGATGAGTTTTTAAATGTGCATATTATGGTAACATAAAATGCTCCAGAGTCCTACAACCTTCAAAATCCTCCAAGAAAGTTTTCTGGAAGTCATTTTACAGCCCCTGGAAATGATAGTCATATAGAACTGTGCCTCACACCCCTCTGACCCCTGTCAGATCAGCAGTGGCATCAGACCCTCTTAGGATCCTGAACCCCACTGCAAACTGTGCATGTGAGGGATCCAGGTTGCTGGCTCCCCATAAGAATCCAATGCCTGATGATCTGAAGTGGAGCTGAGGCGGTGACCTCCCCCCTAATCCCCATCCGTAGAAAAACTGTCTTCCACAAAACTTCTCCTGCTTCTCAAAAATGTTGGGGATAGCTGATTATAGAAGATTTTTTTCTTTTTTAAATCTATTTTCTTGGTTCCATGGGCTCTTTTGAAAATCTTAGAAAATCTATGGGCCCTCTTTCTAGAATAATACATACAGTGATTTCAATGAAATTTTTGACCTATCCCTAGACAAATTAATTGAGCCCAGATTGAGAAATATAATCCCCTGGATGGATGGTTAAAAAAGGGGGCTCTTGAGTTAAGACACCATAGTTTATTTGATTGCTCTGCTACTTGTGTGATCTTCAGCAAGCTATTTAAACTCTCTGTCCCTCAGTTTCATTATCCACAAAATGGGGATAACGTAAGAAGCTACTTCCTAAAGTGATTGTGAGCAATAAATAAGATAATGATATGCCCTGCCACAGAGTTGTAGTGCTAGAGGTAGAAAGTTCAGGGAGGAACTGGATCTTGACCAAACCCACTGTAATACTTTATCTACTCACTGATTTAGGTGAAGTTGTTGAGGGTGCTGTCCACTGTATCACATAGCATTCCACCCCCTTTAGGCAGTTTGGTTTACCAGCTATGCGATGGGGAACCATGGAAGGGTTTTAAGTAGAGGGATGATAGGATCAGATTTTTCATTTTTTCTTTTCATTTCTTTTTCTTTTTCTTTTTTTTTTTTTTTGCATTAGGTGTGCAGATGATGTACAAAATGGAAGCAGAGAGGCCACATGGGGGAAGAGAACACTAGTCCAGGATGATACTTATGGAACACACCAGGGGACATGAGCAAGGATGTTAAAGAGAAAACTAGGTTACTAACTGATGTGGGAAGTGAAGGAGGAGAAGTTGAAGATAATCCTGAGGTCTCTGTCTTGGGTAGCTGCATGGTTTAGTGGCACCGTTTATCCAGACAAGGGCAGGGCTTTGTTTTTGTTCAGGGGTGGATATAAGGATAACAATAAATTTTGTTTTGAATGTTAAGCTGGAGGGATCTGTGGACATTGACTTAGAGACGCCTGATAGGAAGTCGAATGTATGGGGAAGGTTTGATGAATTTAGGGGACAGAGTCATCAGCACAGAGGTGGTACAAAGTCCTCAAGAACTGGAGTGACAAGAGGATAACAACATGAAGAGAGGCTAGAAACATATCAGCATTTATTGGACAAAATAAGGGAATCAGTAAAGAAAACTGAAGTGAGCCAGAGGGCAGGAGGAAAATCAAGATTTGGGTCACAGATTCTAAAAGAGGGAGAGAAGAAGGGAGCATTCAGTGAAGTCACATGATTCTAAATGATCATGTGGGATTAGGATTGAAAAGTATACAATGTTTGCCAGAAAATTTCACTAGAGTATTGGAGGAGAGCATCACCATAGTAAGCGATCAAGAAAAGGAGTTTGGGAAATGAAAACCATGAGTGCACAGGACTTTTTGAGCATCTGAATGGAGAAACCAAGTTGTGGTAGTGTACAGAGAAAAATATGGGAAGAGGAGTTGGCTTGGTCTGTGCAGTCTGCCATGACAAAATACCGCAGACTGGGTGTGTTAAACAACAGGAACGTATTACTCACAATTCTGGAGGCTGGGAAGTCCAAAGTCAAGGTGCCAGCAAATCTGGTTTCTGGGAAGGGCTGTCTTCCTGGCTTGCAGATGTTTGCCTTCTCACTGTGTTCCCACATGACCCTTCCACAGTGCCTGTAAAGGGGCCTAGGGGAAGCTCTCTAGTGTCTCTTCTTATAAGGACGTTAATCTTACTGGGTCAGGGCCCCATGCTTATGACCTCATTTAAACTTAATTACTTTCTTATAGGCCTCATCCCCAAATGCAGTCATACTGGGGGTTAGGGTTTCAATATGTGAATTTTGGTGGGGATACAAATCAGTCCATAGCAGGGACATTCAGGGTTGAGGAAAATTATTAATGGGTGAAATCTAGGATTTTTCCTGCTAATGTGGCCTGCAATTAGTGAGGCTGGCTGCCCTATTCCCAGCTTAAAGGACATCTAATGTAAATGTTAACTTTTCTCCCAGAGACCCACCATAGATTGCTTGTGCTGATGGGCTCTCCAGCATCTGTTTCTTGGAGATATGTGTATACTGGCCTCCTGGAATTGTGCAAAGTGGCCACATTGGCCACAGTTCCTGATTAGCTTAAGCCCATCAGTGTGTCCTGTGCTCCTGGCTGTGGTGATGGTCAGTGGATGGTCACATATCCCAAGTAAGGCTTATCAGAACCAAAGACACTTAATTTCAGGAATTTTATTTAAACTCTCAGGGTTGCAGAGCTGATTTGTACCAGGAAACATGTAGCCTGAAATGCCATTGGCAACCATCTTGTGACCATGAAGGTGGAGAGCTATTGAGGAGCTGGAGCTAAAAAACAAAGGGAGAGAAAGTGGATCTTGCCTACACTGTTTGAGCCCAAGTATCCAGTCTCCCGCCAGGCTTTTTCAGACATTGAGCTAATAAATTCCTTTTATTGCTTAGGCTAGTTGGAATTGGATTGCTTCTTATAGGTAAGCAAAAGCACTTTAGCTAATACACCTTTCCATTTCTTTGGACACAATTTTAGAAGTAAAAATTAAAATATCCATTTACTTTTTACTCTGCAGTTTACAGGAATATTTCACATGCATTATCTCATTTGATCCTGATAAATAGCATGCCATTTTACGGGTAAGGGTCATTAGTGGACAATTTGGAACTAGAATTCGCTTCTCTGATTCTTACCACATCACCATTAAATCTCTTTTATTAATAAATATAGTCAGCTGAATATTGAATCAGTAGTTACATGTTCCACTGCTAGTTTCATCCCCATGTTTTGTTTGTATTTTAATATATTGTTTGAAATCACTGAATCCTTTTACAAAGGCTATGACCCATAGTGAATAATAAATACCTTCGTATTAAAATACATAAAATAGCAATAAGTTTGCAAAATATCACAAAGCTATAATACTTTAAGTGCATATACCCACCTAAACCCAGATGGATTACATCTTAGAGTTCTAATGAAACTTGCAGGTTTCATCTTATGTTTATTATTTTAAAATTACTATCATTATCGTTATTTTTGTGAATTTTTGGAGAATGGGGGAGGCAAAAGAAGGGAAAAATCTGGAAAAAAGGTGACCAAATTTTCAAAAGAGAGGTATTAGGAATTACATACCAAAAGCATGATGTAAAAAAAAAAATCTAAAACAATTTGAGAAGATAAACAGTGTTTTATTTGTGAACATTTAGAGGAGAATTTGACAATTACTGATATAAGTCCTTCCTGTCAAGCTAACTTGATTACTAATCACAAGTCAATCATATCAAAAACAATAGCTTATTAAAGATTTGGTTATGATTTTGATAGCTCAAAGTTATTCCATATTATTCTATGATTTCAGCAAAACTTTTGATAGTCTCCTTTGATAGCTTTACGGTTAAGTTGATAAAGTGAAGGCTGTAAGGTCAGAAGATTCCATAGATGTACAGATAGTTTAAAAACATATCCAAGGATTGATTGTGTATCTGTGTGTGTGACTCAGCTGCCCAGAAAGGAGTTTGACTCTACACTTCCTTTTGTGGCATGTTATCCACTTTGTTCTGTGCACAGCTCCTCTTTTGTTTTATTTTATTTTGTTGTTATTTTCCCTTTCATTCCCACTTAGACATAGTCTAAGAGCTGCCATTTCACCTCTTAGACATTCATTCTGGTGTATGCAATAAGTGAACTTCCTAGGCCTCTTGAATATGATTATTTAGATATTGTTGTAGTTTAGAAAATGTGTGGTGTTGGCTGTATTTTTAAAAAAATTTACATAAGTGTAACAGATATAAATCAGATTTTCTTTTTTCTTCTCAGTGTTATGCTTTAAAAAACTATTTGTGTGTACTTGGTAAATCTGGTTTATTGCTTCTATTACACCATTTCCATAGCATTCCATCATATGCATCTGTCAAGTTCTCCTTATCCATTCTTCCAGAGGTGAATCTTGCTTTCACAAACAATGGTGCAATAAACATCCTTGCCCACATCTCCTTATGGACTGGTATGAAAGGTTCTGTGAGGTACATACTCAGGAGTGAATAATGCCAAATTGTTCATCGCATTGTCTGAACTCATGTATACTGCTATCAGCTGTCTATGGGGATTTCTTTTTCTTATAACCTCTAACCATTTGATGTTATCCAGCTTCTATTATTGTCAATATTGTATGTATGAAGTTGTATCTTTTCTTTATCATTTCTCTAATGAGATTATCTCTTTGCATTTTTCAAAGACATTTGTGTTTCCCAGTTTTTGAAGTTCCTAATCATATCCTTAGCCCATTTTCTTTTTTTAATTTTGCTGATTTTCAGCCATTCCTTCATAGTTCTGGATATTAATCCTTGGTGAGTTTTGGATGTCTCAAATACCTTCTCTTAGTCTTTCACTTGCATGATAATTCCACGTCCTTTGTTAAAGAGAATTCTCTAATTTTGATAAGGTCAAATTAATCAATTTTCCCCCTTACAAAAGTATAAACTAAATTTATGCTTTTTGGATCTTTTCCCACTCCAATATCTCAGAGATATTTTCATATATTTTCTATTCTTACATTTATGGTTTTAACTTTTCCATTTAAGACTCTAATATAATTGGAGTTTTGTATATGTTGTGACATGGATTTCAACTTTATTTTTCTCCAACTAGTGAACCAATTTTCTTAACTACATTTACTAACTCATCCAATTATTTCCTCCTAATTTGTGATGCAAACTCTCATATACCACATACACACACGTATATGAAAAACCACATATGTATCTTTTTTTTCTCATCCCCTCCCCCACCCACATCTGCCCGACACCCGATCAACGTTATTCCTAAATGTGCTCTTAGGTGATGATCAGTGAAACCAATGTGACGGTGAGTACATGTGGTGCTTATTTTTCCATTCTTGCGATACTTCACTTAGTAGAATGGGTTCCAACTCTTTCTGGGAAAATACAAGAGGTGCTATATCACCATTGTTTCTTATAGCTGAGTAGTACTCCATGGTATACATAGACTACATTTTATTAATCCACTCATGTATTGATGGGCACTTGGGTTGCTTCCACATCTTTGCAATTGTGAATTGTGCTGCTATAAACATTCGGGTGCAGATATAGTTCTGTTTCTGGTCTCTCATATATCATGAATCTATTTTTCTCCTCTTAAACCAGTAACATGCCTTTTTAAATAGTAATATGGTTTTGTAACATATCTTGCTTGCTGGTGGGTAAGTCATCCACGTTTGTACTTATTTGTAAAAATTGTCTCAGCTTTTTGTAAAATTATCTTTCATAAAAATTTAAAATTCCTTTTGTCAAGCTCCCTCAAAAAATACAACCTTGTACAAAAATTAATTCAGATGGGTCATTAAATTTAATTTAAAAGCTAAAATCAACACAAAAATCTTTTGCTCTTCAAATAAACCAATAAGAAAATTAATAGATGAGCCACAGATTAGGAGAAAATATTCACAAACTAGATACCTGACAAAGGAATGTAATCTAGGACACATAAATAATGCTTATAATTTAATGATAAAAGGCAGCAGTCATGTCACAAACTTGTGACAGACATGTCACAAAAAAAGATAGTGAACGACCAATAAGCACAGGGAAAAGTGCTCAACATAGTTTTAATCAGGTAAATACAAATTAAAACCACATCCATCAGAATGCCTAAAATTAAAATAACTGACCATACCAGATGTTGGAAAGGATGTAGAACAACCATTAATTGTTGGTGGGAGTATAAAATGGTACAACCATTTTGAAAGAGATCTGAAAGTTTCTTATAAAATTAAACCATTAACTAAACACTTAACCCTATGGTGCAGCAATTTTACTCTTAGATATTTACCCCCCAAAATATAACAGAAAGACATATAAGAATGTTCAATTTTAAGCACAATAGCCCCAAACTGGAAACAGCCCAGGTATCCCCATCACTATAAGAATGGATCATCAAACTTTGGTATGTACATACAATGAAATACTACTCAACAATAAAAAGGAGTGAATTACTGATACAGGCAACAGCATGAATGATGCTAAGAACCTTATGTTAAGTGAATAAAACCTTACACAGTGGAGTATATATTGCATGGTTCTGTTACATAAAGTTCTACAACAGACAGACATTTTTTTCTATGGTGAAAAAATATCAAAACTGTGGCTGACTGTGGTTGGGAGCAGGGGTTGGTTAGAAAGTTTCATGTTTTGTATCTTGGTAAAGGTTTGGGTTACAAATGTGTGTGCATTTGTCAAACTTGTTGCATGTGCATTTAAGATTTGTACATTTAATTGTATACATAAGATATACTCATGTACGTTTTACCCCAAAAGAAAAAAACTGTGAAGAAATATTGAACTCTAGTCAGTAACGTGCATACTAATGTATTAAGTGGGGACATGGACTAATGTTTGCAATTTACTTTGAAATGCATCCCAATATTAACATGGGTTGATGAATGTAGAGAGACAGATGGATAGGTATGTGATAAATCAAGTCTAGTAAAATATTAGTAGTAGAATCTAGGTGGTTGGTATGTGGGTGCTTCCTGTAAAATTCTTTCAACTGGTTGTTCTAATAATTTGTTCATTTTCTTGAGTTTTCTATATAATGTATCACGTAATTTCAAGATAGTGACTGTTTTCTTGTCTTTCGATCTTATGGCACCTCCAATACCATGTTAAGCAATAATGATGACAGCAGCTGTGGTGTATACTTTAAATTAGCTTGCTAAGCATTTTTTCCAAGTTCCTTCTGATAAGTTTAACTGGAGATGGTGCAGGGAGTGAAGCAGATATTTTGTTGGTGTGGATTGCAGGAGAGATGACGTGGCCCTGGAGCCAGCATGTTGCAGAAGCTTCCTGGTTCAATAGACTGCTCCAGATAATTTTTATCTTTTAAATAAAAAAATTATCTAATATTTGACATACACATAATAAAAAATTTGTAATATATGTGAAAGTTACAATGAAGAATAATAATAAAACAAACACCTGCGCTGTACCCACAACCCAACTTAAGAGTTAGAAATAGTATCAACACTATTTAGTCTGACTGTGTGTACTTCCCCACTGCCTCACTCTGCCACATCACCTACTGCAGAGGTAACTCTTATCTTGAATTTTGTTCATAAAACCCCTTGCTTATGTTTTAGTTGCTATTATCATCTTGTTTGTGGGCTTGTTTGTTTGTGGGCTTACATAAATGGTATCACTGCATATATTATTGCTTGCTTTCAGGTACCTATAAAGGTCTCATACTGTATTTAGTCTTCTAGTTCTTGCTTTTTTCTCTTAATATGATGTTTCTAAGATTCATCCCGATAGCTATATGTGTCTATAGTTCATTTAATTTTTAATGCTATAAAATATTTACTAGTGTGACTATTCTATAATTTATTTATTCATTCTCCTATTTACAGACTGTTTTAGCTATTCTCTTATTTGCTACAATCCTGTTATAAATATGCTAGTAACTGTATCCTGTTATACAAGTGCCAGAGTTTCTCTAGGGTGTGCCCAAGCAAGGGATAACTGTGCCTTAGAATATGTGAATTCTTAAATTTATGAGTGGGCCAAATTTCTTGCCATAGTTTTCTCTAATAATTTACACTCTGTCAGCAGTGCATGAATTTTCATTGATTCATACCCTTTGGGATACAATTATCAGATTTCTTAATTTTTGCCAATCTAGTCTATTTCAAATGATATCTTATTATGATCTTAATTTGTATTTCCTTCATTAATAATGCAGTTGAACATTTTTTCTCATGTTTATTGCTATTTGTAATTCTTTTTCATGTGAAGGATCAGTTTGTCTTTTGCTCATTAAACATTTTTTATTTGTTTTTCTCATTTATTTGAAGAATCCGTTCTATATTCTAGATATTATTCCTTTGTTGTATGTATGTTGAAATATTTTCTCCTATTTTGTGCTTGTTTTTATGTACTTTTCATGTTTTCAATGAATAGATATTAATTTTAATATAGAATTTGTCCATCCTTTCTCTTATGTTTATTTTTGTGCTTTGTTTTAATAAATTCTTTCCTATCTTGGTCATAAAGATATTTTATGAATTAAATGGGCTAATCATTTTCATGTTCTTTTTTAGTTTTGGTGACAAAGTTATTCTGCTTCCTTAGAATAGGCTGGGAATAATGTTTTATTTGTTAGTCATTAGAAAAGTTGTATATTTTGGAATAATGTATCCTTTGAAAATTTGATAGAACCTGCCTAAAAAAAGAACTTGCCTATGGGAAGATTGTTAATTACTGGTTCTATTTCCTTAATGGTTCCTATATTGCTTAGGTTCTATTTCTTCTTCAATCAAAATTGTTATACTTTTCTAAGAAGTGGACCATTTCATCTGTTGCCAAATTCATAAGCATAAAACTATTCACAATGTTGTTTTATTATTATGTCTCTGTGGAATTTGTCCATATACCCCCTTTTTTTAAAAATTCCAAATGTTATTTATTTTTGCCTCCCTCCTTTTCCCTTGCTTATGAGTACTACCTGGCTTTTGTCCATCTCAATAGCCTTTTCAAAGAACCAGCTTTTGTCTTTTTGATCGTTCTTTGATCTACTCTTGTTTTACCTTTTTATTTTTACTTTTTGAATTTGTTTTTCTGTTCTCATAAATTCTTAAGTTGGATGTCTACAAAATTTATGTCTAGCCTTTTTCCCTCAATGCAAGCATTTAGAACTATACATTTCCCTCCAAGTATCAATTTTGCTTCAACCCACAAGTTTTGATAGATAGCATTTTCATTATAATTTAGATACACATATTTTTTAATTTCCATTATGATTTTTTAATCCTGTGTATTTTATCTTTGATTTCTGTTTTATTAATTTCCACCCTTTTCTTCACCCTTCTTTTCCTTTCTTTGGATTTATTCTGATGTTTTCTTTCTGAGTTCTTACACTGATAATTAGCTCAGTACATTTCAGTCTTTATTCTATTATAAGCATTCAAGATTATATATTCCTCTCTAAATACCACGTTCACAGTTTCCCAAAAATTCAGTCTGGTAGTTCCTCACATTCCACATTCTCACTGTGTGAATTCTTGCTATGTGAATGCAAAGAGCAGCCATGCTCTGTTAATTTTTCTTTTTTTTTTTTTTTTTTGAAATAGATCTGGAGACCCTCACATTTCCTTATCTGCAAAATGGGGTTTGTATCAGTTAAGGCTCTTTAGTTCCAAAAGACAAGAAGCACAATTCCAATTCATTTAATAAAAAGGGAACTTAAAAGGCCAGGGATATGTATATTTTAAGAGTGTCTTCTGGATTGGCTTAACCAAGGTGAGCAACATCTCCAGGCTTGTCTTTTTCTATTTCGCCATTCCTTGGCTCTGATTCCTGTGTGTTGGCTGCAATCTCAAACTTCCCATGGGAAGATAGTCACAGTAGCCTCAATCTAGATGTAAAACAGCCAACTTGCAGCACCACAGTGACAAACTTGAAGATGAATACTATAAACTAAGAAAATCCAAACAGAAAGAGCCATAAGTTCCTGATTGCATCACAATGCTGTCTGATCCTTATGCTTCTAAATACCTGAAAAAATATTGTTCACTTTTTAAACACCTACTATATGTAAGGTTTTGTTTCTTGTTACCAAATACAGTCCTGATGGAACATATTTGAGAAGCACATAATACAAAGACTGACCCAAACCACATGCTCAATAAATCATAGCAATTACCACTTCACTGCTCCCCAGGAGGTGGTATTTGCTGGGAACACATGGCCTAGGCTTATCAAACTGTACTTTGTAGTTGCTGTAGATATTTTATTTTTAAAACTTCCATAAGGTCAAATCCCTTTTATGAAATCAGGTTGCTGCCTAGGAAAGAAAAAACAAGGATTTGGGAATGCAATTGATGCATGTGGCTTAGAATTTCCTCACCAAAGGAGAAGTTTTGTCCCATGGAGCAATGTTGAATGGTCTTGGGGAAAGTTGATGGATAATTCTATCTGGCTGGCCTCTAGGTCATTTCAGTTGTGGTCTATAAGGCACAGAGAAGACAGCCTAAAGAAAATTCAGGGTGGCCACGACTACACAGTTCCCTGTCCCATGTCCAATCAATGACCCTGCAATTCATATGAATGAAAGATTTTACATAGATCACACAGCTGTAATTGAGTACTTCACTGTCTTTTTTGTGTGAAAAATGGCTATGTTCATCCCATCAAGTGGAATAAGATGATTACATGCACTGTTGTTTCATAATAGTTATCCCATCAATAAAACATGATTTCACATCTTTCAAAGGGAGCTAAAGTGCTAACATTTATTTTGGAATAAAAAGGAGGCATTATAAAGACTGCCTATAAAAAATTCTCTAAATCATTTAAAGAATAAGAATAGTATTTCCAAATCTACATTTTGATAAGTTATAGCTAACCCAAGGCTGAGAAAAATAAATAATAGCTTAGTTAAAAGAAGAAGACATATCGAACCAGAAACCCCTCCCCCCTCTCTGTTTACACAGTGATGGACTGATTGTTAAAATGGTTATAACTTTTTACCCCTTCCAGCATCCATGACCTTTACAAGGTGACATTATCACCCTTTCCATCAAGGCTGGCGTCTAGAGACTGACTGCCTGTGGCAGTTTTAAAGTATAGCCCCCAAATTCTTTGACACTTCTTCCATTGAGAGATGGGCCTATGTTCCCTCCCCTTGAATCTGGATGCTTACTGCTTGACAAAAGGAATATGGTATAAGTGGTGCTGTACCAGCATCTGGGCCAAGCCTTAAGAAACTAGCACCTGTTACTTCCTGTGTTTTGGGATGCTTGTAACGCTGCAAGGAAGCTAGTCTGTGGAGTCTCACTGGAAGGGGAATTTGCCAGCCAGGTGATGGAGCCGTCTTGGAAGTGGATCCTCCAGCCCTAGTCGAGCTGCCCAGCTGATGTCTAATAGACCAGAGATGAATTTCTCCACCAAACCTGACCAAATGGCAGATTGGTGAGCAAAATAAAGGACTGATGTTTTAAATTACTGCCTTTTGAGGTGGTTTATTACAGACAAATAGATAGCTGTATTTGTCAGCTATCTATTTGAATATGAGCTGTTTATATGTTTTGCTCTGGCCAACAGACGGTGAAGGAAGTGATGTTGTACCAGTTCAAAGCTTATATCTATACTCAAAAGTCCTTTGGGACTTCTGTTCTCTCTTGGCACCCTGCCTTTGGAGCCTGTTGGAGGATGGGAGACATGTGGCCAGTTGCACATGAATCCAGCCAACAGCCAGCCTACCTATAGAAATATAAGTAAGACCATTCTAGACCGGTTAGCCTTCCATCCACTGATCACATATGCGTGAGCTACCTAGTCAAGATCCACAAAGCCTGGTCCAGACTAGAGCATCTTGAATATTTCTCTCATTAGAATAACAACATTGGCCTCAATCATAAATGGGATAGTGTGGAGAGGCAGCAGATCACACAAACAAGTCTCTTTCTCTCCATACTTACGAAAATTTAGGGTGAAACTACAAGCATAATGCAAGTCTATTAGGGACATTGGCACATGTCCTGATACCTAAGAAAAAATAATATTTTGGGGTGGTAAATTGAAGTAATAACTGAAAATAACTATTATTACAAGAATGAATTTTAAAAACGGATTATACAGACAATGGAAAGCAATATAGAACTAAAAATGAGTGAAGTAAAACTACATGTATCAATGGAAAAATCTCAAAAATATAATGGTTAGTGAAAAAAACAACTTGGGTGGCAAATGGAAGTATTTTCTTAAGAGGCACCTAAAGTTTTGCAGCAGTTGTCCATGTAATCTGACACTGATATTTAGGTAGGCTGCATAGAAAAACGTGGTGATCGTAGCTTATTTGATAGTAAAAAAAATGGATTTTTGTCAGTGATGTAAGAGCTATCAAAAGACAAAATTATGACAAATTTAGTTGAAAGATCTAATTGGTTTTTATTTGTGATTCTAGAATTGGGCAACACCTCATTTCATAGAGTAAGTGTTCTGTTAGTCATGACAGCACAATTCATTTTTGTGGGGTGGGAACAAGGAAATGAAACAATTTTTAAAAAGCAGTTTGGTTAACATCAGGTTACTACAGATTACTTTTCTTGTAAGAGCTAAATCAGAGGAGACTTTCTTAACATGAGCTCTTTCTGTTTGGTTGCTGTGAATCTTCTGTTTTCAGGAAAAACTAGTCTGTTCGGAGATTTACCTGCTTGCTTAAAGTTTCAGTTTGATTATGTGACACTGAGCATGAGTGACTCCATTCTGGTTTGGTCTGGTCTGCTGGGGCCTAGTGCAGGAGCTCAGTCCAGAATAATGGCCTCCCATAATTTGTTTAAAAGAGCATTTTCAAAGCTTGGTCAAATTTATTTATATAAAAATAAAACTTAACCTTATAAGTCATCTATCACAATCATCGAGCTATTGGTATTTTAATAGACAATAATTCTCGACAACTATGGGGTATATATAGGCAGTGATGTTAGACTTTAGCTTTAATTTAGTCAGTTTTATGAAAGACAAAAGGAAACTAAATATTGCTCAGAATTTGGTCACATAATAAGATTTTCAGACATTTTATTTAGTATATTCAAAATATATCTGTCCTCTAATCCCATGGACTCAGGTTCTTATAGGGCATTGTTTACTTCTCCCTTACTCAGTGCCTTTGGGAACTAGACACAACAATAGGGTAAATGTCCAATTATTCTGACACACTCTGAGATTTGCATTACAGAGGCTGCCACAAGGCTCAAAGTTTGATTCATACTTACATACATACTGGATTCGGAAATTGTGACTTTTTTTTTTTTTTTTACTCTGCCAAATAGCTCTGCAGATTTTCAGGATCTGTGATTACATCAACTCAGAGCCTTTCACTCTGAGAAATGGGTCCTATTCCTATTTGCCTTCTCCTGCATCTGGTCTGGATGCCAGCACTTCTGAAAGCTGATCAGCAGTGCTCTTTCCTCCTTTACAGTTTTGTTTTGCTGTAGATTAGATTATTTTGCTTTATCTCTGTTAGAGGTATATACATTCATACTTTGACATATGACTTAGCAGTGCTTCCTGCTGTGCGAAGGATATATCTTCCTTGTTCCCTGACTTGGGGATTAGCTCGGTGACTTACTTTGGCCAGTGGGATGCTAGCAAGCATGACATAAGCTGAGGTTTGCTTGCATGGTTGACCTTGTTCTCTTGCTTTTTTTGTCATCACCATGAGAAGAAGTGGTCCCAGGTAGCCTCTCTTCTAGAGGTGAGCAGACCTGAACTGAACCCACATCTAAAGCAGAGTCAGTCCAGCTGACTCACACACATTTGAGTCAGACAAATAAATGTTGGAAGTAGGGTTTAGGGAGTTGTTACAGAGCAAAAACTGAGTGATGTAAGTTTCAAGTTGGGCCACTTAGAGCTATGTAATTATAAATAGTCCATGATCTGAGGAAGTTTGGTAAACCTCCTCCACACAAAAAATGACACGGCTATTTTACAATATTAAAACAAATTGAAGACACCCTGTAGACCAAAGGAGTATCCTGTTTCTTCTGTTAACACAGCTTTTAAGACAATATGGATTTGAATTTCTTCTTAGATGTTTACAAGTATTCTGTTTCTTTTCTGTTGTCAATGGTGTTATTTTTAAAAAGTTGAAAACATAATTGCCATACAGATATAGAATGAATACCTGTCAATAATTTAGCCATTTCATTAGTGAGGGAACAAGTAAAACTGGTACCAAGAGCATATGAGGAACAGTTATTTCTAGATATTAGCAAAAAGAATGTTGAAGTAAGATAGCCAGGCTATATACAAAACTGGTTAATATTCTACAGGGCAATAAACATTATACTTTGAGGTTTTCTTTTCTATTGGACTGTGGAAGTAAGTGAAAACAAACCAAATGAAAAGAAGCAAAGGCTATCGTTCAGAGCTTGCTGTAGCAAGGGAGCTAGTCCCTGTCACTTGTGTTTTAGAAGAGACTCAAAGGCAGGCAGAGGAGTGAAAAACGCTTTATAATGGCAAAAAGGGAAGGCTTTGGAATGCCCTGATTGCAAGGCTGTTGGCATGGAGAACCTAGTGACAGGGTTAACTAGAAGTGGGGCATCCTATATGATTGGTTAGGGGTGCATATTTGGCTTTTCCTGGTTGGCACTAAGTTGAAGCAGAAACAGGAATTAGGGAAACTATCAGTTATTGATCTAGTTCTAGCCATTTTGGGCCAGTTGTTACAGGGATGGTTGTTTGGCTTCCTGGATGGCTATTAGAGACAGTGGTCTGATTCCCTTTAAGTCAGGCTGGCTGTCAGTCATAAGCAGGCTAGCTTCCTGGGTTGGTTACTATAGATAACAGGTTGGTGTCCTGGACTGATTCCTGCAGGCTGTGTATCACAGTTCTATTTTTATACATGGTTTGGCAACTGTCCATTTGTATATTCAGTCTTTCAGTAAAAAACTTTACAAATTAACATATAACTTCACAGTGTTTGGGCTGTATTCAAACAATAAGTAGTAAGTCAAATACACGTGCATTCTCCTAGAAAATTAAATAATTCTTTGTGTAGGCATATTCAACAAAATTCTAGTATGACATTGAAAAGATATCCAACTTCCCCTTTACCTTATTTCCAAGTTTTAGATAATTTTTAACACTTTAGGGAAGGACAAATAACAGGGAATTGTGAATAAACTGTATAGGGCTGGAGGAAATAGGAACTATTTGAGAACTGGACAAAAGCACTGTAATTATTTCAGCATAAGTTTAATTCAGGAGGAAAAAGCAGCACTAGGAAGATCTATGTCAGGTACAGGCTGAACAGCATTCTCCAATCTGCTTTATCAAGCGTAAAGCTTATATATTTTAAATCTTTGTCTAATTTACTTCTTTAATTTATTTCTCAGTTGGTTCACAATTCAAGAGTTGATGAGACAGATGTTGTCTATTTTTCTCCCCATACCTTAATACTAATTACTTCCTACAAGGTATCATTCAATAAACCAGGTAAGTAAGATCTATATCACAGACTCTCTTGATCAATGATACAAGGGAAACTGGACACACAAACCTTCTCTTTTGACTTGAAATGCCCTTCTTTCCTGCTATCAGAATAGTATCCGAGATGATTGTAGTCAGCTTTACAAATTTTTGACCAAACTTCTTAAAATTCTCAAATTCTTTACTGGCAGGTGGCTAGGACCTACTAATTCATGTGTGTTTGATAATTAGAGAAAAAAACTTCTTTTCCAAAAACATGTAAAATAAAAAGCATTCCATGCTATCTTTTGGGTGTCTCTGGCATTGTGTTGCCTATCTACACATGCAGTTGTTAAATCTGGTAGGCATCTAATTAATGGACCAGTATTTCACAAGACAATGGGATGGTATTGTTAATGGGAAAAAAATCTCCAAAATATAATATTAACTTAAATAAAAATTTAATTAACTGGCTTAAACCATGAGAAAGTAATCTATGTTTATACCCTAAATTTTATTTGGCCTGAGCCTTCTCAAATACCATGATTATGTAGCTTACTAATTTCTACAATGTAATCTGTGGCCAAAAATATCAACCACCTGGTTATCCACTAGATGTCAGTACATTCCCACACTGATATAACAGGTAGAATATCCATCTGGTGACAAAAAAAAAAAAAAAAAATCTAAGAGGTCACACACCTGCCTCCCTCCCAGTGGCATGAGAGATGCCACAAACATCTCCATTCCTTTTCATGTTGCTTTTATAATTGGCTAATTGACATTTGCAGAGTCTGCTTTCAATAATTTTTTGCTTCCCTCTCATTAAACATGGCAGGCTTCAGTTGAATTTGAAGAGGGTAATCGATTCTTTGTTTTGCTGTGTTAAATTAATGACACGGAATGGAAATGAATGTCAGGATCAGATGACACACAAATAAATGTGTCTCCCAATCATGTGGTTCATTTGTAATGACCCCCAGAGTGGACTATTACACACCCCATGACTACAGCCACACTGCCTAGCATTATTTTAGCTGTCAGCCACTGGGATTCAATGGCATCCTCCCAAGAAAGGCTCAGAGTATGTTTAGAATTCACAATATGTGTAGTATAATAGAATCATATGCTCTTGACTTCATATAAGCAAATATTCTAATCAGGATGATCTTGGTGCAGTCTCACAGGCATTTATGTAGTTGATAATTATGGTTTCAGTTAGCTTTTTGCATGGGAACAATTTGTATTGGCAGTCTCTGAATCATATCTGGTTGAGTTAAAGCTATGTTTGCCTAAATGTGCTCTGAAGAACACTGGTCCCGTAGGATGTGAATAGATGATACTAAAATTACTAATAGAGGAGCATTCCATGGAACATTCTTAAAAAACCAGAATCAAACACGTTCCTCAGATGCAGGACCTCCCAGCACCTTTAACACGCTCATATGCAAATATCCAAGAAGAGGCTACAGTACGTGAGATTTTCCAGGTTTTTTTGATCTTAGAATAATTATTTTACAGAGTATCTTGCCAAACAAGTTGATTTTGAAAATGTGAAGAGATTTCTGGACTATAAATAGATACTTTGTCTCATATTCCCCACCCACCCTTTCTTTCTCTTTCCTTCCACATCATATATTGAGCACATATTATGTGGCAGGCACTATATGGGGGGTATGTAATAATTTAGGTGCCATACAAAGAAAATAGTATATTACTGGGGCTTAATTTCCCCAGTAATGTGTAATAATCTTGTATGTCAGTACATTTTACATTTAGAAAGTTTCAATGTTTGCAAACCACCTAAAATAAGCACTGGGCATTGCCATTGGATCCATGTTGCACTGAGGAAGGATATAGTTCCCTGTATAGTCAAAGGAATCCTTTCTACTGGGTTCAAAATCTTTTAGTGAGGGATTGACATGAAAAATGTTTAGCCAACAGGAATTTAATGGAAATTTTTGGAGCTGTCAGCAGGATAGAGACAAGTTTTAGAACAAAAGTCAGTGATCCAAAGACCCTGCCTTTAAAAACTACATACGTGAGGGCATTAGAAGCAAGAAGCAGGGTAAAAATGTACACACAGAGAAAAATAAGGGCACGCAACAGAAACATGCAGGGTCCAGTGGAAAGCAGGTCTTGAATGCTGACAGGAGAATTCTTGGTTTGCTACTTCTCTCGTGTAAGCAGCAACAAGAACCTTTGTAA
>CM052436.1:117598998-117631265 GCA_028533085.1 Varecia variegata | reverse complement strand
GGTTGCTGTGAGCTAGGCTGACTCTACGGCACTCTAGCCCAGGCAACAGAGTGAGACTCTGTCTCACAAAAAAAAAAAAAAAAGTTTTAGTAGTTTGGATAGAAGATCAAACCAGCCACAACATTCCCTTAAGCCAAAGCTTAATCCAGAGCAAGGTCCTAACTCTCTTCAATTTTATGAAGGCTGAGAGAAGTGTGAGAAAGCTGCAGAAGAAAATTTAGAAGCTAGCAGTGGTTGGTTCATGAAATTTAAGAAAAGAAGTCATCTCCATAACATTAAAGAGCCAGGTGACACAGCAAGTGCTGATAAAGAAGCTTCACAATTGATAAAGGTGGCCACACTAAGCAACGGGTTTTCAGTGTAGAATAAACAGCCTTTTATGAGGTCTTGAGCTTGCTCCTATTTCTCCCAGAATGTTCCTTGAGTCCCATGTCAATTAATGGATTCAAATAAACACATGACAGGGATGTACCACTGTCATCACCTTTGCAAAGCTAAAACATTTTCCAACAGAACAAGGGTACCTTGCTTATATCATTAAATGGAAAAAAGGGTATCTTTTCCAAGGTGGCCTACTATCAAATGATAAAAAGCAAGTTGCAAAAGGATATATACAACACGACACCATTTATGTAAAATTTGAAACCTCACAGGACGTTGGTATATATTATTGACAAAAGTTAAAAATAGGTCTGGGAATGAAACATACCAGTCTCAGGATAGTGGTGACCCTTGGGAAGGGGTGGTAGTAATAGGATTTGGGGATGTGGTGGGGCCTTAACTGCATTTGTGACTTTTTTCCAGAGTGATCCAAAGCAAATATAGTAAAATGTTAATGTCTGTTAAATTCTGGCAGTAGGTCCCTGGGTAGTTGGTATATTACTTTCTGAACTTCAGTTTATATTTGAAAGATTTCATAAGTTTAAATTTTGAAAAGTTTTTTCCCATATACACATCTTAAATGCTAAGTTTAAAATGTTAAGTTGAAAAGGCAAGAAGCAAAACTGTATATATAGTATGATTTCAACCATGTGCCAAAAAATGTAAAGAAAAGGGATTAGAAAAACAAATTATATCAAAATGTTAATAGTCATCTCCATTTGGTGGGCACAGTGGGTGGTGTGTGTGTGTATGTGTGTGTGTGTGTGTGTGTGTGTGTTAGAGGGAGGCAGCACATTAGTTCTTCTTTATATGCCCCCTTATTTGCCTAATTATTGAAGGGATCCAGGATACCCCACTATGGAATAAAAATTATTTTGAGCTAAAGACATTTGGGAATCAACACATGCAGAAATGCAGAATGAGGCTTTGCTTGACACCCCCCTTCCTGCCTTTCCCTTATCGGCCTGAAAAAGCAGAGCTTTCCAGAAGAATTCAACTGCCACAGATCCTCCTTCAAAAGAGGCTTCCCTGTATGGGGTGGGGAGAGGATCGATTCCCATTTTAAGGTGAGGGATTCATTCCTACCACAGGAGAAATCGAACAAACAAACATTGTCACAAAACTATCATACCTCCCATCTACTCTCCTACAACCCCATTCATTTTTCCATAAGTGCCTTTTCTCTCCCTCCCCTTCTCCTATGAAGATGGTATAGAAGCCCCCAATTCTAACTACTTCTTTGAGCCACGTTTTCTGTGAGCTCCTGAGAACCTATGTGAATAAACCTTTGTCTTTTTTTTTCTGTTAATCTGTCTTTTGCCAGTTTGATGTGTAGGCCCCCAAGTGTTGAACCAAAGTGAGTAGAGGAAAAGGTTTTCCTCTCTGACATCACTGACCTAATTTTTACCTTATTATTTAAACTGTATAAATGAGGAGGGGGGGAATAATGGAATGTGTTTAAAAAAAAACTAGCCCAGAACTAGTAGATACTTGCCAAGCCAAGAACTGGATATGTACCGATCCCCCATGGTCCCTCAGCCCTGTGGGAAGTGATAGTTTATTTCTGTCTCCTGTCACCTTGCTCAAAGGAGGGGCACCAGCTCCTGCCCTCTCAGACTGTAGGTTTTAGCAGTTTCCCTGCATGAAAACCGGGTTTTATCTCTGGGAGTTCCAAGCTGCTGTGGTACTAAGAAAAGGTTGAAAAGAAACTCAGCAGGCCCTACTAAGGATTTTAATTGAACAGTTCTCAACTTCTGGTGGGGGCTGGTTAATCCCATTTAAAGAAGGCCTGACTTCTTATTTGAGCCTCTTGTTATTTGCATCATGAATGTGCTTCCTAAATTGCAATATGACATTTGTCTGAAGAGGAAGCCAGGTAAAGAACAGGGCAAACAGGGGGAAAAGGGGCTACTTATCGCAAGGAGGCAGTGCTAAGGATAAAGGACACCTAGAGGTAAGACTTCAGCAAGGTAGCAGCTCGGAATAAACTGCCCCAGATCACGTGCAAATGCCGTGTCCTTACCTGACTGTTGCTGTTACCATCACGTTTGGGGAGCTCTCCACAAAGGTCTCTGCTTTCTGGAATCATCCTTCCATTTATCAGTGAAATTATTCCTATTCCTTATCTCCTAGCAATGCTTCTCAAACCTCAATGTGCATACAGACCACCTGGGGATCTAGTTAAAATGTCGATTCTGATGTAGCAGGGCTACAGAGGGGCCTGAGATGCTGCATTCCTGACTTGCTCCCAGGTAGTGCCAAGGCTTCTGGTCCATTGACCCACCTGGAGTAGCTAAGCACTTGCAGTACCTTCTCAATCTTTAAATAGAATACGTATGGCACGAATTGGGTTTATTGCCAGAGAAGAAAGCAGAAAAGAGAAAAATGAGCATCTATTGAGCACTTACTATACATCAAGCATTTCTAGCTCATTTAATGCTGTTTCCTACCCCAGTGTCTTTGGTTAAGCAGGGCCCTCCACGTGGAATGATCCTCTATCCCAGCCTCCATTTCTGTCCACTGAATTTTGAATCATCTTTCAAGACTCAGTTTAGGTATCCTGTATTCAAAAGATCTTTTCTTCAAAGGAAGGAAATGTAACCTAACTCATCCTGTATCCTGAATCCCTAGTAGCACCTGACATTCACCAATAGTGCAGGCATTGTAGGGGATGAAAAAACTTTTTCTCTACCGTGTTAGGTGCAGTGTCTGAGGACTATGAATTAAAATGACAAGTGATAGATTAACAGAAGAAAAAAACATACAAACTTTAATTTTCATGCATGGGGGCTCCACATAAAAGAAGTAAAAACCCAAAGAAGTTAGACTCAGAGCTTATATACCATTTTAACAAAAAGCAATACATTGTGACATGAATAGACAAAGGAAGAGGGATTAGGCTCCTAAGGGCAGTAAACTGTGGTGAGGTTAATATATGGGAAAACTAATGGAAGACAAAGGTTATTTTAGTAATGTTTCTTTGTGCAGGCTCATCTTGGTGCTAACTTTCCTATCTTCTTTACGGCAGAGAGGGGATTTATGGCAGTCCTCATTTCTCAGAAGTTTCTGCTTTTAGTCAGATAAGGGAAACTCTAAGATTTCTTTCTGCATCTGTTGATTCTCAACTGCCTTCATTCAGCTCAAAATAATCCACATGCCATGGTGGCATATTTTGGGGTGGCATATTTTGATCCTCTTCAGCATTCAGTAAATGTTTGTTTAATAGAGGATTAAAGAATGCCTAAACAAGAAACCTGAAAAATCAATATTACCACCCAGATTTTATAGATGAGGAAGCTGGGCCTTAGAAAGGTTAAGTGACTTATCCAATATCACACAGTAAAAAGAAACAACATTCAACCCGGGTATGTATTACTGTAAGATCAAAACACTTTTGAATTATGCTATTTTAAGTCTCAAGAAGTTAAAAAAGGCAAATTATTAAAAGTTATGAGAGGTGATTTAAAAAACATTTCCTGTTACTGTGTTCTTCTCCCTGATCTCTGCTGGTACTGGAAAAATTTCAATAAGTATTTGTTTATCTTATTTTTATTTTTAGGTACTAACCTCCTTTGAGACTGAACCCTCAATTTGAATATTATAATATACTTTAATTGTTCATGGTGCAAAGTATCTCCCAGCAAAAGTGGAGCAAGGCAAATCTGGAAAGCAGCAAAGTGTATCTTCTAATACTTACCCCAATATTTTGGCCTTTTCTGCTCCTTCTCCCATATAATACATTGGGCTGGGTGTCCAAGTCTCCCCACTGCTTGGCCCCACCAGTATGCTAAGCAGGGATTGAAAACTCAAATGCATGCTGGAGGCTGGGTATTAACAAAAGATGACAAGTTGCTTATATTGCAGGCCAGTATCACACTTGCCAGGTACATTGCCCTTTAAAACACCACACTGATAGAATAAATAGAACAAAATAATACCCAGATGTTGGGTATTTAGTAGCAGAGAAGAAAAACATGATGGTCCCTGATTTCAATGGGCCCAGTTTCATTTAGTAGCCTGTACAGGTTCCTCCTACTTTCCCAAACACCCAATGTCTTTAGCTGCTCACCTCCTCCAGGTACTCATCCTTCCCACATTGCTCCCCCATTTACCCACACTCCTTGGTTTCCTTCGCCAATCTCCTCCATGTCTCTTTTGCCGCAAATATTTAGACCTCTGCAGCAAATAGATAAATGAATTCATGGTTGATAATGTACAAATGGTTACACAAGAAAAATTTGCATTTTGCCAAATGGGATAGGTGATATAACTGAAAGAAGTAACAAATGGTACGATTATCAAGAATAAGGTGTGGGTCTGAGCACCTCTCTATTGTCCTTCAAATGACAGTATTTAGCCAACAATTGACTCCAGTCTTATGATTATCCCCCCAGCTCTGGGGCTGTGCCTTTATTTTAGGGCAATATTTCTCAAAATTAGGTCCATAGATCACCTGAATCAGAATCTCCCATGAAACTTGTATAACTTCACCCTTACATGCCAAAAAAAGTAAAAATAAAGATAAATAAATAAATATAAGGAAATAAGATAGAAAATTAGTCCTAAAAATGTAAAAAAAAAAATAGAACAAGTGTACCTAATTCTGTATCAAACTGATGACCGAGCCTGAGGGTTGGCAAACCACAGTCTACAGGACCAAACAGGCCAGCTGCCCATTTTTGTAAACGAAGTTTTATTGAAACACAGTCATGCTCCTTAGTTTCCATATTATCTATGGCTGCTTCTGTCCTACAAACGTTCAGTAGTTGCCAGAGAGACCGATGGACTGCAAAGCCTAAAATATTTGCCGTCTGGGTTTTTACAGAAAAAAATTGCCAACCTCTGATATAACCACAGATGAACATAAATATTTCATATGTCTTTAGATTCGAGTTTCTAGACTATACATTCTTAATGGGATCAATTTTGTGGGCAAAAAGAACTACAGAAATTTTAAACTTTATTCTGTAGGATTGCTGTTATTAACCATATTGCTATAGTTATTTTGAAATATTCTGTGTATATAGGATGGGAAATAAAACCAGTCATTATGTTAAAGTTGTTAGGAATCAGGATTGTTAATGTAGAAGAATAGAGAAAGGTATAAAATCAAAGAGGTTAAAATACTGTAATGTTAATTTTTTCTTGTTATTAACAATGTATTTTCTATCTGTATCTTCTGAAAAGGCCTTGAAACAACACTATTCGTGTAACACTGAGCACTCATGGGGCCCAGATGGTGGTTTCTAAATACTGTTTCTCATGGAAATGAATCAGAACCTCAAAGAAATGGCTTATTCCATATTTGGAGTAGAAAATGGACAATATGAGTCCAATATCTTGATGAGCTGGAAGTCAAGGGAGGTGTCAAGAGCTAGCAGAGTCATGTCCAAAGGACACTGGAGCCAAGTTGGAGAATCTTATTAGCCAAAGATGAGAAATTTGGAGCATGAAAATAGAAATGAACAAAATAAACTAAACAACAAAAAAAAACCTCTCCGGTCACTACTGCAGGTAGCTAGCTTCTCAACACCTTATGTAAATCATTGATAATAAAGGGAAAAAGAAATATATTTTGCCTGTCCATGTGAACTATATTTCAGGATAATCAACCTAGTTGATAATGAAAAGTTGGTTTCATAGAAAAATAGTGCCAAATTTGTTAGAAGACTTGTAGATAAGGTATTTTACACTAAAAAATATCAGGTTTTCATGATCTGAACCTGCTGGTCAATTTGTCATCAATAAAAGTGGAACCATCAGACCTTATGTTCCTCCTGATATGATGTAATGTTGAGTGCAGAGAACCAACTGTGAAAAGTATTGAACCTGAATCTAATCAAGCCTTTAGATATACCTTGTAGATTGAAGGACACACAGGGCACAGAGGAAATGAATTAATGATACTTTGAGGATACAACCAGACAAATTCAGAATGTGAAGCAGCCCACCAGGAAGCTCAGCTCGGTTTTTGAAAAAGTCAATAGTGTGAAGAAGTGGGAGAGGGGTGTAATTTATAGAGCAAGAGACTTAAGAGGCATAATAATCAGAAACAATGTGCCGCCTTATTTGGGGCCTGATCTGAATGTGTGAAATATAAAAGTTACCTTTGAGATAATCAGGGAAATTTGAATATGGACTGGGTATTGGATGATATCAAGGGAGATATTCTTAATTTTGTTAGGTGTGACACTGGCATTGAGGTTATATAAAAAAATGTCCTTATGTATTACAGATGGAAATATTTGTAGTAAAATATCATGATGTCAAGAATTTTCCTTAAAATATACAGCAAAAGGAAGGAAGGAGAGCTAAAGTATAGCAAAATATTGATAATTTTTAAATTTGGCAGATGAGCATATGAGGTTCATGATACCATTTTCTCTACTGTTGGGTATTTTTGAAAATTGTCATTATAGGAAATTAAAAAACCTCTGTCCATTCCTAATGAACTCCTGGGCATAAACTCCAGAGAAATTCTTACTCAGGACGTATATATGGTTGTTCATTGCAGCCTTGTAGCAGCAGGAGGAGGAGTTGAACATGATCTACCGTACTTGTCCATCACTGGGGGAATGCATACATAAAAGGTGATGGGAGTACACTAGGATATACTAAGTGGCAGTTAGAGGCAACAAATTCTAGGGATGCACCCACAGCAGTCTGGTCTAGATCTTAAAAATAGTATTGAGAGAAAAAAGTAAAAGACAGAAATACGTATACCACAATTTAACTTATATACACAGTTGTCCCTCTGTATCCATGGGGGATTGGTTCTAGGATACCACCCCACCCAGGATACCAAAATCCATAGATATTCCTTGTATAAAATGGTGTAGTATTTGCATATAACCTACAAACATTGTCCTGTATACTTTAAATCATTTATACTACCTAATATAATGCCTACATAGCACTTCATTAGTGTAGATTCAATGTAGTACTCAACATGCAGCAAATTCAAGTTTTGCTTTTTGGAACTTGTATAATTTTTTTCCCCAGATATTTTCAATCTGCAGGTGATCGAATCCACAGACAAAGAACCCATGGATATGGAGGGGTGACTATTTAATGTACATATTCTTTTTTATAGTATATATATGTAGTATATATTACATATATGATATTTTTATTTAAAATGCATAATTTGTATGTAAATTCACACAAAACCACACTATATATTTTCCAAAGATATTTTAAAATTCTAGGATATATATCCAATACATTGAAATGGGTGCTTATAGTGGAGAGGGGAGTTGGAATTGGAAGTGGGAATAAAAGAGAATTACTGGCTAAAACAAGGAAGTGGCTTTGCATGGAGTAACAGTGTCAGTGTGTCAAATTTAGGAATATGATTACCTCGACTTTCCATGCCTGAAGCCCAAAAGACACAAAAATGTCCCACCCAGGACCTCCATCTCCATTTTTTCCTAAATCCTCTCAAATTATTCTTAAACACCAAAAATTTGATCTGTCTTAAGGGAAACCACCTGGTTCTAAGTCACCAGACTAAGTCAAGAACAGCAAAACGTGAGCTCCCAGGAAAGGCCTACAAAGCTCTTCCCAAAGTCAAATTTCTGTTTATGTATAAATGTGAGTTAGCACTGAATTAGCTCTGAGAATGAGGAGCTGTATAAATGCTAATTACTCCTGGGCAAACCAATCTCCTATTTATCACTTAGGGAATTTCCTTTTCAATCACCTGTAAAGGAGCAAAAGAATCTATTGTTATTCATTCTCGCCAATGTTAATTATAATAAAAGTTAGGCATGATACAAAGATGAAAGAAGAAAAGATAATATTATTGTTAGTGAGGATGTAGAGGAACAAACTGCCTCAGGCATTGTTGGTGGGAGTGTAAACTGGTACAGCTAGCAAATCCTGTCTTACCATCCCCCGTTATGGGAATTTATCCTCCACAAACACTGTGCAAGACGTGTGCATAATAAATAATGGTCATTTCAGCATAGATTGTCATTGAAAAAAAAAAAAGGAAAATGACCCCCAAATCCTTTTGTAGGGGAATAATTGAACATACTGACATTATGGTATATCAGGAACTGTTCAAAAGAATAAGGATCTACACATACTAATATAGAAACAGCTTTCTAAGATGTAATAGTTCCAAGAAATACTGCTAACAGAAAAAAAAAAAAAACATATGGGAGAACAGTATGTAAAATATAACACCAATTTTGTTTTTTAAAGAAGAAAATTAAAATAAAATATTTTAGCATGTGTGGAAAAACAAAAGTTGAATATTTATGCTCTAAATTGTTAACAATGATTTCCTCTAGGGCGCTAGATGGGGGAACTTCTATTTTATGTATTATATATTTACAAAATAGTTTTATGTCAACCAACTCTGTATTATATTTATAATTAGAAAGAAAACAATAAAAATTTGTTGGTCCCTTAGCATATTAAGCAGATAGAAGTCTTAAAAGGTCTCTCCTATACTACCTATCACAGGACTTAAAGCAACATGCTGGGAGAACATGTCTTGATTAATTAGACATTTTATGGTCAAGAAAGTTTACTAATAGGAAGTAACCAGCTTATCCTATGAGCAAAGTGAAATTGTTTCCCCCATAATCAAGCAAAAATGACAGCAGCAAGAAGTCCAAGCCAGACCAAGCGCTTATACATAGAAGGACCTAAAGAGAATATACATAGCTCTTAAAACCCTAAGCAAGTAGTTCTCATAATAAGATCTAAAATCTTCCAAACTGATTATTTTCTTCTATTAATATATCCTCCTCTGAAGTGCAGGACGGGTTTTTAGAATGTGTGAAATTGCTCTTAAAGCAATCCCTTCTTTCTCCTCCCCCAGCAGAGCAATGAGGAAGCCAGGAGGGAAATCAGAGTGTAATGATGAGGAAGGAATTTTGGGACAGTCAATTGCAGTGACCTGGGGCATGTTAACAACACAAGCCTGTGACTAGTTAGGTGCCCTGGCATCTCCTGGGAAGGCTACACCCAGGAAGCTGTAGGAACCTCAAGAGTCCTAAATGCTTGTGTTGGGGGGAAAAGGCTGGATGTTAATTTGCTAAACATCCAGGTCAGAAGGTGCAAGGGAAGGAGTATTTACAACCCAAGGGCTTTGCACTTTAAGTTTTCAGGAAACCAGTACCATCTATTAAGGTCTTGGTGAGCTCTGCCAAGGAGACATAATAAGGTATCAATGAAGAGAACACAAAACTGGGAGTCTAGAGATGTGGAGCAAGTCTTGGCTGCATCACCAACTAGCTTGTTGACCTTGAGCAGGTCACTTGCTTTTTGTAAACCTCAGTTTCCTTATTTGAAAATGAGACTAATAATGGTACAAAACTAATTCAATCATTCATCAAATAAGATGGCTACAAGGATGAAATAAGATGATGCTTACAAAATGCTCAGCACAACACCTAACAGGTAGTTAGTACTTGGTAGATAACACAGATGATTATTATCATTGTTGTTGATGAAACAAGGTATATTCTGAGACCAGTAATATTTTAGATGGTATATTACTTATCTCTGTCTGTGTACAAATTACAGTAAATATTTATAATCGCATGCAATTTCTATGGGTCAGAAATTTGGGAGTGACGTGTCTGGACAATCACCCTCAGGATCTCTCATGAGATCTTACAATCCAGATGCCCAATGGACTGTAGTCCTTTGAAAGCCTGACTGGGGCCAGCAGACCTACTTTCAAGATGGCACACTCACATGCCTGGCAAGTTATGGCTGTTGGAAAGAGGCCTCAGTTCCTCACCATGTGGACCACTTCAGAGGGCTGCCTGAGTGTCCTCATGACATGGTGCCTGGCTTCCCCTGAAGTGAGTGATCTAAGAAAGTAGCAGAAGCTGCAGTTTCTTTTTTAACCTAGCCTTGAAGTCACACTTACCATTTTCATGACATCCAGTGGGTTACACAGGTCAGCCCTACCTAGTTTGGGAGAAGAGTTCACAGGAGTGTGAAGACCAGGAGGTGGGATTCATGGGAGCCACCTGGGATGCTGGCTCCTACAGATCTTACACCTTCCTTGGAGCAAATGGAACCCTAATTCTCACTTGACCAACAGCCCATCTGAGACTGTCATGGTTTTCCTGCTAGATGAAGAGAGAAGTTTCAGGTGGAACAAAACAAAGATAAATAAATTAGGATACCTTTCCTCAAGTTATTCACTATCTAGCAAAGAAAACAAATATGTATGCAATAATCCAGGGCAGGGAAAGAGAAACTTGTGAGTTAGTGTTTTATTTCTTGGGTAGGGAGCAAATAATAGTCAAAATCATAGTATTAACCAATGCCTATTCAGTGTTACCTACATGCTAGGCAATGTACTGAATGTTGTACTTGTAGTAGCTTACCTAATCCACAAAACAACTCTGCAAGGTAGATGCCATTATCATTCCATTTTTTAGATAAGGCAATTGAGACACAGAGAAGTTAAGTAACAGCCTAAAGATCACACAGAGAGTAAAATCAGAGATTAGACTTCTGCCTGAACAGGCTGGCTCCAGAGTCCGTGCTTTTAGTTGCTACATGTTTCAGTCTAGATTCAATCAGAAAAGCAGAATCACCATGAGTATTTTGGGATAAGCAATGTATTACAAGAATTAGACCTTACCCAGTTATGGGAAGGCCACAAAGAAAAGTTGAGGGACCAGAGAAAGGACATGCATTAGTCTGCTAGGGCTTCCATACAAAATACCACAGACCGGGTGGTTTAAACAACAGAAATTCATTTTTTCATAATTCTGAGGGATTAGAAGCCTGAGATCAAGATGTTGGCAGGGCTGGTGTCTTCTGAGGCTTGTAGATAGCTGTTTTCCTCTGGTGTTTTTACCTGGTCTTCTCTCTGTGCATGCGTGTGTGTCTTCGTCTCCTCTTCTTATAGGGACACCAGTCATATGCTCTTAGAGTGAGTCATAGGGCCCACCCCGTGACCTTCGTTTACCTTAATTATCTTTGAAGGCCCTATCTCCAAAAACAGTCATATGCAGAGGTTCCAGGGGTTAGGACTTCAGCATACACATTTTAGGAGGATACATTAAGCCCTTAACAGGTCACTATCCAGCCCTGGTGTGGGTGAATGAGTCCAGGCTTACAGGGAAACCCAGAAGCCACTAGACACATCTAGCCACTGGGGTGGAACCACAGAGGGAGAAGATGTAGAAGTTCACGCAGGTTGTCAGCTCCCTGTGACTAGCGCCTTGTGAGTTCACAGTGTGGTGGGCCTGGGCTCGCTCACCACTGGTCATCAGGACCTGCAGTTGGAAAGGAAAGCTGGATGTGCGGCAGGGAAGATAAAGGACACTTTGGAGCTCACCAGAGCCTCAGTGTCCACCCCACCACGCTCCTTACCAACTTTGAACTTCAGGTCATAATGGCTGCCGCTTCACTTCCATGTCCCAAATCTCATGCAGCTTCACTTTTGTCAACACTAACCAGACTGTACAAGAAAAGGGATTCTGGGAAATGTAGTTCCAAGCATAACTAAGTTATTGAAAGAACAATACAACACGCTACACAATACTACATCTCTGAGTGTTAAGCTGCCTCTGGAGAAATACAGAATCTTTAAAATCATTTCTGTTTTGAAATACTCTATATTTGAGTTTCCATTGGTTATCATCTTAAATGCTATTTCAATTCATTAGACCCACAAATAAGCCCTTTGCAATCAGAACTAAAAAGAATTATTAATTCATTATTGCATACAGCAAGGGGAAATAACTTTTATTAAATGCTTATTGTATGTCAGGCATGGTGCTAGGATTTTTTTGTGTATGTACCGTTTAATCTAATAGTTATTCTAAACAGTCTTATTGGCACACACCTGATTTGTAAATGAGGAAACGTAGACCCAGAGAGGTAAAGCATTCTCTCATAATCATTTAATTAGCAATAATAAAATGAATGGCTGACTTTTACTGAATGCTTACTGAGTGCCTGACACTGTGATTTAAAAGCATGTTATCAATTCTTATTAGCACAATACTTGAGTCAGAGGCTATTGTTTCCTTGCTTTACCATAGAAGAAATTGGAGCACAGAGTAACTTAACCTTGACCAGGGTCATATAGCAACTCACTGGAAAGGTCGTGTGTGGCAGAAACAGCGGTGCTCATTGGACATTCCATCTGCTCTCTGTCATCTCCTAGAGTCCCTTGTAGTTTGTTGTGGCCATGTGACTGCCTATGGGCAGTGGGCTATAAGCGGAATTAATGTGTGTCACTACAGGGATGAAAAGTAGAAAAATGTATGTGGAGTTCCACATTCCCTCTTCTCTTACTGCAGTGCCCAGGGATATTCCATATGGTGACGCCTCCATCAGCCTGGGTCCCTGAATAGTGTGTGGAGCAGAGCCACCTAGCCTGATGACAGTGTGGGATGTACAGCATAAGGAAGAAGTAAACCTTTGCTATGTTGAAACAAAGGGGGTTAATTTGTTACTGTAGCATATCTAGCCTATCTTGACTAACAAAACCTTTGCCAGTCTGACTCCGGGAGCCCACAATTTCTGGCCACACGGCTGTACTCTTTTCCCTAAGTGACAGGGCAGGATGAGGACCTAAGTGTGAAGGTATATATGTGATTGCCTCTCAAAAATAAGAGAGCATAACATGGATGTAAGAGATCAAGATACCATCATAGATCCCACCTGACCTGATGTAATCGAGGTCAGTTACATCAATCAATGATGATTTCCCATTGGCAGAATTTCGAAGAATACTTGTAAAATTTCACCTGAGAAGGAGGGCTGTATTTCCTAGAAATGGCAAGAGGAAAAGACAGTGAGTTAAAATTTAGCACAGGCATCAGTAAACTATGGACTGCCACCTGTTTTTGTAAACAAAGTTTTATTGGAACATAGCCACACTCATTCACTCATCCGATTACACTTTATCTATGGCTGCTTTTGAGCTACAGCAGCAGAGTTGAGTATTTTTCAGAGACCATACGACCCACAAAGATTTGCTCTCTGGTTCTTTATGAAAAAAGTTTGCTAATCCCTTACCCAGAGGTATTGAAATAGGACCAGGAGGCATGGGGCTTTCCCTTAGGGATCCTGAAAGACTTTCCAGATCTTCCCAAGGGGCCTGCTTATGTCCTGAAAATTCCCTCCTTAATCACACTTTCAAGTTAAATTAAGCCCTTAAAGGGTCCCATAAAAATGCAAATGATTATCTGCTAACTCATTACCCCAATTAACACTGTGATACTAATTCCTTTTCCAGTCTTATCTGTCTCTAGTTAGTCTCCTGGGAGAGAACTGTGAAGGGGGTGTAGGGAGTAGAGGAAAGAGTTTGGGATGGGTTAGGAATGAGGTTGGGAGGCTTCTGGGAAACCACCAGTCAGTATGGCAAGTAGAGAATCAGTGTCATTTGTTTCAGAATTTGGCTCCATCTAGATTTTTAGTACTCATAATCACTCTTCACCCACACAATTTGGTGGGTGGATCCAACCAAATTGCTAATCCCATTTCTTAGGTTTTGGGGTTAAGGGTGGCACCATCTCTCTGATTTTGGGAAATGCAAAGGCACATACTCTTATGAGTGATTTAACACCAGCTCTTGTGAGTAATTCTTAGTCATTAAGGCCCTTTCACATGTGGTTCCCCTGTCTGGAATCCCCTACTCTGCTTTCTGATTGGCTGACCTTTATATAGATGTCAAGGGTCATTTAGGCTCATCTCCTCCAGGAAGCGTCCCTCACTGGCCACGAGTGGGTTAGTTGTTCCCTTAGTCCTGTGTCCTACTCCAATCCCCGATACTTCCCAGGTGACTGGGGCTCCTGCCCTGGGCCCCATGCTTTTGAGGACTTCTCTCAGACCTCTTCTGGGCTGCACTCCTCCCATGGGGTGAAGAGTTCTGGTCCTGCTTCTAGATCATTCTCTGAGTAACCAGAATCCTGTCATTCCCAGCCCAAATGGCCTTAGGCCTCTTCCAAGTGCCTGCAGAAGTTTATTTACAGAGTCCGTTTATAGAGGGTGGATGGGTTAGCTGGTGTGCCCCCCTGGTCCTGGAAGTTGGCCAAGGGGCGGCTGCTTGGGGTCAGGGTGATGATGGGCCAAATTTGGATATATTGGTGGGATGTCCACATAAAAATCCTTGAAGTGTAGGTGGAGCCTGGGATGGGAAGAGAAGGAAGGTAGGTTTTATAGTCCCCACAATTGCTAGGGATAGGCCTGGCCATCATAGCACTTATTGCTCTGATTCTTTTTCCATTAGACTATGAACAAATTGGAGGCAGATGGTCTTTCAAATTCCTGGCTGAGTGAGTTGCCAGGTGCCTTGTTAGTTGCTGAAGTATAGAGCAGCACCTGGAAATGGAGCTGCGCTGCAGCTCTCATGTCCTCCCATCTGGAGAAATAGTTTTGTGAAGGCTGAAAGTTCACCTAGCTTCTTTCTCTGTGTGCACCATCTGCAGAATTCAGCTGCCTGGAGGCCTCCCAGGCTTGAAATGAACAAGGAATCCTTCCTGGCTGACCTTCCTTCTACCATCTGACCTACTTGTGAAGAGTGAAGCATCTTTTAGAGAGCTGGTGAAGTGAATGACCTTGCAAAACTGTAATGAGACTATATTAGTGTGAGACGCCTTGAACCATAAATGGTTGGTAGTGAGCTGGGGAGAGAGAGATGTGCCCTGAACCACGCAGGCTGAGACTTACCCCAAACAGCAGGGAGTTTCCATTCCACCAGAGCAGAATTTCTGACTTGACTTGTTTATTAGGGGCTTTGGCAGTTCAGTTCTCTTAAACACCTGACTTCTAAAAATTGATTTATTGAGCACCTATTATGTTAAATATTTATGAATATATGAGCCACCTGAAATTGAACATGGAGGGAATATGTACACCATGGAAATCAACAAACACTACAAGTCAAGGCTTCTTCCCCTTCCTTCCCTCCCCTCCCACCCATCCCCTCTCCAGCTGTTTGACCAGCACACCATTGCTTACCATGAAGGAAACCTCATCCTGCATAGGACCACAGGAGTCAGACACAAAGACAATTTCTCTTCTTTAAAGCTTTATTTTTAAAATCACAAAAGTGTATATGCTTCTTGTAACAGAATCAAAAGAATAGAATATATGAATTAAAAGAATAATTCTTTATCTTCTAATCCAATATCTCCTCTCATACAGAAGTAACTTTGGAGTATAGACTTCTAGACTTTTTCTAGAGTTATGCAGACACATAAAAACAAATACAAAATATATAGTTTTTAGATAAATAGAATGAAACTACACATTTTCACACCTTACTTTTTTTCCTCTAAAAATATATTATGGACATTTGTCTGAGTTAGATAATATATTCTATACCATGCCTTTTCGTGATTGAAGAGTATTGTGTAATATTGTCCTCTTAATGTCTGTTTAGATCATTTTCCTTTCTTTTTTTTTTTACTTCTATAAATAATGCTCCCATAAACATTTTGTGTGTGTGTGTGTGTGTGTGTGTGTGCATTTCTGTGTGCAAGTAGGCCTATTTCTGTAGGATAGAGTTCCGGGAATGAGATGGCTGAATTTGTTAAATAGTATCTTGGAAAATTGGGTTAAATTATCATACAAAAAATTGTACTAATGTCTTCCACTTCCAGCAAGCATGAGAGTGCTTATTTTTCCAAATTCTCACCAACAATGAATGTTACCAGTTAATTTTGAAAATTTATTAGAAGTTATATTTTATTGTTGTTTTTACTTATATTTCCTTATTCACTTGTGTCATTCACTTATTCACAAGTGTCTTGTTTTCCATTTTTATTTCTTCTTTTGTGAATTACCAATTCATCTTCTTTGCTCATTTTCTATTGAATTATTCATTTAAAAATTAATTTATAGTAACTATTTAAATAAAATATGTTTTTAACCATTAGTCTATAATATGCATTGCAAACATTAGCATCAAGTTATTTGTCTTCAAATTTTGTATTATGTTTATCCATATACAAGTTGTATAAAATTAACTATCCCAGGGAATGGTTTTGTGTTTTGTTTACAAAGGCTACTCATACCCCAAAGTACAAAAGCATCATCTTGTATTTTTCTAATACTTTTATTTTTATTTGACATTTAAGTTGATTTGTTTGTTTTTACCTACTCAGAATTTGTTTTGTGTATGAGATGAGATGAGGATGGAAAAGATATATGTAGAAGAATACTTTTTAAAATATTGTTTGTAGCAATAAAGTTAGGAAGCAACCTAAATGTCTATTACTAAAAGAGTAATTAAATATATTGTGGTAAATCTTTATTATGGGGCAGTATACAGCTCATAATATACCTACATGATGAGTGCAATGCGCACTGTCTGGGGAATGGGCACGCTTGAAGTTCTGACTTGGGGGGTTGGGGGTGGGGGAGGAGATGGGTGTATACCTACAAGAAGAGTGTGATGTGCATTGTCTGGGGAATGGACACACTTGATGCTCAGACTCGGGGGAATGGAAGGGACATGGGCAATATATCTAACCAGAACTTTTGTACCCCCATAATAAGCTGAAATAAAAAAAAAAAAAGAATAAATGAGAGAAAAGAGAAAAAGGAAAATCAAACAAACAAACAAACAAAAAAAGAAACAGGTCCATACCTATTGACATGGAAGGATGTCTTTGTTGTCTTAGGAGAGAATGCCTTTCAGGGAAATGTATGCAGTATACAATGTGAGGACTTATGCTTATGGCCACATAGGTTGTGTATTGCTAACTCCTTGGACTGTGATCTGATTGGCATCCCTGGAGTTATGCAGTGTAGTAACCCTCTTCACTGCACTTCCCCATTCACTGACATAGGTAATTCTTACTCTGTTGATTTCTTGTGCATTTTCCTCATCTCCTTTTCCTTTTACCATACTCCTGGGATTTCTCTTTCTTAGTAAAACCTTCCATTGGGTTTTCAGGAAAGCCCTGGCTGGTTCTATTCCAAAGCATCTAGTATTACCATGGGAGATATGCAGGCTTCTTTACTAAATTCCAGCAGTGAAGACCACTCCTACTATATTCTCTCTTCTCCTTTGTCAGTGTGGGATCCCACAGCAGGTTCATGCTTTCTACCCTTCTCTCCAGGCAGAATCAGGCACTATTTACTATATACCCCTCTCCATCCCAAACTCTAGGGATATATATCAGATTCTCCAAGAACATTCTCAGGCTTGTTATGGGAGCAATTTTGAATAGACCTGTGAGTTTTTACAGCTTAGGAACCATCCATCTTGGAACTAAGATGCCAGTATATAGGTGAGAACAAAATAGAGAGGTGGTAGTTGAAGGTGGGCGAAGAAAGACAGTGTTATAATAGAAAATCAAGCATTCCTTACTGTGGTAGATTGAATTACTGATCCCAATTCTTCCCTATAGGAGGAGTATACAGCTAGTATACATCACTACTTTTGTTGTGGTCCCCTGGTAGACAAGATGCATTTCCCTGCCCTTTGAACGTGGGCTTGTCCATATGATTTGCTTTGGGCAATAAGATATTAGTGAACTTAAATGAAGTAGAGGCTTACAATATTTGACTGGGCTTGTTCTGTTGCACTTCTGCTATTGGCCTGGAAAGAACTTGCCCCTGTCCGCTCCCTAGTCCCAGAAGAATCAGGTGAAGGAGAGTGAGTTGAAGCCCCAGTTTGATATCAAGCTCAGCTTAGATCATTTTCAGTGAACCCTGCTTGATTTAAAACACACAAATGAGAAAGAAATGCTTGTTGTTTTGGCATGGTTTCTTATGAAGCATTGTTGGGAAAATAACTGATTGATTTATGCCTTTTTCTATAAAAAACAAAATCCTAGTTTTATTGGAGCAGCAAATGAACTCAACTAAAAGAGTTCATTTTAAGCTTTCTTAATTGCTAAATGTGTCTGTGTGACTGAGTTTTGGCCAATGAGATAAAATGCTGAGTCAGATTTCTGGGAAATCTGATTAAAAGGAGCTGACTCAGCTGAGAGATATACCCCATTAGCCCTTTCCTCCTTTGTTCTTCCTGTTTCCAGCTTCACACATGTGAAAACCGGAACTTCAATGGCCATCTTTGAATCATAAAGTGTCTTTGGGATGGAAGCCAAGTTGTAGGATGGAGAAGAAAAAGAAGAGCCTCCATCCCTGATGACTGTGGAGCCAACATAACACTCTGGATTGCCTACCCCCAGACTTCTCTTATTTTAAGAGACAAAAGTGTGCTCTCTTGTTTGAGTCACTCCTAATCCTAATTGATAATGTAATATAATGTTGAATGAGAATGGAGAATGTAACTCTCTATTCTCTTACTGTAAATATATTGAAATATACTATCTATAAGAACAAGGACTATCAGACTATCTGAAGAAAGAATAAAAAAAAAGAAAAAGGACTAGAAGTTAATAGAGTCAAATGATAACAAAACTTGATTATGTGAAGGGAAAATGTTTGCTGAATGATGAATAGTTACAGTCAGTTTTGATGAGAAGCCCATGTGCTAGGAGGTAGCTAAACCACAGGGCTAGGCAGGAACTAGTTTTGGCTTCTAGTTGTAGCTATGAGCAAATAATAATGGTGTCATCTTGGGAACACTATTTAACTTCTCTGAGTCTCAGTTTTCTCATCAGTTTAATGCAAAATGGAAGCAATACAGTAAAATGCTATTTAGAAGTTAATTGTTATAATGTTAAATTAGCTATAGTTAGAGTGACTTAAATTTATTATCCTTACTGGGACATTTCTGAGAGTAAAAGGCATATTACTGGGACCTTTCTGGCTATAGTAGTTAAAACGCTACTGGAGTCTGGGACTGACTCCTCTACCCCGTGGAGAGATTCAAGTTCAGTGCATTTTTTTTTTCATAACAATTAGCCTAGTTCCTACACAGCTAATAAATGAAAACATTTTTATTTTTTCCTTTTCCATAAGTAACTGGAAAAACAACTAAAATATATATATATTCATTAACTTCACAATAATGCAATCCCATGTTTTATGCAATTACATTTTTTGGCCCCATTTATCCTATTTACAGGGTTTTCCTGTAATAACATCTACACATGACTATCTTCCAGGGTTGTCATAAGAATCACATGAGTATCTATAAAGGAGCAATATCTTGAAGATTATAAAAGCTTCCGGAAATTCCAGGAGTTTTCACTGAAAAGAGGAAAAATGTGAAATGACAGCTATCATGGTAAGAGTAATCACATTGGAACACACAAGTTAGAGACAAGGAGATGACATAGGCAGGCATAGGTTACATGCAACAAGATAGTAATTACATTTTTCTCCAGAATATGGTCTTTGGGAAAATTGTGATGGAAACATCTTTATATAGTCAAAAATAAAGGAATGGAAGTAATAAACTAGCATGTGTACAATATTACCGAAGTTGAATTCCTTTGCCAGCTAAGCACATTATGATGTAATTGTTATTGTCGCTGATTCCAATGTATTATTAAGTACAAAGAGAGTTATTATGATGATTGTTACTTCTGCAATTATGTTGTAAATTGACTCTTTTAAAGGACTATGAAAACATTAAATAATTTTCACTGGAGGATGGGTGCAGTTAGGTTGCCGTGCCTGACTCACGTATACGAGTGTGAAATCCTGCCTCAGAGATTTTCTCCACTTGCCTAGTTCCCTGTCTGAAATGAGGCCATTAGTATCTATTCAATGATTCATTGATTCACACTTATTCATTTATTTACACTTATTTGGGGGCTTACTCTCTGGCAAGTGCTTAATAAACCAGTAAACAAATTGTAGAAGATGCTCTCAGTTCTCTGCCCTTATTCCCTGAAACTTCAGGCTACTCCTGAGGTTTACAATGACTGCCAGTATCTGTATCTTATTTCTTTGAAGGCATTCTCCAAGGCAGTGGAAAATCACCTACCACCACACCCTGCAGCCCTTAAACAATGACTGATAGGGGTTAGTGTATAGATCTACTGTCTTATTCCTCAGATGAAATAACTGTGAGGGATGTGTTTTATATAGTTTACCAGAGTTATATGTAGGGATTAAAATTCAGATATCCAGGGTGGCAGTGGCATGATAAAACCACCTTTATTCAAGGCCTTTGTTTCTCTGTCTCATTGCCCTTCTGGGGCTATCTGGGATTCATTCCCTAATACCATACTTATGTGAATTCCTTGTTTTAGGATCTGCTTCTGGGGGAATGCTTGAAGACATAACCCCTGCCTTCTTGGCTTTTATAGAAAAAAGGTTGCTGATTCAACTGCCTGCAGGGGCTAGGCAGGTGTGGTAAATGAGTTCCTCCCCAGAACTTCACCAACTACCAATGTACTTGGTGCTCAGGGACCTATGCCTAAAATCTTTAGCTTACTAGCTATTCTTTCCTCCAAAGGTATAGTTCTTGCTTTCCAGGGGGCCTGAGGAGGAACATTTGACTAAATGAATGATGGTACATTCCATAACCCATCCACTCCTTCATTCATCACACATCAACCCATCCCCCATTCACTCACTATCCATTCAACCACCAACCCACCCACTCACAACCCATCCACCTAGTCCCTTGCTGCTGACGTCCTCACTACTCATCTCCAAACATTATTAAAATCTTTTTTCTGGGCATAAAGTCATGCTAATCAAAGTAGGGGAAAGCAAGGAATTTATAAAAAGGTCAATAAGCTGACCTTACCATACCTTATCTCTAGCTACTTCCTTTCCCACAAACACTTTGGTATAATAGAAATTTGCTGAACACTTCAGGCTGTTTCATGTCAAGATTCATTTGCTTTGACTATTTCATCTTTCTAAATCTTCATTCCCTTCTTTAATATGTTGAAAACTCATATTTATCCTTCAAAGCCCTCTTGATTAAACACCTGTAGTGGATACTGTGGTTTGCCACAGAGAGTCCCCATTCAAGATGGTGGCACTCATTTCCTCACCTCTGGGAGTCTTGGTTGCTGATGGCTCATAGGGCCCACTTCTCAGGGGCTTGACTGGTCAATATGGACATACAAAAGCCTAACCCCTCTGCCACAAATTAGGATCTCTCCTAAGGTCCCTCCCAGTTCCAGAGCTTCTCATGTGATTGGTTGAGGTCTCAGTTGCAATTGGAATGCAGTTCATATTTTCCCTTGTCCAGCTCTTCTTTCCTCATTCCCTTATAGAACACTCCCTGTTCAACCTCCTGCACTCAGATCTCTGAGACTCAGGGTCCGTTTCTAAGATAATCTGACCTACAACAATATCTTTGCAATGTCCTCTCAACTTCTCCGAGGCCCTGCCCCAAGAAGACAGAATGAAATGCTCAATCACTTTATTACTTCCTCTTCTATGCCCCCAAGGCTCTTAGTTCATATGGTGTATCTGTAAGTTAGGAAGACAGAGCCATTATTAATGTTATGGGAATATGAGATTTAATAGAAGACCTTTTTCTTACATGAAAATGGAAGGTGGTGAAAACAATAAAGAGCTAGAAGCAAAGAGTCAGGCATCAGAGAAACAGTCATGCACCCATGTTTGCCAGGACCACAGACATACGTAAATAGGAAGAGCCTGAAGAAAAATCTGATGCTAGCTGTGGCTGGCTACTGATGTGGGACTCCAAAGGAGGCAACTGTGGAGAGGGATGTAGAAATTGCTGCCTCTGTAGAAGCCGTTGTCTCTGTGGAATCCATAACTTCAGCAGGCTACAGTCAAGTGTCTTATGGTGAACTTGGGGCCACTGTTGGTCAGCAGGGTTGGAGATCTGGAAGATGACCTGCCTGCAGAATAAGAGGAGAGAAAGAAAATGCTGGGGCCCCTCTGGACCTATCTCTGTCTGTCTTCATATCTGACCATCAAAACTTTCTAAAGTAATGGCCTCTGCTTTTCCCAAATATCACATGAATTCCTCTGTTAGTCAACTCCAACCCAAAGCCACAAGGGAAGGTAATTTTGGGAAATGTAGTTCCCAGCCATAGATAGGAGTGTTGGTGCCAAGTTGCCAATCTGCACTCCACGTACACTTGACATGAGGACATTAAACATACTGCCTCAGTGTTGGATTTTTCTGCTTTGAGACTCCTTCTAGATCAGGAGTAGAGCAACTACAGCCTGTGGGTCAAATATTGCCTACTGTCTATTTTTGTAAATAAAATTTTATTGAAACACAGCCACATCTACTTGTTTATATAATGTCTATGGCTGTTTTTTTCCTACAATGGCAGAGTTGACCAGTGGTGACAGAGACAATATGGCTACCAAGCCTAAAATATTTACAGAAAAATTTTGCCAATCCCTGCTCTAGACTCTGAAATCTGTGAAGATAGGGACTGTCTTACTTATTTTTGTGTCCCCAATGTCAGTGCCCTGCACATTGCATGGAAGAGTCCAATAAATGTTTACTAAATGATTGAATAAATTTGGAAGATGGAAAACCTGTACAATTATTAACACAGGATTCTGATACATTCAGAAATATAAGTAAGCCTCATGATTGGAGAAACCATGAACTTCATTCTTTTGGAGCAGAATGTATGAATTATTATCAGGTGGTGTAGGAGATAGCAGGTAATCTTGGGTGGATTTGATGAAGGTACTAAGTTCCCAGAAGAGTTAAGGAAAGAGGAATGTGTTATAGAATAGAAATTAGCAACCTTAGGTTTTAGACATGGGTCAGTCATTTTCTAGCCATGTGATCTAGAACAAGTTACTAAGGGCTCTCTTAGCTGCCTTTTCTTCAGCTATGGGATAAGTGTAAGAACATCGGCTTGGCCAAACTAGGGGATTTTTTATGGCAAGCTAATGACATGATGGTGTGAAACGCTTTGAAAACTGTAAATACCACTCAGATAAAAGGGATTACTTTGCAGTTAAAACTCATTTTCACAATTAATGTGGAGCACCAGGTTTGTCAAACCCCTGTTCTATTTGTGCTTTTAAGGTGTCTTAAACCTTAAAGACTTGGTTGAATCAACGAGGACCTATGACTGTGTCCCTAATGTGAGCAAAGATGCCTCAGATGTCAAAATATAGGGTGGGATGTTGGTGGAAAATGGCCCTTTCCTTCTAAAAATTGTTCAAGTCTTCAATTTCTCCCTGGCAATGGCGTTTGGTTTTTTATAGAACAGTGTCTGATTTGTCAGCAACCTTTAGGTAGCTTATCGATTTAACAGTTCTTCAGAAATGTTAAGAAATATGTGGTTTGCTGACAGCAACAGGGAACTGTGCCTTAAGAGGGGAATCTGATGGCTTGCTCCCAGCTGTCCTAGCTCAGGGCCTTCACAATCACTGTTTTTCAGAAAATTGTTTTAAATAGCATTTATGCTCCATTTGGAGCAGTATTTTTTTTTCCCTTTGCTTCTTTCTCAACAATCAATGGGGATTGCAGTGTCTTTGCTTGGTATCTAACACGCTATTGCTGAATGAAGTCATTTCATGGTGAAATAACCCAAATGGAATTGATATCTGCTTTGGTAGAATGCTGAAGTTCACTATGTCAAAGTAATCAGGCTGCAGAAATAATTTGCAAAACTAAATTTTCAATTTATTTTTTCTGAGCATTGAGACAAATTAGAATCTGTGGATCTGTCCTTGAACAAGCCTCCAAAAGGCAAGACTATAAGAGAGTAAAAAGAAAGAACTCACCTTAAAATTAATTCCTTTGGGATAGTAGGGCTCACCAGCACTCTTCTGCCGTTCTTCCAATTCCCTTCATAGCTTCCCACTGCCAAGGGAGAACAATTTACTAATCTGATTGGGTTATTTCTTGTTTGAGGATGGACTACTGTGCCTTAAAAGGCAACAAGAGCTTCAAGATTTCCTTTTTTCTTTCCTCTTATCCTGTGCCTCTAATGGTGTGGATAGGTCAAGGTGCTTATTCTCCGTAGTCTCCCATTTCCTCTTTCTTGTGTTGTTACAAATATTTAGATTTGGAGGGGAAGTAGGAGGCTAGGGTGACCAATTCACCCCAGCTTGCCCCGGACTTTCTGGGCTTTAGCACTGAAAGCCCAGCATCTCAGGAACCCACTCAGTCCCAGGCAAACCCTAGACCTTATTTCAGCCTTTAAATGAAGCCACACGTTCCAACTTAATTTTTAATGGGGAACTTTGTATTGGGTATTATGGAGACTGCCTTAGCTACTAATTAAGAACTGGCGTGGATGCGGAGAGACGGGAGCACTGGTGCACTGCTGGTGGGACTGTAAACTACTACAACCCCTGTGGAGGGCAATATGGAGATTCCTTAAACAGATTCAAGTAGACCTTCCATTCGATCCAGCAATCCCATTATTGGGCATCTACCCAGAAGAACAAAAGTCATTCTATAATAAAGACACCTGCACCCGAATGTTTATAGCAGCACAGTTCACAATTGCTAAGATGTGGAAACAACCCAAATGTCCATCAATTCATGAATGGATTAGTAAAATGTGGTATTTGTATACCATGGAGTATTACTCAGCTATAAGAAATAATGATGATACGACATCTCTTTGGTTCTCCTGGAGAGAGTTGGCGCCCATTCTATTGAGTGAAGTATCCCAGGAATGGAGGAATGGGCACCACATGTACTCACCAGCAAATTGGTTTCCCTGATCATCACCTAAGTGCACATTTGGGAATAACACCAATTGGGTATCGGACAGAGGTGAAGGGTGGGGGGAGGGGATGGATGTATACTTTCATGATGAGTGCGATGAGCTCTGTCTGGGGAATGGACACGCTTGAAGTTCTGACTCGGGGGGATGGGGATGGGGGAGGGGATGGGTGTATACCTACATGATGAGTGCGATGTGCATTGTCTGGGGGATGGACATGCTTGAAGCTCAGACTCGGGGTGATGGGAGGGGCATGGGCAATATATTTAACCAGAACTTTTGCACCCCCATAATAAGCTGAAATAAAAAAAAAAAAGAGCTGCTTTTTAAAAAAATTAAAATTTCAAGTTGGCTTTTCTTCCTGTACCTGCTCCCCTATTCTGCAGCCCCCTGGAGAGGATCTGTGGAAGGAAGGATGGCTCCCCTGCTCCAACGGCCCTACAAATGCCTCACATCTGAAACGGCTGCATGTCTTATAGACACAGACACACAAGGACCAAAAGGACTCTGAGGTATGTGTCTTGGGGAGCAGGAAGAGCAAAGGGGCTGGTAGAGACTAAAGCGGAGGAGAAGGGCAAATAAAAGTTTTTAAGAAAATGGGCCAATTTTCTGAAGGGGTCTCATTTCGAAGGATGTTTATTCAGGCCAACGATGTTGAGTTTCCACGTTGTGCCAGGCCCTGTGTCAGGCCCTGGAGATACTGAGGTGAGTGCGACACAATCCTGCCCCAGTGAGCTCCTCGTCCTGCTTTCTTGGTAACTCTCAATGGTGTGAGCTCAGCTTCCTCCTTGGACCGCGGTGAAGGAAGGCTGGAGACAGAGTCCAGGGGAAATCCACACCACAGCTGCTTTTCTCAGCGGTGACCATATCAGGAAAGTGCAGCTCAGCAACTGGAGTTCTAGCTAAGTGGAAATGTCACCTGGTTTCTCGGTCTGGGAAGAACAACGTTTGTTATCCTGCACAAACGGGCATTGATCTCTTTACAAGCCAGGTTGCAATGTGGCTCCATATCCCTGGCAGGCTATTAAAGCCCATTGCACCACATTTGAGATGATCTGCTTGCCTTCTGGCCAGAGGGGCTGATTTTTGGATCCTTTAAGTGATGTCAATTGTTGTTTCAGAGGTGAATTCTGGAAAATTGCTTAATCCTGGTCTCTTTCAGGGCCACCCTAGGCAGTGAATGAACTACTTTTTTTTTTATTATGAGTTTGGTTATTATTACTCATGGTTATAGCTTACAAAAATCCAAAAATTTTAGGTCTTTTGAAAAATTAGCAACTCTGGCAAACACTGGGCCCCACTCATTGAATAACAACCACCATCTGGAGTTAAATAGGGACTGTCTCCTTTACAGAGGGCTTGCAGTTCCAGGTCCTCAAAACCCACCCCCCCCCCAACTGCTGTCTCTCTCATATTGTAGCAGACAGAGGCCATTTCTCATTCCTGTTTGCCCCTTTCTCATTTTTATGATCTCCCTGAGCCAATAGATATTTGACTTTTTGAACCCTGTGTTAGTCTATAATCAGTGCAACCTCTTCCATAGTGACCGTTTCCATCTTTTTTCCCTGCCCTCCTCCCTCCCCCTCATCTTCCTCCTTTCGCTTTCTACCCCTGCCCCTCTCCTCCCACCTGGTCTCATTGCCTGGTAGTATAGCTTTATGTAGAATCGTGAGAATCTGTGAATCGTGCATCATCTTTACTGAGCATAGACCAAACATTTACAGACAGTGTCCATTTCAGCACAATCGTCTACACCTACATCACCTGGGAATTAATTATAAATGCAAATTCTCAGGCTCCATCTGGACCTACTGAATCAGAAACTCTGGGGGTGGGATCCTGCAGTCTGTTTTAACAAGCCTTCAAGGCGATTCTGATGCAAGAAGTTTAAGGACCACTGGTCTCAACTTTCGAGCAGCATCCATTTGCTCAAAATGAGCTTTGGAAGGCAATTTACTTCTCTGGCTCTCGTCTGAGGATACCACAAAATCCCTCCTTGTTTTTTCTCCACATGCACACGGTGGAGGTGAAAGAAATGTCTATTTGCAGTCCAGAAATCACCATTTTGTGAGGTGTCTGAGGGCCTCTTAGTTGAAATCTTGTTCACTTTCAGTTTTGTGAGGTGTTTATTGTGGCCCAGAAACATTCCTTTCCCTGTCACTGGCAAAAAGAAGAGAGGGATAAACCCTCCCTTGAGGTCTGTTAGTTCTTGATTAGATACTCTGTGTACTGCTCCTTCAAGTTGCTCCTTGGGCATAAATCTCGTCTCCCCAAACAGATGGTAAGTTCCTCGCAGACAGGAGCTTAAAGCTCAGCAAAGCCTGGCTGACTGCTTTGAACGAAACAACTTCATTTGCTTCCTCACCAAAGGTTGTGCCAGGGGCTGCAAGACTCATTTCTGAATTCAGCTGAGGTTGGCTTTGTGAGCATGAGGTAGCTCCTAATCAGGCCATCTTGGGTACAGGTGCCGGCCCTAAGAATCCTCTGGAATGGGGAGGGGGGTGTCCTACTCACTGAGGATTCTGCAGGTGCTCCTTTGAGAGTAAAGTCTGGGAATCACTTTCTCCTCAGCAAGCCGACCATTGTGCCCAAGTACTCAGCCAGGAAGAAGGGGAACCCTGATGCTGGGGTAGCTGGGAAGAGACAATGGATGGTGGATCACAGGTGATGGTGTGATCACGTGGTTATCTGGTTGATGGCAGGGTCTTGACCCCGCTCTCAGGTTGAAGTGATACCACTGGACTGTACCATCCACTTAGTACCAGGGTTGAGTCAGTCTAATTACATCAATTCCTCTGTATTCCTTGCTTATATTGAGGTCCAGAAAGACTAAGGAATATATCAAACAGCTACTAAGAGGACTATTCATTCATTCATTCATTCACTCTGTCCATATATCCCTATTAAGCTTCTGCTGTATGCCAGACAATGAAAGGTTTTATATGTGTGTTATGAGTTTCTTTTCTGTCATGCTCCAAATAATGGCTTTGATACTTCTGCAATTGATTTCATTAAGTTAATTTTATTCGTAGTGTTGGGGACATAAGAAATGGATGCAAATGAATGCTAATTTCTGAATTAATATTTCAAGCTAAGGCCCTTGCCATTTTTTAAGGGAAGATTGCTGCAGTGGTATTGGCATTCAGAAACAGAAGCTTGTTTTTCTCGTCTCTCATTTAAGCTGGGTAGGCTCTCACCCTGAGAATGAAAGTTTCTAAAGTCTTGAGGACTTCTGCCCTAGTTTACTCTAGCTCTTGGGAAGTAGTCATTAATGCTGAAAATGCTACCTTTGCTGTCCTCTCTCATGACTCTTTCTTTGCCCTGGGTCAGAGAACTGATGAGAAATGTAGCTTCCCTTTCTCCTCCAGTTTGGCTTTTCCTTCTTGGCCCCTTTGCTTTGTACATAGACCTGGTGACATAGGACAGCACTAAGGGAAGGGAAAGGTGCCTGGCTGGATGCATGCATTTCAAACCTCTCCACCTACCCACTTCCACCTTCATATGTTTCTGTGTTAGCTTTTGGCCCCAGGGGGAGGAATTCTTATGGAGAATGCTAAAGTGGAAAACTTTATTTTCCTACACATAGCAGTGATCTCACCCTAATGTGCTCTTTCAGGATTGGGCAATGAGATGTTTGTTTCAATGGAGGAGTTTCATTGCCAATGAAATTCTATGAGTTTCTACACTGCAGTAGCCCTTTTTTTGGGGGAGGCAGTGGTGGGGGTAGGAAGTGGTGGCCAGGTTTCTTCTTGGGGAACAGGAGGTTTGGATTCCATTTCTTTGATGATTTCAGAGGCTCCACTGGAAGAGGTGATGAAACATGCTGCTCATAGCTAAATCTAGAAATTCATTCTCTAGATCAAATCCTATGGCTCAACTCACAGGACCTTTGACAATCTAGCCCTTACAGCCTGGCTGGTCTTGTCTCTCACAGTGCCTGTCCTCCCTCTCACATCGCCCCATGGTCCAATCTATGGAAGCGGCTTACCATTTCCCTGAATACTTCACACTCCTGGTACCGTTAGGACTTCGTGTTCTCTGGATCAACTTACCTGGGGGAACATCTGCTCATCTTTCAAGACTCAATTTGAGCATTATACCTTATATCAAGCCCAACAGAGCCTTGTCTCTTCACCTCATGCCACCTCTAGGTAGAGTTGACTACTGTTTCCTTAAGTTCTGTTCATAACTATGCTGTGGCATTTACCATAAGCTTTTGTAATTGTTGTTTTACAAAAATAAGGTAATATCATAGTGTTTAAAAGCAGAGACTCAGAAGCAAGACTGCATGAATTGACTACCAGTTCTGCCATTTCCTAGCCATGTAATTTAGGGAAAGTTACCTGGCCTTTATTCTTTAGTTTCCCCATCTGTAAAATGAGGATAATGATAATACTACTTACTTTGTAGGTTTGTTTTAAGGATTAGATGAATTATCTCTCTCCCTCCCTCTCTGCTTTTCTCCTCTTCCTTCTCCTCCCCCTCCTCCTGCTCCTCTTCCTTCTTCTTCCTTTATACACCCAATTTCTTGTACTCATTACTCTTCCCTTTTGTACAGCCTGCCCCCAGGGATTGATGGATGCAGTCTAGGATAACTACTTTTTAGTTTTAAATTTCATAAATAAGCTTCTGTAAATAATACAAAAGTTATAGTGTTGGATGCTGCCTCCTCAAAATATCACCAAAATAACCTGTTGATAAAGCAAGTTCAAGTTTATTGCTTACTACAGTAAGGGAGATTACTCCCTTTACAGAGTCTTAATACCAACTCAGAAGAGGGAGGGCAAAGTTGCAACATCTATGATTCCATTAAAAGTGAGCAAAGTTCATGATAAAATAGTTTGGGATGAGTTGGCACAGCTAGGTAAGAATTTCAAGGCCAGGGGTTCAAAGCAGGTCTTGGATTGTTGACAAGCCTGGTTGAGTTATTTATTGTCACTTGTTGAGTACTTCCAGGAAGTCCCTGAAACATATGATAAAAGGTATTTGAAATTTCATCTTCCTGGACAAGAGTGTCCTGGAATACTCCTGTCAGTGTGGATAGTAATCTGGGTGGACATAGATAGTTTCAGTTCTTGATATTTTGAAAGATAAAATTGTTTTTTTTGAAAGATAAAATATTTTTGATTTTCAAGATCCAGGTTTTATTGAGGTATGGTTTGTTATGAAATTCTAAATGGCTGAGGTGCAAGCATAAACCAAAATGTCTGGATGATTTTGAGAATACAGTACATACCATACACAACAGAAAGGGAAAAAATATGAGATGACATAAGAGCTTTAGAATCCCACACAAGAGAAAAAGTCCAAACATACAGCAGGAGGAGGAAATTAGGAAGGAAGGATACAGACAATGTTGCATCTCAGAAAAGGTGCTTGGTGCATCTTCTTTAGGAGGTGATAATGGTGGAGAGAAGAGCCTTGGATATTTGGGAATCTGAGGGTAGAGGGGACTGTATCTCATTTCTCAGGTAGAACTCAAGGAGAAGTCAGTCATTTGCCTCATGCCGACAAAAGGCAACTGAAGTAGACTCAGCAAAGGCAGCTGTCCCTGTCTAGAGAAAGGTTGGGAGGTAGCACCCTGTGCCTCCCCTGCTAGAGTGCGACCAGGAAGTTGGCTAAGAGTTGAGAACTTGTGGACTGTTAGGGTATCATTGTGGTACAAGTGAGGGGACTTCATAAGAGAAACTGTGGACTAGTCATCCCAGGCCCGGGACTAGATAGAGAACATAGCCAAGTGTCAGAGCATCATCCATGGGAGGGAAGAGATGGAGCCCCCTTGATCAAGCACTGAGCATTGCTTTTGCTGGGAGAACAGGTAGAGAGGTGCATCAACAGAGGATGTGTTTCAGTTGTTTATTGCTGTATAATAAACCACCACCTCCAAACACTAGCTTCAGCCACTAGCTCAAGTTTAGACCCACAACAGTTATTAATTTTGCTCACAAATATGGGAGAGGGGGTGAGTGGGCTCAGCTGGGCCTTTCTTGCTCAATTCTTTTAGGTGTTCACACTCGGATGATAGCTGGGGCTGGGGTTACACTGAAGTCTTCTACATTTACATGTTTGATTCCTAGGCTGGGGAGACACAAACAGCTGAGAGCAGGAAAACCAAGATTCTCTCTCTTCCTCCGCATGGTCTTTCCACAGGACAGCCACCAGCCCAGACATTTTTACATGGTGGCTGAAAGTTCCCAGAATGAGTATTTCAACTCACAGAAACCCGTGACCTTTTCTAAACTAGCCTCAAAAATCACAAGGCAACGCTTTTGCCACATTCTCCTCATTGATGCGGTTACAATGGCCTGCCCAGATGCAAGGGAGGTGACGTAGACTCCACATCTTAATAGGAGGAGTGTCAAAGAATTTGCAGGCATGCTTTAAAACCTCCACAGTCTGATGAGGCAAAACACTGAGGATCCCCCATCTCAGAGGAAGCCGAGATGCCAGGAGAATATGGCAGTCTCTGGGAACTGAGGTCAACTGAGATACTAGGAGGGGCAGAAGGGAGATAGAGAGTATCTTGAATTGAACGCATTTAAATGCTGATCTTGTATAAATCTGTCAGTTTCAATTTACATTGATCAAAAAAGTTAGGTTTCTCAATTCCAAGTGGAAAAATAGTGGCAAAAGAACTGAATTAAGTTTCATTACTAAAAAAATATAGTTACATATTGCACATCTGAAGCTGTGACGGTGTGAACTGGTGCTGGGGACACTGGGAAGATGGCAGGCCTGCTCTTGCAAAACCAGCTGAACTCTTCCCAGCTCAAATTTAATTTTTGTGCAGGCAGAAGGATCTGAAAGATTTCCTCAGGACTTGGACTTTGCTGGGGTGCATGGAGGAAGCTGACTTAAGATTTTTGGGGGCTGATGAGAACAGAGTCACCAGCAGAGAGCCCTGGGGCTGAAGATCCAAGTGCAGTTGGATCCTGGAGAAAATATGGCCAACAGAGATCTGAGAGGCAGGGTGAGCACTGGCCCTGTGAGAGGTTCTGGGACTTCTTGTTGGTGCCAGATCCTAAGAAGCTATAATGGATATGAAAAAATTAGGGTGAGTCCTCAGTAGTACTTCTAAGACCCCAAAAGTACTAGTATTTGCAGATATAGCTAAGGAGCCCAGAGACTTTGTCCTGATACCGCCATTGTGAGGACAACTTGCCAGCCGGGTCATCACTGATCCGTGGTAAAGACCAGGCACCATGACTGTCAGCCAAGGCACCCAGAGCTGGGCCCAGGGAGTACTTATTTGAGACCCAACATGTCATTCCTTAATACCCACTCCTTTTTATGATATTATTTTCAGTGACAATCACATAGTACCTGGTAATAATCATTATTTAATTTATTTGCTTTTAAGTAAATAACAATTCA
>CM052436.1:117553201-117598498 GCA_028533085.1 Varecia variegata | reverse complement strand
TGGGAGAGGGAACTGTTAAACTGATCGTTCTCCGAGACAGGATCAAGGACCTCAGAGTTATAGGTAATTCAGCATCTAGATGTTCCCAAGTCCCTAACATTCTTGTCAAGGGATTATCAACTATGACACCAGGCTTTTGTAAGAGGTACAGTTGAAGGCAACGTCAGAACTGGAAGTGACTTTGGGACCCATAGGAAAACCGCTTACCCAGCCCGAGTGCATGGCTGCCTGACGGGGCCTGGGCACAACTCTCCAAAACCACCAAGCTGCACTTATCTCTGGTTACACTCTCTCCACTTTCCTGCCCGCCTCCTGGGCACACTTTCAGGAGAAATGGGACGTAGACAAAGATCGCCCTTCCTTAGAGCTTCTGTTCTGATCCTGTTCCAGCTTCCTTTCCGGGCTCCGTTTCTCAATCACCAGGATCCTCACCTTCCCCCCTCTCCCTGCTATTTTCTCTCACAGAAGTGTCAGGTGTTATCTAAATCTAGATCTAGATGGATACAGATGTACAGAGATACATTTTAAACCTCATGGTCATCAAACTTTTGGGTGCATCTTAATTCATTGGAGATTCTGCTAAAAATATAGAAGTCAGAGCCCCACCCTCAAATTCCTGAATAAGAATGTTCAGGTGTGGGTTTTTTAACTGTATATTTTAAAAAACATTCTTTCCTGTTAATTCTGCTTCCCTCAATATTTGAGCATCACTACGTTAGTGTAACACCCTCTTCCTGGTTTATTTATGTACCATCGTATCTATTTTACTTGTTATGAAATGGCATTTTGGACATCAGCAAACAGGTGGGTAACATTGAGGTCCTTGATGAAGTGACATGGATGTGGGTAGGAATGGAGAAGTATCAAAGAAAACAGAAAGACTATTAGCTATTGTTGGTGCCCACTTAGGTTGAGGCATTCAGTGTGTGGGGGGGTATTTACATATAGTATTTCATTTAGTCTTTTCTAAATATCTCTAAAAGAGTAATAATTATTGTCTCCATTTTATAGATGAGGCAATAGATCTCACAGAGGTTAAGTCACCTGACTGAGGTACAGCAGCCAGGATATGGCCAAGGCAATTTTCAAATCCCATCTCTTGGTTTCCCCAAAGCCTGTGTTACTCTGATTCTGAAATACATTTAGTACCCTGGGGATGGGAGGCATTGAAGGCCAGCTCTGCCTGCATTCTCTTTAGTTTTCTAAACTACATCCCTTAGACCAATGGTCTGTGAAATATAAGGAAATATTCACTCCCCTCCCCCAAATAGAGGACTCTGTGGTCAAACAAGTTTGGGAAATGCCATTTTCAGTAGCCTGGTCTTAGGCAGTTATCATACATTAATATACGGAAGCCCTAAAAACCCCTCCAGGGAAGATAACTTGGGTGAAGCCCATCTTTTCCACAAGTATTTCACAATCGCGATGCTATATTTTCAAGACACATTGCTTCAATTTTGGGGAGAATATGTATATTTGGGAGAACATCAGCTTAGCACATAGGAAGCCCCTGCTATGAGGGGTATGCAAGAGAAATAGTAGGAGAGAAGATAATGCCAACTCGAAGACCCGTTTGCTGTTTCCTCCTTCAAAACCAGGGAAATGAAACCAGGGTTTCCAAAAGGACACAAAAACTTTTCCCTATCTCCTTGCAATTCTTAGGGATGGAGCACTGCTTGCAGAATCCTTATTACAATTATATTATTACCCATTATATTATATTCATTATTCATATTAATTACATTAATTATCCATTGAGGAGTGATTTCTCAGTCGATTAGCTGATGTTGCTTAAACTATAATGCAATAATATCACTAGCCTGGTTTTCTGGGTCGAAGACAGCCAAATAGTGGGAAACAGCCTCTCCCTCTGCTTTCTCAAGTCTCGTGTGTTTGTCTGCTGCAGAGCCTTCAGCTAACACACCTCAAGATACAATTTTAAATTAAAAAACAAGAAAGTGTATTAGATTAATTCATCATGGCTGGTTTTCCACCTGGAGCAAAACAGACTTTCCAAGCTACCCATCCAAGTTTGCAAAGGAAATGGCACAAAACCTGGGCTGGATTCTCTCCAATACTGTAGCTCACTGGCAGTCTGAAATCAAAGGCTGTTGAGAGTCCTGAGGAAGGGAAGAGCAGAGCTCCTGATTTCTCAGAGGCAAACCTGCCAGCGTGTGCCCTAAGTTAATAGGAATGCCCTGTTATTGCTGGGCTGTTTTATCTACTGATTTCGTTGTACTTTGCTGGAGGATTTTGAGTTGAAAATACTATGTGGTTAATTATACAGCTAATGAGCTCTGGGAAACTTGCTTTTAGATTCTATCACTCCAGGCAATGAGAGGAAAAACTGCCATATAACATCTTTTGCCCTTGGGGAGTAAGTTAACAGAGTTAAAGTCAGATTTTTGACAAGTAGCACATTCATAAGAGAAACATCTGGAGTTTCTGGATTTCTTGCTTCCAGGTGCATCAGTAATGCCTTTTCTCTCTGTCTGGGAAGACCCATTGTGGAGGGTATGTTTCCCTGCCTTCGTTACCTTTTTTGCAGCGGCACACAGTCATACCTGAAGGTGAGAAAGGAGGTGAGATTCTTCTAAAATCACTTCCCTCAGGTCTTCTGATGGGTCCAAGTATGCAGAAATTCTGGGACCATCCATATGTCTGTATCCCACCAAACAGACATTAGCTGCAATTTACCTTTTAGGCACCATTTTTTAGGAGGCTGCTAGAAGCAGTTTTGCACAATAAATGAGAAACCAAGAAAGTGGAAAACTGGACCTTAAGGAAATAGATGTTAAGGAAACCAAGAAGTCTACACAGAATGAGGCAGAGGAAAGCCCCTAGATGAGGGTACAGGGAAGACCTGGGATGACAGCAGTGCCCCAGACCCAGACAGCAGGAGGACAGCTGCTCGCGGGAAGAGTTTGGAAAATGAGTAGACCTGATAGATCATCTGATACATTTCCCTGTGTGGAAAAGTAAGAGACCACTGGACAGTGTAGAAAGAATTAGCAATAACTGTAGAGGAAACTAAGTAATTTTTTTAAAAAAGGGGGGATTATTAACTCTAGGTAAAATAAGTTGTACAAGAAAGAAAACATTTATAGTATACTACTTGGTTTGGCAGTGAACATAAATTACATGGCTACAATATTATAATAGAAGTATATTGAATTTAAGGATATATTTATAAGTGGGAGGTGGGTGGAGATTTAGAAAACTAAATATTTATCTACTATTATATATCATTTATAGATAATTTCTAAAACTGATAAATCAAACAAAACCAATAAATATATATACTTTGGTTGACTTTGAAAAATAGAAACACAAAATAACAGTGACTTAAGGTAAAAATTTATCTTTTTCTCCCTCAACATAAAGCTAGGCAATCCAGGATCGGGGTGATAACTTTGCTCCATAAAATCTTCAGTGATCCAATCTCCTTCCATGCTGTTCTGATGTGACAAGCTTCCTTTCCCAAGTTAGCCTCATGGTTCAACATAGTTGCTCAGGTTCCAGCTATCATGTCTGCATTTCAGACATCAAGAATGAAGAAAAAAGCAGTTGAAGGATATTTCTCAAGTTCTTTTAAGCAAAGTTCCTGAAAGTTATATGGAATGCTTTCACTTACATTCATTTGACTGGGATTTAATCGCACAACTGTAAGTAATCAGAAGAGAGCTTGAAAATATATTTCTGGAAGTCATGAGCTCAGCTTGAAATTGGGGTATATATTTCCAGGGAAGAATGGGAGAATGGATATGGGGGAACTAGCCATTTCTTCCACACATATTATTTAGAAACGTTGAAGTAAATTGCAGAAGAAATATATAAATAGATAAAATCATTGAAATTGGTTACTGATTGGGCAATGAGTCTTTGGGTTATTGCTGTAATTTATTATAAATTTTTAGTAGAATTATCTCTTAACTTTTTTATGATATGCATGTATTATATTGATAAATAAGTTAAGTCATAGGGGCCCCTGACATGGTAGTGTGATAGCAGGCTCTGCAGGTTGTAAGTAGGGAGGGTGAGAGGGTGTGTCGCCCTCCCTATTTATTTTGTTTCCTATTTACCTCCTGCTTACCTATGAGTATTGGGTAAATCTGGTGTTCTTAAGCTTCATTGCAAAGTGAAAAATTATGATTCCAAATTGCAGGGAAATAGTAATTATACTTATCAGTTCTTTCTTCTATTTACTCTATTTTTCTTGTGTTCCTGTGAATACAAAGGAAACCTTCACAGCAGACATCAAAAGCAATGGTGATGGTGATAAGCCAGTGACACATCTCAGGAGCTTAAGTAAGACCTGTTTATTCCAAGGTGTTAGAAATCTCCTTTTGGGAAGTCAGGCATCTTTCTACGGTGGCTTTCCTCTGAATTCATAGCCTCTGAGGTAGTAGGAAACAGTGACACTTAGTCTGGAGATTCTGACTTTGGCCAGTCCAGGAAATAGCTCCTGCTGTGTCTTAGCCTCTCAACTTCTGTGCTGGTAAATATTTTCCCCTTTCCGAATTTATATCCACCCTGACTTAGAGGATGTCCAGTCAATTCCACTTTTCTTGTCTCCACAATTGAAAGTGCATTTTATGAAGGCTCAATCCATCTGCTATGTGAAAATGCCTACAGCCGCAGGGAAGAAAACAAAATGCTGAGATGAGACAAATCCAGTAACAGTCACAAGTATGTGACTGAGGGATATTGATAAAAATGTTATCACTATTTTTAAAAAAATAGCTTTTGTAGTAATAACATGATTGTAGTTTAATTTACTAAACAGTAGGGGCTTTTTAAAATAGATCATCTCTGATCTTCAGCAACTGTACAGGCAGATATTATCATCATCTCCACTTTAGAGATAAAGAAACAGTTCATAGATGGGCCACATCTACATCACAGTTTAACAGTGAGTCAGTGGGCTTTGGGTTTCAATGCAGGACTGCCTGTCTGACTTTAAGCCTGTGTTTGTTGGATACCACCCGACTCTAAATTTTTGGTGGTTCCTCCATCCCAGGTCCAGCCACCCAGTATTTTCTGAGCATCTGCTATCTTGAGCACTCTGCTAACTTCAATGAAGAACACATAACTAGGTCACACAGAACTTACCCTAAAGGATCATATCATCTACATGGATAGGGGGAAAAACAGATATAAAAATCACAGTTACAAATACAAGACTATACATACTAATTTGCCTAGGACAATGCTGAATTTTTTTTCTGTTATCTAAGAATAAATAGTACTTCTTTTCATTCTCACAAGTGCCCTGGTTTGAATAATAAACTATATGGTTATTGTAGCAGATGCTGGCAGGTCCCAGCCATATCCTCTTGGTCTTACCATGTCAGTCTTCTCCATCTGATTGCTTCTAGCACACCTGTATCACCTGTATTTCTTTTATTTAAGGCTTTCTCCTGCCACTGGAGCTTGCTTTGCACCTGGGAGCAGCCCTCTAGCAATGACTGATGATATTTGGTCTATCACTACTCCAACTCCCTCACCCCTTGGGTGAGGTGATTGAAGTGTGTTTCCTATCCTGGCTCCCCCGTTCCCCACAGGATTGTGTTCTAGCTGTCCACATTCGTAACTGGCTTGATAATGTACCTTTTATTAGCTGCCTTTCCTCTCTTGTCCTTCTTCTCCACTCTCCTATCATGTTTTCCTATAACTTCCAAATAATGTATTTGCGTTCAGACATTTGTCTGAGCCTTTCCTTTTGTCAGTAATCCAAACTGCAATAGTTCTCTTATCTATTGAAAAGTTGAAGACTGGGTGGTTTGGTTTATAGCACAACATTCATGGGTGTAGTGAGACTTGAACTTGACCTTGACATTGGGATATGGTTCAGGTAACAGTGTGGGTAAAGGTGGCCTGGTGTGCAAGGCAGGCAGATGGTGGAAAAAGGTACAGACTGGGGATGGACATTGGTTCTGGGAGATGAGGACTGAGTGACTGTAAAGCAGAAAACTGCTTAGGCCAATGAGGACTGGAGAGCACGCACAGGTGTTTGAGCAGGGGAGTGAAATGTTGGGCACACTATTTTTAGGAAGCCATGTCTGGCAGTGGGCAGGCAGACAGGATGAGGAAAGAGAGAGAGCTGAGTCAGAGAAACCAGTGGGGGAAATGTAGATGCAATCTGAATAGGAAGAGTTGAAGACTGAGCCCCAAGTGGAGGAGAAATACAGTGGGGAAGAGTGGTTACGAGTCATTACAAAGGCAAATCCATTGTATTAATATTTAGTGGGTGACTAAAGGATGAAGGACAGAGATGAGTCAATCATGGTGGCTCCATCATCCCACAACCACCCTGCGACTCAAGCTGTGAACAGCATGGATGGCAGAGCAGGCTGATGCGTTTAAGAGAAATTATCTCAAATGCTAAAGTGCATTCAGTGTCTTGCTGCCTTTGCTTTTCCTTCTGAAGCCACCCGAGTGCTCGCTGAAGGACGGCTACTCTCTAGAGTGTGCTTTTCTTTAAATGAAATGGTGGGGCCGGGTGCGGTGGCTCACGCCTATAATCCTAGCAATTTGGGAGGCCGAGGCGGGTGGATCGCTCGAGGTCAGGAGTTCGAGACCAGCCTGAGCAAGAGCGAGACCCCGTCTCTACTAAAAATAGAAAGAAATTATCTGGCCAACTAAAAATATATAGAAAAAAAAAAATTAGCCGGGCATGGTGGCGCATGCCTGTAGTCCCAGCTACTCGGGAGGCTGAGGCAGTAGGATCGCTTGAGCCTAGGAGTTTGAGGTTGCTGTGAGCGAGGCTGACGCCACAGCACTCACTCTAGCCCAAGCAACAGAGTGAGACTCTGTTTCAAAAAAAAAAAAAAAAAAAAAAGGTGGTTAAGAACTAAAGGCACTGGGCTCAGACTGGGCAGGGTTCAAATCTTAGTACTGTTTCCAGGGTGTGTGGCCTTGAGCAAGCTTAGGAATGTCCTGAGCTCCAGTTTCCTTATCTTTTCAATGTGGATATAGTTAATTGGTTTTTCTTAGTGTGGTGCTTTAAGGACTTAATGAGATAATACACGTAAACGTCGTCATAGTATGTGGCACCCCTATAAGCGCTCATAAAATGGTGCCAATTATTATCAAACTAAGAACAGATACTACACTTGCTCTTAGCCAAAGGGCTGAGAAGTGATGTTGCCAGTTATTAGCAAGGTGGAGTGAGCTGTCTCCCCATGTCTCACAGTGGCTGTAAGAGAAAAGGACTATTAAAGTAAAAAAAAAAAAAAAATCTACATCTCTAGGTAGATATAGCTAGCTAGATATCTGTATCTCTCTATCTCTATCTCAATTCAAGGCCCAGAAAAAGATTATACTGTTCTGCATTCCCCAGGAAGCTCAGCATCAGGACTGTGGATGAAGAAATAAAGTCTTCTCAGCTCCAGACAATTTTTTTTTTTATCTCTAGATAGCTACAATATTGGGGACTTTCTATTCTATTCTTTGTGCCAGAGATCATATCCCATTTCATGGATGGGTTTAGGTCAATAAATAGGTCTATTTTTTGCTCATCAAAAGCTCCCAGACACAATTCATTTCAAACAAAAGTCACCACCCACCATCCTCCCTTTCATGCTCCTTGCCATGAAAATGGTCCTGGGAACACAGAGCTCCCGCCCCAGCCCAGGCGCACAGCAGGGAGGACGGCCTGCGAATTCTAACAGGCAGGCCCGAGCTAAGTAGCACAATTGTCTTGCAGGGGGGGTGATGGCAAAGGGGATGTACCCGCCCCCTTTCATTCTCTTCTGAAGTCAGCTGGTGGATTCCAAACGCAGCATTTCAGAGTGTGGTTATTTAGCTTGAAAAGGCTCTGAATTGACTAGGATGTCCCACGTGGCACTTTCTTGAACTTACTGGGCGTGCCTGAGGCTTTCTTGTAATCCAGAGAATGATTCTGAGGGGAGTCCAGCTTGTAGCCGTCTCTCGCAGCCTCAGACCTGGAATGGCAGTGTTTCCACAGGCCCTGCGTATGCTCAGGGGGGTTTCCAGAGAGGGGGGCACGTGCAGACAAATCCACGGTTTTCCTCGGGCTCATCAGAGACGGCTGCCATGCTGCAACTTCTCAGCTTGACCTCCTGGGACTGAAGTCTTCCACGGGACCAAGCTTCATGATTTCTGATACTTAACAGAAATCCCCAAATGCAGCAAAGGCCTTTCCTAAATCTCAGTATCAAGGCGGCAAAACCCTGAAAGGACTGCTCATCTCTGCTTTCAGGGACTTAGTCCCTCGGCTGAGCAGGGGAACAACAGATTTCAGTCCACCACATTTAGCTTCTTCGGAAGGAGATTCCATATTCTCAGAGCAATGCTGCAACCTGGGTGAGGCTTTGGGGGGAGGAAGGGAAGTTTGGAGAGGATGAGATACACATCTTTTAATAAAGGCCAAAACATTAAGTTGCAAAAGAGAAAAAAAAAATCATTTGGTTTCAGTCAGGCAACAGCATTGGATAATTATAGAATGGAGTGATTTGAGGATTAGGTTTCCTTCTTTAGAAAATTACTGGAAAACTACTGAACATGAGGGGACATTTAGGTCAGCTTAGCAAGTCACCTTGCAGTGGCATTTCCTCTGGGACATTGAGGTTTTGAGGTAACCTGGTGTAGTAGATGCTCATGGTACACACCCCCATCCCTATTCTAGTCTGGAGTGCCAACTCCCAGCCTCTGTGGGTGCTGGCTACCAGCTGCCCCCTTCTCCGGAGGAGATCTTTCCTTGGCTGAGGCTGCCATACCCAGACATATTGGGTAGTTACACTTCCCTCCCCACCTCACCTCCACCAGGCAGCCATGGACAGCGAAGGACTGAAATTGAGGGCACAAGAGCCCAGTCCCCCTTGCTTCTGGGCAGGACAACTCCAGAGCTCAGCATGGGATTGTGGAGGTTAGGTTTCACCTAAAACCACATTTTTTACCTGTTTTTTCTTCTTCCTTATTCTGCTTCCCTCATTCCCCTATAATTTTCACCTGAAAGCACTCTCTCACTAAATCACACACCCAAGAATCCCTGCCTCAGGCTCTGCTTCTGCGGAACCCAACCTAAGACACCTGGCTTATAAAGGAGGCAGAGGAAGCTGGTTGCTTTCTCCTGAGAGGTGGTGTTCCTTCTTTTCTCTCCCATAATGCCCCCTGAGTCAATTCCAACTCAATTGTGGGCACATGGAGGCTCCTTGTAGGATATAACTCTCCAAGATGCTTAAGTATAATCCCTTTAAGTTAAAAAAAAAATGTTGACTGCCTATGCCGTTGATTTCAGTTAGACTTTTTCATAAAAATGCCTAATCAGTGAGGCATAGGATTCTTAGAAGTCGTCTACTAAGAGTGACTCTCCTCCTCCCAACACTCTCACACAATTATCTAACTACTCTAGAAAATTATAATTTAGATTTTCATTTTGTGTGTTTCAAGTCTTTTTGCCAAAATCATGACTTTGAAACTCTTGAGTTTTCTCCTAGAGCTAATTATCTGTAAGTATATTAAAATGCCCTTTCCTTTCCAAAAAAATCTATTCATATAAACATTCCAAAAATGAAAGCTTCTTATTTAATATGTCAAGACTTTTATTCCGAGGAGTTTAATTTAATGTCAGTGGGAAGGAGCTTGAGCACATGAGTGGAGAGTGGTGGTAGAAATGGGTAAGAATTCAAGGGACAGTGGCTTTCTCCTGTATTGTTCGCCCCCTCTGTATTGTTCTATCTCCCGGTCAGAAGCGAATGTCTTATGATGGATTCCACAGAGGCACACTCCGAGACAATAATACGTGTGCAAAGGACTTACTAAGGAAGTATGAGGAGAAACTAGTAAGGAAGTGTGGGAAGTAGGGCAGGGAAGGAGAAGAAGCCAAACAGGGTAGCAGCAACATGGAAAGCCTCATTGAAATGGGGCCACTGTTTGAAAGCTGCCTGACAACAGGCCCCAAAGGAGGCCCAAAGTAGGAGTTTGGCCCCCCCCCCACCACCCAGTGGCCAGGTGTCCTCAGCAGAGGGCAGGTTCAGTCTGGACATTCAGGGGAGCTCAAGAGTGTAAATGACACCTCAGGGCTGTTTCCACAGGAGGGAGGAAACTGAGCTCTTGGTGTCCTTCACCCACCAGTCCTTTGTCAGAGGTCCCACAAGAAGAAAGAGGTGGGAGCCGGTGTTTCTGCTCTTTTTCTATGTGGGCAAAACAGCTTTCGTCGCCCAAGAGCAGTTGTCCATAGGCTGTCATGGGGGTAGCCTGTTCCAAGCTAAATAGAACAGAAGCTGGGAGAGGGGCACACAGGAATAGGAAAAGGGACCCCGCAGGATCTAGGTGGGACCCCGACAGAGTCTACTACACGGGGTCAACGGGAGGCAAGTGTGCAGAGGACAGGATATTTGATCCCAGTAGATCTGAACTTGAGGCACTCAAGCCAAAGAATGTGGTCCAGGTTGCACGTCAGTCAGCACATTGGCTGCTGCCAGATATCCCTGCCCACCTTGGCGACTGCATGGTGGTGGTGGCAGAGCTCCTACTTTGGGCCTCCTTTAGGGCCTATTATCAGGCAGCTTTCAATTAGTCAGGTTTCTGTACTGCCAGTTGGGGTGGAACAAATCAAGCCCATTGTAGACACAAATGCTTATAATTGTGGATGTAAATGTGTCTGAGTTGCTGAAGACTCTGGAAGCTGTGGCCTGAAGAAGCAAAACCAGCAGATTATCTGCTAAAAGTGCCTGAGGGCCCAATTGTCCAGGTGCACCAGCAAGCAGAGCAACCAGCAAGCAGAGCTGCCTGAAGAGTATGCTGGCCCTGTCACCTCCCCCAGATCTCAGTGGAAACTGTCTGGGACTCCAGGCAGGTGAGCACAGCTTACAGAGCACAGAGTGGACTTGGCACCAGGAAGAGAAAATTGGAAATAAAAGAGGTTGCTGATGGGTCTTTTTCCTTGTTCCAGAACGTTCCCTATGGACCAAAGCTGAAAACAAGAGTACTCCACATTCCGAAAAGAATTACTAAGGAGTAATATATGGAACCTGTCTTAGTCCACTCATGCTGCTATTACAAAATACCTTAGATTGGGTAATTTATAAATAATAGACATTTATTTTTCATGGTTCTGGAATCTGGGAAGTCCAAGATCAAGGCACTGGCAGATTTGGTGTCTGGTGAGGCTCACTCCCTGCTTCCAAGATGGTGCCTTGTTGCCAAGTCCTCCAGAGGGGACAAACCCTGTGTCCTCACATGGCAGAAGGGCAAAAGGGACTAGGGTACTCCTGTCAACCTATTTAATAAGGACACTAATCTCATTCATGAGAGCACTTCCCAAAATGTCTGACCTTTTAATACAATCACATTGGGTATTAGGTTCCAACATATGAATTTTGGAGTGACATATACATTCAATCCATAGCAGGACTCAACTAAGTTTCCTAGAATCAGCAAACATGAATACATGTCTGGTTAAATTTAAATTTCAAATAAACAATAAATTACTTTTAGTATAAGTATGTTCTAAATATTGCATGGGATATACTTATATCAAAAAATTAGTCACGAAATAAGAATGTCCCATGCAATATTTAGGACATACTTATACTACAAATCATTTGTTCTTTATCTGAAATTTAAATTTAACTGTTAAGTCCTGTATTTCATCTGGCAACCCCAGGCCTAATGTTTCCAATCCAGGGCTTATCAAAATGCAGCAGAAGCATCTCTGCTTCTACCTGGTTACAACCCAGCCCCACTGTCCCTCCTGTCTATATAATGAGAAAATTGGAGTAGGAGGTTATCAATGTCAACAGTCTTGTGGGAGGAGCACTGTGGGGGTGGGGTGGAGAGAGGAAGAAAGAGAGAGAGAGAGAGATTTTCCCTATCCTTCCATGCAGAGGAGAAAAGGAGGTTTGCATTTTCCTGTCTAAAGCAAAAAACGTGCAGAGCCCTTGAGAGCAAGCGTAAGGCTGGAGGTAACACTGCTCCGCAAGAAGAGATTTTTATTCTCCATTTGAGTAGTGACCTTGCGGATTGGCCCCTGTGCCTACTGAGCAGGGGAAAGAGAGCAGGAGCGGGGAGGTGGAGGACAGGGAAGCTGACTACTCCCACCATTTGGCCTGACAAAGATGAGCCTGTCAGTCAAGGGGATGCTGCACAAGGTGGCTGAGCTTACACTGGTGCTTCGAAGCACTGCCCCAGAGGGGTGCCTGCTAGATGAGGGATCCTAGCAGCAGAGGTCATGGGGAGCACCCTGGGAGGGTCTGGAGTGCTGGGGGCTGTGGAAAGGTGGAGATGGAGCTGGACCCCCTACTTCAGGAAACCATGGCATAGGGAGAAACTTCAAGCCTCTGTGAAGAACCCACCCTTGTGCCTGTAAGCACTTGCGGGCCCAACACTGGGTCTTGAGGTCTTGGGGGCCAGAGGTGAAGGCCAGAGAAGGAGCCGTAGTCAACAAGAAGAGCCAGTCTCACATGGCCAAGTAACCATGATGATGGTTCCACTCTCCTTCCCTGCTGCTTCTGCTATTCCTCAGCTGGAGAAGCTCAGAGAGGTGGTGCCCAGAGGGAGGCAGAGGGTGTGTGCAAGGCAGGCACCCTCCCCTTCCCCTCTCTGTGCCTTCAGCAGCAGGCCTGGTGGGAGGCGGGTGCGGAGAGCTTGGAAGTGAACACAAAATTGAAATTTAAAACTGATCCACACCAATTTTAATAATGAAAATTGATGAAACAGTTTGGAATTTCCCCAAGATGTTGTTAAGAGACAGAAACTGTGGATTTGATAAAGTAGGAGTAAAAGCAGAAGTGGGAAAAAGTAGACCTCTTTTATATCTATACTCTGATGTGAAAAAGTGCTCAATAAACCAATTCTATCTAGCAAAATGGAATCCAAGAAGGGTAGAATTTCTCTAATAATGTTACGACTGGAGCTGCCAGACCTGCTGCCCACGGAGGAGATGCGATCTAGTCACCCTCGCCTGCCAACACTGCGTGGTGAGAGGGTGAGGTGGAGTGGCACCTCCACCATGCTGGTGCTGCCCCAAGAGTCCTCCTTACTGAAAATTCACAGCCACAGCCGAGCCCGGACAGGGAAGCGAGGAGCCCCCTGAGACCTTACCCTCAGACTGAGAGTGGATTTGAGAGTGTGTGAATAACAACTGAATGAATGTAGGTCATTTTTAAATGAAGTTTTGCAAATGGCTTGGTGCAACCAAGGAAAGTTTAAGTTGGCAAACTGCACCAGTTATCATTTAAATCATCCCTCTTTGATATTTTGGAACTATTTCTGCTCATATTTAACATTGATGTGAGTGTATGTATACACAAATACATTTCTGTAAAAAATGCTCTCATTGTGATGAATTCTGCTTTTTTCTTCCAGTTCTGATTACATTATGATGAATAAAAGTTTCTCAGTGGAGACTCTGCCAACAGCTGTGCTGATGCTGTATGAGGCAGACTTGGACCCGGTTCACTTTTCCACGCCTGCGTTTGCCCTGTAGGGCTTAGTGTGGTAAGAACTTGCCTATGTCAGTGAAATGTGAAGCCCTGACTCACAGGTTGCTCCTTGGAAGCAGTCGCGATGAAGAAAGCCAGCCTCATTTTTCCATAGTCGATTCCAGCTGACAATCCTTGCTCTAAGCTCTGCTTTCTCCATCCCCTTTCCACCATGTCAGACACAATGCCTTACTGGTCTTGCTGCAGAAGCTGTCAGAAATATTTTTCCAGCTTGCTAATCCATGATTTTTTTTTAAATTTTGGATAAAAATATTCAAATTGATCTTGCAAATCAGAGTTACAATAACCAGTCCTTTCCAATATGCCATTATTGCCACAGTCAAAATGGACTATCAGAAGTTTGCAAGTGTGAAGGCAAGAGGCAGTATTTTGAAACCATAGTTGTACTGAGTAGTATTGAGTATGGAGGTTGAAAGCAAGGTTAGCAAGCTTCTCTTTTTCCTGACTGGCATAGTTAGGTAGGGTGTTTTTAGGAGAGGATTATTGTTAAATAACCTCTATCTTCTGTAGCTTTGTGACCTGGAGAAAATTACTTAACCTCTTTGTACCTTAGTTGTATCATATTTAATGAGGATAATAATAGTATTTACCTCTTAAAGTTGGTGTGGAGATTAAATGGCCTTTTATATTTCTATATCTAGGTACAGGTATAAGCCCAGACAAAGACACAGATATAAATATCTTAGATCTATTCCTAGGACATGGAAAACTCTCAATAAATGTTACTATTTCTATTACTGCTATTATTATTATTATTAGTTTTCAAAAGAGCAGGAGGCAGTATGGCATAGTAGAAAGAGTACACATAGGTTTTAGAGAAAGTGAATTCTCAAGTCATGGCTTTGGCATGTGCTATGAGAGCTTGGACAGGAGAATGACTTCTCTAAGGCTAAGTTACCACATCACCAAATGGGTAAAATCATATCCATGGTGCAGCATATTCAATGAGGATAGTGAAGATTGAATTAAAAAATGTTTATAAAGTGCCTGGCGCCTATATATTAGCCCTTCCTCTGTTTTCAGAGGGCCAGTAAAAGACATTGAGTTTGCATTTTTGCATCTATTTCTTTGTCCTAACACATTTCACTCCTGTCTTCCGTCATTTTGAGGAGATAAAATACATAATTTTTCTGTACCCAACTCCACCTAATTCTCCTGTGGTAAGATTAACGTATCAATTGTACTCAAATAATCAAGCTGAAATGACTCATCTTTGTTTTCTAATACCAGCTGAGTCTAGCCAACTATTTTAGTGAAGATTATGAGCCCAGGTGAACAGGTGAGAGAGATTCTGCTTTTCCTCTCAGGACCTTCCACTGCAATAGCACAGGCCAGGCCAATGCCTCAGTTGACCCCAGATGGTTTGACCTGAGGGCCCTCCCCCAGCTTAGGAAACACTTGGGACACCCTGGTGGATAAGAAGCGTAGCCACTCTGTACATTCTCTGCTAGAGGAGCTCTGGGCAGGTGAAGGGGAATCAGTGGTGCCGCACTCTGGCTGTACACTGCGATCACCTGGGGAGCTTTGAAAAATCTTCACGCCCAGGCTCCACCCTGGGCAATAAAATCAGACTTGTAAAAAGATATCTAAGTGGCTTTGATATGCTACTGAGATTGAGAACTACCATCTTTAGCAACTCAACTCAGACCTTCACTCAGTGGGAAAATGCTTTTGTAAATAAATGCCCTTTAACAGAACTTCATAATTATATCTATTTAACATGCAATAACTGTTCTTGTTTTGTAGGTTAACAACCTATTTTGAAAACTCTAATAAATTTTATTGAAGTATTAATTTACATAGAATAAAATGCATCTACTTTAAGTGTGTAGTTCAATGAATTTTGACAGATATATACACTCATGTAACTGCCACCATAATCAAGACATAGAACATTTCTGTCATACCAGAAACTTCCCTCGTGTCCCTTTGCAGTCAACCTTTGCCCTACCTCAACCTCCTGTCTCAGGAAATCAATGATCCGTTTCCTGTCATCCCAGATTAGTTTTCCTTATAGTAGGACTCCATATAAATGGGATCATACTGTATATATACTTTTGTGTCTGTCTTCTCTTGCCATTCATCCATGTTGTTGTACGTATGATAGTTTATTCTTTTTATTGCTAAGTTATATTCCATTCTATGACTATATCACTATTTGTTTATTCATCACCTGTTGATGGACATTTACCCACTTCTTTTTAGTACCACTTTTTAAATTGTAATTCTTTCTGTACTTTTCCTCTCACAGCTATTTTGTAGTAAAAACAGAGAAGGTAATATTTCACCAGACCTCAATTTTCTGTGAATTCCTGAATTGGGTCTAAGCAACGTATTTAGAGGTAATTGGGAAAATGATAAAATTGCTCTCCCCAATATAAAATAGAGTTACCCAGCCATGCCATCTGTTTTCCTGAGCTTTCAGAGCCATTGGCTTATGTGAAGCCACAGGCATTGTTTGCCCTAGATTGTTTCATTGATCCTGGGTTGCTATTCATTTCATTTTGGTCAAGCTCAGTTATTCACCAAGAATTAAAGTGACTCATTTCATAATCTTTCTTTGGCCTTTTGCACTTAACTTTTGTGTTTATTAATATTACAACAAAAGAATGGACAGGTTCAGCTTTGTAGCTGATTCATAAAGCCCTTAAAACATCTCCAATATACTAACTATTCCCCAGCGATAGTTTTGTAAAGCAGGCTTGTGATATACACACATATGCGTGTATATTATATATGTGTAAATGGGAAATATATTAAATATATATACATAATATATATGGAAATATATGTAAGATATGTGTATAAATCTCTGTACATTCTTTTTATTTTATATTAGAAAACATAGACATTACTATGACAATAAAACTTTTTAACATTATTTTTACTGGCTGCATATTAATCTTTTGTGTGTATGTATCATAATTAGCTTAATTATTCTTCTGTAATTAACTTTTAGGTTCTACTTTTTTCCCTAATATAAAAATGCTCCAAAGAACAAATGTGGGCACAGACATTTCTCTATATTGCTTTCTTTGTCTTAACTACTCTATTTTGATTTTTTTAAAAAAGCACTTGACACCATGACCTTGGATTTTCTTTCTTTCCCTCTACAGTGAATAGATGTCTATGCTAGATCACTGATATAAATATTCACTTCTAGGAATTTTTCTGATGTCTAGGAACTCTGGAGAAAATCCAATGGCATTTCAGTACTCTTGGACTTAATATTACAAAGACTATTGCTTTTCAACTGTTTTAGCAAGCCCTCTATCATCAAGCCAAAGCTCATCAATGTTAAGGGTGATATCCTGTATCATAAATTTCAATGTGTCCAAGGGGATTCTAGCTCAGGCCATGGTTCAACAGAATGTAGAATTGGATGATAGTGAAACTCGACATTCTGGAAACATTTGCAATGATAGTCAATAACAAATAATTTTTATTCTATAAAATTTCAAACATCTGGTCATTTTGTTGTAGCAGGTGAATTTATTTTACTCATATTATTTACAAATTAAAAAGGCCAGCATTTGTTCTATAGTATTAAACAGAAGATTTAAATCAATGCATAGGATATTCATGTTCCTGGTTATAGCTAGTCATGGACAGACTTCCCCAATGATAATTAAGTTTATTCCAAAATCTTGTTCTGTTGCGTTCAACGGATTTTTCCTGAGGGCCTCAGCAGGTAGAGACAGTCACTGGGTAACAAGTGTATTTACATACAATGTATATGCTCTAGGAAACAGATTCTTAGGCACTAATTGAGGTAAAGTAGCATTCTTTTTCTAATCTCAGAACTGTAGTTTATTCTTACATCTTCTCTTTTTCATCACACTCTTTGCTGGTAGGGTCAGTATTGTGGAGATGGAGATAAATGTGGGGCCAGTGGCCAGGAAGCTACTAGAAATATCTACTTTTTTGGTATATAATTATTGATAAACTATAGGACATACATAAGAAGATCAAACATACTTCCCAGGTTCAAAAAGAACCCCTTGGAAACAAAAAGTATGAGAAATTCCTGAAAGAAGACTGCTAGAGAAGACAATATCCTAATTCTTTATATGAACTGATATAACTCCTAGGTTCATCCCCAAAGACTACATGGGTGGAAAAGACCCAAAGAAGTACAGCAAAGGCTTTGAGAACTGAAAAGCAATATAAATCCCTGTCAAAATCCTAGATCAGTACCTGAGTGAAACATGTATGAGTCAGGCCCAAACAGTACAATGAAGGTTTTGAAAGCTGAATTGACATTGAAATTACCAACCACAAAAGATGAGGAAGAACCTGCAGTCTGACCCACACTGAGCTGATTGCCTGCTGTAACAACAACAATAACTACAGAACCCCAATCATCTCCTGAGGGTTCTAATAGGGCCCATAATCTCACAACATAATATTCTCAATGTCCTAAATAAAGTACAAAAACAAATTACTCAACAAAAAGATCCAGGAAGATCAGCCAAAATTTTTAAAAGGACTATCCAATGTTAAACATAAAATTACCCAGAAGTTAGAATTATCACAAATTTAAAAACAGTTATTATAACATAATCAAATTCAATGAGTTAAAGGAGAACACTCTTGAAATGAATGGAAAGATAAAATATCTCAGCACAAAATAAGAAACTATAAAAAAGAAATAAGTATAAATCTAAGAAGTAAAAAGTACAATATATGAAACAAAAATTCACTGATTGAAATCAGTAGCAGAGTGGAAATAACAGGTGAGTCAGTGAAGTTAAAGATATATCAAGAGAAATTATCAAATTTGGACAACAGAGAGATAAAATATTTTTAAACATAAACAGGGCCTCAGGGACCTGTGGGGCAACATCAAATGGTCTATTACTCATGTTATTGTAGTCCCAGAAAATTAGGAGAATGAGGTTTTTGCAGAAAAAATGTTTGAAGAAATATTATCTGAAAACTTCTTGGTGAAAGATGGAAAATATATACCATGCAAACACTAACCAAAAGAAAAGTGAAGTGGCTATATGAATATCAAACATCATAGGCTTCACAACAAGAAAATTTCTAGGGATAAAAAGGGACATCACATAGTGATAAAAGGGTAAATTCACTAAAATGAAATAATATTTACTTGAAAAGATAGCTTCAAAATATATGAGGCAAAAACCAATGGAACTGAAATTAAAAATAAACAAATCCACACAAATATACTGAAAGATTACCCTGAAAGACTTACTAGTCTTATAGTTAGTTACTAATAGAATGACTAGACAGAAAATTTGCAATGATACAGAAGGCTATAACAGTACTATCAACCAACATGAATCAATCAGCATTTATAGGACACTTTACATAACAACAATAACAACAAAATTCACATTTTGTTTAAGTGCACTTGGAATATTCATCATAGTATATCACATTCTGGGCAGCATAAAATTTAAAAGAATGGAGATAATGCAAAGTATGTTCTCTGAACACACCACGTCTAAACTAGAAATTGATAACTAAAAGGTATCTGTAACATTCCTGAATATTTGGAAATTAAACCAAACACTTCTAAATAACAAATGGGTCAAAGGTAAAGTTTCAAGGGAAATTAGAAAATATTTAATAGAATAGGATGAAAAAGAAATACAACATATCAAAATGTGTTTTGTTTTGTTTTGTTTTGTTTTCAGACCTCCACCCCCACTCTATCAAAACTTGTGATAAGCTGCTAAAGCAGTGCTTAGAGGGAAATTAATAGCATTAAATGTTTGTATTAGAAAAGAAGAAAAGTCTCAAGTCAATAATCTAGGATACCTACTTAGGAAACTAGAAAAAGAAGAGTAAATTAAACACAAAGCCAGCAGAAGGAAGGAAATAATAATAAGAGCAGACATCAATGAAATTGAGCAAGGAAAATAATAGAGAAAATCTATGAAACTAAAAGCCAGTTCTTTGAAAAGATCAACAAAATTCATAAACTTCTAGCCATATAACAATAAAATAGAAGACATAAGCTACTTATATCAAAAATGAAAAAGTCTATATCACTATAAACCCTACAGATATTAAAAACAAAATAAGGGAAAAATAAATAACTCTATGACCAGACATTTGACAACTTAGATAAGATAGAAATAGTTTTTGAAGACACCAAAATTTACTCAAGCAAAAATGGATAACTTAAGAGTCCTGTTTTTATAAAAAACATCAAGTTTGTAATAAAAAAATCTTTTTAACAAATAAAAATCCATGCACAGATGTTTTCACTGGAAAATTCTACCAGATATTTGAAGAAGAAATAATACCATTTCTACAAAATTTCTCCCAGAAACTAGAAAAGCAGGGAATAAAATACATTTTATGAGGATAGCATTACCTTGATACCACAACCAGATAGATAGATTACAATAAAACTACAGACCAATATCCCTCATGAAAATAGACATAAAAACCTTCAACAAAAGTTTAGCAAAAAGAATTCAGCATGGTATACAAAAAGATAATCAATCATGATTAAGTAGGGTTGATCCCAAGAATACAAGTCTTGTTTAACATTAGAAAAATCAATCAATATAATTCATATTAACAGATTATTGAAGAAAAATCATATCCTATTAATATATTCAGAAAATGCACTTATAAAAATTTAACATTCATATGTGATAAAATTCTTGGCAGACTAAGAATAGTGGTGAACTTCCTTAATATGGTAAAGGGCATCTATGAAAAACTTAACAGGAAACATACACATAATGGCAAATTTCCAAATGCTTTCCCCTTAAGATCAGTAGCAAAGCAAGGATGTTTGCTCTCATAAGTCTTATTCAGCATTGTACTGGAAGTCCTAGGCAATACAATAAAGTGAGTAAAAAAAAAAAAGGTATATGAGTAGAAAAGAATGAAATAAAACTATCTCTTCCACAGATGGCACAATAATCTAGAAAATAGAAAATAATCTAGAAAATAAAATCTAGAAAATAAAAAGATTCTTCAAAAAATTCTAATGCAAATATGTGAGTTTAACAATTTCACAGGATACAAGTGAGTTTAACAATCACAGGATTCACATTGAATATACAAATATTAAACATATTTTGACATCTAGCAAGGAACAATTGGAAATAAAAATTTAAAACAATGCTATTTATAATTTAGTCTAATTAAATTTGCATAGAATCTCAATGTTGATAGCTACAAAACATTGATGAAAAAAGAACTAAAAATCTGAAAGATATTGAATATCTTTTCGTATGTTTATTTGCCATTTGTATATATTTTCAGTGAAATGTCTGATCATGTTTTTTGCCCATTTGTTACACTTGATCTTAGCCAAAAGGCTGAGAAGCAATTTTGCCCATTTTCTAATAGAATTGTTTATTTATTATTGAGTTTTGAGAGCTCTGCACATATTGTAAATATTATTCCTTTTTAGCAAGTTAATTTTAAAGTATATGTGGAAATGCAAAGAAACTATAACAGCTAAAAGAATTTCAAAAAAGAAAAACATTGGAAAAAATCACAGTACCTGATTTCAATACATACTATAAAGTCACAGCAATGAAGATAATGTGGTATTGGTGAAAAGACAGACACATAGATCAATGGAATAGGAAGGGTGTCCACAAATAGACTCACACAAATCTGGCTAATTGAATTTTACAAAGGTATAGAAGTAATTCAATGAAGAAAGGATAGTCTTTTCAATGAATGATGTTGGAGCAACTGGACATCTATATGCTGAAAAACAAAATCAGAACCTCAACCTTAGAGGGAATTCTTTCAATTTTATCCCACATATGAGTGATTATAGAAGTTTTATGCATAATTGCTCAAAATTGGAAATGACCCAAACGTCCTTATGCTCGTGAATGGATAAGTAAACTGTGTTGTAACCATACAATGGAGCGCTACTCGGCAATAAAAGGAAACAAGCTATTGATACGAGCAATAATGTGGATGAATCTTATATGTATTATGATGCATGTAAGAAGCCTCATTTACAAGGCTACATGCAATACTATTTATATGATATTCCGGAGTAAATAAAACTATAGGATCCGGCGTTTAAGGGTGGGGATGGTTTGAGTGTAGAAGGGAAGCATGAGGAATTTCTAGAGGGGATGAAGCTATTTCGTACCTTTACTGCAGTGATAGTCATACAACTCTGTATATTTGTCAAAGTTCATAGTGTAATAAACTTCCAGAAAAAGTGAATTTTACTGTATGTAAATTTAAAAAATAATTTTGAAAATGGCAACCTAAATAGGTCTGTTGTTCTCAATCATTCTCTCCACCCCATATTTCCTCATCCATACTACGTAAGTGGAAAACTGGGACAGGGAGCGGGGGAGAATTGCTGCAGTCCTGAGTCACTGGCCTAGCAGGGAGTGCTGTCGTGTGTTCTCTCCCCTACAGGGTGCTCCATTAGAGTGATGTGCAGTCGGTTGTCTGTCTGTACCACATTTGCTAAATTTGCCGTCCTGTGTCTTTTTGAATAGGTGGAGAAGAGAACTAAAGAGATTTTGGTGTGGACAGAGATGGCAGCCACAGAACACCCTGCACCTCCACTCCTTGGTGTAACATGGAGAAGTGAGTTTACCCTGGCTGTGGCTGAGTTGTTTTTCTGCTACCCATCCAGAAGGAAGAGGAATCTAACAGCAAGAGGCTATGGGAACTGGCAGTATGAAAGGGACTTTGAACATGTAAGAGAAATAAAATAATGATGCAATGGGGTGTAACTGCTACAACTGGCAATGCAATGCCAGGGCTGGTGACAAAAATGGATTAATCAGATGAGGGGTGCAGCTAAAGGAAAGTCAAGGGGGTTAGTTTTCTACCCATGTGAGTTCCTATGAAACTTCTCAGTAGAGAGGCTCTGCAGGTAATTAAAATCCAGGTTTTGGATTTTTAGGAGAAGCCTTGGGCAAGAGAAGACTTTTAAGATGGCTTAATTTTCAGCACCATGCCATTATTACGGGCTTCAGTTTGGAGTGAGCCTTCCTTGTCTCAGTCACACTGAGCCTCATCCTTTCTTATTTCTTTCCTCCTCTACCATGGTCCCTCTTAGTGTCTTATAAAACAAACAACCAAGCCAAACCCAACCAAAACAAACCTAGGAGACTGGTAAGGGGGCTGCAGGACAAGACAGCCCCTCTTTGTTGTAGCTGCCCTTTCTTCACAAATCTACCTACCCCCATTTCTGTTTTGCTAAACTGAATATGTGACTGAAGTTTTAAAGCAGACTGGACATTTTAAATGGCCAAACCATTGCAAAGTATAGAATCTTCCCAAGATAAGTGACAGGAAAAGAGATTCAACAGAAAATGGTCAAAGAGAATGCCTGGAGAAAAATAAAATAAAATGGTTTCACACTTGTGCCCCCTGCCGAGTTCAGACTGTTCAACAGACCTGCTTTATATAGATGGTTTTGCATCAAGCGCCTTTAGAAGGTGGTAGTCATGACAGATGAAGAGCAGTCCTCCTTTCAACTGCTCTCGGGCTTCAAAGTTCTTGTACTCCAGGATTCCGTTCCAGACATAGAAAATGTTTCTTAGAGCAAGAGAAGTTATAAGATTGATTACAGTCAGTCTTGGGTGCAATTCTGAGGCACTATATCAGGATTTTAAACCAGGTCTGCCTTTGACTTTTAGAACACAAGACAACACATTGATGCTGTTAGTTTATCTAGAATTCCCATTTTGAAAGCAGGAATTGAAATGCACTGAGTGACTACAATGTGTCAGGACTATGTTAGCCCTGAATATGTACTTTGGCTTATGGAATTCCCACAAATGTGTAAGGTATAGATCATGATAAGAAGGTGAAAACTGAAACTACAGAGTGGCAAATTAAAGCCTCAGATCTCCTTTCTCAGTTTGTTTAAAACAACAACAAAGCATTTTTTTAAATCCACTACTGCCTCTGATCTAGCTCTCTCCTTTCATTCGCCAAACGTCTTGACAGAGTGGAGCTGAAGCTGCAAAGAACTCTCTTAAACATTTGGGGATGAAAGGTCTCACCAAGTGCCAAGTGTTGGGACAGTTTGCTGTTTGTTCAGTTGAACAGCAGATAAAGTATGTGTTTTGCATTTATGGAAATTCCTCTCTTAAACAGTAGAATGACACTCAGCATGCTGTGATGCTCATGTGATAACAGACCCACAAGAAGTGAGACTGACAAAATAGTTGATTCACATTTCCCATCTCTCCCTGACTTTGACATAGCTACTGTCTATGCACTGCTCATATGCCCTCAGCAATCATAATTGCTGTACACAAGAATCATTTTTTCTGCAAACACCTGTGACTCACAGTCTGAGGGCTTTCTCTGATAGCAGGAGCAAGCTTAGCCCAAGCTTAGCTGGGGCAGGCTGGAGGTGCCCAGGAGTTCATGCCCTGAGGAGCAGCCCTCACTTAATTATGGACAGATGTTGGAGGATTACAAACCCCAACTTCCTCATCCCTTGTATAGAACACTCTGCAATTTTTATGCAGTCTCCAGAGGACCCTTGCAGGGTCATCATTTGGTCACAGCAATATCCTGCTCCTTAATACATCCTATATTAGCTTCCTTCTCTTCCCTTTCTCACTTGCCCTCTTCCTTACCAATGCTTCCTGCTATCACCTCCCAGATAGACTATATGTACCCAATCCTTGTCCCAGAGTCTGCTTAGTGGGAACCCATCCTGAGTCACATATACTTAGGATGGTGGAATTTCCCACAGTATTAAAATTGTTTTTTTGTCTCTTATTCTCTCTCTCTCTTTAAGTTTATAATCATGTATGTTCCACATGCATACAGTGAGACACTGTTGTCTAAACAGAATCATGCTTCATTAGTTGCAAGTTATGTTTCCCTGCTGAGTATGTCATCTCTGTTACTCTCCAGGTACACTCACAAAGGCCATCTTCATGTCCCAGCATATGTTGCACAACTTCCCCTCTCCTTTTGTTCTTTAATGCTTCTTTGTGCTAGTAGCCTCTTTTGGTTTACCTGATTCTGGGGAGCCATTTCAAATTGTTCGAAAAGTTTCAAATGGGGAATTGTGTGCTCTGTTCTTCCTCCCATTATGCTACGGTTAAGTAAATACAACAGAGTGACAAACAGGCTGATTGTCCCTGGTCGTTCACAATGAGAGCAGACGGGCAGTGGTGGGCAGCAGTGCGAAGTGATGTGGCATCTGTCTAGAGAGAAAGAAATGACTTGACATGATTGATTTCCACCTTTTCAGGAGGGTTATGGGGGTGGGGGTGATGAAAGCCGTGTTTCCTAGAATTCTATTTCCCAGTTAGTCAATGAGAGAGTATTGAGCAACCCAACACTGTACAAGACATCCTGGGCATCTTTGAAGCCTTGGCCACCATTCTCTAGGTCACATTTTGATGGTGTTAAGTCTACTTCGCACACAATCAGTTGTCCACTTTTAGCAAGAAATTGTGTCACTTTTATATAATGACACTTTACAGTCACCTCTGCCATCAGAGGAAATCAATGTCCTTTCAAAATTCTTCTCCATGTGAAGAGTAGACCAGCTCTGACTGTATTTGCATTAGCACTGGGGTCTCCAGTCCCTGGGCCCTGGACTGGTACCGGTCTATGGCCTGTTAGGGACTGGGCCACAGAGCTTCACTGCTCCCCACCTCCACTGCACCCCCATCTGAGGAAAAATTGTCTTCCATGACACTTAGGAAGGGAGAGGTGGGTGCACAGCAGGAGGTGAGCAGCATATGAGGGAGCGAAGCTTCATCTGTATTTACAGCCACTCCCCATCGCTGGCATCACTGCCTGAGCTCCTCCTTCCCCTCCACACCACACCCCCCGTCCATGGTAAAATTGTCTTCCATGAAACCAGTTCCTGGTGCCAAAAAGGTTGGGGACTGCTGCAGGGCACTGAGTTGTATCTAATGCAACTTTCCTGTTTTATCCATTCATTTGATAAATGTTTACCAAGAATTTACAATGTGTCAGGAACTATATTAGGTGATGAGAATGTGAAGATGAGCAAAACCAACCTGAAGTAACAGTTAATAGGACAGACAGACAATCAAATCATGGAAAGCACTTGTGTGATTGAGCTGCTCTCTTGGTCCCCAGCGCAGCACAGCCCAGGTCAGCACTGCCTGTGCCCACCCTCACCTTCCAAATGACCTGAAGATACTTGAGAAATGGATGCTTCTTGTTGTATGCCATGGAGCCTTTGTGATCGTCACACAGCACTAGTTGACCAACACATTACCCTTGGCAGTTGCAAAGAGTTAATCTTCCCTAAGAGTGATCCAGGGAAAACAAATGTCCTGGTTTCACTCTCTTCTCTCCCTTCAACATCCTTTCAGAGCTGGAGGGCAAGGAAGACCATTAATGTAGTCCAGATAGATTAGGTTTTTGAGACAGAGAATAGGGAGGCGAAGGTGGAGGGTGGATCTGGAGGGGAAATGGAGATTAATTTTTAGAGACCTAAAAGATAAGTAAAAGTTAACTAGTAAAGGGAGCAAGTTCTAGGCTGACAGTATAGCATGTGCAAAGGCCCTTGGTTAGGAGGCAGCATAGTGCTTTGGAGAAACAGAGAGAGGCCAGTGTGTCAGCAAGGTAGGGAAGAGGGGGAGACAGTCACTAATGAGAGTGGAAAGGTAGGCAACAGCCGATGCTTTTGCCCCTTCACAGGACAAGCAAATTATTTTGGGCTGCATCTTACAAGGGCTTTCAGCAAGAGTAGCGGGTAACATAATTTTGTTTACGTTTTTAAAAAGACAACTCTGGCTGCCGGGCCAGTGATGGGAAGGGAGATGAAGGAATATGAGGGGGCTGGTTAGGAAATTGTTATATTTTACATCCCTAAATATTGAGTTGTTGCTGCTGAGCCAAGCGACTGCATCAGCTACCTGTAGCACTGAGGTATTATGAGTGCCAGGGGAAGGGCACTTAGGCAAAAGTCAGGACAGAAATAACAAGAATTTTTTCAAGTGACAGAACAGAAATGAGGCTGGCCCCTGTGGCCTGCATGCAGGAAACAGTCTTTTCTAGCCAGAGAGACCTGCGTCAGCACATAGTTTCACACAAAGCCCCCGAGTGATTAAGGAGGAATGCTCAGCTTCAGAGGAATCCACCTGTCCACAGGGCCTGAAAATGATGACTCAGGGCCTGTGAACTCTGCCACTCAGCTTTCTTCCCAGGCTTGTTTGAAGGATGCATTTCATTTGCTCTTTCTCTTTGGCTCTCCAGCAATTGCCAGAGCAGAAGGAAGTTTCAGGGAGGCCCAGGTTCAAAACTTCAGGGCAGACTCCTTCATCTCACCTCCCTCCCCAGCTGCTGCTATTGTTGCTGCTGCCGCCACTATGCTCTCGTTGCTCCGTGACGGGCTGGTCACAGCAGTCTGCAGTTCCCTGTGGGACCTCTATGTCCTCTGCTTAGCAGTCATTCCTGAGCCTCTGGTAATTGCCTGCCGATAGGGAGGGAGGGCAGAAACTGAGAAATCTGCGCGGACCACGACTCTCCAATTCCTCATTTCCCTCTCACGCCTCTTTTTGCACTTATCTCTCTCTGCCTTTCCTGTTTTCTTTTTTCCCCCTTGCTCTATTTGCCTCCAAAGGAATAACCCATTTCTCTCCAATTTCCTGAATGCGATAATCATTTCTGCCAGGCCCAAGAGATGATCAAGTTAATGAAATTCCTGTCAATAAAAAGCAGACATTTATTAAATGGAAATTATACTTAAAGATGACAGAGAGCATCACTCAAGGCTAAGGTTCAGGAGAATAAAGAAATTATTTTGAGGAATGTTTTGTTTGGGAAGATTTGTATTAAGCATCAACACGTGCAGTACACAGACTCTTTGCTTTAGGAGCAGGTGGAAGGGGTGGCTGAGTTCAGGGCTAAGGAGCCCAGAATCTGCAGTCTGACTGAAGCCTGTCTGTGCTGTGGACTACATGTGTTACCTGGGGAAGGTTACTTAGTCTCTCTGCCTCTATTTCCTCATCTGAGAAATGGGAATAGCTATAAAATTCTACTTACAGAGTTTTTATCAGATGAAGAGAATGAATTTATACTATATGCTCAAGACAATGGCTGGCAGGTAGTAAACATATTCTAAATGTTTGCTGTTAGTATTAGTCTAAAGTAAGGCCAGTGACAAAGAGTTAATCCCATTTTACAAATTATAAGATTAATGAGGTTCCTTTCAGAAAGAAAAATAAAACTCAAGAATTCCGTTGTTTTTTTAGACCATACATTAAAAAAAATTAAAGTAAAATAGAAACCACAAATGAAAATGTAAATACTATAATTATTCTATATAATAGCTGTAAGGTTTGAAATAAAATAAAGATGATGATGGCAAGTTAGCTTAATTGAACATACAGCACGTCCCCTGCCGCCAAATCATCAAACATTTTATTTTTCTGGTCACCTCCTAAAATGTTCTGTAGAATCTTAAAATGTATCTCTTGTTGGCTACTCTAGCCTTGTTCCCATCACTGGGTAGAAATATTGCTTTCAGAAGTGATTTAGTTGAGCAGTAGCTGAGACACAGCACAGGTGATAGGCATCTTTAAGGGCACAGTCTTGGGCCTTGTTCATCTATATATCTCCTGGTCCCTTGGCAGATGCTACACAATACTGCTATGTGGGTATCCAACACTCAGTGATGGTGAATGAATGACAGCATATTAAGTGAACACAAACACTTGGGGTGAGTATTCTTAGCAGAATACACGTATACATGCATACAGAGATAACTAATGATTATTAAGCACATGTTGTATACAGTTGCTATGTTAAAAACTTTACCTCACTTTATGTTCATTACAACCAGTTGGGTAATATTTCATTGTATAGATGAAGAAACTGAGATTTATAGAGGTGGAATAAGTTCTCATACAGCCTGTAAGTATTTGAGCCGAAGTTCAAATCCAGACTATCTCCAATGTTTGTGTGCTTTACAAATACATTATAAAGTGGAATGAAAGGAGAGCGTGTTTGGATTTTGCATTACTAGAAAGGAAATACTTGAAGCTGGGTCATTTATGATGACAAGAGTTTTATGTGGCTTGCTTGGCTCATGGTTCTGCAGGCTGTACAAGAAGCATGGCTCCAGCATCTGTTTTTGGTGAGGGCTTCAGGGAGCTTCCAATCAAGGCAGAAGGCAAAGGGGAAGCAGGTGTGTCACATGGCAAGAGAGGGAGCAAGAGAGGGAGGAGGACGGAGCAGATTAGGTTAAACAACCAGCTCTCCTGCAAACTAACAGAGAGAACTCACTCTTTCCTGTGGGGAGGGCTCCAAGCCATTCAGGAGGGATCCCTATGACCCAAACACCTCCCACCAGGCCCCACTTCCAACACTCGGGATCAAATTTCAACATGAGATTCAGAAGGCCCAAGTATCCAAACTATATCAGAGGTGATTTTTTTAAAATGAAGTATTGGTAAAGTCACATGAAACACAAAAATATGTCTCTGGCAAAAGGCAGAGATAATTTAGAATCTGTTCTGTGACATAAAAGTATTGTAACAGTATGTTTGTAAGTTATTGCTGCATAACTAAGCACCTTGAAACTCAGTGGCTTTCATAAAAATAAAATGTTTATTATTATTCAGGCATTTGTAGGTCAGCTGGTGTTTGGCGGACATAGGCTGGGGTAGAATTGACAGTTCTACTTTGTATTATGGGTCTAGGGATGGCTGGGGCAGTTCTGCTTCAGACTGCAGTGGCTGAGGTGGCTGTATTTCACGTGACTCTCACCTTTCTCGTGGGACTAGGAGCTAGTCATAAATATGCTCTTCTCCTGGCAGTGGCAGAGCTGCAAGAGAAGGCCACACTGGGCAAGTCCCTGCTTGCATCATATCAAGGTGAGTTATCTGGACAAACCCAAAGTCAAGAGCTGAGCAAATTTACTCTTTTGGCAGAGGTACAGGTAACTGCAAAGTCAACAGTGTATCATTTAGAGAGTGATTCGAGAAGCAGAACTCCCATAAGTGATATAGAACAAGGAATTTATTATAGAGATTAAACCGTATGCAATTGTGAGAGCTGGTTTAAAAGTCCATGTAAGGCTATTGCCTCTATACCTGATGTTGAGCCTAAGGTAACCAGGGCCAGCGTGTGGGAAGAGAAGTCAGTCATAACGTGGTGAGAGCAGCCGACTGGAATCCACCCCAGTCTCTGACTGTCTCAAGTACGAAGACAGGGTGGCGTGCAGCAGGAGCCGGTGCCCACGCTGGCGTGTGGTGGGCTGCACCCGCCCCTGGCTCAGGAGCTGCAGAAGGTGAAGGGGGATTTCCAACAGACGCTGGGGACCCGTGGGGCTGGCTGCTGCCCCGTGCTGACAGAGGGGCCAGCAGGTCGGTGGGAGCCTGCGTGAGCTGCAACAGCACAGGCTGCTGCTTTACTTCCCTAGTCCAAAACTCACAGAAGTTTTTCTTGCAGCAAACTTAATCCAGGACCAGATAGAGAAGAACATTTTTGGAAATATAGTTCCAGCTTTATTAAGCTGACAAAGCCAGGCTGCCTCACATGAAAAGGGTCTGGGTTCTGCAAGGGGGAAAATATTTGGGCCAATAATGCAAATGACCTCGTTTAATAACTGTGGAAGGACTGAGCCAAGGCATGAGAGAAGTGCTTGCATGTCGCTACCAATTATTACTTATTGAAAATGAAGATTTCCAGGGCCCTTGTCAACTTTATAAATCTTGCTTCCACCCTTTCTGAAGAAAGCAATAAATCAATGTGGATGCTAGTGGGGCTGTGAGACAGAAGAGGGCAAGTTCCGTGGTAAGAATACAAGGAATGGGCCCACAGGCGGAAGATATTTGACAATCCATGTGAGGCCTGCTGTCCATGTCATATGCTTGCTGTGACCAAAGAAGAAATAAGGGCCACCTCATTTAGGTTTGTCCTTGCTGGGAGCTACACAGAAACTAGAGAAAATGATGCAGAAAAATGTTAAGCGACCAAGAAGGAAAAAGGCATTGGGGAAAGAGCATTAGATTAGAAGTTTGGAGACATGGGTACTATTTCTGATAGCCGCAGCTAGTTATATAATCCTGAGTAGGTTACAACACCTCAGTTTTCTCATCTGTAAGCAGAAGTGTTGGACCAAATAAATCTCTTTCTGACTTCTATGTGTTACGTGCCAAATTAGGCTTTAGACCCCATTCCTGTGACTTCCCCCATTATACAGACTGCCATGTGTCCCTGTTTGCCTCATGCTTACGGCTGTGTGCTTAGACTTTGGGATAAGGGACTTTTTGGTCATTTAGTCCAAATCAGATACCCAAGTAATAGATTCTCCTGCTAGAATAGCTGCTATAACTTTGGCTAGTACAAGTTATCTTGTTTCTTTCTCAATTTCTTCACTCTCTTCTTCCTAAGTCAAAGAGTTATGGGTATATGTGAACCCCACTCTGCTCCTTTGGAATAAATCAACTGCTCAAAACAAGGCATTGGGCTAGTTCTTTCTTCCTGGCATTGGGAGGTACAAATAAAGTGAGAGGGAAGGAGGAAGGATGGTTATATGGTGCAGAGAGTGGAGAGGGGTTGAAGTGGTATGTTGGAGGGAAATGGGGGAAAATAAATCCTTGCAAAACTTAGCAGTTCTATGATTTGGTAGCAAAACTGGGTTTCTGAATCGGAGCACAGAGAGTGGTACACAAGTAACAGTGTATGCATCTCCAGCTAAACTGTTTTTTTTAATTGAAAGTTTTAAAGAGTAGGGAATGCATAGACAGTCCTGCTCTGAATTAGAGATTGAGAGCTGTAGAATCCAAGATTACTTATTGAGCTTCTTCTCCAAATGGCCACCATGGTGTATGAATAAAATGAACAGTTTGTGCATTGCACAATGAGCAGAACTGTTTCCAAATAACCCTGGGAGTTACTCTGAGTTGTCTGGCCAACGAACCACCTGGGACCAGGACCCCCTTCGTCCCAGTGAAAGAAGCTCCATCTAAGATCAATTTCCTGTAGGACTAGGATCTTTCATCATCTCAAAAGCCAATTTTTCCCCAGAATCAGAGCAGCTGGTTTTCTCAGATAATGCTTATAAACATCTGGCATCTCAAATCCAGACTGCTTGGCAATAACATTCTTTATCTCCTTTCTTCTCACTATAGTGATGTAAAAATGGAAAGCCAAAAAGGGAGAAGGGCTACTTCCTCTGGAACAAAACCCACATTGTGTCTAGCAGATGTCCTGGCTGTATTCATCTAGATCCTTCAGAGAGCACGCGCCAAAACCCAGTTACATGTGGAAGAAATTTACTGGGGATAATGTCTTTGAAAGATATGGGGCAAGTAATCAGGGGAAGCAGAGAAAGACTTCAGACCACAATGTGAATCTTACACCTGTGTCAAGAGAAGAGGAAGGAAGGCAGATTTGGGAGGAAGAATCTTGGACTCTGGTAGAGTTCTGAGATAGTTTTGGCCAGCCCAGTGGGAGGGCCAGCACAAAATTGCTCATATAGGAGTTCCACATTGGGCAAAACTGTCCAGGCCCTTATACCCATAGGGCCTGAGCACAGCCATGGGTTAGGAGCTGCTCAGGAAGAGCATGGCCTCATTGTGGTAGATCCCAGAGGCCCCCAAAGAGAAGGCCATCAACTAGCTGCACCCCTCATAGCAGGTCTCTCTTGAGGTGAGGTCTGAGAGGCACACCTTCATGCCTGCCTCATGGGCCTGGCATGCCTTTTAATGGGATAATGAAAGACTGAAGTACAGCATGCATTTTTTTTTTTTTTTTTTAGAGACAGGGTCTCATTCTGTTGCCCAGGCTGGAATGCAGTGGCATGATTATAGCTCACTGCAGCCTCGAACTCTTGGGCTCAAGCAGTTCTCCTGCCTTAGTCTTCCTGCTGGGACTACAGGTATGCATTACCATGCCCAGCTAATTTTTTTTATTTTTTGTAGAGACGGGGTCTCACTATGTTGCTCAGGCTAGTCTCTGACTCCTGGGCTCAAGCGATCCTCCCACCTTGGCATCCCAAAATGCTAGGATTACAGGTCTGGGGCACAGCATCTGGCCTGCCATTATATTTTGAAAGGGCAATGCTGCTTATGTTCTCCAAGGACAAAGTCTTGAGAAGACTCAAGAATGTCATGATGGTTGTTATTACAAAACCACCTTTTAGAAGCAATTTCAGAAGGAAGGGATGAACAGGGCTATGGAATCCCACTTTCTTTAAATTTTAAGCAGGTCATGTGGCATCAAGTACACCCCTCCATCTGTCTCCCCAAACTGATGCTTAAACCCTGAGCTAGATGTTGTTTGACAACCATCACTTCCTGCCCTTTTAACTCTTTTCTGAACTTCGGGGGCTAGATGTCTGTGAACTATACTTCTCAGAATCTCTTGTTTCCAGCTCTGTAGATACTATTTATGTTCTGTCAATTAGATGTACTTACCTGAAGGTCAAGAAAAGGTGGAAACCATTTTCTTCTTTATCTAGTAGTGGCAACAGATAATTTTAGACAAAGCTAAAATCTAATGCCTACTTTCTGCCTTTAACTTTTTTAAGCCCTTTCAACACTTTTGTGATCACCAAATTATCTGTATTAAATCCTATGTTTCTGAAATACCTCAACTAGCTATAGTTTTCCTGAATTATAGAAATCTCCCTGTAATATCTTCTCCTAGGAGTTCTACATCCTTATATTGGCCATCTCCAGAAATTCAATGGAACTCTTTAAATCATAAGCAACCATTTAATTCTGGACAGCCATGACTGACATGTCTTCCTTATATTAAGTCCAATTCTTCCTACTTACAATGCTCCTTTAATGTTCTATCACTGTGACCATTCAGAATTAATGTAATCCTTCTTGCACATCACAATTATTTAGATATTTAAAATAGCTTTTTATCTCCCTCTACCTCCCAACCACCTGCCCAGTATTCTCTTGTCTAGTAAGAATGATCTTAGTTTCTCTGTGAACTTTTCATCATCCTGAAACCTTCCGAGAGTGATTTGTACCCTCATTCATTCAACTCAAATTTTTTTAGTTAAAATATTCCCTATACATTTTAGCCAATGCTTTAGGGTGGAAACCAAGTCAAGAATGAGATGGCCCATAAACAAAGGCAATTAAAAAGGTATATCTGGAAAAAGAACTATAATAAAGATGGCAGTCAAAGGGTAATATCTATAACATACAAAGAGCCCTTACAAATTTACAATAAAGAACAAATTGTCAGAATAAAATTCCAAATATGTACATAAATAATTAACAAAAGATATAATCCAAATGACTGACAAATATAAAATAATATGCTCAAATTCAACTAGTAGTCAGGATAATAAAAATAAAAGTAACATAGAGATACTCTTTCATACCCATTAGGCTGAGAAAATGACTAAAAGAGTGATAATGGCAACTTAGAGTGGGAACATGGGTAAAATTTTTCACTCATGCTTTTATGATGCAAAAATGGAGTATTAACACATTTTCTGAACATGCAGTCTTATAATACCTATTAAAATAAAAATTACATACCCCTATGACTCTGAAATTTTATTTCTGGGAATCTATCCCTGGAAATAAAACACCAATATGTGAAAGTATATTTACAAGACGGTGTGCTATAATGATATTTGTGAGGAGAAAAAGAAAAGAGCACAAAGTGAATTACCAGATATGGGAGAATTGATGAATAAATTACAGTGCCCCCGCTTGAAGCTGTAATTTGAGGGGGGGCAAGAGCAATATACGTAACCTAAACTTTTGTACCCCCATATTATGCTGAAATAAAAAAAATTATAGTGCCCCTCACTACCAGTGGGCATTATATAACCAGTTTTTAGAAGGTTAAGGCTAGACTAAATCTCTTTGAAGGATTTATATGAAATTGTTAAATAAGACAAGTAAGAAGCAGAAAGGTATGTATTTAATATAACATAACTTTATTTTCATAAACTGACAATGATAAAAAAATCTGTGTGTACAGAGAGAGAGAGAGAGAGACATAAATACAAACACAGAGACATATATGTACATATATATCAATATAGAAGTACTTGGATACATTAAAAAAAGAAAGAAACACCCACACTAGATTACTGACATGGCCTGGAGGGAGGTGAACAAGGGTAGAAGGGAGAAGGAGAAATAGAAGGGAGCAATGTTCAGTGAAGAAAAAGCACAAAGAAGAGCTTTTGATAAACACATGTCCTAATGAAAGAAATTTTTAAAATATCTAAATAAATGGAGAGATATTCCACATTTATTGAAAGAAAGGCTCAGTATTAAGGTGTCAGTTCTTCCCAACTTTATTTATAGATTCAATGTAATCCCAATAAAAATCCCATCAAGTTATTTTGTGGATATGAAAAAACTGATTCTAATAGATGGAAAGGCAATAGAGCCTGGATAAGCAACATAATACTGAAAAAGAACAAAGTTGAAGGACTGACACTACCTGACTTCAAGACTTACTATAAAGCTATAGTAATCAAGACAGTGTGGTATTGGAGAAAGAATAGAACGATCAATGGAATGGAATAAAGATCACAGAAATAGACATACACAACTATAGTCAATTGATGTATGACAAAAAAGCAAAGGCATTTCAAGAAGAAAGAATAGCCTTTTCAACAAATGGTGCTGGAAAACGATCTCTACGTGCAAAAAAAAGAATCTAGACACAGACATCGTATCTTTCTCAAAAATTAACTCCAAATGTGTCACAGACCTAAATGTAAAATGTAAAACTATATCACTTTTAGAAGATAACATAGGAAAACATCTAGGTGATCTTGGGTTGGTGGTAAGTTTTTAGACACAACGCTAAAAGCATAATCCATGAAAACAATTGATAAGTTGGAATTCATTAAAATTAAAAATTTCTGTTCTCTGAAACACTGTTAAGAGGATGAAAAGGCAAGCAATAGATAGGAGAAAATATTTTCAAAATATTTACCTGATAAAAGACTTGTATCCAAATATATACCTAATAAAGGATACATGAGGAACTCTTAAAACTCAACAATAAGAAAATACGATACCCAATTACAAACATGTAAAAAGATTTGAATGGACTCTGCACCAAATAGCATGTATAAATGGCAAGTAAGGATATGAAGAGATACTCAACATCATATGTTATTAGGGAATTGCAAACGAAAACAACAAAGAGATACCACTACACACCTATTAGATGCTAAAAATTCAAAACACTGATCACCTCAAACGTTGGAAAGGATGTGGAGCAACAGGAACTTATGTTCATTCCTGGGGGAAATACAGAATGGTACAGCCACAGTGGGAGACAGTTTGGCAGTTTCTTACAAAGCTAAACATCACACTTATTGGTATTCACCCAAATGAGTTGAAAACTTTGTCCACACAAAAACCTGCCCACAAATGTTTATGGCAGCTTTGTTAATAATTGCTAAAAAACTGGAAGCAACTGAGATGTTCCTCAATGAGTGAATGGATAAAAAACTATGGTACTTCTACACAATGGAACATTACTCAGTGATAAAAGGAACTAAGTTATCAAGCCATGAAAAGACATGGAGAATCCTTAAATGCATATTGCTAAATATTAATGAAAGAAGCTAGTCTGAAATGGATAAATATTGCAAAATTCCAACTATATAATATTCTGTATAAAGCAGAAATACAGAGACAAAAAAAGACCAGTGTTTGCCGGAGGTTTGAGGGAAGAGGAAAGGAGGAATGAATAGGTGAAGCACAGAGGATTTTTAGGGCAGTGAAACTATTCTGTTTGATATTTTAATGGTGTAAACATGACATTATGCATTTGTCAAAACCCACAGAACTGAACAACAGAAAGAGTGAACCATAATGTAAACTATGCACTTCAATTAATAAAGTGTTTTGATATTGGTTCGTGAATTATTACAAAGGTGTCACACTAATGCAAGATGTTTATAATAGGGGAAACTGTGTGTGCAGGAGAAGGGCAGAGGAAGTTTATGGGAACTCTATATGACCTGCTCAATTCTTCTAAAAACCTATTTTTTAACAAAAATGCATGTAGTGATTATATTCATTTTTCCACATCCAATTATGTACCTATGTGATTATTTCTTATTTAATTTAATAAGAAATAAAAAAGGAAAAAATACTAAATCAGCAAGGTAGTACTATTGACTCCAATTTCAGAATGGGTGAGTTGAATTGTTCCCGATTCACAAATGGTAAAGCCTGTTTCCATCCCAACCTGAGTCACATCGGCTCATCTTCTCTCTGATGCACCTGCAGTGTCAGAACTTCTGCAGCACTTTAATGCTCATATTTTTGTGTTACACTTTTAGTACTTTGGGAAAATCTTCTACCTTACTGTACTCTTTGGTGTTTCATGAGGTCAGTGTTCTCCTACTGAATGGATTGGTGGTGATGATATCCTACTATGTGCCTTGCACTTTTCTAAGCATCTTATTTATGTCACTTCATTTAATCTTCACAACAATTTTATATGGGGGATAAGATGCTAGCTCTACTTATACAGAGGAGGAAACTAAAACCCAGAGAGACTGTTCAAGGTTATTCAACCAGTAAACTGCAGAGCAGGGACTAGACCCAGGAAGCTTGGTGTTTCAGGCCACAGGATACTGCCTCAGAGCAGGGTCCTCAGCCTTTCCAATGACCCAGTGTACTTGTTAAGAATGCCAATACCTGCTCCTGCCTTAGAGGATTCAGTGGGTTTGTGGTAGGCCTAGAAATCTGAGATTTTTGACAGGATACTCCAGGTGATGCAAATGCATGATTTTAGGAGTACACCTTGAGAAACCCTGAAGCTGAATGAAGGAGAAAAAATAGACTAAAGAAAAAGAAAAGTGAAGAGATTTGTGAATTGACCCAGAAGCAGTAATATCAGAGAACAGAAACTGAATTTATAGAAATCAGTGGAACTTGCATTTGAGTTGTACAGCAATTAAACCTTCCCCAAGACTAAATGGTATGACCCTGGCAAGGAGACAGTGCAAGCAAAGGAGGCAACATTAATGCTGAAGACACACAGATTTATGGCTCTGTGATGCACCCTCCCCACCATCACTGAGAGGCCTGGGGAGGGGGAACAGCACAGCTTAGTGATCAGGAGGCTGTTTTTCCTACCGTGGTGACAGGGTGACAGTGCTGAGTGGCCCGACAGCCTTGCAGCAATGCTGAAGAACTCACAGCTCCCTGACAAGCCTGTGCTGGCTGCCTCTAGCACATGGAAACAGCAGCAACCATTTGTTTTCCGACAACTCCTTTGACTTTGATATAATGGGGTTTCTGTTTTATGGCTGAACATTAAAGAGAAGGGGAATGCATGTGAGGTCTCTGTAATGAGCAGCTCTCGGCATTAAGCAAGCAGCCAGCTGGACACTGGCATGCAGCAGGCCAGAAGGTGCCCAAAGATGCCCTTGGAGGAAAGGAAGTGGCGGCTGAGCAAATATGGAGGCAAGGTCAGCAGGCCAGAGGCCCGGAAGTTCAGCTGATTCCATCTGTTCTTATTTGCTCTCCGTGACAATCTCTGGTTGACCTGAATTCCCTAACCTCTTATTAGGAACTTGGACCTTCCAAAAATCTCAAGAACATGGAACTTACAGAAGTCCATATGCCCAGGTTATAACCTATACCAAGTAAAAAAGAATTTCTGAAGGGTCATGTGTCAATATTTTTTAAAACTATCCAGGTGATAATCAATGTGCTTGCAAATTTGAGAGCAAGTTAGCTACATGGAAACTTTGCCAAAGACAGTTCTGGCTGCCTCTTTTTAAAAAATTAAGAACCTGTTATGTAAGGTTTAGTATAAGAAATACTGTTGGAATTTAAAATCATGTCTATTTTAAAAGGAAAAACAATAGGTTGCAAACCTGGCTGTTCAGTAGAATCATCTTGCTTAAAAAATAGCCCAGGCCCAACCCAGAATACTTAAGTCAGAATCTCAAGGTGTAGGGCATGGATGTGCATAATGTTTTAAGCTTCCAAAGTGATTCTTATGGCACCCAAGGCTAAGAACCACTGTGTTGCATGGAAGATGCTACTCTTAGGATAAGCAAAACCTTGTCTAGGATCTTACATCCCTAGGATTGAGTAGGCAATACAAGTAGCATCCCCTCGTGGCTAAGGGTGAAGTCTGCAAGCCAAACTGTATACAAAATTCTAAGATAGCTTCTTTTTCCTTTTGCCACTTTGAGGTTTCCAATCCATTGTCTTTTGTGCTTCAGTTTTTCTAATGAAAAGTCTATAGTTAGTCTCCTCCTTTCCCCTCATTATGAAATTTGTCTTTTGTCTCTGGTTGCTTGTAAGATTTTCTCTATCTTTGATTTCTAGCGCTTTGACTACAAAGTGGTTAGGTGGAGTTTTTTCTTGACCTTGTTAGGGCTCATTAGGTATTGGTTATTAGAGATTTATTTCTTCATTTTTCAATCAAAGCTTTGAGGCCCTCCTCTATACTCTGCTCCAGGTGCTTGGGATATAAAAGTGGCCAGATCAATGAGATTCCTGCCCTCACAGAGCCTCCATTCTGATGGGCAAACTGACAATACATGAATTAACATGAAAACGAACAATATAAATTTCTATGGTGATTAGTGCATTGAGGAAAGAGGTTGATGTTTTGGGAGCAACTCAGAGTGAGGAGTATTAATATAGATTAGGAAAAAGGAAACTATCCGTGAGGAGATGAATCTTAGACTGAAGCTGAATGATCAGAAGCCAGTCATGTGAGGAACTGGGAGTAAGAGTGTCCAGGTGGAAGACACAGCAAGTACAAAGGCAGGAAAGGACTTGGTGCGTTAAAAGAACAGATGTAGAGACAGTGTGGATAGAGCATGGTGAGCAATGGGGAAAGGAGTGGGAGATGGAATTGGAGACATTTCCAGGTCATCTAAGTTCTTGTAGGCCATGGCAAGGTATTTGGATATAATTTTAGGAGGCCATCAGAAGGTCTGAAGAAGTAGGTGACATGAAATGATTCATATTCTAAGAGGGTTGTTCTGGCTGTGTGTGGAGAGCAGATTGCATGGGAGGGCACAGAGGGTTTACTAGGGGCTACTGCAACAGTATAGCGAGACACCTATGTAAGCAGGACTGAGGTGGTAACAGAGGCATGAGAGTCCAGTGAATTTGAGAAGTAGTTTAAAGGTAAAACTATGAAGTTTGGAGGTGAGGAGATTTGAAACAGAAGGAATCAAGGAGGATTTCTAGATTTCAGACAAGGAACTCGTGGCATTAACTGAAATGGAGAGAACTTGGGTTGAAAGGGGATTTGCATATGTGTGTGGGGGCGGGGAGAATCCAAGGATTTGTTTGGCCTTCTTGAGTTTTTCATGCCCTTTACACATCTAAGTTGTCAAAAAAGCATTTGTATATATGAGTTTGGCACCCAGAGGAAAGGTTTGTGTGAAAATGACAATCTGGAAGTCTTTGGCACAGCCGTCAGTCTTGGTAAGTCTACAGAGAGCACAGAGAGAGACTTGCACATGGCCTGCAGCTGATGTCCCGCAGCGCAGTCCAACATTCAGAAGTCAAGGAAAGGAGGAGGAATTGACAGAGAAGATTGAGGAGGGGCCTTTGAGATTGGAGAGAAACCAGAAGTGAGTGGTGTCATCACAGAAAACCAGGAGAAGGGAGTATTCCAAGAAGAAGAGAGTCAACTGTACTGAGCTAAGAGGGTGAGTGAGACGAGAACAAGAGTGACTATTGCACTTGGCAATAAGGAGGCTACTGGTAGCCCTGAGAAGAACATTGTTATTCCTAAATTAGAGTAAGTTGAGAAAAAAAAAATAGAGTGTGAAAAAGCAGAGCCATTAAAAACAACTGTTTGGAAGTATTGTTGTGATGGGAAACGATAAAATAGGACAGTAGCTGGAGAAGGATATGGGATGAATTAAGCATTTGTCTTAAGGGTGGGCGATACTGGAGCGTGCTGTTTGCTGATGGAAAAGGTCCACTAGAGGAAGCAAACTGATGATGCGGAAGACACAACAAATGAAGGGGAAGAAGAAAAGTCAGTTCGTCCTTGAATTAGAAGGGAAAGCAGAGTGGAATAGGTGTGGTGATATAAAAATGAGAAACTTCATGTCTAAGTGCTTCTGTTTTCCTACTGATCTATAGATAAGAACATAAACTGATGGGGTGTGAATGGGGGTTGATGACTTTTGATTGCCTCTAGGTGAAGAAGAGTGGAAACTGCACAGTCATGAACATAGACATTTTGCTTTATTTCGAGAATTCACACAGGCCACCATTTATGTCAGGGCATAGGTGGGGTGGGGATGATTATGAGTGGGGAACATGAATAGGCTCTAAGTGCACTGAGGAACTCACCTGACTGCTGATGCATACAGAGAATGGCATTGCATAACTTTGCATAACCCTAGGGAGTAGAGAGCCTCTAGCATGACTGTGGTTGATATTACTGTCAGCTCAGTAGGATGAGAACTTAGAGGCAGTGTCAAGATGGTCTGTTCTATCAGAAGAGAGCTAAGAATCATTGTGCCACCAGAGGAGGCCCCAAACAGAATATGAGAAGGTCTCTTGTCCCCTGGTGGGGATTTGTTGATGTTGACAGCTACTTGCTAGTTGAGACAAACTAGAACCTATGCTATACAAAGGCAGAGGTCTTAGGGTCTGAATGCAAGCTCTTGCTGCTGCCAGGGCTGCCTGGAGGATGGCCAGCCTATGAAATGTCAGCCTACATGGGTGGAAGAAACTGACTGGGATTCCAAAAGATGTGGTTTTAGCAAGATAGAGTAATGGATTTGGGTCAGTGGAGCTCGGAGAGAATTCCGAGTCAGTGGAAGAGATGAAAGGGAGACTTTTAAAGGATGGTTACAGCCAAGGCCAAGGGAAAGAACAGGAATGTTAAGCGTGCTAAGTTGTCTCAGATAGACTACAGTGAGGCAGGACTCCTTTTCAGGGGGATTCGTGGGGAGAAAGCAAGTATTGAGAACAGGAGCGAGAGAATTAAGACAGACAGTATGCTCAGTTAAAAGAAGCTAGTTAGAAGGAGGTGGGAAAGAGTTTCTGGGGTGTCTTAAGCCGGGACCCTCCTGGGACCTGAGAAAATGCTGACCTTGCCTACATTGAAAGAGGCTTGCAGGTTGAGGAATCAGTTAGGTCTGACCCATTTGGCCTATGATCAGAAGACGAGTTTAGCTACTTTGCACCATGTGAACTTGAAGCCTAAGTCCATGAAGAATCAGCCAATTTCAGAAATATTTCTCAGCTTGGCCATAAATCTTAAAGCTGGGGATATATCTAGCAGCCCCACTGTGATACTAAAGCTAAATTATACATTGAGTCCTTAGCCTGGAATACTATGATTTTTCTGTCTCGGACAGGTGTTCATTAAAGGTCACTTGGCAACCCCTGAAACACAGACTTTCACACCTTAATAGCTGACAGCATGAACTCATTTCCCTCTGTCATTGCTCTGGATTTTAGCTTCAGGCTCAAAGTCGGGGAGATGGGGAAAAAAATAATTCTGTTTGTTCCTATGGCACTTGGTAGATCTTTTTTTTTAGGGATTTTTTTCATTATAAAAGTGATAGATGGTTATTAAAAATGTGAAGAAAATATAGAAAAAATAGAAGCATAAAAGCCTTCCCAGTTCAAGTCACTCACCAAACTTTGATACTGTAAATGTTTCAGTATTTTTTCTTCTAGTCTTATTTTCTAAATAGAGAGGATTTTCCAACTCAATTAAGATCACACTGGATACATCATTATGTAGCCTGAATTTTTAATTTAACATTATATTGTAAGCATTTTTCAGATGAGCATCTTTTTTAAAACTTTTAATTTGAAAAATTTTTAAACCACAAAATTGCAAGAATAGTACAATAAACAGTGATTTATCCTTCATCCATATTTACCAATTATTATTTTGCCATATTTGTATTATCTTTATCTTTATTACATATATAATACAATTAGTATTTTTTTCTTTTTTTAAGTCATTTGAGATTGAGTAGAAGACTGTATGATCCTTTATTCCTAAATATGTTGGCATGTATCTCTTAACAACAAAGAAATTCTCTTATGTCTGATCAACACAGTGATCAGATTTAGGGTATTTAATATTAGTACAATAGAATTATATAATAAAACTTGGATGTAGTTCTCATTAAACTCTCTATGGCAGGAATATTAACTGCTAGGTGAACGTATGTCCACCTACTCCTTCACATTTCCCAGTCCCCTTGCTGGGAATCTGGGTTATGTGACTAGTTCTAACCAATGAGCTATGAGCAGAAGTGACATGCGTCATCTCTTAGGTGAAGCATTTAAGAACCAGTATGTGACTCCCTCCTCCTCACCCTCAGCTCTCTTCACCTTCAGCTGTGTGGAGATGGTGGGGTCAAAAGATGAGGTGTATCCTACATTGTCGAGTTCCTACATGAAGGATGGCTGCCTGGGATTGGCTAAGAATTACAACACAGATTTCTGGATTAGTCACAAACCTGTCACTAACACAAGGAAGAAATGGGGGAAGTATATGCTCTTTCTAATTCATGGTCTGCCTTGCAGAATAGGCATAAGGAAGAGAGTAAAATTTCATAACTCAAGATTAAAATTTTTCTAGTGTGACATTACTTTTTGGAATTTACCTGTTGATATTCAAAATAACATCTTGAATGGAATTAGGCACCAACATCTCTGTTATGCAGAAAAGGAAACTAAGGCTAATGACTTGTCCAAGGGTCTGTCTGACTCCCAAGCATGTTATCTTTTCTATTATATCCTCCTGAGCAGAAACTCAATGAATGCAGAGCAGTCAGTAGTAGAACTAATTAGTAGAGAATTAGAGCATCTTTCTTCTTTCTAACAAAATCCCAGGGCAAAGCTTACCACTACTTTTGTTTGTTTTTAATTTTGAAGGAAAAAGAAAGTACATGAAGAGAAAAAATGAGAGCAACATAAAACTGCAAGCCATGTTTCTCACTTGCTTAAGGGAATGTAGTTCTTTCCTCAGATGATGCTCCTGAGAGTCAGGAAAGTAAAGCCTGGATTCCTTTAATATCTTGTGAAAGCTAAAAAATCCATCATTTTATTTCTGATAACATATTTGCTAACCACAATTAACATATCCATACTTTGTAAAATTGGCATCCGCCTTTTTTCTTCTCTCAAAGAAAAGATCAGGATCTCTCCCCACCTTTGTAAACATTTGTAAGTCGTGTTCTTATCAGAACCATACAGATAAGGGCATCATCCTTTTTAGGCTATTTTATCCAATCACTGGTTGAGAGAGAAGGTAATTGAAGTCAAATTTCCCTTCTTTCCTTTTGAGTTCAGTACACCCCAAAAGTTCTTTCCAAAGTGAGGAGTTCGTACTGAGCCAGCCGTGATGCACGTAGCAGGACTCTCAAACAGTTTGCACCTGACAGCCTGGGTAGCGGGAGGACACCCAGCATGACAGCTCACAGAATGTGTTCTAAGAGCACCATTTTCATCTGAGATTTTTTCTCCACTGTGAGTGGACTCTATGCCAGCCGTGAATTTAGATCCCATTTAAGGACATTATCTTAGGTCCAGCAGACATCCACACATGTTGGAAGTTGAGGACAAGGAATGCCATATGGCATGTCTCTAAGAGCACGTATCACCAGTTTGTACAGAAGAGAAACGAGAACCTGTGTTTGTAATGCGAGGATGCTTGCAGACATAGTTTCAAGGGTATCTATTTCTCCTCGTGGACTTTGATCTGCAGTGATTGTGACAGAATTCATTATTGGTCAGCGAATATTCCCTACTTCTTCCACTTCCCTGGGAAGAATGTACTTCCCTGTCCTCGTGCCACTGGGCTTTGTTACATGACTTGATTTGGCTGAAGAGGGTGAGAGTGGCAATGTGAAAATTCTAAGCCTAGTCCTTAAGAGACATCACATGCTCCCCTTGTCCCTGTTGCACTTTTGCCATCACCATAAAAAAGACATGTCCTGGGTAGCCTGCTGGTCCTAGAATAATGAGAAATAGTTGGGGCAGACTTGGACCTGGCTCATATCCTGAGGCCAAGCTCTGCCTGGTCCAGCCTGGGCAGCCAAACTCCAGGTGTGTGAATGAGAAATAAGAGCTTATTGTATGTTCCTTAGATTTTGTGGTTGTGTGTAGCATGGCAATAGCTCACTAATGTACTGATTAAAGTGTGTTTATCTTTTCCCGGACTCATCAGCCTACAGATACACACAGGGTCACAGTGCAAGTAATATCTCATATTTTGTTGATTCTTGCACCTGCTTTTTCTCAAAGGTCCAGCTCTCTGCCCTAGATATTTCTGAAAACCTCCAGGGGATGACTGTGTGTAACCACAAACCAGGTCAAAGTGCTGTACTCTACACCTGCCAGATATCTGTGGCCTCCTGGTCAACAGGAATTGGTGTTGCCATCAGTACATGAGCCTTAGAGCAAGGCTATGTCCGTGTAGAAAAGCTGCAATGCTCCATTCTCCAATCCATGTGATACTTTGTCATCAGGGCCCTGAAGCGGTACTGCATGCATTTGTGTGTTGTATAAGGCTTGTGAAAGATTGTGCAAGTTTAGAAATATTAGTAATATATGTACAGGTATGGCTTGCCTGTGAGACTGAAGTGTGCAACTCCTACCATCAACACTTACTAATCCCATGAATTGGGCAAGTTGCTTCACCTCTGCAAACCTCCATTTTCTCATCTGCTAAATGGGAATAATAATTGTATCTACGTCATAGGAGTGGTGGTTAGGATCAAAGGAGAGAATGTGTGCCAAATGCCAAGAGATGTAAATACTCGGGAGGGGAAGATGGCGGAGTAGTAGTGACCTCCTTGTTTCGTGCTCCCGGAGAGGAAGGAGTGGATCTCCGTATGCCACGAAGCTGGAGGGTTGCTCCCCCACAAGAATAGCTGTGTGAATTCACGGTGAATCAGCGGGGG
>CM052436.1:117452139-117552701 GCA_028533085.1 Varecia variegata | reverse complement strand
AAAAAAAAAAAAAAAAAAAAAAAAAAAAAAAAAAAAAAAGAGATGTAAATACTCATGGAATGCTTGCCATTATCTTTTCTCCCCTTTTGAGATTTGTAAAGGTAATCATTAGTTGCATCCTTCTCTCCACCTATTGCTAATCTAACTGAGGAACACACTAAAGAGGCACCTAGCACAGTGATCCAGAGGGCCGACTATGGAAACAGTGGCCTGGGTGTGACCTTGGACAAGTTACTTAACATTTCCTGCCTCAGTTTTCTCAATCACTTAGTGGGGATAATAATAATAGTACCTAACTTGTTTGTAACAAGTACTGTAACTTGTTTCCTATTGCTGCTGTCACAACATGTCTCAAATTCAGTGGCTGAAAACAACACAAATCAATTATCCTGTAACTCTGGAGATCAAAAATCAGAAATGAGCCTCCCTGGGCTAATGTCAAAATGTTGGCATGGCTATGTTCCTTTCTAGAGGCTTTAGGGGAGAATCTATTTTCTTGCCTTTTCCAGCTTCTAGAAGTTGTCTGTATTCCTTGGCTTCTAGGTCTTTTTCTCGATCTTCAAATCCAGCAATGGTCAATCAAGTCTTTCTCATGTAGTTTCACTCTGTAGCTAACTCTCCTGCCTCTCTTTTCCCATTTTTAAGACCCTTGTGAGTATATTGGGCTCACCTGGATATTCCAGGATAATCTCCTTATCTTAAGGTCAGTTTATTAGCAATCTTAAGTCCTTATTTCTCCTTTTGCCACATAACCTAACATATTCACTGGTTCTGAGGATTAGGATGTGGATATGTTTGTGAATCTGCTATCCTGTCTACCACATATCTTGTAGGATTTTATGATGATTAAATGAATTAATATATGTAGACCATTTGGAATAGAGTCTGGATCAGGTATTAGTATTTTCACATAAAAGTCAAGAGTATCAGTGTTATTGCCATAGGCTAGATTTCAGATTGTGAGATACAGGCAAGGGGCCACGTCAGCTGTCTGTACTTTCTCCTTTGAGTTAAACTTACACATTGAGTTAACGGAGGAACCCCTGGACATTTTCCAGCCCCTCCCTGCAGTGTGGGTCCTCCCTCAGGGCTTACTGAATGGAGAAAAGGGCAGGTGAGAAGACACAGAGAGACCCAAGAACGCTCATGCAGCTGCAATGACACTTTCCCTAGTCTCGCCAACCAGGTAAGTCATTTCTCTTTTGTGGGGAGGAGCCAAGAGAGAAATACTTCTGAGAGAGTAGAAGACACTGTGTTATAGGGTCAGCAGAAATTCAGGGAGAAGGAGGAAGTGTCTTGTCCAATGAGTTCATAAAGCCAGATTGGGAAAGAACTGCCTTTGTCTCTATCTACCCATCTCTTCACCCCGTTGCTTGGGACTGAACCTGCTCTTGCCCACTTCAGATCAGATAAAAGCTTTCATGAAAATTATTTCTCTTAACTTGCCTTCTCTTGTGTTAGTCTTATTGGTTTGTAAAAGTGTCGGTTATTTCTGAATACCAGCTATGATGGACTAGGTTCAAGTTGAGATGCTTGAGACAAAGAAAATATAACATCAAAGTTCGGACTGCTGTAGACATAGACTAATCCATCCCTTCCTTCCTCCTTCCTTCCTCCATTCTTCCTCCTGCCTTCCTGCCTTCCTGTCTTCCTTCCTTCTTCTCTTCCTTTCTTTTTTTCTTTCTTTCTCATCACTGCTTCTCTTTTCTTGGTTGGATATACTGACAAGGATTTGTTAAAGTAAAAACTACACCTCACATCATATTTAGGTTTAGAAACAGTCAGAAGGACTTTGATTCAGATTTGTTGTAAACTTCTGCAAAAAAAAAAAAAAAAAGAGAGAGAGAGAGCACAAATTGTAATATCCATCTCTAAAACTATTGCTTAAGAGGGCAATGACCCAAATATAAGAACAAAGAACCTTGCAGAAAATTTATTTTTAGCTCCATTACATAGTTTATGAATTTTCATAACCTCTGACTCTGGTCTGTTAATGACATTACACTATAACCTGAACTACAATTATTCAAAAATAGGGGTTTTCATTTCAGATATGAAAACATCAGCTCACAATAAAACAAGGTGACACCAGGGGATTTCTTATGCCTTTAACTGAATGAAAAGCTTATGATGGGGAACAGAGAGGAACCAAACTGTTTTCTCTTAGTTGAGACTTTGTTGATTAATTAGCTAGGTGAAAGCTTTTTAAAAGCATATTTTACCAGGTGGATAAATCTTATTTTTAAAAATAAGCACAAAAAAGAGAACTACTACACAATACCTGAAAAATATAAGGTGTTTTTATGCCCAAGGCTATTGTTTCATGGTTCTCTATTACTTATAGAAGAATCTGTTCTTACAGGGATAGTCATAACATGGGCTTCATACTTACTCTTATTAAAGATTGTAGCCATTGTGGACTGAATGTATGTGTGTTGCAGAAATTCACGAATTGGAGCCCTAAGCTCCAGTGTGGCTATATTTGGAGTAAGGAAGTAATTAAGGTTAATTGAGGTCATAAGGGTGGGGATCTGATCTAACAGGATTCATGTCCTTCTAAGAGGTGATGCCAGAAAGTGCTCTCTCTCTCTCTGTCTAAAGTGCACACAAGAAGAGGTCGTGTGAGCACACAGTGAGAAGGTAGGTGTCCGCAAGCCAAGAAGAGATCCCTCACCAGAAGCTGACTGTTCAGGAACCTTGATCTTGGATTTCCAGCCTCTGGAACTGTAAGAGAATAAATTTCTGTTCTTTAAGCTATTCAGTCTGTAGTATTTTGTTACAGCATCCAGAGCAGACTAAGACAGTAGCCAAGGCTTTTTCCCCCTGGATATTCTCCTATAGTATCTGCAGAAGGCTTTTCTCTTTACCTTCAGCTATGACATGGGTTCATTTCTTTTGGTGAGGGGCAAAAGCTTTAAAAGCTAGTACATGATCCAACCCCTTCTCTTTGTTCTGATGAGTGACTGAGGAAGCACTTGTTGATATAGAGCTCGTGTCTGCCTTAGGTCCTGAGGACCTAGATGAGCAGATCACCCTCCATGTTGGACAGGGGACATGAGAGAGAAAAATAGATGTTTGCTATGGTAAGCCACTGAGTGTTGGGATGATTTTTCCTACCACATAATGTGGCCTGTCCTGATGGATCCTCTTTTACAAGGATGTCATTGCAGAATATAGATTACAAAGAAGTTAATTTGTGGCTTTCCATTTCAAAAGTCTAGAGCCCAGGTACACAAACAACATGTTTGAAAGACCAGCTGGAGATCCAGGCTGTCCTTTGCCAGGCTATAAAGATTCTTTGGAATTCCCCATGGAGCACCTTGGGGAAAGCAAAATGTGTGGTCACTAATGTGTCCCTGAGTCCTCTTCCCCATCTGTGTCTCTGGGAGATGGGAGCTTTCTCTGGAAACCCCAGAGAGGCTTGGAGATTCAAAAGCTGAAGGGATCTGTGTCCCATTTCTAGAAAAACTCTGCAGCCAGCTTGATGAGGGGCAGATCATGTTCAGCAAAGTGTGTCTAGAGTCGAGCCACTTCACAGGCTTCTCACCCTCTCCGTGACACAAAATCAAGAGAGGAGACCTGCGTGCCCCATCCAGGCCTGGAAACAGTGGCCAGTGTGCAGGGGTGCCTGGCTGGCCTGAAGAGACCTTCTGCTTGGGAACTGGGGAGGATGTAATGGCTCCCCTAGTGGCTCTGTGACAGCCAAGCATACACGGTCTCCTGCTCTGGCTCCTCACCTCTTTGGCCACGTTCTCCATCATTTACCTTTGTGTGTCCTGTTTTAGCCCATTAAGCTGCTTATGCTTTCCTAACTCTACCCAGATGTCCCGTCACTCTGTGCCTTGCATCTGCTGTCCCTTCTGGCGTTCCCTTCTCATTCCCTGTTTCACTGAAAAATATTGATTCTTCCATAGAAGTACATCTGATTGTCACCTCCTCTGTGAAGCATTTCCTATTCATCAGTGTCATTAATCATTCTTCCTTTATTCTACCAATGTACCTGACTCTTACCTCTATGCAATAAAATTTGACAAATATTTGTAGAATAAATACTATGTGTCAGATACTCTGCTCACAAAAGAGTAAAGATTGGTGGACAAAGAAAATAGAGTTCTGCCTCAAAGTAGTTACTCCTTCCAGTTACTACTGCTGCAGAACAAATCACCGCAAAACTCAGTGCTACATAGGCACGGCACCCATCTTGAATCTTGTGACTTTTGTAGGTCAGGAATTCAAGAAGGTTCCAGCTGGATGGTTAGCGGGGGGTCCTCGTGGGTTGCAGTTAAATGGTGGCTGCATCTGGAGCAGCAGGGAGAAAGGAGAATGGGAGCATCTGCCAGCTGGCCAAGCATCTCTCTCTTTAATGTGGTCTCAGAGCCTCACCATGTGGTCTCTCTGCACGGGCTAGTTTGGGCTTCCTCACAGCATGGCATCCTCAGGGCAGTCCAACTGCTTATGTGGCAGCTGAAGTCTTCAAGAGTGAGTATTTCAGAAAGCAAGGCAGAAGTTACTTGCCTTGTAGGACTCAGCCTTGGAAGTCACACACATTGTCACTTCTGCTGCATTCCCTTAGCTGAAAGTGAGCCACCAGCCTGAACAGATTTAAGGGCAGGGGAGTTAGGCTGTACCTCTTGATGGGGGCTCTAGAAGAGCATGTGGGATTAGAGATGTTGTTATAGCCAGCTTTGGAAGACACAACCCTTCACAGTTTTATCTAGCAGTTATCATACTTTGATGCATATCCATCTCCCCATCTAGACCATGAGTTTTTTGAGGATATGAATTAGATTTTATTCTTCATCTGCTCTCAAAACTTAGCACAGTGCCTAGAAGAGAGAAGGTAGTCAATATATACATGAAATGCATATGGAATGAGTAAATGCATTCTCTATTTTGCCCTCTATGTCCACAGAATCTTTATTTCTATAAATAAAAATGTCTCTTATTCTAATGAAGATAAGGAACACTTTTTCAAGGATAATTTATTCCCTCAAAGTAGCACATTTTCTAATTTTCCAGTAGGGTTTTTTTTTTTTTTTAGCTATTTGTATTAGTCAGGGTTCTCCAGAGACAGAACACATCCCTGGACATGGCTCCTTGGGACATGTGCACAAAGATTTTTTCCCCCTCTAATATATATAATAGCAACAGACATCATCATCTTATTCTCTTACTTTTGGGTTAGAAAATAAATGACAAACATCTTCTTTCTGCAATCCAACCTTCAAAACATTTCCCCACCTTTTTCTTACGTGGTCCCACAGTGCCTGTTTTCCCCACTCGGTTCCACGTGTCCCAACTCCCCCTTCAACAGTGACATTTACAATGGCTCTGTCCCTCCAACCTTTCATGGGGAATTTTGACAGAGTTTCATGGCTGATGACTCACTGGGCACTCCATCCCCTACCTTTGCCCAATTCTGGGAATCTTTTCTTTTTCTTTTTTTTAGTGTAGGGAAGGGCACAAAGGTAATCATGATAAGCCTATGAGGAATGAGGGGATAAGAGGGTTTGGGGCTCTGCCTGGGGACCTCCCTATCACTGGTGCCTGTGGTCCCTCTCAGGCAGTGGTTCTGACATCAGGGTGAGTATATATATATATATATATATATACACCAAGAGATTATTACAGTAATTGGCTACATGATTATGGAGGCCAAGAAATCCCACCATCTGCCATCTGCAAGCTGGAGAACCAAGAAAGCCAGCGTGGTATAATTTAGTCCAAGTCTGAAGACCTTGGAACCAGATGGGCCAATGGTAGTCCTGGAGTCTACAGGCCCGAGAACCAAGAGCTCTGATGTCAGAAGGCAGGAAAAGATGAATGTGCCAGCTTAAGAAGAGAGAGAAAATTTGCCCTTCTTCTGCCTTTTTGTTCTGTTTGGGCCCTCAACAGATTAGATGATATGTGCCCACACTGGCGACGGTGGATGTTCTTTACTCACTCAGTCTACTGATTCAAATGCTAATCTCTTCTGAAAACACCCTCACAGATACACTCAGAAATGTTTTTAAATTTTATCTTATTTTAATTTTTAAAATTCTTTTTAGAGACAGGGTCTCACTCTGTGACTCAGGCTAGAGTGCAGTGGCGTAATCATAGCTCACTGTAACCTCTAATTCCTGGGCTCAAGCGATCCTCCTACCTCAGCCTCCTGAGCAGCTGGGACTACAGGCATGTGCCACAGCACCTGACCAGAAATAATGTTTTTATCAGCTATCTCGGCATACCTTAGCACACTCAAGATGACACATAAAATTAACCATCATACTGTCAAAGTCAAGTCTTTCTAAAATATGTATAGTAAACCCAATGTAGGCACGAAATTTATTTTTCCCACGTGGTCCTTCTAAGTACTCTGGTTCTTCATGCTGAAACACCTCAACTTTGAAAATCGGGGCTGCCAGATGAAAAATATCAGGGCCCTTCAAAGGGTTAAGATTTCAATAAAACGTAGGCTTCCCAGAGCTATTCAGGTCTGGATACTCTGCTAATTTGGAACCCCAGACTTATCTTTCCCTGGGATCACTTAGCTCTTTGTCCTTCGAAGCCACACTAGTGAGACTCTTCTCTCTGAATGGTGCCTTAGCAACCAGCACACAACAAGGATTTTCTGGAGCTCCTTCATTAGAGAACAAAAACAAGGTTTCCCTAAACACAGTTTGCCATCATGGTTAGAGTGAAGGGCTTGAGCCAGTGCTTGGTGTGTATGTGCATTTTAGTTAGCTCCCTTCATGAACAAAGAATGATGCTAGATGAAGTCCCCTGCCTCATTATTTATGAAAATTATAGGCAAGATGAAACAGGACCAATACTGGATACTTGCATGGTGATACGAAAAGTAGTAATTCTTTGCGAAGCTTCCTTAGGTATGTTTTTTTTGGTTTCCTTGTTCTATCTGTCTTGTTTGTGGTACATTATTTTCTTATAATATTATATACATTATTATGACCATATATTGTTATATAAATTTTAAGCATCAATGATATCCTCCATTATCGAGGTCTTATTCTAAACACTTTATTTACCTATCTCAAATGATGCCCCAAAATATCCTATGATGTTAACATTCTCTTTGCCATTTTGGAGGTTCAGGAAGGTTAAAATTTACCTAAGGTGATAGAAGCAGTAGAGCTGGGTTCTGTGTCTGAGTCTAATGTGTTCAAGGGCCAGAGTTTTGGGGAAATTGTGGGTATCTGGGAAAGGTTTTCAGTCCCTATGTGTGCAGCTTCTGCTTAGCTTCTACGCAGTTCTTCACCTGTCTCCATGACAATCTTGTTGCCTAGAAAAGGAAGGCTGAGATGGCTCCCCATTGTGAGCCCAGCTGCTATTCACTGCTGTGGATGTTGGTAGCCCAGGGTGGCAGACCTGGCACCTGGGGGTGGGTGGCCTGGGGTCACTCGGCCAGCTGCCTCAGAAGTCAACATGCGGGAAGGTGCAGCATCATTTAGTGTAAAGAGCTTGGGGCTGGGAGAGAGAAACGCATGGTTGGAGTCTTGCTTCATCTGTTAGCTGCACCATCCTGAGCAAATCACTTAGCCCCTCTGAGCTTCAGTTTTCTCATTTGAAACAGGAGTTAATGAGGCCTTCTTGTCTCTTCTGTGGGTTATTGTGAAAATTAAATGACTTAACCTTGGAAGAAACTGCTTTGTGAATTGTGAGGTTTTACATAATGTTGGTTATTTTTATCAGGGCTGATCAGTGGGGTGGTCTACCTCAGGGAGAGGCTGCCATGGAAAAAGGGGATAATGCAAGATGAAGTAGGGGGAGAGAGGTTCCTGAGGATTGCAGCTGCCGGGAAAGATTCTTGAGAAGTGGTGTTTGATTGTTGTTGTTGGGATGAGGGGAGGATAGTGGTGGAATGATACACCAGAGATGAAAAGCAAAGATATCATGGAAGTGAAATCTTATCAGTTATATATTAGAATGGAAAAAAAATAGAGAAACTTTGTCAACATTTGAAAAAGGTATCAAAGCACATGTAATGCATTCATTTATTCTTTGAACAACAACTTTGTGCATAGCACATGTGTTATTGAAAGAAAATGTTTAGATACTTGTTTACATAAGGTTGTTTGATAACTAATTAAATAATAAAAGGTTTAGATGGACATTTAGAAAATTAAGATAAGTGCATGATTTTAAATTTGCCAACCTCACAAATTCCCAATACATCAGTTTCTTACATTTAGTTTGTGCATTGCATGGAGTGGAGGTCAGAGAAGGTGGACATAGGACATGGTGGAATATGCACTGTTTCTGGTGTCTGACAGCTTAGTCGCTGCCTCGCTCTTGACCTTGCCCAGAGGCTTTTTTCCCCAAATCTCAGTTTTACCATCTGAAAAATGTGGATGAGGATGCCTGTTGAGGCTGTCAGGAGATTAAATGGGATTACAGTACTACATTTGGCAAGTGATGTGCAGTCAACAAATGTTAATACTCTTTACTGTGAAGGCTGGTGGCTTGAGGTGGCATGAGGTACCCTCCTAATATTAATTGGTCCCATTTGATTCTTCCATCCTTGGAGCTCCTGATACCCTTGTCATTATTGGCCCCACTGGGGCAGTAATCACAAAACTGACTTCCCTTTTTAGCAGGAGCCATAGATGAGAATGTCTTTTCCTTGTCAGTGTGCTTAGAGTTCAGGTACAAATTTAGTGCTGATCTCTGCCACCTGGGGAGCTTTAGGCTGTAATCTTAGATGGGTCTGTGGCCCCTGAGGGACAATGCACCTGTGGGATCTAATCCAGTCTGTTCTGGTCCTGGAGCTGAAACAATGCACCCAAAGAGCAGAGATCAAGATCCCTTTGTGTTTCTGAGCTAGGGCTTTTCTGGCATGTAAACCAAAGGCTGTTTCTCATGCCTGCTTGCCTGTCATTCCTTTGTAGCCTCAAGGGCGTTTACCTGGCATTTCACTGATTTTTATGAACAAGGTAGTGATTCAGTGGCATTATCTGTTACTGACTGATCCTAGGATTTAAGCAGTGGATTTGGCTGGCTGTGTAAGTATCTGCTTTCTCTCTGTGCTAGTCAGGGTAGGCTAAGTGCTGTAACAAACACTCCCTAAATTTTCGTGGCTTAGCACAATTGTTTATTTGTTGCTCATGTAAAGTTCAACTGGGTGTTCCTGGCCAGTGAGCAGCCTTCCAAGTGGTCATTTCAGGATCCAGGCTCCTTCAGTCCCAAGGTTCTGCCTTTCTCTAAGGCCTTGGAATCCTCCTTTTTCAGCTGTGGAGCAAGAAGCAGAGTGAGGTATTGCAGATGGCAGTGTAGCAGGCATCCTCAGGGCCCCACACATATGCCCTTGGCCTCTTCCATTCAGTGCATGCCAGTCCCACTTCTAACAGCAGGACCACCAGCTTTCCTGAGGGTTTCTCCGGTCATGTGCACCTGCTCTGCTCACATGTGTAACAGGCCAGAAGTGCCCAGAATCTAATTCATTGCCATCAAATAATGACTTATGAGGACCAGTATATAACTATGTCAGGTCAAGTACATAACTACCCACTTAACCCTTAGGTAGAGGTGGAGGTTGGGGAATCCTACGCTATTTACCAGAGTTTCCTACAGGATTAAGCTACAGTTGTCTAGAATGGTAACTTGCTGAATGACACATCCTTTATTGGCTTCCTTCCTTCCCTAACTCTTTTTTTCCACTCCTCCACTGGTGTTTCCTGAGATCACCTTCCGAATAAACTACTTGTACTCTCATTCTTGTCTCAAGATCTGCTTCTGTGGTCACTTAAACTAAGGGGAGGTTTTTATGGGCCAGGCCTGGAAGGAGTGTGCCTTTCTTCTGTTCACATTCTGATGACCAGAACACAGGAACATGACCTTCTTTTACTGCAAGAGAGGATGGAAATGGAATGGCCATGTGCTCAGGATGGAGAGGATAGGGTTTTGGTGAGCAGCTAGCTATCTTTTGTAGATGAGGACACCAATTTCAGAGATGATCAGTAACTTGCTTATGTTCCCACAGTGAGTGAGGGGTAGACCTGAGAATGCAAGTCCATTGGCTTCGAAACCTTTGCTTTTCCCACCATACCAGAAGTGGGATCTGGCCTGCAGCAATGCACTGGCAGCTGGGTAGCACCCGTTCCCCTTACACAAGCCATGTGCTCCCACGTTCAACACAGTCCTCATTCCCTATTGTATGACACTCCTCCACTCAAATGTTAATATTTAAATGCTTTTCCTGGACCTTAATGGATTTTGCTAGGTGACCCCAGCACCAGGAGATGTTGTCTCCAATTTCAAGTCCAGTCTACCCACCAGGATCAAAATTTAATAGCAATAGGATTTTGTGTAATAATGAGCCAATTAATATCAAGTGGGACTATGGTGGGTCATGTCAAGGAATTTACCAATTAGTACAATAGATATATATGTAAACATCGAGTTTTATCATAGGAATTAGTGGACAAAAGAGGTATGCACAGGTATTGAAGCAGCACAAAGGAAAGAGTAAGCAATTCTGCCCGGAGTGTCTAGGGAGATAATAGAGAACAAGATGCTTGAGCTGGGTTTTGAAAGATGACTTGGGGTTTGCCATGTAGAAGAAATAGAGAAGGCTAGACGTTCAGAAAAAAACAGCATGAGCAAAGCTATGGAAGCAGACAGGGGTTAGTTAAATGTGCTTAGAACATTGTGGATGTGGAGAGAATGTAAGTCATGCATCTGGTGAGAAAGGCGGGGATCAGATCATGAAAGACCTTGCATGACAAACCAATGGGAGTGACTTTTGACTACAATTCACTAAGAGAGCCATTAAGAAAGGTTAATAATTAAGAGTTTAAAGTTTAAGGGAAGTGTACAGTCCATAAGTGTTTGTATATTTGTGTGTGTACATCTATCTATCATCACCTATCTTCAGAGAAAACACTTGAAACTCCCTTTTAAGGTTTCACACATGTCAATTTCAGGTAAGTTACACGAATTCAAGTGGCTTGAGTCCATTGTTGGTATTGTCCAAGGCCATAGGGCTGGTCTGTAACACAGCAGAGATTAGATCACTGGTCTCTGAATACCCAACTAGTCACATCTCCCTTCATTTTGAACCTTGGGTCAATTCAGTGGGGAAAAAAACAAGCAAGCTATGTGCAACGGGAATTGGAAAACTTTATTGCTAATCTTAAAAACACAGGATGGTGCCACAAATACATGACCAATAATGAGGAGCCTCAGAAGTCCCTAAACACCTGCGCTCCTTTCTTTGCTCCTCCAAATGCTGCCCCCATGTTGTGTGTTCCAGTGTGAGAGTGACTTCCCCGTCCCCCTCCTCCTCATGTCTCTATCTCTCATCTTCAGTCTCAGTTTTCACTTCTGGACTCAATTTTATTATTTTTTATCCAGACCTGTCTCTGGGCTTAGATCTGTACCATTGTCATTCTAGTTTGGGTGACTTGGAGAGAATACCCTTCCCATGTTGGTTCCTTAAGGGATCCAGCGCCTGACCCAGGCTTCATCCCTATTGAATAATTCAGAGCACAGGGGCAGTTGACCTGGGGTTGAGAGAGTGGGGTTTTAGCCTGGCTTTGCCACTTAAATTCTGTGATATTGCACAAGTTGCTTTGGTTCTCTGGCTTCAGAGTTTTTTGTTTGTTTGTTGTTGTGACAGAGAATAGGTCTAATTATCTCTAGGGTTTTGTGTTATTTAGAACTTTGATAATTGCAAATGATAGAAAATCTAACACAAACTGTCTTGAATGATCAAATGGACTTTACTAGCACAAGTAAATGACATGTGCATGGTTGGGCTTGTTTCAGACATGACTGGATTCAGTGTTCAGACAATGTCTCCTGTATGTGGTTTCTGGTTTCTAGCATTTCTTTGTTCATTCTGCTGTACTGGCTTTAATCTCAATATCCAAGTCATAGAAAAATGGCTTCAAGCCTAATATTTTCTCCTCTTTAAGTTCACAGAGGAAGAGAATGAAACTCTTTCTCAAGTTAAAAACAAAAACAAGAATCTGACTGTTTTTCATTGGTTCTGATTGGATAATGTGCCCATCCAGGAACCAGTCACAGCGGGACAGGTTGCGCTATGCTGGTTGGCTTAGCCTGGGTTGTGCGCTAGCTGCGTAACTCCACCCAACCTTGCGGACTGAAATGGGGAATGGGAGATCTTCAAACAGAAACACCGACTGTTGCCAGAAGAGGGGGATGGATGCTGAGTGGCAAAAAGATGTCTCTGAAAGTCCCTTCTTCCTCTAGATGAGTTTCCGGGTTTCTAACTATGGTTCATGCTTTTGGTAAGATGTTTCTAAGTAAGAGGTTTAAGTGGGTAGCAATGCGGATAATGTACCAGCATTGAAGATGGGAGTCTTGAGTTCTAGTTCTTGTTCAACCAGCTGTGTGACTGAGTTACTTCTCCTCAGAGCTTAGCATTATCGTCTGTAAAATGAAGCATTTGGGCAAAATCTTTTTTAAGACTTTTCCCAGCTCTGCTATGCAGGGTTCCTGTGAAGTTTGTCTTGTTCAATTAAATGCCTCTCCACAAGAGAAAGACAGTCTAATAGAATTTCCCCACTGGAACCAAAGCTTTAGAAACGTAAGATGTCAATGTAAACTCCTTCCTATATACTGTTTTCTTTCTTGTACTTAATAGAATACCAAAGTGCTGTATTTTAACTACGGTTTTTACTGCCCTTTTGGTTAATCTTGCAGTGAAATTATGCTGTTGCATTTGGTACCACATCCCTTATTTCCATAACAACGGGCTGGATAAGTCTTAAGTACAGAAAAGTGATGATTGTTAATATAAATTCTGTTGGAAACCAATTCTTCTAAACACTCTTCTCTCCTTTTAAAAATTATTTTATTGAGAAAAATTTAATTCATCTTATCATGATTTAGTTTCTATTGACTCATCATTTTCCTCAGCAGAAGTGATTTAACTTCTAAAAAGTGTTTAAGGAGCAACTTCAACATTCTTTTAGCCAGCACATAGAAATCCCATTTCATATTCCCCTAGAACAAATGGATTTGCAATCTGAAGTTTCTAGCTCGAAGCTATGGATTCTTGGGCTGTGTGGTCTTGGATTTAAACAGAGGAAAATATCTCTGTGCCTTGTTCAGGGAGGAGGCAAAGGAGATATCCACTTGGGGCTCACTGGTACCCTGGTACCAGTTGTTTACGGCTGGTGTCTGCTCTGATTGGGGGGTCCCCCTGCCATATTTAGAACTTCATTGCTGGGGAAGTCCTTGTCCCCTTCACATCTGGGAAAGCTTGTGATGTTTCCTTTTATTCCATGTCTGAATACAGCGTGGCCCTTGTGACAGGCACTTCAGCAATAGATAACTGAACAACTTCTATGTCAAGTTCCTATTCCACTGGGTGGTAGTAATGAATATCAGTCATTTATCAACGCTATTCTTCTTTCCATGGAGTTGTCTGAGTTGGGAGGCATTGCATTGTGTTGTGATACCAGGGAAGCATCTGGTCATGCTGTCCTTGATGTCATCATCTATAAGTTGTATCCACCGAGGTTTCCTTGTTCCTGTCTACCCTGCAGTTCTTAGTTTATAGTGGTTACTTTTGTCTTTCCCTCTTCCTAAACATAAGACCTCTTTAAGACTATTAACTTTTGGAACTACATCTTTGACACTCAGACCCAAGGAACACATTCTACCATTCCACTTTGGAACATTTTTGCTGCTCCTGCCCCACAGTGTTGCACCAGAAAGCCTGGGAGGCTCCTTCAGATTGGTTCCTAGGCCAGTATGTTCCAAACTTTCAAACTCTATCCCTGGAGCAAGTCATGAAATCAATCCAGTAGTTTGTAATCATTATTAATTTTTTTTATCTCATTCCAGTTAAAATGGCTTTATCAAAAATATAGGCAGTAACAAATGCTGGCGAGGATATGGAGAAAGGAGAACCCTCATACACTGGTGGTCGGAATGTAAATTAGTGCAACCACTATGGAGAACAGTATGGAGCTTCCTCAAAACACTAAAACTAGAACTACCATATGACCCAGCAATCCCATTGCTGGGTATATAGCCAAAGGAGGGGAATTCAGTATACCAAAAATATATCGGCACTCCCATGTTTATTGCAGTACTATTGACAATAACCAAGATTTGGAATCAACATAAGTGTCCATCAACAGATGAATGGACAAAGAAATTGTGGTACATATACATAGTGGAATATTTTATAGCCACAAAAAAATGAAATGCTGCCATTTGAAACAACATGATGGAATTGGAGAACATTATGTTAAGGGAAATAAGCCAAGCATTGAAGACAAATCTCACATGTTCTCACTCATATGTGGGAGCTAAATATTAAGAAGCAATTGATCTTATGAAGACAGAGAGTAGAATGATGGTTACCAGAGGCAGGAAGGGTAGTGGGGAGTGAGGAATAAAGTGGGGATGGTTAATAGGTACAAAAATAAAGTTAGAATGAACAATACTTGATAGCACAACAAAGTGCCTATAATCAACAATAAGTTAGGGTATACTTTAAAATAACTAAAAGAGTAGAATTCGAATATTCCTAACACAAAGAAATGATAAATTCTTGAGGTGATGGATATCCCAATTACCCTGATTTGATTAATTCACAATGTATGCATGTATCTACCCTAAAAAGATATACGACTATTATGTACCTATAATAAATAAAAACAAAAACATCAAAAATATTTTAAAAAGGTAGAGCAGAATTCAATGAAACATATCAGCATATATCACACATAGACAAAAAAAAAAAAAACTGTGATGGCTAATTTTGTGTGTCAATTTGGCTAGGCCATGGTACTCAGATATTTGGTCAAACACATCAGATGCTGATATGAAGGTATATGTTTTAGATGAGATTAACATTTAAATCAGTAGGTTTTAAGTAGATTGCCCTCCATAATATAGGTGGGCCTCATCCAATCAGTTGAAGGCATTAAGGGAAAGGCTAATGTCCCTGAGGAAGAGGGAATTCTGCTAGTAGATGTCCTTTGGACTCAAGCTGCAACATCAACTCTTACCTAGGTCTCTAGCCTAGGTAAGGCTGCTGGTAGCCTGCTGGCATACCTTGGTAGCCTAGGTAGCCTGCTGGCATACCTTGCAGATTTTGGATTTGACAGCCTCCACAATCGTGTGAGCCAATTCCTTCATCTCTCTCTCTCTCTCTCTTCCTCGCTCTCCCTCTCTCTGGGATGCTTTGTGTATATAACATCATGGAAATAAAATAATACTTTCTTGTTCTCTGCTGGTTGGCATCTGCTTTTCTTTCCTGGGAGGAGAGAGAAACACCTTCAGCATTTATTTCGCTCTCATTCATGCTGGAATGTTGCCATCTCTTTGGACTTTCCCTAGGGCTGTTGGATCCCAAACATTTCCAAGAGTTTGTTTGTTTGTTTGTTTGTTTTAATCATCTTCTCACTCCTTTCCCAGGATTCAGCAGAGCAGGGGATGGCAAGTGAATAGGTTAGGTGGTGGAGAAGGAATAAGACAGAGATTTTTGTCTTGAGTCCTCCCTTCTTCTGACCTTACCTTCCCTTTCTTCCCGTTCTCCATTTCTTCAAGAATCTTTTCAAATTGGGAGGACAGTATCAGGATCCATTAGTTACCATCAGGGTGACCTTGGACAAGGGACTTTACCCCTTGAACCTCAGGTTTTACCATCTGTGTCATGAGGAAATCAATGCATGCATCAGGATATTTTTGTGCAACTGAACTGAACTGAACAGGGCCTGACATCTTAAATACTCACTATACCTTAGCTGACTTTTCTTTCTCACCTACAACAGTGGTTGATGCGTTGGTCTCCTCCCAAAACAGAGATTCATCAGGGCAGGAATCCCATCTGATTCTTCTACTACTATAGCACATATTAGCCGCACATTATTTACTGAACTAAAATTTTCAGTCCAAATGTCCATTACTTCCTTGGCCTTTGGAGTCTTATTTGTTGATTTAAGAACTCTACACCTGCCAGATTGTGAAATGTGCCTAACTTTCATATGGGCAAAATATACAGAGATTGACAGATATTAGACACATATCAGACACAGCCACTACCAAATAAAAACACTCTTCAATTGGCAGTATTCCTATCCAGGAATGCCTCTATGCTGGAGTCTTTTCTTCTGAGACTGCTGGGAGTGGGAAGGAGAATTACATGAGGAGCAAATATTGCAAAAATGGCCTTGACATTGAGCTTTGACTCAAACAGGAGGCTTGACTGTTTCCAGGTGATACCTTGCACACCATCGAGCCAATATTTCTAATGGCTGCTTACAAGTTTATCAAGGATTCTCTCTAGTTATTAAAATGAAAGTTTTATTCTTTTCCAGTTTAGTTGGGAGGTACAATCCAGACTGATAGATGAGGATTGGTTGCCTGAAGACGGGTGACTTCACAAGTCCTTTCAGCAGTTATATACCAAGGTGAGCTTTGTGTAAGTAATTCCATGGAAATAAAATAATACCTTCCTGTCTCTTGCTGGTTGGCACCTGCCTTTTTCTCCTGGGAAAAGTCATTCATGTATGTTTAGATTACGAGGCAGTGAGTCATGAATGGTATCTAAGTCTGAATCCAAAACTGACCAAACTGCTGGTGTTCAATAAATGAAAAATAATACTTTATTCTGTATCATTGGTCTATACCCTAGAGTTCAAGCAGTTACTGTCTTTTCTGCATTCAGTATCCCACTGCCACTCATAACAAATATGAAATAATTAATATAATAATCCCTCTCAAAATTATATCCACTGGTGTAAATAGCTTTGCAATATATACAAATGCTTTGAGTGAATGCAGACATTTAATAGTTTAAATCTATTTTCATTTTGATAATAGAGCATTGTTCAGCTATTGAAATGACTAAGTACCCTTTTTTATGCCTTGTGAAAAATGCAATAAATAGGATGTTGTGTTTAAATGGCATCTATTTTCCTGAGCAGGGAGTTCAAAGGCCGGTTATGCACATTTTATTCTTCTCAGCATCCTTGGGTTAATACAATAAGTCTTTCTACTTCCTGGGGTGGTTCCCTCTTTCACACATTGACCTTCTTTCTCCTCATTTTTAACTCCCCACCAGTCCTCACTTCCCACAACTAGCTTTTATAGTTTTCCTTTACTTTCTTTATTCCTTTGTCCTTTTCTTTTAGAATGGCTGCATTCTTTAATAGGGTTTGATTTACTGGATAGGTAGTGTGCCAACAAGTCAGCTGAGGACTACCAGGAAAAGGGTCAGGGGATTGATTTATGGTGTATAGTTTCAATAACTAAGCTATCCATTGAAATGTATAAATGACATACAAGTCAAATAAAGAAGGGTCCATCAATATGGCTTGTTTTGTGAAAAAAAAAAAAAAGATTAGCCTAAGATTATAAACACACATAACTACATTTTTTTTTTAGCATCAAACCTTACAATAATGAGAAAAATTTAAAGAAACACTGTACATGGATGCAGATTGATGTGGACTTTCCAATAACCCACTGTGATTTATTTCTTCTTTCTTTGGATTGTCTGGATCCTTCCAAAATTCAGATTTTGAAACACAAATCCCCATTGTGATGGTATTTGAAGGTGGGGCCTTTGGGAGGAAATTAAAGTTAGATTAGGTTGCAAGGTGGTCCCTTATGATAGGATTAGTGCCCTTATAAAAAGAGGAAGAGATAATACTCTTTCTCTGCCATGTGAACACATGTCAAGAAGGCATCAGTCTTCAAAACAGGAAGAGCCCTCACCGGGAACCAATTCAGCCAGTACCTTGATTTGGACTTCTCAGCCAACAGAATTAGGAGAAATAAATCTGTTATTTGAGCCACCTAATCTATGATATTTTGTTATAGCAGCCCAAGCTGACTAAGATACTCCCCAACTTGCCTTTGATAGTATGTTCTAAGTTTGCAGTTATCAGCCTAATGCTTTTTGTAAAGTTGACCCTCTCTCTCTGTGTACTCTTGGCTTCTGAAAGATTGTCCACAGTAGAAGACCTGTTCGGCATAAGGGTATTTTCCATTTGGGTCCTGTTGTTCATGCTTCTCAGCATCAAATCCCTCCCCTCCATTAGTTTGCTTTCTCAGAGGGATGGCCAGTAGCCCTTCTGTGGGCTCCAGTAGCCATGCAGTGCCAGCAAGAGTGTTCGGCCTTCAGAGGAGCCTTTGCCAAGCCTTCATATTTCTGGAGCTGAGTTAACATCTCAGCTATTCTGCTTCACTTATTTCTTCCTCATGGGTCCATACAGTCCCATGGTACCTCCTCACCGTGTACACACACAACTTTTTTCCCCATTAAGGAGACTTGACTATTCTTCTTCACCAACACCAGCCTAATGAGGCACTGGCTTTGGTTTTAAACTGGTTTAGCACAGAATGGCCTATGTCCATCAATTTTAGAGGACAGTAAACACATTTACTTCCATTCCCAAATTACTTAAAGGGCCCCTGCCTCCAGTTGTTCAAAAAACAAAAAATAGTTAAATTGTGGTTTTCTGTTACATACTTTTAACAAGAACAAAAAGAAACATACATTAAGTTATAGGGAACAGGAATGAAAAATGTTAACTTACAAATTGTAAACCTATCTTCCTCCTTCTGCTACCACCAAAGGATAGAAGATTCTATCCTGGCACTTCCTCAGTTGTACAGAAATCAGTGTGTTTTTAAGGATGTCTTTGCTTATAAGTAGGAGAAACCTGATTCAAATGGGCTTGAACAAGATGTGTCACCTCACATTTCTAGAATTCCGTGGGTGGGACGGGCTCCAAGTGTAGGACAGTCAGGACTCCAGGGCTGTTCCTCTGGGCTCTTCCCTGCTTTGTTTCAGATTGACTCTCACCCTGTTACAGATGGCTGTCAACAGCAACTGTGGCAAAATGCCTCTTCACTGAGAGAGGAGGCAGGAGGCAGATGCTATAGGTTCCACTCTGCCATGGAGTAGGGTGGGAAGAAAAGCGAAACAGGCAGAGTGGCTAAGTGGACTGCCATAACAAAGACCTGCACCAGACAGGGCATTGGAGAGGAGAGAAGGGAAGCTGCACAGAGTTAGAAAGAAGACTTTCTAAATCTTGGAATGGAAGAGGAGAGGCACTTTAGGGCATCAGCCATGCATGCATAATATATTGACAGCAAGAGAAATGAGAAAGAAAATTTGGAAGAAGTTTAGAGTGTTATAAATATACACTCCTTTGGCGTTTTCATGAAAGACTGTGAATTAAGATTTACATTGATTTTCAATTATTTTGGTTGCTGGAGTACGACAGATACTAAAGTTTGGTTTGCTCAACACTACAGTTGCCATCTCTATTATAGAAAGGTTATCTATATAATTTATCATCCAAACATGGACACTTGAGGCTAAAAGGGGACTCTATTAATGATTATGCTGCTACTACCAGTATACACCAGGACGATCCCAGGCAAATTTATTCTAATGAATAAAGTTTTGTTAGAAATGCTGCTATAATAGCTGGAAAGTAAGGCACTCAAACTCTCCACCTCCCTTGCCTGTAGGGTGGTCAAATTTCACACTTCTGGTCCATGAGATGGAGACAGAAAATCTGGAAAAGGACTTGCCTTCCTAAATGAATCAACACTAGAGAAAATACATGGCTTCTGCCCTGTTCCTCCTGCTTGGACTACAGAAGTGATGCCTGGAGATGCATCAGCCAGTTCATGACCATTAGGATGAAAGCCAAATATCCAGGATGGTGAAGGGAAAGATTGAAGGACACTGGGATATTGATGATTTCATGGAGCTGGTACCAGGCATGGTCAGCTTACCTCCAAACTTCTTGTAGCATGAGAAAAATTAACCCCAACTTTACATGGAGATAGTGCTCACCTTACAGGGAAGTTCTGAGAGTTAAGTAAGATAATGATTATAAAGCGCTTTGTGTACTAATTGACACATAGTGCTTAAAAGCTAGTCACTGTGGCTACTGTTATTATTAACTTTGTTTAACTTGCATGAGTTTCTTCTTTTTTCTTTTAGGAGAGGGGTGAGTGGGAAGGCTGTAGAGTGACAACAAGAAATGTAAAAATGTCTACTTCCATAAGCATCATGAAATGATACATAATATAATGGGGACTGGGAGTCAGGACTCTATTTTCTATACTTAGAGACTAAGTTGCTTCTATTAAATAGAGAGAGGTGGTCGTTGTGGACAAAGATGGACGACTGGCAGCAGATATCTTTGTTCCAGGATCCAAAGGTTGTTCACTTTGCTATAGCAATGAGTGCCTGGGGAGTTGCTGAATCTCTCAGATCCGATTAAAGTTTCCCTTAATTGAATCTGGAAAAGAAGTCATTTATTTGGTTTTGGAGATTTAGAAATATTTAAAAGGAACAATTTCGGTTTTGAGATTTTCACACAAACTACAAGTCAGAAATCCTCATATTCAATCTGTCAGAGCTCTTGCATAATATAATCTCATTTGGAGATATTTTCCAGCATGTTCTGAAGATTGTGATGTGTGTTTCCTATTCGTGGTAACAGGGAGAGAAGAAAGAATAATTTCCACAGGACTTCATTTGTGCCCAAATAGCAGGCCCTATCTTAGTGCCAAGGACGTTTCCTGTGAATTAGGAGGGCGTCCTAGATGTGGCTCCCTAGAAACACAAACTAAGATAGGAATTTGGGTGTACGTTGGGGGTGTGCTCTCAGGAGAGAAAGAGGAGGCGAAACAAAATAAAGAAGGAAAAGAAGCTAGGATGGGTTCTCTACTGGAGTCTAGCTTCTGCCTGATCCCCTGGGAGTAGCGGGGTATGGATTGTGCCCCAGAGTTGAGCCTACTTAGAGGCAAAGGGATCTAGCCTTTTGTACTCTCAAGTCAGCCAGGGGAAGGTGTAACCCCTCACGTGGGCCCCCTTTTGCCTGAAGCCAATTCTCCAGAGAAGAGGGCAGCCATGAGCCTTTAGCAGCCATCATTCACAGTGGCTGGGAGGCGGTGTACTGGCCTAACACGGGGGATCTGGACCAGACATCAACAGAGTCCCCTACAAAGGATACCTTCATTTGAAGTCAGCTATGTGCCTCCTCTTGCGGCTTCATGGAGAATGTATTTGAAAACAAGGGATTAATGACTTCAAAAGAGATGCCCATTGTTTCTCAAGCTTGTATGGATGGTTTCTTATGAGGGGAAAGTTTTCTTAGCTTCCAACCTTGGTTTAAGTTGTTTTGCTGATAACTTTACTTAAATATATATGAACCTAAAGGTATTGATAAACTACCCATGCTTACATTTCTTAAAAAGGCATGAAGCCAAACAAATTAAAAATTAAAATTTAAAAAGTATGAGACCATAAAAATCAAATTGACAATATAAATTTAATGTTATGGATGATGCTGTTTTGTTAGAACTAAATAACCAATCTCAAAGTAAATATGTAACTATGAAATTGCACAGATTGTCTCACGTCTCACATAGCCTATGTTTCAGGATGCCCTGGGAAGGACCAACTTTCCAACGCTCTTCGCTCTAATAGAACTTTTGTAAAAACCCTAATTTGTACAGATCAGGAGGTTCTGTAATGTTTACTTGGCAAGAAGGAATTATTAGCATTTATATATCGTTGTTCTCTACTCTAGTCATTAGCCCACAATAATCAAAAGAGTACATCTTAGCACCATTTTTATCATAAACCTAAATGCAACAGAGATGCTTAATGCTGTTGCCATCCTTAGAAAGTAAACTATCCATAACATACTTACACAATTTTATCAAAATAAAAGCATTATATATATATATATGTATATATATATATATATTTTTTTTTTGAGACAAGGTCTTGCTCTGTCCCCGAGGCTAGAGTGCAGTGGTGTCATCACAGCTCACTGAAACCTCCAACTTCTGGGCTCAAGCGATCCTCCTGCCTCAGCCTCCCAGAGTGCTGGGATTATAGGTATAAGCCACTGCACCCAGCCAAAAGCATAATATTTTAACATTTATTTAAAGAGCTCTTCTAGAGCATTTAGGGATGTCAGAGACTATGTCTGCAGCATCCTTTAATATCAGGCTATAGCTCTTTCCCATGAAATAGGAACATGTATAGGGTGAGTTCACACATGTGATGACACTTGAAATACCCAAGAAAGCACCTTTCTGACCCCTGCTGGTTGGAACAAGGGGATGGCATGAGGAAGGCCAGCGAATTTGAGGCTAAACCATTGACAACCTGGGAGGCCAGAGTAAGCTCTTTGCCCCATATTTCATTACAATGGTTACAATTTAATTTAATGACAGTGTCCCTACCGCCTAGTGGTTCTGCATATAGAGGCTGTCCCTGGTGCCATGTAAACCTCCTGTCCTTGCCACTCATGGGGCACACAGAGAAAGCCCAGGGAGCCATGGGCTCCTGCTTAGAGAGTACAGCAAGCAGGTTGGGACACTGGAGTTTCCACTGTACCCTGAGTGACGATGAGCATTGCCATGTTGCCTGTAGGCTGTTCCAGCTGGGGAAGCTCAGGAACCAGAGTACTTGTACCACTGCTGCAGAAGATTCCGGACTTCCTCACCTCCCCTACTGCCTTACAACAAACCTGATTCCTGGAGGTAATCTGAGCACATCTTTTCCTCACCACCTGAAAAGGCTTAATGAAGACAGAAAAAGGTAGGAGAGTCTCTGCTGTCACTGCTTGCATCAAGTCTGCTCCCTAATACAGGAACAAGATCTGCACCGAATCAGAAAGTCCAGTGTGAGCTAGAGTAGGTTAAATAGAGCCTTGAGGTAGAGGGCCCGTGTTGAAATCTAATCATAGAGGTCAAAGCAAAATGGAAAACCAGATAGGAAGCTATCAGAGCACAGCTACAAATTCACCGTGTTTCAGATTATCCCTTAATTTAACAAAGGAAAAGAAGGATTCAGAGAGGTTAAGTTATTTATTCACAGTCTCATTCATTTACAGAGCAAATCTTTAGTGATGGGTGTTCACTAAAGACTGGATTCTGTGCTAAGTACCAGATCTACGACAGACAGTCATGAGCAGCCCATGTTCTCTGGGAACTCTGGGTTTAAAGGGGAGATACAGGTGAGCAAACAGGTGGTTATGATGCAGTGAGACCAGTGCCATGAAAGGAGAGGCATGGCCCATGCAGGCATACAGGAGGGCCACCTGACCCACCCTCAGGGGGAACATCCTGAAGGATATGATGGCAAAGCAAGCAGTGAATGCAGGTGTCCTGTTCCACCTCCCAGGGCTCAGGTAGGGATTTTCGGGGCCAGGGGCTCACTGCTTCCTGGGAGTGCAGGAGCAGCACGGAATCCCAGGAAAAAGCTCTGGATTGACCTTCATGTCCTTCTCGTGGCATTAATTGAAAGAAGGAATTTGCTGAGAATGTTCTCAGCCAGTTTCCCCTACTTTGATTCATTATGTATGCCATGACCAGAATGTTTCCTAGATCTCCCTTCATAATTATCTGTAGCTCTCAGTTTTCTTCCATATAAATTCAAATCCTCTGCCAACTTTTAAGACCAAGATCACCACATCTATCTTATCTTACCTCGCTGCTCCCAGCATGCCCCTTCCATTCCACGCCCCATTCGTTCAAGTCATAGGCATTGATACAACCCTACCTGGTAGTAGCAACAGCGATCTCTAATACTCACTTGAGAAGGACTGATCCCACATTGTGGGATGTGAAGTTCTCTCTAGGAGCCTCGCTGCTCAAAATGTGGTCCCTGAGCCAGTAGCATCAACATCACCTGGAAGTTTGTTAAAATTTGCAAAATTCCAGGCCCTAATCCAGACATGCTGAATCAGACCTTAAATTTCAATAAATTCTTCAGGTGATTCTTGTGCATACTAAAATTTCAGAAGTAGTTTTATAGAGATAGTATAAGCATAGTTTAATTCTAAATGACATACAGGTGACCTTTGTTTGCAAGATTTGTTTGCAAGCATAGCCTCACTTTTATCATTTTTTTATCTTAAATAAAAAGAACAGAAACTTGTATTTGTGAAGTTTTTAGACTGTTGCTGATTGACAATTACAGCATTTTGGTAAATAATTTCATAACACTGGCAATATTGCTACCTTTTAAAATCATGCTCAGGATTCATAAAATAATTTTTAAAATCAGCAACTGAATGCACACACATTTCCAACACAAAAACATATAAACACATCATAAAATGTTTAGTAAAGTGTAAATGTATTGAAAATATAAATGCCAAATACACATTAACAGATAAAATTAATAAAGTATTCTAAAACACATTTCATGAGAAAGAAGAAATGATAAATCATCAGGAAAAATTTTTAAGTATAATTTTCTTTTTTAAAAAATAAAAGTTAAATCTGAACATGAAACAAAATAAAAGCAATGTGTGCATTTATGCCATAATTATGAGCATATTTTTGTGCAGATTTTTCCAGCTGCTGAAATGGTTCTTGCGTGTTCTAATCAGAGAATATGAGAAAGAAAATTCCTCATCGTCAAATAATTGTATAATATTTCTCCTGTTTGAAAGGAACTTTTGAACAACTTTCAGGAAGCAAAATTTTTTATATATAAAAATATATTCCGAGAGAGAGAGAGAGAGAGAGAGAGCGCGCGCTGTATGTTTTTTGTCTGAAAGAAAGCATTTCGGGTTCATCTGTGTCTTCTTTGGTTTTATCTTGTACCACTAGATACTTCAAGCAGAATTACCTGTTCTGATTTCAAAACTGTCAGATTTATACACCACTTGTGCAGAAAGACTTTGAACTAGGTAAGAATTATTCTTGTGAATGAAACTTTACTACATCAATTGCCATTGTCTTCCTCTTCTTGAGGAGTCTGAAGTTTTAGGAAAAATGGTTTCTAAACAAGAGCACTTTGTTTAATACAAAATTCAAATGCAGCAGAGAATTTTTTAAGTATGCAATCAATATGCAAATAATTTTCAGATTTCAGATTTATTTAGATTCTAAAATAATGGTGTCACATCAATAAAAATGCCTGAATTTTTAGTATTTATCAGAACCCAAAATACCAAAACAAAGAGGGTAGTCGATAATGACTGTACTGATTAGCAATACTGACAGATCAGATAGAGGTCATTGTCAAAGGTCTTACTGAAATAGAAGAGCAAGAGATCATCGATAAAGATGACACTGTGGAAACTGTTTCTCCCAGCTTTTACTATGCTAAAATTTTCCATTCATCACACTGAATTAGAATAAAAAACTTTGAGACAAATCACTCTAATTTTGAATTCAAGTCTAAGATGCCTAGAGCAGTGGCATATGCCTATGCTTGCTACAGGGAAGTCTGTTAGGAAAAATAATTTATTTTCAATCCAAACTTCATTGATTCCTATTTTAACAACCTTCAACGAGTCTAGTACATGCAGAAACCAAACTTATGTTAAGTGTTTAGCATAAGAAATGTTTACAAAAGCTTACATTTGTGTTTCTCTCATGCATTCTTGTGGTTATTCTGATATTTTTATTGATTCTAATGGTTTTCCAGAAATGAAACCTAATTCATCACGTTTTACCTACAGAAAATAGAAGTCTAATTTATAATAGCTTGCAGCCTTTTTCCAGAATCTAATTGAGCCTCAAGTTGAATGTCTTGTGAAGGTCGTCTGTGTATTAGGGTTCTGATGGGTACCTCTACTTTCTCTTCATAGACTTAATAGTGAAAGCCCATAAAGTGACTAGGAAAATTTTTATGCATTCTGGATTTCTTTTCTTCGAGGCTCTTCTGGTTAATTTTCTTTCTGTGTTCCATGTGGGGATGGTTGGGGGTAGAATAACCCAGAGCCTTCACCTGGCTGCCACCTTGCCTGGTTTTGAATTCCGTATCTGCCACTTTCTATATCTGCGTGGCTTTGGGTAAGTCTGTGAACTTTTTGGCCTCAGTTTGTTCATCTGTAAAATGAGGAGGATCACAACAGTATCTCACACACAGGCTTGTGATTGATTAAATGAGAAGAGTATCCAGAGTACTTACAACAGTATCAAGTGCATTTTAATTGCTATATACGTGTTTGCTATTATTATCATCATTATATCAGGCGATAGTGACTGTGCCCTTCTAGTCCCTTCCCTCTACTCCCAGAGCAAACTGAGAAAAAGCATAATTTCTCCTGTATGTCTTTAGAAGCAACACGGTGTGGCAGGAACGGCGTCATGTTGGCATCACTCCGACCTAGGTTCAGATCTCACCTCTTATTAGCTGTTTACACTGGGGTGTGTTATTTATACTCGCTCAGCTTCAGTTTTCTCACTTGCAGGGGACAATAATATCTATCTCAGAATAACTTTAGCTACGTTAAAATAAGTTAACACCCTTAAAGCATCTTGCACTTTCTTGACTAGGTGGTCAAAATGGTCAATAGATGTCCATTTCTTTCTCCTTTTCTGTCGTTACCTACATATTTCCCGACTTTTGTTTGTTTTTTGCTTCTGTGAATAACCTTCTGTCATGCTCCAATTTCTTTTTGCTCTTCAAACTTACTCATCCTTTATCCCAGTTCTTTAAATCCCTAATCCTTGCTCTTTTCAGGGCAAGCATGTATATCAATTCAGCTGGGGCATTAGCTAGTCTAGGAGTTATATCTTCCAGCACAATCCCTTAATCCCTCTGAGAGAGAGAGAGAGAGAGAGAGAGAGTGTGTGTGTGTGTGTCGTACAGCATGCATTCCACCGAAATTTGTTCAGGACTGTGCTAGGTTCTGGCAATGAAGAAATGAGTAGGTGTGGCCTGTGCCCTGGCAGAAGTCATATATTTTATTGCAGGAGACCCAGACACATAAATGGGCGCTTAGAAAGCAATACAGCGGGTATGAAGGGTGTGTAAGGGAGTCTTAGGGAGGAGCAGCTAATCCATCTGTTGGAGCAGCTGGTCAAATATTTAGGGGAAGTGGGGATTTCTGAGTCTTACAGGATAAGCGAGAGTGAGTCCTGTGGGAGAGGGGAGAAACAACAGGGTGGGGTATGTGTTTTGGGCAGAGGGGTCACAGGAACAAAGCACTGAGGAAAGAAACAGCCTCGTGGTAGCAGGGTAACCATGAGCTGGAGAAAAGAGGAAAAAAAAAAAAAAGCCTGAGTTTTCAGAGAGGTCAGGGACGGCTTCAAAGGATAGAAGCTAAAACCACGTGGGAAGCTACAATATAGGATTTTAAGCAGAAAGACATGGCCAGATCTGAATGGTTGATTTCTCTGGAGGCTGCATGGAGAATGGACTCGAGGAGGACAAGAGTGAAAACAAGGAGACAAGTCAGAAGTCTAGGAGAGCAGGTAAGTCAAGAGATGACAAGGGCCCTGGTTCGAGCAGCGGTGGGAAGGATAGAGAATGGTTAAGCCAGAGCTCTGAGACTGCCAAAATCTTTAGGACTTTGCAACCACAAAGATGAAGGAAAAGGAGAAAATAATGACAAGTGGGTTGTGGGGTGGAGGAAATGGAGGAGGCAAAGATAAGAGCCTTGTTTCTGGTTTGTATACCCTTATCAGCGGTTGGGAAACAGGTTTTCTTAAGGGGGTTTTAGGCAGACTTGTTGAAAGGGGTGGGTAAGTGCATACTGAATACCAATAGGGGGCTGTTTTCCCTGTCCTCATATTAAAATAACCCCGGTACTTGAATTTTGTCCTTAAATGAGCTCACAGTCTTAGATAACCAACGCAGATATGCAGGAAAAATCAATTTAAAAACCCCACAACTTCATTTTTGTTTTGACCCATCCATCCCTCCTTTCCCCCAATTTGTCCAAGTTCTAACCATCATGAGGGGTGCTAATCAATGGAGGAATACTCAGTGCTAAGGCACTGGGGGTGAATGGGGTGGTGGGAGTTTGTCATCAGTCTACACTGGGACATGCTGGGATGTCCTTTCTCCTGACGTCCTAGTCCTCTCAGGTCTGGGGGTCTCTGCAGTGTGTGGCCTCACATAAGTAGCATGGGATTCGGAGGGAAGCCTGACACCTCAGCTGCCTTCGCACTCCTCAGGCACCCCCATTCCCCACTGCCCCCCTCTTAGTCTCTCCCAGATCTCTGCCCTGGAAACGGAGCAGAATCCTTTGCTTAGGACTTTAAAGTCCTCCTCTCACATCTTCTCCCCTTCCTAACTCTCTCAAGACGTTTTCCCTCAGACGCTTTCTCTTCATGTTTGACCAGCAAAGTTCTTGATTAGTTTAGGATTTGGGAAGCCAAAGTTTGAAAGCCAATTTCCACCTTTTAAGCAGTTTCCACCCTGGAGGCATTAGAGCCTTCCCTTGAGGCAAGTGTTAAAGCTCCCATCACCTTGAAGGGGAACAAGAGGGGAGAGAAGAGTAAACACTGAAGGGGAACCAAAAGATCAGTTAATATCTTACAACAAAACAAAACCACCTCCCCGCAAAATAAAAAAAGCAATAGAATAAGAATTTTTAGTTCCTATTTTAGAAAGCCATTGGCAGAAGGGGGAGCAGCAAACGCACAGAAAACAAAAAGCATTTGCGGTGAATAATTGGAGATATTAATTAATATTGTTGCCTTTGTCCTTAATAAGTTTCATGTCAGTCTATGCAGGAGAGTGTAGTTTCTCTTTCTTAAAGTTTGTGCCAGGTCTTATTTTTATAGTTTCAGGCACGTATCTTGCAGTCTTTCAGAGGTGTTTCAGGCACATAGAATTAGAAGAAAATGAGATAATAAAATAAAATCAAGGTGAATCAGAGGGCTGGCTAAGATTAAGTAAGAGATATCAAGCTATCCTGCACTTTCTTCAAAAGCAATAAAGACTGTTTTTACTGTATTGTGATAAGAAAATGGAGAAATTTCTGGCAACTGATGAGATATCATGTCACCAAATGTATATTTACTGTTTAAGTGCTTTTTTATGTTTCTACTCTTAACATTTACATTTTAGCAATAAAGACCTCAGGTGAGTGTTAACTTCATTTATATGGTCTATTGATACAGGAACCAGTAGATCAAACATTTTATTCCCTCTTGAAAACACTTTGGACAATTATAATTCCAGCACTGGGATTAGTGTTTTCTAACTGGAGAGTTAAGACTACAAGAATTTATATACCTCTGTCTGTGGTCTTAGAAGAAGATGAGAAGGCTGGGATTCGGTTCACATGAGGGTGTGTGTTCACTTTGTGTATCACCATGAAGTCACACTGGAAGCCGTTTGTATTTGTATTTGAATGATAGAAAGGACATAGAGTGATGCCAGCAGACTCAGGTTGCAGCCTCACCTCTGCCTCTAGTTAGTATGCTACAGTTAGTCCCATGCCTTAGCTTCTCTGTTCAGTTTCTTGATCCATGCAGTGGTAAGTTGGCTTGGATCAGGGGTCAGAAATACAAATATCTACATGGGAAGGACAGGTAACATAAATGTAAAAAGCATACATTACTGCATGTCACAACATCACCATTTATTTTCTCTATATTTCCAACAACTGTGTTGAAATTTCAATCTCTTTTACAGATCATTAAGCTTTTCATCAGGCACCTTTTCCACATACCAGTCACGGTTCTCCTCATGCTTTGTTTTCTTAATGGAGGCTTAAATTGTAGCCTTTTGCTACAGATGCACTTTGTTGGTATATTAAATCTAGAAATCCTGTTTATATTCTAAAAAAGCATGTCTGGCTCACATTTTTTTGGAAACATGTAGCTTTCTTAGTCTTTATCTCTTTTCTCCATTCTTGAAAAAGACATGGGTGTGAGGATAAATTTTTTATTTTTTATTCTAGTAAAAGAAAAGCAGCAGTATTAAGGGGATAATACCGGGCAGTTGACACTCAGCCTTCATATGGGGAGTAATAGAGAGTGGTGGGGACTGCGGCAAATGACAAGCTCAGACCTTGTGAAAATAAAGGAAGGCACCTGCCTTTCTGTAGCAGGCAGCTGCTCCTTAGCAACACTGGGTTTTTGGCCTTTGGGAATATAAGTCCACCTATAGACGTGTCCTCTGAATTTTTTTTTTTTAAGGAAAGCTGTATATTCTTATTATTTTACATGGAATTATCCTGAATTTTAAGTGTTGGCAACTAAATGTAAATTGAAATAAACACCCATAATATCAACACTTAACAGTCAGTGGTACAAGCTAACCACAAGAAAACTATGGATCAGATGCCCACAAAGGTTTGACTTTTAAGCCACATGATCTTAAAGTTCCCATTCCCATAGGAGTTTTTCTTTAAACAAATACTTATTTGTTTATCCCTTACTATGCTCTGAAAACACTTTACATGTCCTAACTCATTTAATCTACACAACAACCTTATGAAGTAGGTGCCATTGTTATCCTTATTTTACAGATGAGGAAACTGAGGCACAGAGCAGTTAAATGACTTGTGTAACGTCACAGAGCAAATAAGTAGTAGAGCCAGAATTCCAACACTGGCCCTCTGGCACCATAGCCCAGAAATCTCTTACCTTTGTTCATGTAAATTTATATTTCTTATTTTTTTAAAAAAAAGTTTCCTTAACGAACCTTAGTTTATAAAATTTGTTGTTGATGACAATGTGTATATTTATTTGGATTTGTACAAAGTTAGCTGTTTAGAACATTTTTATTTGGATGTGGGGAAAAGATGAGGTTATTAGATGGCTGAATGTTAGCGTGGGTCAGATCAACACACTGCCTACATTAGTGCAATTGAAGACAATAAGATGCTGGTTAGGATCCGTCTCTTCCAATCAGATCTCATATGTAAATAAGCAACTGCCCCTTGATTGGCTGCTGCTGATCCTCAGTTGAAGAGATTAATGCTTTGCTTTTCTGGTTGCTTTAGTACCCAGAGAATGTTAATATAAATGGAAATTCGGCTATATATTTAAGCAATCTGTCAGAGCAAAGAGATTTCCAGAGTTTTTTGGTTAAAGAGGTTTTTGAATGTACGTATGAGCAATATATGGGCTGACTTTTTATTTCAGCAAATATGAAGATGTATTATCCCTTGAGGTTTGTTATTAACCTCAGTTTCACCTCTGTTAATATTTACTCCGCAGGTCAATAAATCATGATACTCACTACAGCAGAAGCCAATATCTTCAGATTATGAGTTATTAATCTTGGCCAAGCTGAAAAACTATGTGAATATTTTTCTTTTACTAGAGAAAATGAGAACTTTTTCTGTCCCCTTTTTTGTCAGGCTCTCTTAAAAGGGAAAGTTAATTTTTATCTGAATCACCAAACTTCCTTTTCACATTTAATACTTGGATTTGAGGGTGTGAGTCTTCTTATGAATTTTAGAAAACTCTCTGTTCCATTGAAAGGACTGCAGGAGGCAGGGGTTAAACAAATCCTATTTTAAACCCTCCTGTAAAATACCCTGATTTTAGGAGAAACTAAGAGGGGGCTCTGGTCAAATTCCTGCTGCCATCTGTGTGTTATTTATTGACTTTGCTTGATTGGAGGCAAAACAAACGCAATGTATTTCTAGAACCTGGTAGCAAAATGCTATGTAGTAGAGAAGTGCAGCTGTATCTGGCCCATCTCAGGATAAAAACAGCAAGTGTGAAAAGACATGGGGTGACTGCATTTGGTTCCTAACAGCTCAGCTATTGGTATTGAAACATGCAATAGAAGAAATTAGTTTGTTTCTTCATAGGAGTGTTTGTAGGCCCCTGTAATCTGTAGACTCATGTCTGTAATGATGAAGAAATCCAAGACAAAAGGAGATGAAAAAATCATGAAAGAAGTTAGAGGTCATCTCACCTGATGGCTGGTGGTTGCTGCTGGGGGTGAAGGGGGGAAAATGTGGCATTTGGAAATAGCTGCACAGAGGGGAAAGGGTCTCTCCAAAAGGTGATAAAGGGGAATATTTTCCAAAATGTTTGGGGGAGACCAGGGACAAGGAAGAGTTGCTAAATGCGGTGGGAGATTCTGGTCAGGCAGGCAAAGCCACTAGAACCTTGCCTCTCAGTGTGCTCCCTGGACCAGCAGCATCAGCATCACCCAGAAACTGATTAGAAATGCAAATTATCAGCCCCATCCCAGAGCTACTGAATCAGAAACTCTGAGGGTAAGGTCCACCAATCTGTGGTAGATAAATCTCCAAGTGATTATGATGCCCATTCCAGTTTGAGAACCACTGCACCAGGGCACAGACTTTTCAACCTTATCTGTAGATTGTAATTCCTTGGGGAGTTTAGAAAAAATAATGATATCTGGTTTTTACTTGATCTTGAGTATGGCCTGGACATCAGGATGGTTTATAGCTTTCTAGGTAATTTTAGTAGGCAACCCGTGTTGAGAATTACTCTAGGGCAAGCTCCCATCCCAGATTACTTTTTCAGATCTAATGCTCTATTTTCAATCAGAATAGTTTGTGATTCTTCCTTTACTATCCTGAAATAAAATTTATTTGAATATTATTACTTATATTCTTAACTGCACCATAAAAGAGAAATAATAGGAAAGTAATTTATAATAATATGCATTTCAAATATTTTAATTACTGAGTCTGACCACACTTAATAGTGAAGCAGAAGGCTGCAAGAGTTATTATGAATGTGACAGTTGCAAACGCAGATTGATCCATGTGTGTTGAATTGGCAACTCAAAAACCATGGGTGGCATTACTGTGGGGGACATGATTTTCTGAAAGAAGAACAGATCTTGATAACGTTTCCAACAAAATAATGAATAAGTTTTTCTTTGTCTGGGCTTTGGTTTAAAGTCTGTACTTAGAAGGTACAGTGACTTATTATAGTGGATACCATGGTACCCTGCTAAGATCCCCCCTCCAGGACTGAAACACTTATTTCCCCAGCTGCTGGGAGTGCTGCTGGCTGCTGGCCCTAAGCTGATCGCCCTCTTTGGGACCTGTCCTTGGCTAAGGAAAATGCCTTCCCCAAGATAATACCCCTTTTCTGGCACAGACTACCTTCAGTGGCTGGTCAACGTAGGGTTGGTTTTAAAGGCCATTCAGGACAACTGAGGAATCTTCCCAGCTCTAGATCTCCCTGTTGGATTGTCTAAGACCTTTGCTGCAATTACATTGTAGCTCAACTTCTATCCCTGCCCCATCCTGCTTTCTCAGTCCCTCAGGGGTGTTGGTTCGGAGCATACTCTCCAGTAAACTTCCAGCTGCCATCTCAGAGCCCACTCCCAGGCGAACTGACCAGGAACATTGTCTAGGGAAAACCTGAGTCCTTTGCCAGTGAGCAGGGTTCTCAGTCATCTAAAAAGATTCTTGTCTCATATTTTATCCCATCCAGATGGCTTCATTGAAACAGACAGAGACAAAACGAGAATTTCATTTGGTAGAGAGACTGCTGGCAGGTAGAGAGGAGCTGAGGCCCAGGTGGTGGAGGAATACTATAAGTGCTAGGAACAAATCCCCCAGCATTGATCAGGTAGAGACTTGCACTCAATTCAGAAGCAGAGCAGCCTCAAGCAAAAATGTAAATTAGGCAGTGTTTGTTCTACTTTTCTCCAGTGCCTTTTTCCCTCCATGGAGCCTATAGCCATCAGAACCTACTCTCTGGAAGAGATCTGATAAGCTATTTACCCCTTAGTGTGAATCTAAGTCAATAGCTTTATTTTTTTTTTCCACTTCCAGAGATATTTGCATTTTAAGTATTTCTATGGAATAAAAATTGTGGCCCTTTGTTAAAAGGAATTTCAAGAAAATATCTGTGGGAGTAGGGAAGAGAGTTTTTCCTCTTCCCAACCACTCAAAGTCAGTTCTTACTAGGGACTTTTTTAGGGTCGCAAAAGGGTGGAAATGGGGTACCCTAGAAGCAATGTCTGAAAGGGGTGGCCTTGCAAAAATAACAGAAAAATATCTAATCCCACAATTTCCTGGCAACAGTTAAAGATCAATCCTATGAGTTCTCCTCTTAAACAGGCACCCCACGGGAGTTCTGTTTTGCACAACTTCTGAAAAGAGCTGAAAGACAGAAAAGAGATATAAATCTTTCTCTTTAAAATTGTTTTTTGAGAATCTGCTTTTACAGAGTTCCTGAGAAAACAACGGGAGAATGAGCTACAGCCTCAACCACATCTCCAGGGCAGAGTCGCATCTCCTGCGTTAATCCATTCTCCAAGGAAAGGCAGGGGAGCCAACTCTTGGACTTCTACATCCTCACGATTTTTGTTATCTACCTGTTGCTAAGAAGAAAGACAGGAGCAGAGACAGCAGTTTCTTGACTGTACTTTGCCATTTTACGGCCCCCTTAAGAATTCTCAATAGCTGGTTTTTGGGGCCAGCACATTCTTCCTTTTCCAGCTCTGTGCTGGTCCTTTCCCTGCTCCCCAGGGAAAAGTAAGTAAACCTCTTCTTTCTATCCTAATCTTTGTCTGGAGAAATCTTTCTCAAAACCTGTGTGCACTAGCTCTCTACCCTAACATCTGATGGATGGCCTGCACGAGGATTAAAACTGAGTGACTACTCTGCCTCTACATGGAAAGAAGTCACTTTTGTCCCCTGGAGGGAGACTATCTCATCATCTCATTTTTCTACCTCTGGACGAGAGCTGCTTCCATCTTGAAACTGTTCCCTCCTCTGCCACAATTCCTAGGACATCCCTCTCAGTGCCTTCAATACCATTCAGAATTCGGTGAATCTCTTAGTCTCTGGAAACTTTGGGAATGGTCATATGCATGAGCTGGAGAGTGGTAGTTTTTTGGTTTGGTCAAGGGAAACCCAGCACTGGGTCTACCATGCAGGAGGGTGGCATGGAGGGACGCTTCCAAACTACTCTTTCCAGGGGTGGGGGGACACTGCCCCCATCAGTCTTCACCTAGACCCAGGGATGCTTGGCTATGGGGAAGACTTCAAAGTCACAGTCTGAGTCAGAACTCAGGGATGCCCGTTTTCTGGCCGGGTCACTAGGTTTCGGTCTGATTCAGATCTAGGTGATACCTGACATCTGATCAGACTTTCAACAGTCATCTGGATTGGGGATACCCTTTCAAATTTTTTCCAACATGTGACCATCCCTAAAAATGTCCTTTTCTTTCTCCTAGTTGTTATCATGGGCAACTTTCAACTGGCTCCATCTAAGGACTCCCTATTGGGAGTCACTACCCTCTACTTCTCCCTCCTTCTTTCTCTTCTCCACCTCTACCCCTCTCACCCAGCCACACTCACTCTGGCCAGCCACTCCAGAACCCCTCCCTGCCTGTGCGCCAGCTCCCTCTCTGGGAAGTTGCTGGCTCAGAAGGCACTGTCCTAGTCCATGTCCCTTTTTCTATGTCTGATCTGTCTCAAATAGATGTTAAACTGGGCAGCTTCTCAACTGATCCCTCCAAGTTCTCTAAGGAGTTGGAATACCTCACTCTTTCCTATGACCTGCTGTGGAGAGATGTCCATGTAATTTTCTCCACTTGCACTACTGCTGAGGAGAGGGCTTGTATTTGGTCTAAGGCTAGGGAGTAGCAGATGATCTCAATCAGAGACAACCCAGAATTTATACTGTTGGCTCCACCGTGGTCCCAGACCATGATCCAAATTGAGATTACCACTCTAGACCATATGCTTTCCTGTCTCATAGAGGTGATGAAGAGGGCCACTGCTAAGCCTGTTAATTATGATAAAGTTAAAGAGATTACTCAGGACCAGGATGAAAACCCAGCTCTTTTCCTTTCATGACTGTCTGAAGCATTTCGCCTCATTACTAGTTTAAATCCTGATACCAGGGAGGGAAAAACTATCTTAGCCATGCATTTCGTCTCCCAGTCGGCCCCCAATATTTGGTGTAAACTCCAAAAGCTTGAAAGGGGCTTCAGATCCCAGAAGTGGAACTTTTAGAGCTGGCCATCAAGGTCTTTAATAACTGAGATGATAAAAGGAGAGAGGAAAAAAGGCAAAGGGCCCAGCATCAGGCTCTAGAGCAGAAGGAAGCCTTTTAAATGGTGGCCACCACTATGGGAGAAATTTTTCAGAGATGGGGATGCCCTGGAGGCTCAGGCAAGAAGAAACTCAGATGGTGGCCTGCTCTGGGAACTGCTCCTGGAAGTGCGCCCTGCTTTAACTGCAACCAACTAGGGCACTGGAGCAAGAGGTGCCCTAGGAAGTGGGTTCCACCAGGGCCACGCTCCAACTATAAAAAGCAAGGGCACTGGAAGAGCGAGTGACCCCTACTTAAGAGGGGAGATTGCACTCGGCTTCCAGATCCAGCAGACCCTCCTGCACTGGCCCCCTCCATAACCACAGACCTTCTGGGACTGCTCCAGTCTGACTGATGGGTCCCGGCTCCAGATTAGGCTCCACTTTGCTACATTGAAATGGCCGAGCCTAGGGTATCCCTCTCTGTAGCAGGTAAGCAAATTGAATTTTTACTGGATACAGGGGCCACTGACTTTGCCCTTCCTGCATTCTCAGGACCACTATTTACCTCTCCTATCTCCATTATCAGAGTGGAAGGTAAAATACAAAACCCTCTGCGTACTTCACAACCCCTTTGCTCACTGGGAGATCAATTTTTATGCACTCCTTTCCGGTGCTCCCCAGTTGCCCCACCCTACTGTTGGGAAGAGATCTGATGGTCAGATTAGGCACCCAACTCCTTCTGACTTCTCTGGTTCCCTTCCTTGGGTTTTTAGGAAAAGTGTTATCAGACCTTCCCCAGAGCCTCCCCACTTCTGTTCCTATAGAGGTATCTCAAAATGTGCCACCTGAGGTGTGGGACATCAGCACCCCAGGAAAGTCACAACACATACACCCCATTTCTATCTCCCTCAAAGACCCTACCCACTTCCCCTGCAGGACTCAATACCCTCTTAATCTAGATGGCCTTAGGGGACTCAAGCCTCTTATTACTAAATTTCTTCAGTCTGGCCTCCTTCACCCTACCAACTCTCCCTATAATACCCGCATCCTCCCAGTAAGGAAGCCTAACGGTTCCTATCACCTAGTCCAGGACCTACATATTATTAATGAAGCTATTATCCCCTACATCCAGCGGTCCTGAATCCTCACTCTCTGCTTAGTACTATACCACCCCCACAGGTTTTCACTGTTCTTGACCTCAAAGATGGCTGCTTCACTGTACCTCTCTCTCCTGACTCCCAAGACCTATTTGCTTTCACCTGGACTGACCCTGACACAAATCATTCACAACGGCTCACCTAGACTTCTTTGCCCCAGGTGTGCCGAGATAGCCCCCACCTCTTTGGACAGGACCTGTCTGCACTTTCTCTGTCTGGCAGCTCACTTCTCTGGTATGTTGATGATCTCCTCTTTGCAGTCCTGACCATTCTTCTTCACTTCTTAACACTATCCCTCTCCTCACATTTAGCACATAAAGGATATCAGGTTTAGCCAGGAAAGGCTCAGATTAATCAACTCACAGTCTCTTACTTGGAGTTCCAGCTATCTCCAGGAAAGTGAGGTATTACTACCTAGCACAAACAACTTATGTCCTCTATGGATACCCTGGCAACCAAAAGGAATCAGAGCTTTTCTGGGGTTAACGGTGTACTTTTGTATATGAATTCCCCCAATACAGGCTCATTGCTAAAGCCCTATATGAGGCCCTCCCAGGCCCACAATAGGAAACTTTAGATTGGAAGTCCCCTCTTCTGCAAGCCTTTAAGATCCTGAAAGCTGCACTGGTAGAAGCCCCCACTCTAGCCCTTCCTAACAATAACACACCTTTCTATCTGTATGTGCATGAACAGGGGACAGTTGCTCTTGGAGTATTAGGACAAAAGTCAGGACTTGATTTCAAGGGTTGCTTATTTTTGTAAGAATTTGGATAACACTGCTAAGGGATGGACATCTTGTCTAAGAGGCCTGGCAGCTACAGCCCTCTTTGTCCAAGAAGCTAACAAACTGACTTATGGACAGTCAACTCAGATTTATATCCCTCATCAGGTTCTTGATGTCTTAAACAACAGAGCTCATCACTTCCTAACCTAAAGCTGTATTACTCAGTACCAAACCTTACTTATAAACAACCCTTCTATCACTCTCCTCCCATGTTCAACTTTAAACCCTGCTACCCTGCTACCCTGATTCCCATTTCTCCTGAGCCCCTGAAACACTCCTGCCTAGAAATCTTGGAGGAATCCACTGCAGTTAGACTGGACCTCTCTGATTCCCCACCACCTTCCCCAAATCATAGTTACATCGATGGGAGTAGCTACATTCCAGATGGCCATCGCAGGGCAGGACATGCTATTGTCACCACTACTCATACAGTAGACAGTGCTCCTTTACCATCTGGCACTTCGGCTCAAAAGGCAGAGCTAATTGCCCTGAATAGGGCCTTACAATTAGGTAAAGATCAAAGACTTAACATTTACACTGACTCTAAGTGTGCCTATCATATTCTGCACTCTCATGCTGCTGTCTGGAAAGAATGAGGATTTCTCACTGCGCAAGGCACTTATGTCAAACATGCCAATCTCATCATACAACTCACGCAGGCAGCACAATTACCTAAACAAATAGCTGTTATCCACTGCAAAGCACACCAATCCTCTCAGTCCTTTGAGGCCCTTAGGAAACAACAGAGCAGGTAAGGAAGCTAAAGGAGCAACAGTGCCTCCCTTCCCAGCTACTCAAGCCCTTTCTCTCCAAACAGTGTCCCAAATGACTCCACTGAAGAAACTACCCAATTTACACAAGCAGGGGCTGTTTAGAACAGACCATGGCTTTTCTATAAAGGCAAATTTGTTTCACCTACTCAAGAAGAGAACTGTCCTCCACCACATTCACAACTCAATTCCCATAGGAAGTCAACCTTTGAAAACCCTCCTGTCCTCACGCCTTCATTGTCAGAACTTAGAAGAAAAATTAAAACAAATTACTAAAGACTGTTCTATTTGTCGACAAGTCAGCCCTCGGGGCTACCTTAAGCCCCCTCCTTCTCTTCCTACTCATCAACTCTGAGGTCATCTTCCCCAACAAGATTGGCAGCTGGACTTCACACCTATACCTCCACACAAAGGATATAAATATCTTTTAACTCTGATAGATGTGTTTTCGGGTTGGTTGGAAGCTTTCCCTACTAAAACAGAATGAGCCTCTGAAGTCACCTGAGTTCTTCTCTGGGAAATAATTCACAGCTTTAGGCTCCCAACGTCTCTCCAAAGTGATAATGGCCCTGCATTTACATCTCAAATTGCTCAGCAACTCTTAGAAGCCCTGGGTAAATCTCATAAGTTACGCTCAGCCTATCATCCCCAATCCTCTGGGAAGATAGAAAAGGCTCACTCAACTCTTAAACAACAGCTTACAAAACTTTCCTTAGAGTTACGCCAAAACTGGCTAAATCTCCTCCCTTATGCTCTCTTCGGACTCTGTATCTCTCCTCAAGGGACTTTATTTCTCAGTCCCTTTGAGCTCATGTGTGGATGATCAGTCCTCTTGACATCCTCAGTGTCCCCGCCCCATCTGGGTACTTATTTGCTAGCAGTGGAGTTAACTCCACAACGTCTTAGAGAATAAGCAAATACACACCTTCCTCAACTTCAACCTCTTGATTTAAAAGAACCGAAACCTTTGCGGGCTGGTGATTGGGTTTTGCTTAAAGATCTCCCTGGACAAACAGGCCTCTCACGACCCTCGTGGAAAGGTCCATTTCACGTCATTCTTATTACCCCCACTGCAGCTGAGCTTCTGGGAGCTCTGTCCTGGATTCATATCTCTCGGCCCAGACCCGCAGAACCTCCAAAACCTGCCTCCGCCCGTGCTGAATGCCCTGAGAGCCCAGCAGCTTCCACCTGCCAGCCCATCACGGACACCAGACTCCGATTCATTTGGCATAAGCTTTAAAACTGTGAGTTTTAATATGCAGTGGTATATAGGACATCTTGCTGTTCTTGTACTTCTACATAACTCATGTACCAAGCTTATTTCCCTTTTGCCCATGCTGGGGACCGTAATGATAATCTTACTTTTCATATCCCCCTGTTGTACAGGCATTATACAACATCCTTATTTGCCTGGTGCAGGAGGCCATCCAACTTCTTAAAACTGCTGATCCTTCTCAATGCTATGCAAATTGTTGGATATGTGCCAATATTTCTCCACAAAAGGGGCTTGTCACTATTCCTGTCTCAAGTGAATGGAATCAGTTAGAGTCCCATGTAATCCCCTCCTACTCTGATAAGGTAGGACTATGAACTATGGGGTGCACTCTGAACCCAGTATCTCAAGTCAAAATAAGCTGGCTCGTCCTAAGCCATCTGTGCAATAGAGCTAACTTTAATCTCCAGGGAGCAATACTCACCTCAGTTTCACTGGTGCAGCAAGCTCCCCTGTGCCTTAGTTCATCTCGCCCAGGCCTTTTAGTGGGAAGGTTTTCTGATGGCTCCCAGGCTTGCAATCACACTTGCCAGTTATCTGCTAACTGTGTTTGGGTCACAATGCCTACCTGAATTCCTTTCCACAGCATATACTTTCCTAAACCCCATAATGTTACCACCAATTGGACCCAAACAGGTTGCTCAGAAAATACCATTTGTCCCCCACCTCTGTGATCATGCCCCTTTAGGAGACATAACTTTTGGTTCCAACCTATTAATAGCAACAACCAGGAATGTCAAAAACTAACCCCAGCCCCCACCAGGTGTATGAAGTAGGATGGAATCCTATTATTCCTTGTTTCAATTGGGCATATAATCTCTCCACCGCTCCTGAAAATACGTCATGCTTACCTCTGTTAGCTGGAATGACTTTAGCTTCCACTTATGAAGGCATAGAATGCTTTAGAGACCACCTTATGAGGCCTTATTTCAATATATCCATTGATATTTGTCTAGATCCCAAAAATCGAACTTATTTTCTTTGTGGATAAAATGCTTATCTATGCCTCCCGGCCAACTGGACGGGAACTTGCACTCTAGTATACATACTTCCTACCCTCACTCTTGTCAATGATACTATGCCTCTTCCCATTTATTCCTCATACCACCGGACCAAGCGCGGGGCCTTTGTCATCCTTGCAATAATTGGAATAATAGCTGGACTTGCCACTGGCAGAGCTGGTTTACGTATTTCAGTCTTTTCGGCCCAAAGACTGTCTTTAGAAATAAGCCAATTGGCCACAGACTCAGCCCAACAAATTACTATCTTACAACAACAAATAAACTCCCTGGCAGGAGTTGTCTTACAGAATAGGAGAGTTCTTGATATCTTAACTGCCAGTCAAGGAGGCACATGGGCTCTGCTGGGAGAAGATTGTTGTTTCTTTGCAACCAGTCAGAAAAAATACAAACTAACCTTCAAAACATTCTAAAGAGGGCAAATACACTTCATGAGCCGGCAAACTTCTGGCCGATTTGACTGGTGGGATTTTACAGTCCATGTGTGGTCCTGGTTCCCTTGGTTCGTGCTTTTATTAGGGCCCCTTTTGTTTCTACTTTTGGCTCTCATTTTCAGACCCTGCATTCTCCGCTATCTGGTAACATCCATGCAAAACTGAATTCAGGCCCTAGCTGTTTCTCTCCAGCAAAATCCCCATCCCACCTCTAACCTAGCTTTCGAGAACATCTGTTTTCAATCCCTCCCCCTTAATGACCCAAATGAGCTCTGTCAGGCAGGGACATTGTTCCATCCATAAATCAGCAGGAATCAGTTTCAGAAGAAAAGAGACCTCCATCCATAATCCCCAGTTTTCTGAGTTCATTTTTAAAATAGAAATTTAATTTTAATCAGAGAGAGGAGAGAGTGAAAGGGGCGGCCTTGCAAAAATAATAGAAAAATATCTAATCCCGCAATTTTCTAGTAACAGTTAAAGATCAATCCTATGAGTTCTCCTCTAACAGGCACCCCACGGGAGTTCATTTTGCACAACTTCTGAAAGAGCTGAACGCATGGAAAAGAGATGTAAATCTTTCTCTTTAAAATTGTTTTTTTGAGAATCTGCTTTTACAGAGTTTCTGAGAAAATAGCAGGAGGAGAGCTACAGCCTCACTCATATCTTGAGGGTAGAGTCACATCTCCTGTGATAATTCTTTCTCCAAGGAAAGACAGGGGAGCCAACTTTTGAACTTTGACATCCTCACAGTTTTTGTTATCTACCTGCTGCCAAGAAGAAGGACAGGAGCAAATACAGCAATTTCTCAACTCGACTCTGCCATTTTACAACTCCCTTAAAAAACCTCAATAGCTGGTTTTGGGGGCCAGTTCATTCTTCCTTTCTACCTAGGTTCTGGTCCTTCCCCCTACCCCCAGGGAAAAGTAAATAAACTTCTTTCTATCCTAATCTTTGTCTGGAGAAATCTTTTTCAAAACCTGAATGCACTAGCTCTCTACCCTAATGATGTCTCTAAGCTGTTTGAGGATCGATCACCCATGAATTCTGTTCCCCCATCCCCTTGGAATTTGCTATATAAAGTTACAAAGTGAAGCCTCATAGTTTTGGTTTTAAACATAGAGCAAATTTGGAAATCTTTTGTTGTCTGGATAGATTCTTACAAAAATGAGTTTGGTTATTTAAAAAAACACTTTAAAAATGTGGGGAAATGTTTGTAAATTTTAGCTATTAGTAAACTCTTTAACAGAAGATATACAGTATTGGCCTAATAATTTTGTATCTCTAGCCCAATTCCTTCTCCATGGAACCAGATCATCATTCAAAAGATTCATCTCATCAGATTCTTCCTCACCTTTGTTTTCAATAATCTTAATGAAATAGATAGAAGAAGAAATAAAAAGAGTGAAACCAACGAGAACAACTTTAAAAAATCTCTGTAGAGAATTCAGTCATCTTCAGCAGTCCTATAATTCATTCATTCATTCATTCTACAAACATCAGCTGTCAATACCATGCTAGGCTTTGTCCCAGGTACAGACGCAGAACAAATAAAGAGGTGCTAGCTGATGTCCTTGAGCACTTTCAGGGTAGCAACATCCTTCTTGATCTGTTGACCGTATGGCAAGATTTTATTTACTGCTCACATTAGTTGTGTCCTTGGCTATGAATTAACCATGACATTTTTGCGTAAAAGAAGTGTGTGTGAAAGCCCTCTGCATGCTGTTGGCCAGGGTGTTGTTTGCATAATGTATTGACTGTGCATGTTTAAACAACACCTAGGCGGATCATTAATACCAGGTACAGTTATTGAAATGAAACCCCTGAGAGTATCTTCCCTGTGTAATCTGAATTCTTGCCAGTTTTCAAGGCTTTCCTGAAAGCAAATGACTGTTTTTTTAAACAAAAACCTGTCTTTTTAAGTTCTTTCAACCACCGAACTAGTTAAAAGTGATTCTGCTAAGCTTTCTGAGCCCAGATTGCAATATTTTTGAGTGAAATAAAACAAAATCTGAGGGAAAAAAGCAACCATAAGAAATCACGATCTGCTGAGACAGAATGTTCTTTATCAATAAAACAATTTAATGTGGTTTTTATTAAGTGCATTAGTTCTATGCTAAGTGTAAGATGATCTGGCTAGTAAACATATATTGCAGTTACACGCAGCAAAATCTCCTTGCTGGGATAATAGGGAAGGTAATCTCCCTGGGCCTTAGTTTCCTCATCCATAAAATGAGTTTGTCTGTGCTCCATTAAAAAAAAAGAAGGAAATTGGGATTTTGTATTTCTCTGAGTTCTTCTTATAGAGCAACTAATACCTCCTGGGAGAGTAAATATTGGATTTGTGATTTTTTCTAGAGTCTAGAGCAGAGACCAGCAAATTATGGTTCTTGGGCCAAATCCGGCTCACTACCTATTTTTATAAAGTTTTTTCAAATACAGCCATGCCCATTTTTAAACGTTTTGTCTATGCCTGCTTTCAAACTATAAAGTCAGAGTTGAATAGTTGCAACAGAGACTGAATGCTGAAAATATTTACTATATGAATCTTCCCAGCAAAAGTTGGCTTCTCCAAATTTAGAGCAGGAATCTCCAAAGTAGGAGTATACATACTAAGGGAAAAGGAGGACAATATTTAACTTGAACTTCCATGAATATTTATTTTTTGTCTCTATCTAATTTCCATTTCTTTTTTTTTTTTCTTCTTTTTTTGAGACAGAGTCTCACTCTGTAGCCCCGGCTAGAGTGAGTGCCGTGGCGTCAGCCCAGCTCACAGCAACCTCAGACTCCTGGGCTCAAGCAATCCTACTGCCTCAGCCTCCCGAGTAGCTGGGACTACAGGCATGTGCCACCATGCCTGGCTAATTTTTTCTGTATATTTTTAGTTGTCCAGCTAATTTCCTTGCATTTTTAGTAGAAATAGGGTCTCGCTCTTGCTCAGGGTGGTCTTGAATTCCTGAGCTCAAACGATCCACTGGCCTCGGCCTCCTAGAGTGCTGGGATTACAGGCGTGAGCCACCGCATGTGTCTTATACCCAATAGTTAAGTAAATATACATGCAATTTATGTTAGTAAATGTACATATATGGGGGCATATTCTCAAAATATTTTACTAGTACAGGGGACATGGTCAAAAAGATTTGGAGACCTTAGTCAAGAGACATAGCAAAATTTCTAGGTGTATTACTTGACCTATGTACATGGCAGTATATAGACTTATAGAGAATAAAGAATGAAGGAGGATTTTCTTTATTTTCATGAAGATTAAAGTCAAATAGAACAGTGTTTTAACAATTTTGAAGAAGGGCAAGGCACCCTACCAGATAGCAAGACTTATAAAGCCGTAGTAAATAAGACAGTGTGGTAGTGATATGCAGAGGGGTGATGAACCAGAATAGAGTCCCCAAACATACCAGTACACCCATAAAAATTTCACAAGTGATAGACACTTAACAAAACATTTACAAATCAACAGAAAGGGTGGGCTATTTAATAAATGGTGTTGGGAGAGCTGGTTTTCCATTAGAAAAAAATACTAGTTTTCTACTTCACATCATTTACAAAAATCAATTCCTGATGAATTAAAAACTATATAAGAAAGGAAAACTTTTACAGTATTTAGAAGAAAATATAATAGAATGTCCTTATGGCTTTGGAGCTTGGGAAGAAAATTTTAAGCAAGGTTCTAAAATACAAAAAGTAAAGGAAAAATGGCTTAATTATAGTACATTAAAATAAGATATTCTGTACACTGGAAACAACGTTGAAAGAAAAACACTTACTGAGAGAAAATATTTGCAAAGGACATAACAGGCAAAAGATTAATGTATAGAATTTAAAAAGTATTCATTCAAATCAATAAGAAAAACTACAAATAAGTGAACAAGATATACACAGAAGAGCAAGAAGACCAGATATATAATAAACATATGAAAAGATGTTCAACCTCCAGTTATCAGAGAAAACCAAATTTATATATTTTTTTAAATTTCAGAATATTATGGGGGTATGAACATTTTGGTTACATGAATTGCTTTTGTACAATTTGATTTAAAGTTATAAGTGTGTCCATTACCCATACAGTGTGCATTGTACCCGTTAGATGTGAATTTACCCATCCCCCCTCTTCCTCCCCTCTGCTTGATATCCATTGAATTTTACTACCACATGTTCACACGAGTGTTGATATATAAGTTTCAATTTAGTAGTGAGTACATGTGGTTTTTGTTCTTCCATTCTTATGATACTTCACTTAAAAGCATGGTCTCCAGTTCCATCCAGGTTGTTACAAAAGGAATTAGTTCACCATTTTTTATGGCTGAGTAATACTCCATGGTATACATATACCACATTTTATTGATCCACTCACGTATTGATGGGCACTTGTGTTGTTTCCACACCTTTGCACTTGTGAATTTTGCTGCTATAAACATTTGAGTGCAAGTGTCCTTTTTATAAAATGTCTTTTTTTCCTTTGGGTAAATACCCAGTAGTAGGATTGCTGGATCAAATGGTAAGTCTATTTTTAGTTCTTTGAGATATCTCCATACTACTTTCCATAGAGGTTGTACTAGTTTGCAGTCCCATCAACAGTGTATAAGTGTTCCTTTCTTTCTCCATCCATGCTAGCATCTGTTGTTTTGGGACTTTTTGATAAAAGCCATTCTCACTGGAGTTAAGTGATATGTCATTGTGGTTTTGGTTTGGATTTCCCTGATGATTAGAGACGTTGAGCATTTTTTCCTATGCTTATTGGCTATTAGTCTATCTTTTATTGTTCCTCTCCACGGAAATCTTTAGTAAAAGGTGAAAGATTTATTATCTTTTATTGAAAAGCTTCTGTTCATGTCTTTTGCCCACTTTTTAATGGGGTTGTTTGATGTTTTCTTGCTGATTCACTTGAGTTCTTTGTAGATCCTGGTTATTAGCCCTAGATAGCATGCAAATATAGAAAAACAAATTTAAACAAGGTACAATTTCATACCCCTTAAATTGCTGACATATAAAAAGTCTGAAAATTCAAACTGTTGGTGAGAATGTATAGAAATAAAAAATTTCATATGCTGCTACTAGGAGTGGAAACAGGATCATCTACCTTGAAGAGAAATTTGACAACATCTAATAATTTTGAGCAATTTTACTTCTGGTTCTATAGTCTAGCCATTCTTCTCAAAATGTGGTCCAGGAACCAGCAGCATCTGCATGACTTGGGAGCTTGTTAGACTAACAGAATCTCAGGCCTTCCACAAGTCCTAATGATTTTGTACTTTAACAAGATCCCCAGGTAAGTCATAGACACATTAAAGGTTAAGAAGCACTGATCTAGACAATTTCTCACACAAGGACACAGGGATCATGTGTAAGGTTCTTCACTGAAGCATTGACTGATTTAGCAAAAAAAAGGTTGGCAGCCTAAATGTCCATTATCGTGTGTATTAGTCAGGGTTCTCCAGAGAGATAGAACCAATAGTATATAGATTTAGACATAGATACATAAGAGGGGAGAAGTGGCTCACACAATGGTGGAGGCTGAGAAGTCCCATGATAGGCCATCTGCAAGCTGGAGAACAAAGGAAGCCTGCAGCGTGGCTCAGTCCAAGTCTGGAGGCCCCAGAACCAGGGAAGCCAATGATACAACTCTCAGTCCAAGGCTGAAGGCCTGAAAACCCAGGGGGCTGCTGGTGCAAGATCCTGAGTCCAAAACCCAGAGAACCTGGAGTTCTGATGCCAAAGGGCAGGAGAAGAAGAATTTCCAGCTCCAGAAGAGAGAGCAATTCACCTTTTTTGTTCTATACCGGTCCTCAGCCAATTGGATAGAACTCACTCACATTGAGAGCCAATCCTACTTTCTCTTTCAGAAATTCCCTCACAGATATACCCAGAAATAATGCTTTACCAGCTATCTGTGTATCCCTTAATTCAGTCAAGCTGACAACCAAAATTAATCATCACATTATGAAAATGGAAAAATTAATTATGGTATATTTCTTCAATGAAATACTATATAGCAGATTCCTGCTATATAGAACTAAAACTATATGAACCAGGATGAATATATCACAAAAGTTTAGCGTTGGGAGAAAAGATTAATATTCACATTATGATACCTTTCCTATGGAGTTTGGGAACATGTAGCAGCAAAAACATATGAACATGTAATAACAAAACAACACTATATTGTTTATGCATGTGTGTACATGTGCTAAAAGTATAATGCATGTATATAGTAAAAGTATAGAAACATGAATGAGCAAGTTGCACGCCAAATTCACCAGACGGAGGAGAATGAGAATGCAGAGGTGAACTTAAGGGACTTCTTTTTTCCTTAAAATAAAATACTTGGCTGCAATAGTGTTAACGTAAGTTTAGTTATATTACTCCCTTTACTTTCCTATATTTGAAGTATTTCATAATTTAAACATTATGATGGAAGTTGACTTGGCTTATTTGAACCTATTTGATTTTCCTGCCCTCATTTTCATCATCTTTTTTCTTAAACCAGATATTCAGACTTTAATACCTATTATAATGTTAGCTTAGTGATCCAGGTAGAAAATCCAAGCTAGTGATAGCTACTGTTTATTCCACATTTGCTACGTGCCTGGCACTGTGCTAAGCAATTTTTGTTTATATATCCATTTAGCCCTTCTACAAGGCTGTTAGCATCTCCTATTTACAAATAAGGAAACTAAGGCTCAGTGATTTATTGAGGCACTAAGTAAATTAGGTAACTTGCCTAAGGCCTATTCCAACTGCTCTACAGTAATAGAAACTATACAGAAAACCAGTAGTCTGGTTTGGGGTATTACTGCACGTACAAGCAAAGTTCACTGAATTCATACTAACTGGTCTTTATTACTATTAGCTTAAAAATAAAAATTGAGAGAAATGAACCTTTGCTTCTAAAATCCATGAAGATATGGTTTAGACTTAAAAATATGTCTTATGCAAGAACTTAGGTGTTGGGAAAAATCAGCAGAATGAGGGACATAGGTCAAGTTGATGGTTTGTCTTAGCAGCAATTCTTGGCACTGTAATACTGCTATTCTCAAAACTGAGAGGGCCTGTACTCTTCTTAGCTTAATAAGTTAATTTCATTTAAAAATCTTTAGCCCACAAATATGTGGTGAGAGCTTACTGAGCATCAGTCACTGTTCTAGGCTTGGACATGGAATGATGAACCAGACCAACAGAGATTCCTGTCCACATGGGGCTGGCATTCCAAGTGGGGACAAAGAATAAACACAACAAATCAGTAAATGTGATAAGCACTACAAAAAAAAAAGAATATGATAAATGGGAATCTAGATAGCTGGGGTGGGGGAGTAGGTGAGGTATTAAATCGGGGATGAAAGTAGGCCTCCCTGAGAAGGTGGGATTTGAGCAAAGCCTTCAGGGATGTGCAGGAGTGAGCCAAGGAGGTGACTGGAGGAAAGAGCATTTCAGGCAGGGGCCCTACTAGAGCAAGGACCTTGAAGTAGAAATGCTTGCCTATTCCAGGAACCACAGGGAGGCCCACGTGGATTCAGCTGAGTGAGTGAGGGGAATAATGGTAGGAGAGCAGATCCCTTGGGCTCTGAAGACCACTGTGAAGACTCTGGCCATTCCTGTGAGGCACAAGGGAAACTCCTGGAGACTTCTGAGCAGAGGAGAAACATGATCTGCAACATATTTTATAAGCATCACCTGGCTGCTTTGTTGAGTGTAGACTACCGGGAATACAGACAGAACAGGAGCAAACTCAATAACCCAGGCAAGAGGGGCTGATGGTTGGTATCATCATAGTAGTGATGGATGTGGTGAGAAGTCATCAAACTATGAATCTATTTTAAAGGTGGAACCAAAAGGATTTTCTAGCACATTGGCTGTGGGTATGAGAAAATAAGAAGAGTCCACCTAGATTGTTGACCTATAGAAAGACTGGGTAACTGGAAAGGTGGAGTTGCCATAAACTGAGATGCATAGGCTGTGCAGGGGAGAAGTATTTTAAGGATTCTGTTTTAGACATTTTGAAATTGTAGAATCTATTAGACTTCCAAGTGGAAGCAATATATATATAAATTTGGAATTCAGTTTGGGCTGTAAGTCTGAGCTACAAATGTAAATTTGGGGTTTACATTTCTAAATTTTCTCTCATTCCTCATAATCATTACCCTCACTGTTATTCTACTTAACAATAGAAGTAGAGAGAAGTAGAGGAGGGGATTTTGTTTTCTTTGACCCCGTCTTCCTAAAACCGGCAGTTAATTTGACATGTAGCAGCTATTTTGACAAGATCTGTTTTGCTAAAAAAGAGCTGTCTGGATAGTGAATCATGGAAAGAGAAATTAGAATTATTGGGTGGTCACAGTTTCTGTGACAGAAGCATTACTGAAAGCATTTGATAATTCAGAACTCATGTCATTCAAGACTCATCCTGGCCAAGAAGGACAGGGGTTTTTGTTACCAGCAGAGGTGGTGGCTCCGTATAGCACTAGTGTAAACACAATTTACAACTCCCTTTCAACATCTTTTGAAATATTGTGTTTCTTATATTTTATATGAAGTAATTGGCATTTTTCAAATATATGCATAAATTGAGGTTTTAATCATTTTTTCAAAATCAAATCTACATAAAATGAACTTATTTCATAAGTATTCACCTGAAGACATTAGGAAGAGGTTTAGCCCAACCTATAGTGAAGCAGTAGAGCAGACAATGCTTGCTGTCCTCTGATACCTATTTTCCACTTTTCTTCCAAAATATTAGAAACTTTGCTTTTTAGCTTGATATTTGGATGCCCAAAGTAAAGATAATATTTTCCAGCCTGCCTTGAAGCTAGGAGTGGCCATGTGATTACGTTTTGGCCAATAGGATGTGAATGGAAATGAGGTGTGCAATCTTTAGTCTAGGCTTATATGTCTCCTTCTCTCTACCCTATTGATTAGGTTGTAGCCATGGAAGCTATTCTAATCTGTTGATAGGAGGGAAACATCATGGGGATGGTGGAGCAAGAAGATAGCAGGAGCCTGGGTCCTGAGATGATGCCCTGCTACAGAGCTGCCACGACAGCTGCTTATCTCCAGTCTGTTATATAAAAAAGAAATAGCTTCAGTGGTTTTGTTTAAACCATTAAAATCATTGGTTTTAACCACCGGTTAAAACCATTTATTAAACCCCAGTATTATTTGGGGTTTCTAGAATTAGAACCTATACTTTGATTAATAAAAGTAGATGAAATGTTCACTCTTCCAAAGTGTAAAAAGATGCAAAGGTCATTTTCCTGGGACAGCATGGTTTAGCAAAAGAAGTATGGACTTTGGTTTGGTAATAGACAACCTGGATTTGAATTCTAGCTTCTCCATCTACAGCTATATGACCTTGACCAAGTTATTCAAAGTATTTGATACTCAATCTTTATCCATTAAATAGTATAAAACAAAACAGAGCTAAAATTTCTAATACATAGGTTTCTGTGGATTTAAATGGGGTAATGAATATAAAATCCCTGCAACCAGGTAAGCACATGATAATTACTACCTTTCCCCATAGCTCTTGCTTCATATATTCAAATGTCTACTCTAGTTCTCTAGAGGTACAGTGGATATTTCAAACTCAACATGTCCAAACTGCATTTTCCCTCTCCCCACAAATTTTCTCTGCACATAGTCTTCTTTATCTCACTTTACTGCTAATCCATCTTCTACTTGCTCAAAGTCAAAAAACCTTGGGGTTATCCTATGTGTCTTTTACCTTCTCAGAGTCAACATCAATCCGTCAGAAAATCCTGTTGGTTCTATCTTCAAAATAGATCCAGAATCCAACCTCCTCACAACATCTTCCGCTTCCACCCTGGTCTGAGCTACCAAAGTCCTAGACAGCCTATGCTGACTAGCTCACTACAAATTTCATAGATAGGGTCCTAGTAACATGGGCTGTGCAGATGTTTACCAATTAGATATTAAGGAATTTGTTACATTGTAAATGGTTTTAGCTCAACTGTCCCTGTTAGATATATTTAGGTATCTGAGAATTATGCAACATAGTTTTGCCTTATAATTTAATACATAGCACTTTGCAAATGCTCTGCTTTACTGAAACACGGTGGACACTAAGTGGGATGGATTTTTATTGCACTCTTGGCACACCCTGCACTTTGTAAATTAATTAGTCTGTTTTCAGTTTTGTTTTTAAGAATTAATTGTTTGCAGCTGTCTGCTGCAGCACTTATCTCCCTTCTGGAGGCTTCACTTTGATGCTTTTAAAAATGAAACTGGCTGAGAAGAGGGCAGATTCTGTATTCTGCCATTTATCCAACCTAAAGAGATTTCTTAAAGAATCACAGTGAGTCATTTTTTGTGATCAGAATGGAACTTTTGTTATCTCTCTCTCCTTTTATTCATTTCTTTTACTCCAGAAAGAGGAACAATTCCGGGTAGGCTGTGTCACCTCTAGCGCCTCAGCCATTGATCAAGTAAATTTAAACAATTTCTTAAATAAATCACCAAGGTCCTGCTTACTTTATTTGGCAAGAGTCAAATATTCTCATGCATCTCATTAAGAAGATCCTACATAATTCATCTAATGCATCTAGCAATTCGAATCATCACTTTCAAGTTTTGTTAGTTTTTGGCTTTCCCTGGTCATTAATCTGTTGTTTTCTCATTTATTTTCACATCAGGAAAGACAAATGGTTCCATATCATTGATGAGGTTAATTTATAGGATGGAACTGCTCAATGTATTGGGGCACATAATTATCTAGAAGGGTGAAAGATGGTGGAAGGAAGAGCAATGCTGAAGCAGGTTCTGAGGTGCCCTCTGGGGAGGCCACAACAGTAGTGTGGCAAAAAGGTACCACAACAATCTCCTTTAGATTTATGAGACATGAGAACTTTAACTGCCTTTCCTGAAATTGTTCTGCACACAGCTCCAAATAACCCTTGGTTTCCTCTTAGAAATGTTCTTAAAATAAAAGAACAGAAATACTCACAATCTGGCAGTATGAAAAGAGCAAGAACCCTGAAGTCAAATAGATCGGCAAACATGTCTAGGTCTTGGGCAAGGTTATTTTACCTCTTTGAGCCTCGATTTTCTAATCTTTAACTTAGCACAATGACAAATAATTCAGTGGTACTCTTAGTATTATGTATAATTTTATATCTATAGATAAAGTAGCTACAGCATAGTAGGTTTTCAACAAACATTAGTGATCTTCTCCATAGATACCAGTATTTTTAGGTAGAAACATTAATATTCTAGAAATATTGTGGAGGGAAACTCCAGAATTGTTTATGTTGGGAAATATACTGTAATAGTGTATGAAATCACATATGTATAGTTTAAAGGACAGTGACAAAATGAATGAATGCAGTTGTGTGCTGGCTTCTTCCACTCGATGTAATGTTTTTTGAGATTAAACCATATCATTTTGTGTATCAGTGATTCACCAGTTGAGTGTTTCTTGATGACATATTTCAGACATTTACACTGACCTAGCTTCATAATCGATGGAGCTGATGAAATGTTCTCCTTTCTGCCTTATTACGTTTCTCTCAGTTACAAAGTACTTTTGCTATTTGAGAAGATGAGGTAAAGGCTTAGGGGACAACACCCTTGTCCTCTGCTCATTACTCCTTCCAAACAATGTTTATTCATCATGGCACAACTGTTCCATGAAGCTTTCATGACATCAAACTTTGATAATGTTCTTCTCAGCCTTCACCTTCCCAGACAGAAGATCTATTTTATAACTCGCATGCTAGGGTAAGGGGAAGAACAGCTTGTTGGCAAAAGGTGGTCTCCTTGTGGTGAAGCAGCTTTACTCCTGGATTAGCACAAACCTCTTCCTGAGTATTTTCCTGTTCATTGAAGCTTTTCTGAGTAGGGTGAGCAGAAATACATGTGAGGTCTGAATAGAAGGATGCAGAAGCTGTGCTTAAACAGTGGGTTGACACTTTATTGTTTTCCTTCCTTTTTTCCCCCCAATCTTCTCAAATGCTGCCCAGAGGTTGTCATTAGAAAACCACTTTGTTTTGTTTACTTCTGAATAGATGACTAATTTGGGCTATGAGATAACTTGAAGCTGGAAGCGAAAAGCTGAGTTGATAAAACAGTTTTTCTGTTATCTTCACAGAAGGACCTGTATCCCTGATGACTCTGAACCACAATACCCATCCTGGAATGCCTACTTTTGGACTCATACATAAAAATGATATTATTTTTTCTTATATTTAAGGCATTGATTTTGGTCAATGGTTACAAGCAGTCAATCCAGTCTCAGTCTTTGATATTGAAAACTTTTTACAAATATCAGGTGATTCTTGTAGATCTAATCATATTTTATACAAAGTAATAAAAAGCTGATTGAAATCTCTGCGTATTTGGGTAAGTTTTGTTAAGCCTTTGTGTTTCACTGAAGCTAAATCAGGGAACAAGCTGGCTTTTGCGATAGGGAAATCTGTGGTTTTTTCTCTTGGGCTAATCTATTTCTACAGAAAAGATTTCCAATCACCTGCCTAGTACTTACAAACTTGTAGGCTGGTATACTGTAAGCAGGTAGAGGAGGATGGGGGCAAGTGTGTTTGCTTTAATTATGTAGCTGTTTTCAATGTGGTGCCTCTTCATATAGGAATTGGAGCCACCCTCATTTAATGTCTTCAGAGAAAAAAAAGTCTGTCTCTGTCTTAGGTAGGAGAATGGTTGTCATTTAGTGGCTGAGGGTACAGGAGAGAAGATCTCTTAATATAGACTTTTTTTTTTTTTCTTTATTCCTACTACACCTGAGTTTCTGTATTAATATAGACTTTGTACCAGTCCTGCACACTACCCTGTCCTTCACCTGATAGCTCCAAGTTCTGAGGGTTTTTGGGTTCTGCAATTGAAATCTTGCATATTATTGGCACCCTTCTTTAAAGACCTTTAGCATTCTTCTTTCTTTCATTTGCTAAGTCACTTAACACTCTTCCATCATTTTTCCTCTTCCTCTAACACTGTCTTTCCCATTTTCTTTGTCTCCATTAGTTTACTTCACTTTTTAATCACCTATAATAAACTGGCTATAAAGACACTTTTGATGTTGTTTCATGGAAAAATACCATTTTCCTGAAACATTTTATCTGCCACTTGTCAACACTGAATATCACCTGACACTTTTTAGCCTTCAATTATGTGGGATCTTTCTCCAACCTCTTTATACTTGTTATTTATCACTCAGAAGACCTTAGTGTTATCCCCAGATGTAAAGATTTCTCTATGCTCTGCTTCTTCCTGGGATAATGTCAAATAAGACAAAAACTCAGGGACTCAACTTAATGGCTAACATTCTTTGATCCAGAAAAGATCCTATTTTCTTTGCTTAAGCTATATTTCCCTTGCTCAGACCGGGCATCTGGTGCTGAGGTCCTTGTCTCTGTGTATTCCTTTTCCAATTTCCCTGGTCTCTTCAGCTCCTCTAGCTCACTCAGTACATCTTGTTCTCAAGTACAAGGAGCCCCCAGGATGGAGTAAAAACTCGTCATCTATTTTTACCACCCATCACTGAAGTGGGTAGGTTTTATGAAACTTCTGTGAGCCCATCTAACTTGATAACTCCCTTGGCCACTGAGAATCTACCATTTAGAGGGTCACACCAGATGCTTGGATTTCCTAAGTGAGTTGGAGTATCTTGGGCTTAAACAAAGGAAAAAGAAAAAGAAACCACAAATCAGTTTTATTTAGCCTTTCTCCTTATGTTTCTTTTGTTAGACTCAGCTAGGCCCTTCTTAAAGGTCTCTTGCATCTAAGTTCTAGCCACCTCCCCTGAGATCCTTGTTCCTATTTTCTTGTGAGCTATCCTGTTTTAGTAGCACTATTCCCTAATATGTGTTTCACAGTATAAAAACTGCCAGGCAGCTACTCCTTGGAAACCATAGCTTCTTTTCTGTCTCAACAAACTTGACTCTTGCAGATAGAAAAGATTGCCTTGCCACTGGATGTATTCATATACATTCAGCGTATCAAATGATCTCTTTATTCTTGGCCGTGTGTTTCCTCATCTCTAAAGGCAGTGCTTATAGAGAGCTATCTCCATGAACAAGGGGAGAAGGTAATGGGTAAAGGAAGTTTGAGAAGCTGTATCGATTAGCTGTGATACAAATCCCAGCACCATACAGCAATTGTCACTTATTTAGTTCACAAATACACAAGTTGGCTATGAGTCAGCTGATCCTGGTTGAGGTTTTGGGGTGGAGAGTGCTCCACAGGTGTTTGTCTTCCTTCTCCTGGGACCAGGTCGCTAATACTGGGATGTTTTTATCATGGCTATGGCAGATGAGCAAGACAGCAAGCCTAACCATGCATGCATTTTTCAAGCTGCTGCTTGCATAACGTCTGCTAACCTCCCATCAGCCAACACATGTCACATGGCCAAGTGCAGAAACACAACCATGGAAGTGCAATCTATCTACTGAAATGAAGAGAAAGAAAGGAGTGATTAGTTTTTAATCTACCTGTGTGGGGGAGAACAACTTTCTGAAATCTGAAAATATCTCATTTAATAAGTTGCCTTAGTTCAAACAAAAGGCAAAAGAATTTGTCTGAATACTTTCAGAACCTATGCAGTTTTCACCATACCATTGATGGCAACTCATTTTGAGATTTTAGAAGCAGAATAATGTGAAAGAAAAGACAGTTTAATAGATTTGAGAAAAAATGTAACAGCCTTCTGTGAAATCCCTAAACTCATTACTGGTGGCTTAAATGCTAAGAAAGTTCAACAGTGACAGGAGGAAAAAAAGTTTCTTTCCATCTCCCACCCAATACAAAGCAATTTACAAAGATAACATTTGCTAAAATTTTGTTTAATTATCTAGGAGTTTGATGGGAGAGAATGTTACATAATTTATAAGCCAATTCTTGTTTAGCCAAATTAGGTCTTTAATTCTTGCATATTATAGCAACCATAAAATACAATTACATGTTGTATAGGAAACAAACCTATAAAACAAAATGAACCAATCAATATAGCTCATTCCCCAGAGAATTCTGTTTGGTATTTTAATGAGCCAAACTCCCAAACTAAGAATCAATATCCATTATGATCCTTTTAGAAAGGACTGTGGTCACATCTTTTGCAATGAGTATTGTCAACAGGAAGCCCCTCTAGCCTGTGCTCTGAGGCCCATGGCAATAGTGCTTGGTTGATCTCATTACAGTGACATTTGCTACTATAAATAATTTAACAGGAGCACATTTATCTATGTCAAAATCTTTCACTTTGATAGTGAGGAAGGATGAAGTTGCTGGAAAGACAGGTTTAGCTTTCTGATTGACAAAATTGGGGACTCTCCAGAGGGTGGTATGAGAGGAATATGAGCTCGAATGTAAGTGACACTGGAATAGTAAACCTGGAGAACCAGGGTATTTTACCAGGAAAACCCAACAGGAAAGGTTCAGGTATCAAATTATGATAAGGAATCAGAAAACTCTCTGATAATCCTTCTATTGGAGTGAAAAGACAGTGGCAGAGAAGGGAAACAGGGGAAGGACAGGAAAGGAAAAGGAGTGAAGGAAGGACAGAAGGAAGGAAGGAAGGAAGGGAGGGAGGAAGGAAAAAGAAAAGAGGAAGAAAAGTGTGACTGAGATCTACAATTTGCATTTGTCTCCTAGAGGAAGTCTCTTAGAAGGAGATCCGACTGAAGAGTTAAGGATCCGATGAATATAGTTGGGTTTATTTGGGTCTTGGTGCATAGGCTCTAGAACTTTCTGTGGCAATGGAACTATCTACATCTGTGCTGTTCAGTCTGGTAGCCACTAGCCATACATGGCTCTCAAGCACCTGAAATGTGGCTAGTGCAACTAAGGACCTGAATTTTATTTTAACTTAATTTTAACTAATTTTAGTGGAAATGGAAACATGTGACTCATGACTACTATTTTGGACAGCACGGCTCCATAGTAAGACTTCATATGTATTTATTCCTTTAATGCTCACAACTACTGTCATCTCCATTTTGCAGATAGGCAAGTGAGGCACAGAGAAGTTAGCAACTTGCCTAAGGTCACACAGCTGACAAGCATCAGAGTCAGAAATCCAACCCAGGCAATCACAGCCATTATGCGATATACTAATCTTTAGTCCCAAATGAAGTTGACTCTATGGGGAAAGACAAAATCTTGATTTATAAAGAAACAAAAAGCCAGCAGATGTGCCTGAGATCCTTGGACTTTGAATGAAAAAGGCTATGGGGATCCTAGGGTACCATCTGTGGAAAGCAGTTCGGAAGCCCCACCTGCCACTGGCTTCTCTCTGATCAGAACCAGCCACTTTGAATGAATTGGGCACAGCTTTTCCCCAGTGTGTTTCTTAGAATATGAGTCTTGCAAGAATAAAAGGGGATGGTGGAGGAATGGGAAACTAGTAGTCAAAAACATTAAAGAGAAATTGCATGTTTTATTTTTCTCTTTGAATCACATAATGGATACAATCATCTTAAAGGTTCTAATTCAAAACTTTTTGCCTTTAGCTTTGTTTCCTTCATTTATTTGATGACTGAAACATTTTGGGGATAGGTGGGTAATATAATTAGATGAACACACAATGGAAAAAGTCGAATTCTAGTAAGCCTAAACTCTTCCCTGGACACGAGAGCAGGCAGATGGGCAGGAGTATGCCTCTAATCAAAGAATTGTGCCTAATCAGTGTGCCAAGAATCAGACTCTTAGTCCATTTGTCTTTGCTTTAAGACTTTTCTCCTCAGGCTGCTGAATTGGTCAGGGTTCAGTTTCCATCAACAGAATCTTACTCTAGTTAGATTAAGTGGAAAGGATCTATTATGTGTCTTTTTAGTATGCATAGATTGTTGAAATGGCTGGAGAAGCAAGCACAGGCTGAGCTTTCAGCAGCAACTCCCAGAGCCCACTACAAAACTGGCCTGCATGGGAGCTGCTGCCACCACTGCTGACTCAGGAGCCAGTCTGCCCCTGCTACAGTCAGGACAGCTGCTGTTCAGAAAACATCCACCTTGGCTGCTATATACATGGAAGCCCAGAACTGGTCAGGCACCAGAACCTCCATCACAGCTGCCATGGAAGAACCCAAACACTCCTGCCACCATGCTTCCAGATGGCCATCAATCTACCACGTTCACTTCCACTTGCTCAGCTTGGAGCTGATGCACCTGCTTGGCAAAAGCTAGATCACAGTGGGATACTCTAGCTGTAAGGGAGTCTGGGAAATGTAATTTTTAACTTTCCAGACTTTAAAAATAGAGGTTGGAGTAGTGTTGGATGATTCAATCTACAACATTTGAGGGAGGAACATATTGAAAGAAAGAATGCTGTCTTTTTATTTAATAGAAAGGTCTTTTCTAAGACCTTTTTATTCTTGAGTAAGTTGTCAAGTACAGGATATATGAAAGATAGAAAACATAATGTGATAGAGTTCTCCAAAGAAACAGAAATAATACACATGCACGTGCACATACACACACACACAGAGACATACACATATGGAGAGAGAAGAGAAGAGAAGATTATAACAATTTGTTTCTTGTGATTATAGAGACTGAGAAGTCTCAACATCTGCAGTTGGCAAATTGAAAATCCAGGAGAGCTGTTGATGTAAGTTCCAGCCTGAGTCCAAAAACTCAAGAATCAGAAGAGACAATGGTCTAAGTTCCAGTCCCACAGCAAGAGAAGACCAATGTCCCAGCTCAATCAGTCAGGCAGGTGAAGTTTCCTCTGACTCACCCTTTTCTTTGTATTCAACTCTTCAATTGATTGGATAAGGCCCACCCACATTAAGGAGGCCAATTTGCTTTATTCAGTCTACAGATTCAAATGTTAATGTCATCAAAAATAACCTCACAAACACACCCAGAATAATGTTTGACCAAATGTCTGGGCACCCCATGACTGGGTCAAGTTAACACATAAAATTAATCATCACACATAGAATAAACTTATTTCCAAGCAGCACGTAAGTTACATTTTCTTCAACCTCCAGATATATTTACAGATAAAATACTTACAAATATTTGCAGAACAAATGCCTTTAAATTGACAAAGGGACAAAATGTTAATCTGAAAGAGGTATCATGAATGAAGTATTTTCTTTGTGTTTTCAGACTTTTTGGATTTTCTGTAGTATATTCATAATTAGACCAGAGTGCTTTACCTAAAAAGATGTCTAGAGGTTAAAGAAGAATACATTGAGCATATTATTTGAAGGTGTAGCTAACATATTCTTTGAAGATAAGTATATTTTTTGTTTCCTACCTGTGCAGACACCCTTAGGCTTTTTTCTTTTCTGAACTCTCTTAAGGCCTTGATGTATCTACATTCTCTGCCCACCAGTTTTCTTGTTCTTTTTCCCTAGTTTGTCAAAACCTGCTCCTTGGGCAATACTCTGATAAGCGCATTAATGTCCCTATTTAATAGCCCATCATCAAGCATGTATTGGGATTTCACTCATTGCCTGGTTCTGGGTCACATGCTGGGGTCCAGAGCGGAGTCAGACATTGCCAGCCCTGGGAGCCCTGGCCTCATAGGGACACGAACACTGCAGGAATGAATAATGGGTCTCAAGCAAGGCTCCCGCAGTGGCACAGAGGATGAGAAATGGAAAAGAGTCATTTCTTTCAGTAGAGTACACATCAAACTTGAACTAAAGTTCTAACCAGAGTTTCCAAGGAATGTCAGCTTGGCAGGCTTGTGGGATGCCTTGAGTACAACGGCACGTCTGCCACTGTCTGGAGCTGCAAGCCCAGCAAGGCCAGGTGGGAGGAGGGAGAGCGAGGGTCAGGATACCGGACATTTCCAGCGATAGGCTCAGACTTGCTCAGCTCACTGAGAAACTCAAGAGAGCTGTCCTGTGGCGGATAGATCTTCTGATCCTCTCCTGGGAGAGACCCAGTCCAATTTCCTCCCCAACACAAGGTGCTTATATAATTTATCATTCAAAGCAGAATGCTTTTGAGAATCAAAGGAGGAGCTCTTACTAGTTGTACCACAACAATGTTCATGAACCAGGACTGTCCCGGGGAAATCAGACATATGGTCAGTCTACAGTGGGTGAATTCGATTTTTATGTCAGTGACCTTCCATCATCTGCTTGGAAAAGAAGCAGTGTATGCAAGTAATGGAATTCAATTTGTTCTCAAAGCATGCCCAATTCACACAAGAGCTACTAAAATATGTGTTCCTAAGCCCTAGCACCAAAGATTCAGATTTGACATGTCAGAGATGAGACCTAGAAATATGCATTTTAACAAACTCCCCACGTGGTTCTAATGGGATGGTCTAAGGTTCACATTTTGAGAAACACAGGGCCTTGGGGTTAGGGCTGGGTGTGGATCTGATCTTTTTCATAGCTGGCTGGGTAACCTTGGGAGCATGACCGTCCCAGTCCTTAACTTGCTCAACTATAAAATGGGCTTAATAATATCCACTTCATAGAGTACCTTGTGGATTAGAATAAACATTCACAAAGTACTTAAAACCAAGACTGGTCCATTATAAGCACTCACTAAATTATGGATATATTACACCAAAGTATATTAAATTGCCATTTCTGTCATTAAAAACATCGAGTAGCAGTGATTTCATATGGTTCAACCTAATAATTAAGGGAATATTCTGAAGACTTTTTGAAATTTGCTTCATGGGGTATTTATCCTTGAGTATTCAGATAGATTATGCACATGACAGGTTCTTTGACAGAAGTGAAAGGAACTATAAACTGCAAAGAAGAATGATGCTTTTCACTAAAGATCTCAGGCTGCTCCACTGATCTATGGCAGCATTTTGCAAACATTAGTGCACACACAAATTACTTCAAGCCTTTGTTAAAGTGCAGATTCAGACTCAGTGGATCTGGGCAGGGACTGAACTTCTGCAGTTCTAACAAGCTCCTGGGTGACGTTGACGCTGATGCTGCTGGTCCATTTTGAGAAGTAAGGATCTAGGGAGATTAAGAGAGATCAATTTATAAAGCTGTCCTCAGGGGTCTTGACTCTCCAGTGAATAAAAATGAAGTGCTCATCTTCCTAAAATGAATGACATGAATGAACATCTCTGGGGCATCATGATGCCCTTAAGTTAATTGCTTTTTTTAAATGTATTTTTTTAGCAAAATTATTCATTTATCTTAACACATATCCAGGAATTTGGATATATCCATATTCTGATGGATGATGAAACTTCCCATTTCTGTTTTTTCTTATTGCTATGCTGAGAAGCATGAGATTTTAGAGTTTAAGTGCATTTATTCATTCATCAAACATTTCTTTAGCATCAACCACCAATGCTCTGCGTTCTGGTAGGTTGTGTGATAAAAAGAGAAAGGCAGAAAGGGACCTGAGATAAGGTTCTTGAGCCAGTTAGGATGGAGCTGGGGCCAGATCATAGGATTGCTGACCCACAGTGTTTCTTTCCTCCCACCAGGTCATGTTGCTCTGCTGGAATAGTGAAATAACAATCATTCTAGATGGTAGGGTTTGGAAAATAAATTCTGAAAACCCAAATTCTATTCCTTCCATTCTTTTTCAGTGTGTATATTGGAGATATACTCTGTCATAGAAAGAAATAATCAGAAGATATGTAATTTTCCTATACAGCATCAGTTCTCCCATACCTAAGATTAGAGATTTGGTTTAGATAATTTCTAAGACCACTTCCAACTACAGAATTCTACAATTCAAAGCAGAGATGGGCATTTTGGTCTCAATCTACATTTCTTCTTTGAACCTTTGGGCCAGTGTTCAAGCTGGGACTTAATCCAGCTTTCCTTACTTTCCAGCATAACAGCACCATCCTGTCTCCAGGAAAGTGAACACAAAAGCGTAAAGAATATCGAATTCCACTCTAGCTGCTATTTCTCCAGAGAGGTTTTAAGCTGAAGCTGTGAATCAGACTCTCCATATGGTGAACTGTATCTAACTATGGATTTCCATTCATGTATCTGTTCCTAGACTGATGTTTTCTATAACTGAGAGGTCCAGTGCAATGGTCACTCCATATAGTATGGGGAAGGACCAGAACCTAGTTGCTCGTGGAGGACATTGCAAGCCTGAGGACTTCGCAGGGCATGTCTCTTGGAGCGTGGTCTGGAGCTGCTGGCTGACTAGCCAAAGTGTGTCATTCTGGCTTTCTGGAAGATCACAGAAGTTCCATCTATTCCGCCCCTTTCTTGCACCCCCACTTGAGGCCAATGGCTTATTTTCCTCATTGGCCTGCCACAAAAGCCAGCCAGTGCCCTTGTCCTTTTGGTGGTCTAGGATAAGATTTCCTTTATTGATTCAGATTTGTATTTTCGTATCACCAATTTTATCTTAACTTCTTGTGTGTGTTATCTTGTCCAAAGTTATATAACTTTCTCAGAAGCCTAAGTAGAGAGAGAGAGAGAGAGAGACAGAGACAGAGATGAATATAATACAACTGGGATTTCTCATTTATGTACCAACCCTAGTTTGAACAATGACCTTTACCAGGACTGTAGAAGACACACTCTGGCTCCATGGTGCTGAGTTGTTTATCAGATCTGGATTCTAACTATGAAATGAATCTTTTCAAAACCATATAGCGAGCTGATGTGTAAGCCATGGGGCTGTGATTCCCTGCACATGCTTCATTACACTCTGAAGGTGGATGCAGGGGCTGTTGCTGATTAGTTATCAGAGGGCTGAAAGCATCTATTCTGTCAAGACACATATAATACCCAGAGGAACATGGGAAGCACTTTTGATTCGTAAATGCCTAGAGATTGACAATCATTCACTACCTGACTCCCGCCCCAATGAGAATCAAATGGTCCCAGCTTCAGGAGGTACCTCCCTACCCATCCTAATCCAAGTCCTCCACATGGAGCTGACGTCTCCCTCTCTACGCCATGTTCTGGGCCAAGCCGGCCTCTTTCCAGTGGCACCTCCTTCCCCCCGCCCAGCACCCCCAGTGCCCCAGCTACCACCGGGACACAGTGGGTGTGCTTTCCCTGCTCAGGTCCCCTCTGCCCTCTTTCATTGGCTCCTAGAAACCTTCAGACCCAGATCTACTTTACCATTCTTTATTTGATCCTCTCTGGTTTCAAACTCTTGCTCGAACCTCCAACTTGAATGTCTGTTTTTAGCACCTGCTACATTCAGTAAACCTACTAACCCCACTCCTGACAGCCTGGGATCCATTGCTTTTTAAAAGTTTTTTAAAATTAAAAAATTTCAACTTTGCCTAGTCCTTTGGCCACTCTGATTCTCATGAAGACTTCCTGCTCCAGCCACTGCCCCTGAGGTTGGTACCCCTGGCAGATTAGTCCTGGACACACTCTACTGGAGGGATAAGATACCTCACAACATCAGTCCCTAGAAATGTTCTGCTTAATACTTCAGCAGCAGAAAATCCATTCCTATCTTAAGAGAATCCAACACCTTTAAAACATTTGCCTTTATTGAACCCAAATCTGTCTCTAGTTTACTTCTTTGCATAACCTAGCCTAGCTCTACCTTCTCTGTCCACACAGAAAAATTTTGCTCCCCTATCTCCATCCCCAATACTCTTAGACAGACGTGGCAGATTGTATTTTACAAAAATGGCTGCAATAACATTTCTGGTCCCATAAACTTTCTCAGAATCGTTTCCCTCTCCTGTCAAGAGGTGGAGCCTATGTCCCTTCCCCTTGAAGCTGGGTAGGCCTTTGTGACTTGACAAAAAGAATATAGAAGCCACACAATGTGACTTCTGCATTCTTTTTGATAGATACAGCTACCAATGGACTCCATCTCTCACTTGGGACACATACCTTTGAGCCCTGAGCTGCTGTATAACTTCTGGGTAGCTGAGTCCGACAGCTATTGAGATTATTCTAATAACGGGGTTCTGGACATGCTACTTAAAAATACTACATTGTGGCATTTGAGAAAACAGCAGAAGCAGGAAGGTCATTCTCACTTTCTCCTCGCCCTTCTCCCCTGAAGCAGTTCATAAAACCTTCATTCAAAAGGTGCCATCCCTATCCATGAAGGAAAGGGATGTCCTTGTCTCCGAAGTCACAGGGACACAGAGAAGAATCTGAACAAACAGGCCTTGCTAAATTCCCCCCAGCTTAGTACCATTAGATTATACCCCCTCTGTCCAACCATACTTCTCCACAACTTTATCAAAATCAGCATAAAAAATACACAAGTTTAGTTGTTTCTTTGGGTCTTCATTTCCTTATGAAGGTGCCTTATGTCATGTAAAACTTATATGAAATAAATTGGTGTTCTTTTCTCTTGTTAATTTGTCTTTAGTTATAGGGGCCTCAGCCAGGAGCTAGTGATGGGTGAGGAGAAGATACTTCTTTTTCCTCACACTGTTTCCCGTCACCATCTGCCTGCAAAACCTTGACACACTGTTGGACAATCACCCAACTGGGTCCAATCAGCTCCCAGAACCATGAAAGATAACAAAAATAAGTGACTGTTATTGTTTGTTATATAGCTATAGAGAACTAAAACAGGAGACACCATGAAACTCCTTTTCCAAGCTAAAATCAGTCTTTTAGCAAACATTTAATGAGCACCTACCATGACAGACTAAGGTGCCTAGTCTGTCATTCCACTGGTTGGACCTTAGATGATGCACTTGTCCTCTCATTGGCCTGACCAATGACACTGTCTTCTGGATAGAGGCTAAGTTTTTCTGAAGCTTTCTCAAAGCATGGCAGCCAAAACTAAGCCCTACACTTTGCGTTTTGTCGGGCCGGCCCAGAGAGAGTGAGAGCAAGCCTTGTTCTCCTAAGCTGCAACAGCACAACAGAAGTGCCGTTCGCGTCCCAGCTCCAGTGCTCAACCGCTGTGTGGCTTCAGTCAAGTCATTGAATTATTCTGGACTCTGGTTTCCCTATCTAGCATATGAGGTTATTAACACCCACGTGGAAAGGATTATTTAGCTATTAAGTGAGACAATGTATGTAAAATACTTGGCATAATGCCTCACCATAGTAAATGCTTAGGAAATGGTAGATGCAATTATTGTTTTCATTCCCTCTTCTCTTCTGGAAAAGTAATTGTTTTAATGTACCCTAAAATCAAATTAGCAGATCAAATTAGCTGCGGCAGCCACTTACATTCTTGATTCATAAGGAATTTGCCGTGTGAGAAAATGTTTAAGTGAGAGCTTCCTAAACCAGTAGAGGATGGTGGCAAAATTCATAGAGAAGGATGCCAGTTATCTGTAGCTAACAAGTGCCCCTAGGTGCACTTGGTCCACAAATAAGTCTTTTCCTAACACATTTTTGCCTTTCCTTCATTTTCACTTTCTTGGCTGTTTGACAATAAACACTATTAAATTTTAGCCTGCTAACACTGGTTCTTAGTTGTAACATACTGATAAATCTTTCGATGATAATTCTCTCATCAAAGATATTCTGAGGTTGTCCTTTAGACCTTTCGTCTCTTGTCAATTTGGCCAAAACTGTGTGTGTATGTTCGTCTGTCATTGATTTTAAAAAGCTACAACATGTTGGACAGGAGTTCTTCAGTCTTCCACTAAAGGGCTGCCTCCAGCCTGATGCTGAGTCCTGATCTGTCCTCTTGGGGATGAATGTTCAACCGGTCGTAAATCCACCTTGCCGTGCTATCACCTGAGCCACAATTTTCACCTTCTTTATAAAGATCACAGGAGACTTTGACAAATGCTCTGCTGAACCCAGAGGTCTTAAATCTATAGGTTCTCTCGAACATGCCTGTCAAGAAGCCATAATAAAAAAGGAAGAGTCTTGAGCAATCTGTCCCTTTGAAAAGGGCCTGATGATCTCAGCTTGCTTTTCTGTTTTCTTTTTCTTCTTCTTTTTTAAAAAATTTATAATAACTTCCACCATTTCAGTAATATGCCCTAGAATATTATGTGATATCAAAATTGGAATCACCAGTTATTTTTCTGAACCTACTTTTTCTTTGCAGAGAACTTTGATGAGAGACAGCCCTCTCTGAATATCTCTCTGTTTCTCTTATTCTTTCTTTCCTCCTCATCTTCCTCCCTTTCTCTCCTCTCTCCTTCCCTCCTTTCTTCCTCCCATCTCTTTCCTTTTTTCTTTGTATATCCATTTATTTACAACCTTGAATTTGGAAAATTTCAAGCACGAAGAAAAACAGAAAACCAAGTAGAATAATGATAATCCCCCACTCCCATCAGGACTTACGCCTCTGGCCAGCCTGTTTTATATCTGCCCTCAACCACTCATAGAGACACTAATGTTTAGGAAGCTCTGTACTAGAACACCAGACCCCTCCATATACATCCTAAAAAAGAGAGTTGAGTCCTTGAGGCTTCAGGAATCCCTGGTAGATTTTAATCACATGAGTGAGACCCATGTTCTATTGCAATATATCTTATCATCTATGGACTGAAAAGTCTGTCACTTGTCTTACTTATTTTTCTTTGCCTTTCCCCACCACTCTTTCTATTTAGTTTATACTATGCTACTCCTTCGTGGGTTTGAAATTCAGAATCCAAGATGTCTCAAAATTCTAAACCCCTATGAAAATAAAGACGCCTATGAGAAAGCTTTTCATATTGTTAGTGTGGAATAGAGGAAAAGGCACCTGTGTCAGGAGATGTGGATTCTGGTCCAGACTCTGCCATTAATTGTGTGATGCTAAGAAAGTCATGCAGATTTCCTAGTCTTAAATGTCCTCATCTATAGAAAGAAGGGGTGACATAGGTAATTTCTAAGGGAACGCTATGTTAATGGTGGTGATTTTAAGAGAGGCAGCATAAGGAGATGTCAAAACACAGGCTCAAGAGCCACACCGCTGGTTCTGCCACTTACCAGCTCTGTGTCCTTGGGTAAACTCTGTAATGCTTTGTGCCTCAGCACTTCATGGGGAAAGTGTGGATAAAGTTCATGCCTACCCCATATGGCTCTCAAGAGAATTAAATAGATTATTATTGGTTAAGTGACCAGAACAGTACTGACACATAGAAAGTGCTATATATAACAAATATATAGAATATATATAATTTATATATAATATACTTTAAAACAGTATGTACTATAAAATATGTAAAGTATACATATATAAAATATAATATATACTTTATACATATGCTTTACATAGATGTATACTTTTTAAATTAACATGCATAAAATATAATATATATGTGTTACTTACATATATTTGCTAATTTTTTAAAACTAATTGTTTCTATGACCATTTGGGAACATTTCCTAGGCTGAAAGCCCCAGGATTCCTGTCCACTCAGCAGCAGATGTGGAAAGGCAAGTCACAGGTATGCGTGAGTTGTCAAGTTGTACTCAACAAATACTCATGGAGCTGCTCCCGTATGCCAGGTCCTGGTGAGCAAGCCACACACAGTGTCTGTTCTGTGGAGCCTGCAACCAGCACAGGGGGCAGCTGCCAAAGAGTCTGCCTTTCCTCGTCTTCCACCTTTTAACTGTTTCCCACCTATGATACCCCACATGCCTTCTGGAATATTCACTGGAATCTGGTGTTTGGATACCATGTATATGCCTCTTGTTTTGCATATGGACACTATCTCTCTTGAAGAGCATTCTGGGCTCTCTTGTAGAGGCTCCAGTTTCGGCTCCAGAGCCACAGAACCTGAGCCCCTGATTATTCAACTGGCAATAGCCAGCCTCTCTCAGCTCTCAGTGTGGGGAGGGATGGTTATCAGAACTTCCTCCCAATGACAGAATTGACTTTGAGATGACATACCAGTTAGCTATTGTGTGTTAAAAAACCCACCAAATTCAGGGGCTTAGAACAACAGTAATCTGTTTACCTTGTGATTCTGTGGGTCAACAATTCTGCAGGTGGGGCTTAGCTGGGCAGTTGTAGTCTTGGCTGGGCTTGTTCATGTACCTGTGATTAGCTGCAGACCAGGCACACAGGTTTGCTGATGTTGGCTGGGATTTTCATACCTCTGAGGCTTTAACTGGAACAACTGAGCTAACTTGATCTGGTCCACATGGCCTTTCATCCTCCAGCAGATTAGGTGGGGCTTATTCACATGGCAGAGGTGGGGGCCGAGGAAATGAGTGCAGGAGTGCATGGCTCCTTGCAGCCCATGCTCAGAACCAGCAGAGTATCACTTCTACCACATTCTACTGGTTGAAGCAAGAGCTAAGACTCAAAGAGGCTGGTCACAGTGACTCACACCTGTAATCCCAGCACTTTGGGAGCCTGAGGCAGGAGGATGGCTTGAGGCCAGGAGTTTGAGACCAGCCTGGGCAACATAGTGAGATCCCATCTCTACCAAAAAAAAAAAAAAGACTCAAAGAGAGATGAAATAAACTTTATATCTTGATGGAAGAAGCTGCAAAGCCATAATACAAAGATCATGCATATAGGGAGGGATAAAGGATTGTGGTTATTTTTGCAAACAATGTACCATGAATGGTTTATATGTAGTCCTATCTAAGGACAAGGGGCTGGAAGCTTGTAGTATTCTACTGCCTTCTGCTTACATCTAAGTGAATGACCTGTCAGCCAAAAAAACTATCACTGAGACTAGATCACCTGAGAGCAGACCATTCTGAAACTTAGTATGTGCAGAACCAAGGTGAAGAGTTTCCCATGTTGAGGACTCAAAGCTGCAAATTCTCTCTAAGAGATTCCAGACAAGGTTTAGGGGAGAGATGCAGGACATGTTTCTTTGCACTGATCTTTGAATAATCTTAAGCAAGTCACAGTGACTCCCATACGATCAGTCCCTAGGCAGCCCACATTCCTTTGTGTGTTATTTCCTTCCAACATAACATGCTGGTCAAAGCAGTGAGGTATTACAGAGAAATGAGCTGTGGAAATACATGTAAAATAGCATTTTATATTTTGATGCACTGGGAGTCGAAGCGAACATCATACAAACCATTTAATTTTGAAACCAACTCTTGTGAAGCTTGTTTCATTGCTGTTCAAAATTCAATTGCCCTGTCTTTGAAACTGCCTTCTCCACCTAATGTGTTTTTCCCACTCACTGTATGGGGCACTTGTTTTGTGGAGGACGTGCATTATGACCTGATACAAAAATCTCTCCAGGTTTTTGGGGAATTGATTCTGCCCAAGAGCCTCACTATTATAATATTTACTTTATGATAGTCTATTTGATGCCTCCCACTTGAGTGAAATAGCCATTTTATTATTTGTCATTTCAATTTAGTGGGAAATTGTGTAAATTATGACATTAGCTGCTTCTACTCTTCTTGTTCCCTTCCACCACCACCCACCCGCATGAGCAGCCAAATTTCATCATGAGGGTGACTTTCATTTTGCATCTATAAGGAAATCTCATCATATGTTAATGTATTTGGGTTTTGTAGATTTTTAAATATGTTTTATTGACAAAAGTTTTAGGTCTCTTTCTTTAGGATCCACTCTGCTATCTTGTGTGCCCTTCTGGGCAGAAAAAGACACATCACTTCCTTAGAGAAGCATCATAATGTGGTGGCTGTAAGATTGGCTTAGGCATATAACAGCCTGATTTAGTATCCCAAAACTGCTGTTTATGAGCAGTGTGACCTTGGTAAATTCCTTTGCATCTCTAAGCTTCAATTTCCTTATATGGAAGCAGGGATAGTATTCAGTCATTGGGCCACTGTGGTGATTAACGAAATGGCACACAGAAATGATTAGCATGGGGTCTGGTACATAAGAGAAGCTCGCTAAATGTTGGCTGTGTTGATGTTATTTCTATTGCGGTGGTGGCTGGCGATGGTGGTGGAGTTATTTTTTCTGTCTTTGAGTGAGGTCACTGGCTGGAACAGATGCGCAGCCAGGAATTACCTGAAGCAGTGTTTCTGGAGATATCCTAAAAGTCAAATGGTAAATTTAATTTAATTCAGTTGATAATATGTCATAAAATGGCCAAAGAGAGACAGAGAATACATTTCCTTCCTTTCCCCAATCCTTCCTTCTTCCTGCCCTCTTTTCTCTCTACTTCCCTCCCAATCTCTCTCCCCAAATACTTATTAAGGGGCTTCCATGCAGCAAAGTGCTAGGCCCTTAGTACACAGACTAATATAACACAGTCGCTGCACTCTGGCTGCTCCAGCTTCCTGGCATGCAAAGAATCAGCCGCTGCAGGACAGTGCTGAAGGGGGAGGATGGGGGACCCATCACCTTGAGCTTGACAGGGAAAGTGTCAAGATGAGTTAATGCTCAAGTGGACCATGGAAAGTGAGTAGCATTTAGCCAGGTAGCTGGGGTAAAGGGCAGGCCTTATGGGGAAGAGGAGAAGATACTAGAAAGGGAGCCCAGAAGGGTATTCTGGGAAGATATAACAACATGCCTACGGGAGGCAATAGGAAGAGGCCAGGAGAGTTTTGTCCTGCTCGTGGCTCAGTGTAGATAAGAGCTGGCCCCAAATCTGAGTTCTGGTGAAGCAGACATTCCCTTTTTAGAGAAAGCTCCTGACCACTCCCACCCCTGCCTGGCTAGGGAGGCAGGCTAGGGAATGGTGGTGATGGGTCACGGAACAGAACATGGAACACCAGAAGCAGATCTAGAGATTGGCTGAAGAAGCTAAGCTGGCAAAGGGGAAGAGCTAAAGGTCAGAGGAAGGACAAGCAGCCCCAGAAGGAGCAGCATCCAAGGGGACAGGCTGAGAGATTGAGTCCTAAGGCACAGCGACCCAAAAGGGGCAGAAAAACTAGGGAAAGCAAATACAAAGTGTTGCAAAGCATGCTAGCAGGAGGTGGCCCACAGCAACTTAGGAAAAGTGCCAGTCCCTGCACAGGCTTGCTTGGTAAGGTAAAGTTCTTTAAAAGGGTCAAAGTGCAATACACGGTCAAGGCCAAGTGGTTGAGAAAAGAGAAAAGAGCTTTTAAAATAAAAACTCCTTGAGGGCAAGGGCTCTGTTTTTTTTTTTTTCCTAGCGTGAAACATAGAATATGCCTAACTAATGTTGGGGAAAAGTGAAGAAACTAATCGAATTTGTAAAGATCTGAAAGGGTTTTTTAAAAATTATTTATTTATTTAGTGATGGGGGTCTTGCTATGTTGTCCAGGCTGGAGTGCTGTGGCCACTCACATTGTTGTCATAGCTCACTGCAGCCTCAAACTCCTGGCCCCAAGTGATCCTCCTGCCTCAGCCTCCCAAATAGCAGAGACTACAGACATGGGCTATGGCACCCAGCCTGAAAGGTTTTATTTTAGGTCTACATAAGATACCATGGAAGACAAGAAGGAGGCTTTGGATCCATTCATGTGGGTTTGAATCTCAGCTAGACCACATATCAGCAGTGTGACATCAGGTCAATGATTTCACATCTTTGAGCCTCAGTTTCCTTATCTCTACAACAAGAATAATAATGTTGGTCTTGCAGAGTTCTTCTGAGCATTAAATGTGATGTTTGTTTGTAAAGTGCCAAGCACTAGGTAGATACTCCAAGAGTGACAGCTCTGATTTTTTATATTTAAAATAGAGTTGGTGACTTCTCTTGCTTCAAATTGAAAGCCATTTAAAGAGCACAAGAACAACTTTAGAAAAAGAGATTTGAAAGGGGCAACCTATTTAAATATCTTTTTATAATAAACTTCTTCAAAGAATTCACACATTTAGAGAACTGGCAATTTTTACAATTTAGGTATTTTGTATTTCTTAGTCACTTTATTATTTAGGGTCTTATCAGGAGAAAGAATAAGAGAAGTCTAATATAAAAATTATTAACAGAGTGACGGAGCAACAGGGGATTGGCTAAGAGGAAAGAATACCCTAGTGCTAAGGATAAGGATACCCTAGTGCTAAGGGTGGGCACCCAAAGAAGGAATGCACTGGGGAGTAGAGCATCCTTCCCACAGCTGGATTCAGACCTTCTTGGCCAGGGTGTGCTAGACATCCACTGAATGGCAGAGAAATTCACTGTGTCCTGGCTGTCCAAAGTCAGTGGGATGAGGCTGAGGCTGGTAAGCAGAGAACTGCCTGCTAGGATACAAAGAAATTCACTAGGAAGCTGCCAAGAAATGCAGAAGGTGGAAGCCATTACTTTCCTGGAAAGCCACCTGGGGACCAGGTGAGTTTTCTAGAAAGGTTCCTGGAAGCTGCCTGAAGATAGGGTGAGACTGTTGATTCACTGGGAAAAAGCTGCCATCAGAAAATCACCAAGAATAAGCCAGGTGCCCTTGGGAGTGCACTAAACTCCAGCATGACTGGGTGACTCTTGCTGCCAGCCATGGGGACACTCTGCAGGAACAAAACTATAACAGCAAGAGGAGCATGCCAGAATCAGGAAGAGATCCCCTTCCTTTTCTGGCGTCCCCCCAGTGCCCTCTACTTATAAGGTTAACATGCTGGCTGTTGAAAGAGAAATATCTGTAAGGTCCACCTCCCTTCTCACAAAGCAGGAAAAGGGGTGAATTTGGAGCTGAGAGGCAATATATTGATAACTAGGACAGTCTTATGGTGGGAGGGAGAGATATTAGAGAATTCAACACCATTTGCTTTTTATTCTTTGGGAAGGAAAAGATGGGTTTATAGAAAGATAATATGTCTGTGTCTTCCCATGTCTCTAAAGAGATATCTCAGAAACTGCTTATAAAATTTCTATAACTTTAATGCATAATTCTTGTGAAATGATAAAATTGAGAATGCCAGTGTGGAACACAACTCCAAATTGCTTGGACAATATTGTATTAAAATTACTTGCATGATTTTTTCTACGGTTTACAGATGCATGTTAAAAAAAACTATGCACTTAAGCAAATAATTGCCATTGGATTTCTTAGACTTTGTAAACTGTAGCAAAATAGTACTTTCCAGAACCAACATTCTAATTTTTAGAAAGGTAATATAAAGACCTCAAAAGCCATCTTAATGCAGCAACACATCTTGAAAGGCTTGTTTGGTTTAGTTCAGTTCCTTCAGTGCAACAAATATTTATTATCTAATTGTCTTAAAATTGATCCCCTAGAGGTGTGCAAGTGATTTATTAAGGAAGTGCTCTCAGTGAAGACCAATAATACAGTGGGCAAGCAGGACAGAATGGGGGAGAAGCCAAGCAGAGGGATGATCTAAGGCAAAGTCCCACACAGGGGAGCTTCAGCCCAATCCCACGGGGAGCGCTGGGTTACCAGCCATACCTGGGAGTGGCTACTTCCTGAGGCAAGGGGGCTGCATCCACAGGCAAAGGCACGTTCTTTTAATACCTCCAGTGGGTTGAGGGAAATCTTCAGAAACAAAACCGTTGGAAGCAAAAGCACATCAATGTCCCAGGGTGGAGGTGGAAATGTACACATACATAAAAAATAAAGATGAATGCTAAAAGAGATTTCAGGAGATCTGGGCAGAAGGACGATACTATCCTCTCCATCATTTTATTGTTGCTCTTCATTCCTTCTTAACTAGCCATAGCATAAAATGGTCTACCTTGGGAGGCTGAGGGGCTTGGTAAGGACTTTTAAATTTAATTCAATACAGGGAAATGTGTACAGATGTGGTAAATAAAATTGGGTGAGTCAATGAGAAATCAGTGAAGTCAATAAGAAATGAACTGAAAATTGTCTATTGTGGAAGGAGGTAGGCAGTGAGGATTAATTTAGAGAGAACATTTTCCACTGAGTGGTGGAAACGAGGTAACAGTAGTTGAGAAACTGCAACTGGTTATGTAGACTCCTACAGCGGAGATGAGTGGTTTTCTACCCAATATTCATTCTTGCTTTTTATAAGAGAACCTAATATTGTTAAAGAAAAAGCCCAGATTTTAAAACAAACAAACAAGCAAAAACCCTTTTTCAGTCTCCCTTGAAGTTAGGTGTGGTCTAAGTTCCAGCTAATAAGATAGAAGAAGAAGTTGTTGGATGATACTCTTAGGAAAGCTCCTTTGGCCCTTGCCAATCCATCCTCATCTCCTTGCCTCAAACTTGGAGGTGATACTAGAGGGATTCAGCTATTTGGGGACCATGAAGTGCCTAGGATAGGCAAAGGACAGCTGAGTGGGTCCCTGATGACATTGTGGAGTTGCCACGTTAGTCCAGGAATTCATAATTCCAAGCTTATCATTCCATGAAAAGAAGAAAACTCTTAAGTTGTTTAAGCCATTTTGGGTTCTCTGCACTAGTCGCAAAATGCAATTTCTTCATGATAGAATTATCAGTCAAGAGCCTTAACAGTGAAGGAGAGGAGCGAAAGGGTGTGTGGGACTTAGATGTGGACAGAGGATTAAAGAAGGTTGTCTTAGTTTGGGTTTTCCCAGAAATATGGATTCAAGTGCAAGTAGCTTATTTTGGAGAGAATCCTAGGAAATAATTCTGGAGAAGTATTAAAATAAGACAGAAAAAAGAAGCATTAAAAATTATTTTGAAGCAAGTTACTATTTTGGGCAACTGGAGTTTAATCCCATTGGGAAACTCTTGGTAACAATACAGGATATGTGTCTTAGAGTTTATCCCACCTAGTGGGTGACAAAGCTGGGGTATTTATATACCGGTTACCATTAATCACTGGTGGAAGGCTACTCCAGAGGCAGAGGGAACTTCATGAATCCCACAAAACTTTTCAGCTTGCAGAATGAAAGCAGAATGGGCTTCAGTGGCCAGAGAAGCCCTCAGGCAAAAAGATGCAGATATCAGCAATTTGAAGTCATGCCCTGGTGTGACCTGAAATGGAACAGGTTAAGGATATATAGGTGGCATGCTCACAGTATCTGTTATACAAAGGTGCATTCTGTTTTGGTTTTGAGAATGAGAAACTTGTACATGTTTGTAAGTTGAAGGGAAGGGATCAATAGAGATGGAGTGGTTTAATATTTAGGAAGGAGAGGAATTGATTCATGTGGCAGGGTCTCAGAAGAGAAATGATATCTTGAACTTGCATGGAGGATGGGACAGTTTTAGAATAGATGGCCCATGTTGAAAGAGGAGAAGGAAAAAGAAGGATGAAGGTAGATGTAGACAATTCTTTAGGTTGACGATTAGGAGATTGAGGTTTACTTTATGTTATGATTTCAAACTATTAATGCACAATGGAGTTACATTTTGTTAATGGGTGAGGAAATTGGGTATTTTTGGGTTAATTGAGGCTAGTTCTGCAGATTTGGAATTGCCAGTGAGGGGAATGAGAAGGGATGCTGACCAACAGTACAGCTACCTTGTGCAACTCAGGGGCACCCTTCACACAATGATGTGCAGCAGGACAGTCTGCTGATCAATGAGTAAATGGTTTAAAAAGCAACACAGGCCAGTTGAAACTGAACATCAAAAGTTTTTAGTGGCAGTAAGATTTATATTTTGAGATGTTTACTCCAGCAGGCTCAGGCTTAAAAGTAGACTGGTTGGATTGATTGACTAGGAAATTTTCAAGTAGAGTCAGTAAAAAAGACAAAGGAGCAAAAAGTTTAGCATTTTGGAAGAGTGATCGAAGTAATGGATCATGGAGTCAAGTGGACTGGTAAGAAAGTGTCCAGGAATTGGGAGTGTTCCTGAAGCTAAATAACAGGGGTGTGACAGCAAGAACTGAGGAATATAGAAGAAGAGGAGGTTAGAGACAGGTGTAGAAAAAAAGGGGAATTTAGACACAATTTGATCCTGAGAAATATGGTCTGGAAAGTGACCGTGAGATTGGGTTGACAGAGTTGGGTGGAAATGAAGATAATGGTCAAAATGGAGAATTTGGGGATTTGAAGGATAGGAAAATGCACTGCATATATTTTAACGTGACCTTTGCTCACACATTACCAACCCATCCGTTATGGCACATCATGATCTTTCTCAAACAGCATTTTTCACTTAGTCACTACTAATTGATGTCTAATTATCCCAGAGCTTGGGTATTTCATGCAGAAGATGATAAACACTGACTATGACTCTATCTTGCTGTTTGTAGAAAGTGTAGTGTGGTAGAAAGTGCCTGGACTAGGCATCTGAATGTTTAGGTCCTTTACGAGGCTATTCCCAGTGATGTGACTTTGAGCAGGTGACTTAATTGATCTGCACACTTGTAACTAGGGATAATTACACCTACTTTCCAGCTTCACTGGGAAGTTGTAAAGACTACCCTTAGAAAAAGTTGAAGATGCTATACAAGTATCTGTCATTGATATCATTAGCCATGTAGAAAGCTATAACAAGCGGTGGCATAAAATTAGGAAAATGTGGAATTAATTGACGAATACATAGACTCAAAATCAAAGGTTAGATTTTTTTTTAATTGACACTTTCTGTGTATTTTTTAGTTCAAACTAGAGCATTCATTCCAAGTGACTGTAACAGCTATTAAAGAAAAAAAGAAAAGCTGAGTTATTTAAAGAGCTGTTTAAAAGAAGGTTTAAGGTTAGAGGGATTATGCAATATTGCTCCATCATGCAGAACTGGCTCACTCTGATTTTCCTTGCTTCTTATTTTGTCTACAAGTTTCCTCTCTGCCAGAGACCCAGAAAGTCCTGTCCCATTGCTTGTGTGCTTGTGGTCAAGTGTGAATTAGACCTGTTGAATTTTATGGTTTTGCCATTCCCATGTCAACATGACAGCTCTCTGTTATATTTTCCCAAGGAGAAAATAAAGAGTTATTATTTATGTGGCTCCTGCCAGAACTCACAAATAAGCAGAACTTCTCTTCTCTATGCTGTGAAAGGATTCCGACACCACGCTGATGTTTCCCCCTGTGGTCAAAACAGAAACTTGTTTGTTTTCTCTCAAATGTATTTGGAAAGGATGTTGTTACAGCGATGCTGTTTGAATTATTATAGCTAACCTTTTCCAGTGTAGATGTCCAGAGGCATAATTGGATTCTCAAAATGAACTCCATTGACAACAGCTACAAAAAGATGCTTCAGCTTGTTTATTCTTAAAATTAATGCTGGTTTCATTCTCTCTCTCTCCCTTTCTCTCAAAAATGTACTAAGTAAGCAGGAAATGGTACATTTGTTATTTACAAAAAAAAATAATCAAAGATTAGAGATATGATAATAAAACTGACCACAGCACTTACATGTCTTTCCTTTTCTACTTTCACACGCATTTACTTGAATAACGTGTTTAATCAGGTAGAAAAGGCCCCATACTTCTCACTGCGCTCGCAATCACTTATGACCTCCCAGATAACGTTTAGTGGTATCAAGGTCAAGGACCCACTTCTGCTCCTGAAGGATCATTATTCTTACAAATGGTGCATCATTATACTTTTATGAGAGGGCTATTATGTGTTGTAAATAGTACAAAGCCCAGCAGCTGTGGCCCAGCAGATCATAGTGAGGGTACAGCAGGCCAAGTGGATAAGAGAGTCAATGGAAAACCAGCTCTTCCACCTGACATACATGCACACACCTGGCTTCCTGGGACAGATGCTTGTCAGATTGGGAGGCTGAGTATTAGGGTGGAAAAAGCACTGTTTTGGAAGCCAAGCAGGTGCAGTTTGGACCCCAGCTCTGCCATTGATGTGCATGAGCACATTCCGTCCCTTCTGCATACTTCAGCTTCTTGAGCTTTAGAAAGGAGATAAAATTCTTACCTTACAGGTGTGTGAAGTGTGCCAGCCATTTTGGAAGCCAATCCAGCAGCATCTATTGAAAGTGGAGATATGCATATTGTTCAAACCAGATCCCACTGGGAATCTGTCCCATGGAAATAAAAGCAGTGGTGCATAAGGGCATGTGTACCTGGGTGTTTATGCGGTATTAGTTCTAGTGCCCACAAAACTATCAGGGGAACAGATGAATGACTGGCACATCTACACCATGGAACATTGTGCTGCCCTCAGAACAAATGAGTTACAGTTCTTCATGGAGATATTTTGATGAGTTATGGTTGAATAAGAAAGATACAATGCAGAAAGGGTGAATAATATGTTATTTTTGTACATTTTAAAAGCCCTTCCTTATATATATATATGTATGTATGTGTACAAATTTGTGTATGTTTGTTTATGATCTATCTGAGTATGGAAAAATAACATGGAAATACGCATGCCATAGATTACCCTGGAGGAGGGGAGACCTAGTGAGTATGTAGAAATGAAAAACAGAGTAAGGAATTAAGAAAAAAGAAAGAAAAGATCACACTAAAAAGTGCTGATGATCTGTTATGAGGTGAATTGTGTTCTCCCAAAATTCAAATGTTGAAGTCCTAACCCCTAGTACCTCAGAATGTTGCTGTATTTGATGATAAGACCATTAAAGAGGTAATATGTTTAAATGAGGTTGTTGGTGTGGGTCCTATTCCAATATGACTGGTGTCCTTTTAAGAAGAGGAAATTAGGATCCAGATATACACAGAGGGAAGATCATGCCAAGACACCACTAGAAGAAGATGACCATCTACAAGCTAAGGAGAGAGGACTCAAAAGAAGTCAACCCTGGTGACGTCTTGAACTTGGACTTCTAGCCTCCAGAACTGTGAGGAAGTAAATTTCTGTTGTTTAAGCCACCCACTGTGTGGTACTTGGTTATGGTAGCCCTAGCAAACTACATGATCACACCTATACATTTATATGTAGTTTTGTTTACATATGGGTACATATATAACTAAATTAAACATATGGAAAAATTTCTGCCCCACATATGAACTAAAAAATACTCAATACCAACCACTATTATTATTATTGTCATGATTACTTCCATGTTTATCATCTTCACTTACCACTGCCCACCTAGTGTTTTTAATTATCACTATTTTATTTAGAAATCCTTAATTGTGATTTGTATTGCAAGAGTTTTTTATAGAGATTTTCCATTTTCAGGTCAAAGTGTCTGCTTTTTTTTTATTGTTATTTATTTCTAGTTTGATTGCAATGTGATCAAAGAATGCTATTCCTATTCTTTCTACTTTCTGGAACTTATTGTGGTTTATTTGTAAACAAGCATCAGCTTTTCCACATGTGCTTGAGAAGGTGTATTTTCAATGATTATGATGTAAAGCTTAATAAATATTTATATTATCTATATTAATGTTCTGTTTTTTAAGTCATCCTTACGTTTTGTCCACTCAATGCTGTGTGCATTTTGTTATATATTTTTGTGGGATTTTTACCCTAGGTAATCTAATTTTGCTTTAAAAATTGGGGGAAGGGTATTTATAAAAACATTTATATTTTGTTGTAGTATTTACCAATATATTAATATCTTTTATGATGTTCTTACTTTCCTTTTTTTCTGACTTAGGCTTCTACTATTTGATTTGTCATCTTTAGGTGACATCTTTTATATGACAATCAATGGACTTATTCTACCTTCTCTTTCCTCTCTTCCTTCTCCCCTTTTTTAGTTTTACTGTTTCAAGTTTATCAAAACAGAGAGCATTTACAAACTATTCTCCCAACCTTACCACCACCTTTGTTTTGTCTCAAACTTACAAATATATGTACATAGATGTATATTCAAAATTTCAACATTTTTCCAGTCATCTCTTGGTTATCCTCTAGTAGATTTTTCAAGAACTTATGAATACAGTACTCCTTCGGTTCTTACATGTGTAAATCTGTTTTTCAATAGCTTTAATTATAGAAGTTTGCCTAGATTTTTTTAAAGAAAATTCTTGGTTGACTCTTTCTTTGCATTTAAAGAAAATGTTGCTCCAATTTTTAAAATTTTGCACATTGCTATTGAGAATTCTGGTGCAAACCTGATGTCCTACTTTTTGCAGATGACTTGGCTATTTTACTGAGAGGCCCAGGGTATTTCTTCCTTATTTTTGAAGTCTAATGATTTTTCTAGGTTATAGCTTGAAGCTGAAAATTCTGGGCACATGGTGAGCTTTTTCAATATGTGGATTCCAGAATTTTTTTCCTCTGAAGTGTCTTCTTGGGTTATACATTAAAATATTAGTTATGTCTCCTTATTTTGTTTTTTCTACTTTGTGGGTTCTAATTATGCCTATTCTAAGAATCCTTATACTTGCTCTTGATCCTTTGTTTCACTTTCTTTCTCTTAACTGTTTTCATTCATCTCCTCAATATTCCTTGATTTATTTTTAATAAAATTGATTTTCCTTTGGGTACTTTGCAATTTAAGCTCACATAGTTTTTTCTTTAATTTAAATTATTTTTGAGTTTGATGATCTGTTTTACATATTCCTATTTTCTGCCCATTCTATTCTACATTTGTTATTTGAGGTGTTCTCTCATATTTACAAATATTTGTTAATGGCATATAATTCATGTTGCCATGGTGTCTTACAGTTTTATTCTGTTTTTACTTTTTAAAGAGTATTTTCATCAGGTAAAAACAATTGATTCCCCCCTTTTCTTTGTTCTTGTCATAATAGCTTTGGATGGATGTTGCCTGTGTTCTGTTTTTTTGGTTTTTGTTTTTTTTTTTTATTTTGCAAATGTAAGATTCTTTTTTTGTTTGTTTGTTTGTTTTCTTGTTTTTTTGTTTTTATTTCAGCTTATTATGGGGGTACAAAAGTTCTGGTTAGATATATTGCCCATGTCCCTCCCATTCCCCCGAGTCTGAGCTTCAAGCGTGTCCATTCCCCAGACAGTGCACATCGCACTCTTCATGTAGGTATACACCCATCCCCTCCCCCACCCCCGTTCTGTTTTTTGATGTCTTGGATTTAACTGGATTATCAACAAAACATTTAGCAAAGGGTTTCGATGGCTTGCAGGTTTCTTAGTTTAGGAGTGCCCTCTTCTGTCAGGGCAGTGAAGTCATTTTCTTTAATATGGGACATCTTTTTGGGAGAAGGGCTGATGTGCATTTTGATTTTGTTGTACTCATTTGTTCCATTAGTCTCTTAATTTCTACCCCTTCTTTCCTTCTTTCTTCTAAGACACTTTCCTGTTCCAAGTTGCCTACCTTTTCTCCAGAAAGGGTACTTTATGAAGAGTGCCGCCTCTAGTACCATGCCATTCAACACTTTACCTCTAGATTCTTCCGTAACTAGTTCCACCAGGTCAGACGTGACCTGAGAGTGAGTTCACTTGTTATCTTCCAACATTAGATCCTGCAGCACTCTCCAGAGTACGGAGCACTGACATCTCTATAATATTGATTATTTTAATTCTTGAATATGGTGTGTCTGTCTTTTAATGTAGGTTTTCAGTAATTGACCTCAATAAGGTTTTGAGAGTTTTAGTGTAGAGGATTTACACGTTTCATGAGATTTATTCTATTCTTGTGGTTGTGCTTTTTATACGCAGCATAATAGTGTTTATTTGTACAGACCAACAATCCAAATCATTATTTAAAGTACTTAGCCTATTTATATTTAATGTAATTACAGATATGTTAGTATTTAAATCTACCATCTTTAATTATTAATTGTTTTATTCCACTCTTTTCTTTCTTGCCTTTTTTTTAGATTAGTAAAAAAATTAAATTATTTTATTGTGTCACTACTTATTTTGGGACTAATTATTTAAAATTGACTTGTGAAGTTTTTGGTTATTGACTGCAAATTATAATTATTTTACAATTAAAAATATAAAGTTAATATTTAACATCAATGAATCTCAATAAAAATAATAGATTTTTGTTTTGTCATTGTATTTTTAAAGCTTTCCTGTTGATTTTAGTTTATTTTTAAGAAAGAGGGAGAATTAACACAGGTTTTGGGGGAGCAGCTGCAGGGCTGAATGTCATAAGTAAAAAAACTATGGGGAAAATTTTTTGCATGCTAGGAAATGTGTTCTCATTATTTTAGGTCTTAGAATTGGATTTGTGTTTCTTTTGTGTGTAACTGTTGAGATTGGTCATAAGGCAGATCAATTTTATTACTTTTTGGGGACTTGAGTACCAGTCAGGGTTTAGCCGGAAAACAGAACATACTCTGAGTAGTTTAATGGAAAGAACTTACTATGAACATCTGATAACTAAAGTATTAGAAAAACTGAAGAAACAAAGGAAGAAGGTACGGCAACTCAGAATAGCAACAGCAGGAAGATGCTTCTATTCTTTGCAGGGATGAAACAAAGGGAAGATAGTGTCCTGGAAGTGACCAGAGTCCAGGAGCTGGGGCTACCTGGCTGGAGCTGTAACCACCTCGGGGTGTGTCTGACAGGAGCTGAGGCCACTCAGCTACTGCTGGAGACCCAACACAAAGCAGAGAAAGAGGAGTGCAAAATATCTTGGTTTCTTCTTACAACCACATTGCGATTTCCTTCCAGGGCCTCCCTTAGGCTGAAACTAAGTGAACCTGAGAGGTGAGGGAACCTAGAAAATGCAGTTTGTAAGAGTCAGGCACCTATGATTCAAAGCAGAGCAAGGGAATGAGGGAGGATGGATCTGAGAGTAAATAGGCAAAGGACTGTGTGGCACATATTGTTACCAAATCTTTCTTATATATACTGGATGATTTCTAGGCATAAGTGGATGATGCCTGGGTGACTTTAGTTGTCCTGTTGATGGCCAGGCTTGTCACACTAGGAGCAACTGAGGGACATGGTCTGTGACTAGTCCTGGCCTGGCTCTGAGGAGTGTCCTGAACGAGGTTAAAAATTATTCCTGCCCATTAGAATCTTGTAGGTGGGACATGTGGCTTGAGGAGATGAAGTCGTGCTTATATGACCTCTGGTTCCAGAGCAAAACGTTAAGTTCTTTATGGGCTTTTGTTGAGGAGGAATAACCTCCCCAGGGAAGTTCTTCTGATGCAGGAGATCTAACCCAGCTCAACCTCTTGTCATGTACCTCCCCACCCTCTACTCCAACCTCTGGCAGTGCATCTTCTTGTTGCTGAGTTGCCCTTTTCTGGTGACTCAACCATTTTGGCTGGTATTTCGGCAAGACAGCTCAAGCTTGGCTATGTTCACTCGCATTCCCTTGACTGTCACTTAACATTACTTGCTATTCTAAGTAATGACAGTACAGGATGCTAGTTGCCACTCTGCTCTCAGCCTTGTAATCTTTTTTTCCAATTATTTTTTCCAAATAGGGAACAAGGAAGGCACAAGAAATATGATCAAGTTTACAGTATAAGCAGAAATTAATTCTAGGAAGAAGCTATTGGTCGTCCCCACCTGTGGCTGACTTTACTTTCTAATGGTATACTGTTAGTTTATTATCTACTTATTTGTCTCCTTCCTTCCTAGAATATAAGCTCCATGAGATCAAATGCCAGAAGTACCTTGTTCACCACTCTATCCTCAGCACCTAGGACATTGCCAGGCACATATTTGGTGGTCAATAAGTAGTTGTTAAATGAGTGAACCTACAAAAGAGACTGAGAAGTAGGTAAAGAGGTAAGGAAGACACAGAAAAACATGGTGCTTTGAAAAGGTAAAGAAAACAAACTTCCATATGTAGATAATAATCAACACTATCTAATATCGTTGAGCAATGAAGTAAAAGAAGTCCTTAAAAGTAGCCACAGGATTCGGTGAAAAGGAGGTCTTTGGCAAAACAATTCTCAATGAAGCATTGGTGAGTGAATGATAAATGCTGAGGAAGCAGAAACAGGGAGTGTTGACAAGTCTCAACAAGTTTACTCCTAAAAGGGCAGATCAAGGAAGGGTGGTAGCTGGAAAAGGGTTTCTTGAAAAAGTGGTAGAGCCTTGAGTGTCTTTACATGCTAATGAGAAGGAGTATGAGAAAGTGTGATGACATAGACAGGACTGGGAATAGCCAATAGCAAGGTTTATGAGAAGGTAGAAAAGGCCATACTCCAAAATATGGGTGAGGTGGATAGCCATAGCTAGGATCGACCTCTCTTCTATTGTAATAGGAAAGAATGGGAAGGGATTCAGGTAAATTTGGAGGCAGACAGCATCACAGATCATGAAATGTTAGGATTGGAAGAGACATTCAGCCAGATGGATAAGCTCCCTGACAATTGATTACTTGGATTAAGCTTAACTACTTCTAAGAAGTAGTCCCAGAAGGCCTGCAAATTCCCACAGGGAACACTCACATGATGAGAATATTGGTTGGGAGAAGCTTGTTTTGCAATGTTCTCAATTGGACAGCAGTGAGGCAGCTCTGTCTGGTAACCTCTTTTTCTCCCTGAAGAGGAGGTGAGGTGTACTTACGGAAGGCCTACCCTGTGCCCACCCTCTGCTGGGTCCTGTGAGCAGTACTGAGCCAAGACCGACATGGGCCTGGCCCACAAGGAGCTTAGAGGCTAGCGGGGAGATAGTCCTTAATCAGACGATCACATCCCAAACTGTAAAAACACAACAGCACTAGGATTGGCAAAAGATGCATTGATCTGCATGGTTTTCTGATTTTTCTCCTGGCAGACTCAGCAATCATAGAGAAGCACAGACAGAAGCCATGGGGAAAGCATAGAAGGAAGACCTTGGGCACCCGAGTATGGGCAAAATAGTCTTTTAGCTCAGAGAACATGAGAGAATTCCTCCTAAAACAAAGGTTTCCCCACCTGGAGCTGAGCCTGAGACAGTCGCTGCTCTGATAATAGATTGCCAGGTGTGTCTAACCTACCAGGTGAGAGTTCGGCTTGCTACCTTTGCCATATCCTTCCCCATATCCTTCCATTGCCACCACCATTTTTTCCATGGGGAATTTGCTCTGATTGCTAATTACGTTGGGGACAAACTCTTACCTGATAGAAGATCTGATTCTAGGAATCCGATTTGCATTTATAAGGTACTTAAAGATAACAGCAAAAATTAAAATGGAACTCCAAACTTCATTAGCTGAGAGATGAACCTTGCTGGCTTTCCAGAACTTTGAGATTCTGTAGGTGGATGCCTGATTCTGGCTATTTGTCTTTCTTAATCTGTTTGGGGAAAATGTAATCAATACTTCAAAGATCTGCATCCTAATTTGTGTACTGACTCTAATTAACTAACTGTATGAGTTTGTCACTTTGCCTCTCTATTCCTCAGTTTCCCCTTCTTGGATTAGATGAACTTGCTGCTACATGATCCTACTTATTAGCTTTTAGAGGAATTTACAAAATGTACACCTTGATTTTTTAAAAACAATTCTGAGTATCAAGCACCTTCTATATGTCACACTAATTAGGTAGGTTGGCTAAATGTTCATTTAATTTCTGATCTTGTTTCTTGGCCATAATTTTCAGAAAAATTCCTCACCCTCTCTTTAGGTTTCTCTACCTTTGACATATTTTCTTTCTTATCTTAGCACATTATTTGTACTTGCCTCCCCCACATGTCTGGCTCTTCATTTAATACTGTGACTGTTCTTGTCCTTCTTTGATTAGATGAATTTATAGGGTGCAAGCTACAGCTGACTTTCTGAAGCAGAGCCATTTATTTATAAATTCAGATACCTCGCTATTTGAAAACGTTAAGATGAGCACGTAGCTCCTTTTATCTAAAGGCTCTTGAAAAACAGCATCACAGATCATGAAATGTTAGGGTTGGAAGAGACATTCAGCCAGATGGATAAGCTCCCTGACAATTGATTACTTGGATTAAGCTTAACTACTTCTAAGTAGTCCCAGAAAGCCTGCAAATTCCTACAGGGAACATTCACGTGATGAGAATACTGGGTGGGAGAAGCTTGTTTTGCAATGTTCTCAATTGGACAGCAGACGTGTTATAAAGGGAGGTATCCTGCATGGCTAGACAGAAGCAATCAGTAGTCTGTAGGGATACCAAATAAATGACAACTTAGTTTTCTGAAAAAACTATGAGAAATTGGTCTCTTTCTCTGCTCCAATTCCTGTCTGACCCTCTTATTCCTCAACACCTGCACGTGCACACACACACCATTGGAACTGGAGACCATTGGCCTGTACGGGGCAGCCTGGACAGAGGCTGGCTGCACCTCTAGAGAAGAGTACAGTGGAGCTGGGAAAGCCGAGTGGCTTAATCCCTTTTCTGGATGGACACCACCCACAGTGAGTGTTTCCTTGCTGACTAAGGAATAAGACTTTAATCTTTGAAAAATCTGAGGCCAGTCGACCAAACTTAATCAGAAAGTAACTTAATTCATTCAGGCTGCTATAGAAAAATATACTAGACTGGGTCATTTATAAACAAGAGAAATTTATTGCTCATGGTTCTGGAGGCTGGGAGTTCCAAGATCAAGGTGCCAGGAAATTCAGTGTGTGGTGAGGGCTGCTTCTCTGCTTCAAAGATGGTGCCTTCTTGCTATGTCCTCACATCGAGGAAGGGCAAAAGGGATCCCTCAAGCCTGTTTTATATGGACACTGATCCCATTCATGAGGCAGAGCTCTCATGACCTAATCATCTCTCACAGCCCTACCTCTTAATACCATCACCTTGGGGGTTAGGTTTCAACATATGAATTTTCGGGAGACACACACATTCCGACCATAGCAGAGGGGTAGGTAATACTCATTCCCAAGAGCAGGAACTTAATCTATCCCATGTACCCAGATTCAACATTAGCATTTTTTTGCTATATGTATTTCATCTACCCACTTCTCATTTTTTTTCCTGAACTATTTTAAAGCAAAGTAAATTCCATAGTCATATGATTATACTTATAAATATTCATGTATTGCCAGAAGATAAGAACTATTTTTAAAAGTAATTAAAAGGCCATTACTATACCTAAAAAAATGATAATATTTTGTTAGTATTGTCTAATGACATATCTATATTCAATTTTACAAAATTGTGTGAAATTTTTTTTCAAAATTGATTTAAACATGACCCTTATTTTATATTTAGTTGACATGTCAAAAATTTTAACCAGAATGTATAATTTTTGGCTCAGATTTTAACCTATTATTTAGAATATAACAAAGTTCCATTGAACTTAGATTCCATTTTCCAATATATTATCTATTGTTTGAATGACCTAAATACTTATAATCATGTGTCTTCATCTAAGTTATTGATTGAAAAAAAAATGAAAGGAAAAGGATTAGGTATGGATAAGAAAAAATTCTGTCTAAGCTGTTCTAATACATAAATTGTCCAATCACAATGCATTTACCTAATTATACTATTACCTAGTCTTCATTTTGGCTACTAAGATATGATGGGAGTCCTTATCAAATTTATTAACCAAAAGCAAGTAGCCATTTTGTCACATCCTTCCAATTTCTATACCTATAATTTTAGCAGAAGGAATCATGAATGAGTCTTAAAAACCATAATAGGTTCTGGTAAATCTCACTTTCTTTTCTAGGAATCTGTTTAATCATCCATTTCGATATGAGCACATGATCAATATAACACATTGAAAACCCAGAAAGAAGACTAAATTGGAAATTACCATATAATAGAGTTCCCTTTTGCCCTTGGAGTAAATGTAAAACTAGCAAATAATGCTTTTCATTATATGCTCCTGCTGCCTTTACATAAAATACGCTTTTGTTTTGTCTCCCACGGTTCCCTCATCCATCCCTAATGTCTAACCACATTGAACCATATGAGTGCTGTCTCTGCAATCTAAATCTTTTTACATACTGCTTTCTGTGTGTACACTATAGTTCTCCTATTTCCTACACCCTCTGACCCAGCTCCTCCAACCTTGCCAAATCTCCCTCATCCTTTAAGATGTCATGTCTTCCCTTTAACATTCTTTCATGTGGAATATAGTGGCCTGCTTACATTTCTATCTCCTCAACTAAACAGAAGTCTCCTTGGGTAGGCATTCATTGTTATATCCACTGATTAACACAGAACAAACGCTCAATAAGTAAGTATTGCTTAGAATATATAAAATGAATAAGAATATATAAAATGAATATGAATAAGAATATATAAAATGAATAAGAATCAATCAGTGAACAACTCCCTCCTAAAATCAAGGGAGGATTGATATCAAATTTGGTAGTATAAAATTTCTGAGATTGAAATCACCATAGACACATACAAACTTTTGAATATCAGCTTTATGAATAGTCATCATTGATCTTTGGGAAATTTCTTGTTCCACATATTTTCCCCAACATATATTTTCAAATAAAAATTCTACAATCACATCTGCAATATCTGTCACTACCCTCTCTATTTCTCTGATAACTGAATTAGCTCTTCAGCAAATAGGGGTTCATTTTTTTTTTTTTTTTGAGACAGAGTCTCGCTCTGTTGACTGGGCTAGAGTGCCATGACATCAGCCTAGCTCACAGCAACCTCAAACTCCTGGGTTCAAGTGATCCTCCTGCCTCAGCCTCCCGAAGAGCTAGAGCTACTGGTGCTGGCCAGCATGCCTGGCTAATTTTTTCTATTTTTAGTAGAAACAGGCTCGCTCAGGCTGGCTCAGGCTGGTCTTGAACTCCTGACCTCAAGTGATCCTCCTGTCTTAGCCTCCCAGAGTGCTAGGATTACAGGCGTGAGCCACCGTGCCTGTCCAAGTGTTCATTTTTTAATTAATCACACTTGTCCCAATCCTTCCAGCTTAAAGTTCTCTCTTTTTAATGGAGAAGATGGAAGCACAAAAGGGGGTAGTTCTGCCTTTCCTGATCATCTGCTGACATAACACTACCTGCCCCAAGCTTTGGCCTATCACTTCTCCTTCCTTGCTCAGGACATACATGAAGGACAACAAAACAATAACAAAAGTTTATCTGATGATAACATTGTTTATTGTCATGATGCATTTTTCAAACCTCAATTTATTCCTTAACTTTCTGAACCCTATTCTCATAGCCGTGTCCCATCATTTCATATATTCTTGATAATGATCTTCCACAATTTGTACCTGTCTTTTAAAATTTGAACTTATCAGATGGTTCCCTGTTGGGAAATATTGGTTTTCCTACTAATTTGATCCTTTTTAATAATTTAAAATTATTTGGGTTTGCATAATTAAAATTTCTTTTTATTTTAGGATCTCTTATCTGTCTGAAGAATATCCGCCTTTAGAATTTTGTATGTCTTTGGATTTATATGTTATGATAGATTATTGCTTTGATCTCCAATTTATTCTTGCCTCCCTGTATAGCCATACCCCAGGTTGGTCATGCCCTGCATGTGGGCTTGGCCATGTGACATCTTTCGGCCAATGGAACAATAGCAAATGTGACTCAAGCACACATTTGAAAGGTATTTGCACACTGGAGACCATACTTTCTACAACTCTGAGACCACTATAAGAACAAGCCCAGCCTAGCCTGCTGAAGGATGACAGACTGTGTGGAGAGTGGCTACGATCATTCTAGCTATCTAAGCTGAGGCCATCACAAACCCAGCCAGCCCCAGCCAGCTTCAGCTGACCCACCAGCTGATTGACAGACACATGAGTGGGATCAGCTGAGACCAGCAGAAGGCCTGCTCAGCAGAGCCCAACCTAAATTGCCAACTCACAGAACCATGAGCTAAATAGTTTGTTTTAAGTCACAAAAAATCAGGGTGGTTTGTTACACAACAAAAGATGACTGATATATGTCTCTACATCTCTAAAAATGTGAAAGGCTCTGTCTTCAAATCTCAGATACATGTAACTCAGTCCAACGTTGCCAGGTTTTTCTATTATAAACTACAAGGCAGCATACTCATCATATCTTAAAGTTCTACTCCCAAGAGGACCTTTCTCATTGGTCAGAATTTCTGGAACAAAAAAGTAGTATGTTGTTATCTTCAGAGGAAGTTCATGAAAGCACAGCATTTAGGTATAGCAAATTAAAGAATAATTAAAATATCACTACCCCCTTTTTGGGCTATAATTATTTATAACATGATTTTCCAAAGGTCAAAGTCATCAATAATTTGACACAAACATGAATTACCCATAGTTTAATTTAGGGAAATATTTAATATAAAATGAACTTTTCCTCCCTTGAGGTTCGGAAAGGACAAAGGCCCTGGGATATCCTTCTCTTGGCTTGAATCTCAACCCTGAAATCTGGAAAATACATCTATCTAGATAATAGGACATGTTTCCACTTGCAAATAGACTTTCTCAAGTCATAAATAACTTTGATGCCAACAAAAGACAGCAATCAGAGTGTTTAACTGTGTGGGATCTGAAATCAGGTGAACCGGGTTTGGAATCTGGGCTCTACCTATATGTAGACCTTGAGCAAGTTACTTACCTCTGATAAATCTCAGTGATCTCACAAATAAAAGCAAAACAATAATATTACCTTATGGGGTTGTTTGAGGATTATGTGAATTAGCACATCAAAGTGTTTAGAATGCCAAATAGAATACAGAAATGCTCAATAAATGATCATGTAGAAGTTTTTGTTGGGCTTTTGTTATCTCTTACAACATTCTGCTATGTGCCAGTTCTATAAAGTCTACTGAGGCATTGGTCCTGCTAAGGATATGTGCTAAACACATTTAACAAAACATATGAGAATCAAACTTCGAAAATAGACTCGAACCATGATTTTGATAAATATTATATTGAGTGAATTAGATCAAAATTGTTAGCTCTCTTGGATGCATAGAACTTTCTGATTTGTTTCTCCTGGCTTCTCTCTGGTGGAGATCTACTCGGGCCAGTCATTGCTCTGGAAAACCAGGTGGATGTGTCTAAGAGCCCAATGACAGTTCTGAATGTCATTTGTCTCGTGATTCATTTGTTTACCACCTCCCTTACTCCCAAAGGGAGTAGATACCGAATATTTAATCTCTCTTCAGGACTAAGATGTTTTATTGTCTTGTTTGATTCTTCAGTACAGAAGCTCCTTGACTTACAATGGGGTTGTATCCCAATAAATCAATCATAGATTGAAAATATTGCAAGTAAAAAATGCATTTAATATACCCAACCTACGAAACATCATAGTTTAGCTTAGCCTACCTTAAACATGCTCAGAACACTTACATTAGCCTATAGTTGTACAAAATCATCTGGTAACATAGTACACTCTAAAGTATCAGTTGTTTACCCTGGTAACCGCATGGCTGACTGAGAACCACTGCCCAGCATTACAAGAGAATATCCTACTACTTTCCACACAATGCACATGCTTTTGCACCATTGTGAAGTTGAAAAATAATAATTTGAACTAACAAAAATTGAGAACTGTCTGTGTAGGGTAAAATAGAAGCTAAATTTTAAAACAAACTCAGAATATCAAAAATGTAAATTGGGTATTGCTTCTTATCCAGAGAAAATGTCAGGCTCACTCCAGTGTGTAAAGTTGGCTTCTTTTCTAAAAGAATCTAAGGTCTTTCTGTGAGTGCCAAAGCTGCAGGATGGGGTCTGAAAATGAGAGCAAAATTGAGCCCAAGGAGAGGTGTGCATGATCAGTTCTGTGCATTTTCTGAGCTGATGAACAGCAGGCAGGGAGCAAAGGAGAGATCTGGAGTAGGGAAAATGTAGCGGAGGAGTGAGAGTGTCCAGATTATGAATAAGATAGGTATGCTCAGAATTTGTTCTTACTTTATGCATACTAGAAACAAGCGACTTAGGTTTAAGACAAGCTTGAGTGATTTGATATCTAAAAACTTCAGTTTCTTTTTCTGTAAAATGACAATACTTGTAGTTCCTACCTTGTAGGATTGTTAGGATTAGAAATACTGTATATGACACATTAGGACAGTGACCGGTTTGAATAGGTACTCAAGAAATATTGGTTATCTTGTCCCTAGATAGAGAAGGACTATTCTTTTTCAGGAGTAATGGGTAAGTAGAACCTCCAAATGGACAGGCTGGGGTAAGAGTCTAAGAGATCAGCAAAGGCAGCTAATGGAAGCATGTATCAGGTCAGACTCTGGAAGACCCTGAGGAGAGAAAATAAGAAACCCACACTAGGAGCTTTAGAAAATTTGAGCAAAGACTCACTTAGGGAACCTGACTGTGGAAGCCAGATCCTAAACACAGAGAAGCTTCTCAGATAGTGGATTCTAATACGGCATAGGGCACTGTGCAGGTCTAATAGATAGTAAAGGCTTCATCTTGCCATTTCTGAAGATAGAGGAATGAGGGAAAGTCAAATATGCATTCTTGCTCATCTTGGTATTCTCCCATCCCTACTCCATATCACCCTGAGCTGGAGAATGTTGTGTATCACCTTCATTACCAAACCCCTGCCCTCACTCTATCAGGTCGGAATGGGTTTTGCTAACTCAGTGGTATAAAAAGTAAGAGCCTTTAATCATATCGCCCAAAGAGTAATCTAAAAAAGGTGGTTTCAGATTTTATGCAATGGCTCTGAAATGCCATTAAGAAGATTGTGTGTGTGTGTGTGTGTGTGTGTGCATTTTTTCCCCCTAACTCTCTAGACAAAATGTTTTTCTTTTGTCACCTCATGGTCACAAGGTAGCTGTTGCATCTCCAGAGATCATGTACTCACACCAGTTTCCCCTGGAGGAGAAAACCGTCAGAAACAAATTTCTTTTTCTTTTATAAAGCCATCTGTCTTTATATTAAAAAAAGAAGTCCCCAGCAGACTTCCTCTTACTTTTATTGGAAGCCCTAGAATCTAGGGCCTAGATCAATCATTAGCAACAATGATTGAGATCACCAAGAATTGTTTACACCCATCATAATGCATCCCTGGAACTGTGGCCTGCTCTCCCTGAGGTGAAGGTGATCTCCATTTGCAACCTGTATCAATAGAGAAACTGATAGCAACCAGACGGCACATTCAAATGAGGACAATTCTAAGAGGGTGAGTTTATAAAGGGACTAATTGTAAATATGTGGCCAGGCTTTAGGGGAACCACAAGGGATAGTATAAAAGCACAGGCTGCCACCATCCCTGGGCAAAGGAGGGAACGAGGTGAAGGAGAGCTCACAAGATCTGCAAGAAGAAAGATTCCAAGAGTCAGCCACCTTGAGAGGAGCAGTGATTATCAAGGAACAGAGCCATCTTCAGGTGAGCTCAAGAAGAGAGGCTGCAGAATAAATACTCTTCTCCCTCCCTGTGTGCTCCTGCCTGGCCTGATAAAACACACTGAAAGCATGAGGGCTTGGGGATTGTTGATGTGATCTAAACAGGGCAGCCTCTGGGGGCAGAGGAGAGGGGTCCATAGGGAGAAAGCAGAGGAAACATGGCACACCTCTTGAACACAAAACCAGATTCTGTTTGCAGGGAAAAAGGTGGTTATGTGCACATGGCCGACAAAATCTGCTGCACCAGGTAAACCTCCCCCATGTCTCCAGTTGGGAGGAGAACTGAGTGGGTCTTGTTAGTTATCTCAGTGATGCAATAAAAGAGGAGAGAGTATGTATCAGGCTTTGTGTTAGGGCATCCTTTACTACCATATTTCCTCAATGCAAAGATGCCTTCAATTGTAAAACATGCTATCAATTTAATAACAGCCTCTCAGGGGAAGGAAGGAAGGAAGGAAGGAAGGAAGGAAGGAAGGAAGGAAGGAAAAGGTATTATATTAATTGCAGCCATCGATGGTACTTGGATATCCCCATACCTGAGACATTAAAATGTGGAAAAGAACTGTGTCAGATGGATCACAGGAGATTCTGTGGGGCAGGGAAGCTACTGTATATGATACTGTAATGATGAATACATAACATTATACATTTGTCAAAACTCATAGAATGTACAACAAAAAAAGTAGACACTAACTTAAACTATGAACTTTAATTAACAATAATATACCAGTTGTGTCTCATCAATTGTAACCAATGTACCTCACCAATGCAAGATAACATTATAATAATAGGGGATATTGAGGAGGGTTGTATTGAGAGAAAGTATATAAAAACTCTGTTTAAAGTAATTTCTGCTTTTCTATAAACCTGAAACTGCTCTAAAAAAATAAGCTGACTTATTAGAAAAAAGAAATGTGCCTTAGACTAAAATAAATATAGTTATTACACCAATCTTAAAATGCTCTCCACCCAGTCAGGGTGTGGTGGGTGTAATGAGAACCATCCTAACCCAGGAAAATATTTTTTTAACTAGAACATGGGTGTTCCCATGTTACTGTCCTGACAAACATGGATTTCATTCCATTTTTATAGCTTCATTAATGCAATCACAAAGTAGATCATCTCCCGGTTACATAAGGCAAAACATAAAAACAGAGGCAGATATTTCTTTTTCTCCTTCAAGACCTTAAATTTGTGTTACAAATAATAATAGCAAAAGAAACAATAAAGGTTGGCCATAGTGTTGAATACCGCGTTTTCCTGACCGTTAATCAGAGCCCCAGCAGGATCACAATTAGCTACAGTGCAGGCAAACAAAAGGGCATCTGCGGGTCAGAGTCCTTCAGCCCTGGAAAGTTTCTGATTCTGTTTATTCTTCAGTTGGCACCTCGCAGTGTCTTCCTGTGAATAGAATTCCATAAATAGAATGGATAAAATAATTTGACTGCAAGATATAACAATTCGACAGCCAATTAGGAAGCCAGGCTTAACGGAGTGGGCAGAGGCACTCTTTAATTTATCTGCTTTAGTGGCGGCTACTTTCCAAAGATCCCCCAAGGACCCAGGCCTCCCGTATTCATGCCCTGGTGTCATCACCACCTGGTGAATCTGGGCTGGCCCTGTGATTCATTTTAATTGCAGAATGTCGTGCAAGGTCAACACTCTTGGAGCTTCCACCTGGGACTCTTGAAATAGTCTGAGGGAAGCCAGCCACCGTCTAAGGGTTCAACTCCCCTGAAACCTGTCTCAAGTGCTCCTTGCAGATGCACTTTGGAGTAAGGTGCCAACATGTTGGATGGAGAGAACTGTTTTGTTTTATTGTGGTTATGTATTGATGTATAATGAACCTCTTCAAAACTTAATGATTTAAAACCATTTATTTTTCTTTGATGGGTCAGTTTGCTGACCAGCCTCGGCTGGGCAGTTCTAGCTTAGAGGCTGTCATGTACTCACAGTCGAATAGCAGCTAAGCCTGGAGTCATGTGAAGGTTCAACTGCACAAAATACCTACGTGGCATTCTCACTCACATGACTGACACGTCAGTCGGGACGGCTGGAGGACCAGGGGCTGGCTGGCCGGCCAGGCACCTCTGCCTCTCCATCGCTGCCTCTCTGGGTAGCCCATTTGGGCTTCCTCACAGCATGGCCATTTCAAGGGGGCGGAACCAGACCGAGCGTTCCAAGGGCCCCAGGTGGAAGCTGGAAGACTTCTTTTGATCTAGTCTCAGAAGTCACAGAGTACCACTTGGCCACATTCTATAGTCAACAGGGAATCACAGGGCCAGCCCAGATTCACTGGGAGGTGATGCCACCAGGACATGAATATTGGAGCGTGGTTTGTTGGGAGCCGTCTTTGGGGACTAGCTGCCACAAGAGCAGATACACTGGAGTGCTACTGTTTCTCTGTACTTGTGTATTATTTTTTGTTTTGTTTCCAACAATTTCCCACATATCCTTTAAGAAGCAAGTTCAGATGATAATAACAAAGTGCCTCTTTCCTGAGAACTGTGCCGAGCACTGCCCTAAGGAATTTTATCTCTCCCAAGAACTTACATCTTACAATAACTCATAAATATTTCCAAATATTTATCCCCATTTTGCAGATGGGGAATCAGCCTCAGAGAATATCTTTCCTAAGGTCATGGGTTAGTCTGTGGTGGGCCCATGTGTAGTTCAGAGAATAATCCTTTCCAGCTGTTTTAATATGTAGCATCTAGATAAACATGTTAAATTCTAACAGTTTCTAAAGCTTTTGTATAAACCGCATGTGAAGCCAAGACAGCCTGAAGGCAAATCCAATAAAACAAACTGCCATTGGAGCAAGAAAGGAAAATGTTGGAAGTCACCACCAAAAACAAAACAAAACAACAAACACAAAAACCCCAAATCACTCTCCTTGACTGTTCTGTAGGAGGGCACACAGCTCTCTATGGTGAGCCATGCTTACAACTTCTTCCCCGCCTTATTTTGTGCCACCATTTTTCTCTTCATTATGCTTTTGGCCAGCGGTTCTCAAACCTGGCTGCATATTAGAATCACCTGGAGCTTTTAAAACTCCTGATGCCCAGGCCACATCCCAGACCAATGAGACCAGAATCTCTGGGGTAGATCCTAGGCATTTGTATTTTACTATTCTGCCCAGTTCTAGGGGAATTCAATGTGAAGCTAAATAGGATAATCACTGCTCTCATCATCAAGAAAAGTTTATATTTCACCAAAAACACCAAGTTGTTCCATAGTGCTATCCTTTGCTCTTGCCACACCTTTTGCTTAGCAAAGTTCATCTCATCTTTCAAAACTCAGAGTATCACTTCCTACAAAAAGCCACTTTCACTTCATACCACCCTTCTTCAAGGACAGACCACACCTCCCATTGCAGGTTTACCTCCACTGTAGCAGAATTCACAACACATTATTTCTCTGGCTCACTTACCTGGTCCCTTTCCCCCATCAGCTACCATCACCATGAATCACAATCCCCTTCAGCTCAGGGAACATATTTTATGCAATTCCAGCCAATGCCAGCACAGGGCCAGGCACATAGTACAATCTCAATACATGTTTGTGGACTGGTGAGTGAAGGAATAAATGAATGAATAGATGGATGGAAGGATGAACAAATGAATGGATTTTAAAAGCTGCCACTTGCAGTGGTGTGTTCTAGGGCTGGGATTAGGGGCATATTTTTGCTCTCTGAGACTGTATAAAGAATGTCAGAACTGCTCATATGTGTATATTAGGCACTACTTCCTGGTTTCAAAGATAAAAAAAAATCCTAGTCAACTCCATCACTCCCACCTGGGTAAACTGTAAGGTGTGGTAGGCTGAATAATGACCCCCACACATGGTCATGTCCTAATCCCTGGAATTTGTAAATGTTTCCTCATTTGGCAAATGAACTTTAGATGGGATTATGTTAGAAATCTTGAGATGGGGAAATTATCCTGCGTCATCTTGGTGTGCCCTAAATGTAATCACAGGGTCCTTATGAGAGGGAGGCCCTGGATTAGACTACAGAGACAGAAGAAGGCAATCTGGGGACTAAAGCAAGATGCTATGCTGCTGGCTTTGAAAATGGACAAAGGGGCCTTGAGCCAAGGAATGCAATGAACGCAGCTCTAGAAACTGGAAAAGGCAAGGAAATGAGTTCTCTTCTAGGTCCTCCACAGGGAGCACAGCCCTGCTGATGACTTGATTTTGGCCCAGTGAAAATGCATTTAAATTTCTGACCTCCAGAACTGGGAAAGCATAAATGTGTGTTGCTTTAAGTCACTAAGTCTGTGGAAATTTTTACAGAAGCCACAGGAAGCTAATACAGAAGACTGCCATGGAAAATGTGGGAGCACATGGTCAATGGAAGCCTCCTCAAAACCTTTGGTAGGAAGAGTTTCTCTAGTACAGGCCATTGTCCCAGAATGGGGGAAAGAGAGGTATTTTTAGGCAGCTAGATACCTGCCCCAGTATTTCCTGAAGAGAAGCATTACCATAAAATAAACGTTGCTCATGTAATGAGGTGAAAGTCCCTGTCTTAAGTTCTAGTGAAGTGTGTCAGGAAGAAATATCTTTGTTTAGGAAAGATACTTCATAGACTCCTTTAGGTGTAGAAAATCAGACTCCAAGATACGGCTTGAAAGATGGAATAGAACAAAGAGATGGTTTAAGTGCTGTGGTTAAAAATTAAAAAAAAAAAAAATGGGAATGAGCAGGGAGTTCCAGGAATGAGGAAAGAGGTGGCTTGTCAAGAAAGGTGGCCAGTGAGAAGTCCCCAGTGCCTTGGTGTGAAAGAAATCTCTCTCTTTCCTCTTTAACCTTCAGTAAGGTCTGCTACATTTAAGTACATTGCATCAGAGGCTGGAGGAAAACCAAAGAATAAGGAGATATTGGCCACTCCTGGGTCCCTGTCCAACCCAGGGGGGAGAAGAGTTACAGAGACAGAGAACAGAAGTGACCAGAGGAAGAGAGGCATGTGCCTGCCTTCTCGATGGGGATCTAATGTTGGAAGGAATCTTATATACATCTCAAAGGACAGGTGGCCTTGGCTGACATCTAGGCATCTCCTTTCCACCTACTCACACTTTACAAAAGACCTTCAAATGCAGGACATGCCATGGGGTGTGGCTATAAGGTATATGCCAAGCATAAGTTCTATCCCTCCCTTTTGCTCTTAGTCAATAAAGCCCACAGATTTCAGGTGAGGGAGAGGGGTACAAAATAGTCCTAACTTACTATTATTTTTAAAAAATCATATTAATAACATAGTGTATTGAAGCCAATATATTCAAAAGATTATAATCTCAATAAGAAATCAATATTTAAAATATTAGTGAGATATTTTGCATTTTTTCCATGGTAACTCTATGAAATCCAGCATGCATTTTACGCTCCTAGCACATCTTATTTCAGACCAGCCACATTTCAATTGCTCAAGAGCCACATGTGGCCTGTGGCTTTGGTAGCAGACAATGCAACTCTACTCCTTCACTAACAAGCTCTCTCCTTCTTATAGACTTTTCCTTCACTTTCAATTCTGCAGAAATTTTCCCTTATATTTGAAAACTCAAATATGTGAGCTCCAGGGCTGGGGGACAGTCGAGGACAAGGAGTGTGCTCTTGGTCCAAGGCAGCATGGGAAGCACACCCACTGAGGAACTGCTTTTTCCTATGACTGAAAGGTAACGGTAGACAAGACTTCAAGTAAATTAATATTACTACTTTCTAAAATTTCACTATTCAACATCATTAAATATTTGATTCACTCATGACTTAATCTATTAGTACGATGGGCTCAAATCCAATAACTTACCAATAAAGACATAGTTCAGAAAGTTTTGAAGGCCCTGTTCTTATAACACAAGCAAGATGTGAGTGGTAATGGATGTTATAAAGTAGAAGAGTTTGTCAATCAGGGTCCTGGCAGGAAACTAATGTCACCTTGAAATTGGAACAATTGAGAGTTTAATAAAGAGATTGTTCTCAAAGGTGCCAGAGGGCTTTAGGGAAACCACTGAAGGGTGGTTTGATCTCCTTGGGCTGGTGACAGTGGGGATCCTTTGCCATCCCTTGACCCACCTGAAGGGATGAAGGAAGAAGAGCAGTTAATGGCACTCAGAGAAAGCAGCTGCTTGGAGGGGGCTGCTTGGCAGAAGCCCTGAGTGGTCTGCAGGAAGGCACAGATGAGCCAGCAGGGAGGAGCATGAGAATAAACACGCAACCTCACCTTGTCTCCTTGCTCTGCTCTCCCGCCAATGCCCTTCCTTGGCTGGACCCAGCTGGACACAGAGGTCTGGGAAGGCCAGTAAGACCCCACACAGGGTGGCCTCCAGGGGCCCAGAGCAGGTGGAGAAGGGTTGAGGGTGGATCTGGGAAGACCAGTGGAAAGCAGCCAGTGCAGTAAGATGGGACAATCCTTGGGGACAAATGGAATGTCACCCCATGGGTGCTTCACACAACTGACCCCACACGACTGTTCTTACTAGGTGTTTTTCAGGAGCACAATTGTGTCTTGAACTTTTTATTTATTTCCTTTTAAGTACATCCAAAATTGCTTGAGGGTTTCTAAGGACTTCTACTCACAACCACAGGAGAAGAGATAGGAGAATAAATAGAAGGAAAACTTTCACAGCTTTCCACGTACACTACAAAGTCTAACAAAGTGTTCTGAAGTTTATAATGCATTCCTGACTTGGCCTCTCTCACTTTCTTCACTCAGCATATTAGTTCGGGTTCTCTGCAGATTTTAAAATCCCTGGGCCCAGCTCTTTTTGGCAGGAAGGTGCTATCCTTTAACCTCCTCTGCTTTCCAGAAACCTTCATATCTACTATCTTTTGCGTGGCTTACAGCAAGGGTCACAAAAACAAGTGGATGTAAGCTATGGGCCTGACAGGAATTTAAATAAATTGGATGAGGTAGGGACTGTGTCACTTATTAAATGCCAGGCACTAAGTGTTTTACATCCATCAAATTCTTTGCTTCTCACAATAAATCTATGAGAAAGTCATGATCATTATTTCAGATGAGGAAACTGAGGCATGGAGAGGTTAATGCAGAGAATACATTTCCTATATCATAGGAACAGCAGCTACTTGGGTTTGGCTCATTATAATCATGCAGGAATAGAGGTTATGACACTATATTTTTTAAGAGCTTAAAAATCTGAATTTAATGTGAACTCTCCCAATTAAGGAAAAAAAAAAAAACTCTGGCAACTATTTAGAAATTTTAAAAACACTATGCAGGCCAAAAAAAGCACCTCTGTTGGCCAGCTATGGCTTTAGACAGGCCATTTGCAACCTCAGGTCAATGGTTCTAGAAGCATTTTAAGCAGCAAAGGTCACATGTTTTTAATAAAAAATACATTTCCTATATCAAGGAAATGAATTTTAATAAAAAATACAGAGAACTCTAATAAAGTAATCTGACTCTGCTCTGGGTTGGAAGAGAACAGAAGCTGACACTGTTGGCCACTGCTTTTGCTTAGCAGGAGGCCCCAGGACAACTTCACGCCACCCGGGAGCAGTGCCCCAGCGCAGCTGAAAACCAGCACTCAGGGTAAGTTAACCTAAAGTGGCCCAGAAAAAAATCAGGTGAGATTCATTTGCATTGCACACAGGAGGCGAGACACCTGGCTTCTCCTTTTCAATTATCCGTCTTTACATAGAGTTTCCAGGAGGAATCAAATTTCACCTCCAGTCATTTTTTTCCATTATTTTTATTTATGTAAATAGACATCCCTTGCGCTGAGTACTCAAATTGCAACTGTAGAACCACTACCTAATTGGTGAAAAAAAGCATTTGGTTTGCTGAGCCCATTTACGTTTTAAGTTGTATCGCTCTGGCTTTTGGTAGTGTTGAGTTTGAAACCAACACACACCATAATGGTTATACTATACGTACACCAGAAAAATCACTGTACATCTCTGAAAATTAGTTCCTACATATACACATGTAT